>CM048840.1:58374842-58974842 GCA_026545765.1 Plantago major | reverse complement strand
ACAGAACCGGGCGTCTCAGTCTGATGCGGCAGGAAGGGCCGTTCACCACCTTGGGAGGCGATCTACTCTCACTGATTATTACCAATCGGTAAGTATATATATGTTTTTTTTCAATCTAGCATTACGTGTATGTATTGTGTCTCTGCTCTATTACTTGTGAGATGATCAATTGTTGACTATATATATTGTTCAGATGTCACGGGGGGAGGTGAAATCCAAGTATGACATCTTCAAGAAGGCCAAGCAGAAGGGCGGGGTATGGACTGACTCCCGGGCCTCGTCTATTGCAGTATGTTTATGTTGCTTAAAGTTCATATTTGTACACTATTACAAGTTATTTTTGAAAAACAGTAACTGATCATGATATCTGCTATTTACGATTTCAGGCTGAGGTTGATGCTCAGGTAGCGAGGCAGGAGGAAGAGACGGGTGATGCGCTGTCAACTGAACAAGTTGACAACATCTTCTTAGAGGTCAACAAACCGGATAACAAAGGATGAATATATGGACTCGGGAGCCTCGGTTTGAGCTTGGCTAGTCCGGGGTGCTCCTCATCATCATCCTAGCAGTCTAGACGTCCGGTTTTCACACAGGACCAGATCTCGGAAATGGTGCAGTCGCAGGTCCGGGAACAGGTTGCACGACTAACTCAAGAGATAAAGCAACAAAGGGAGGAGATGGAGCGGCGCGACAGGAAACGAAGAGAGGAGAATGAGCGCCTTCGGTTACAGATGGAGGCTTTCATGTCCCAGTTCGGCCAACACCCACCCCCATCTGGTAGCTAGTTATGTATATGTACTATGTACGTTCGGATTTATTATATTTAGATTTATAAGTCTAATTAAGACTTATTCGGATATTACATTTTTGATTTATCATTTATTGAAATATTTTCCATATTATTGATTTATTATCGAGCATTATATTGATTAAATAGGTGAAATACGGAAAATAGGGATTAATATTAAAAAAACAAAAATTAAAAAAAAAATTATTTTGTGACGGAATCTCATTCCGTCACTAATTCCAATAATACATTGGGCGATGGATAGATTCTATCCGTCGCCCAGTTTAGCGATGGATAGAATCTATCCGTCGCCCAATGTAACGACAGATAGATTCTATCCGTTTCTACATTGGGCAACGGATAGAATCTATCCGTCGTTACACTGGGCGACGGATAGAATCTATCAGTCGCCAATAATCGATTTTTAAAAAAAATAACAAAAAAAGTCAAACATGATAATCCGTCGTCCAATCCGTCGCGAATGGACGACGGATTATCTATCCGTCGCCACCGCTCCAGTGGGGCGATAAAATTTTTATCCGTCACCCGATCCGTCGCCAGAGCTGGGGCGACGGATCGCTGGTCTGTAGCGACGGATCTATCCGTCGCTACAGACCAGTATTTTTGTAGGTGACTCACGTCACAAACATGTCTCAAATACCTCATGCAATGTACTCAATCAGTCAAGTCAGAAGGGACTTTTTATTCTACAATCAACAACTTTAGACTTGTAAATGGCAATCATTCTCTCTTTTTTCATTTTTTTATTTTTTATACTTTTTTGCATACTCCTTTTTTGCAGTCTTATAGTGACCCATATGCTTATTTTGTCTCTATGTTTTGGTAGTGTCCGTTTTACCGAAAGTCCGCACTTTTGTACGTGCTAGTTTGGTATACACGCCATCAACCCTCACGGTCATATAGCTTTTAAGGGCCACGCCGGTATATAGGTAGTATTTGAAACGTGCCCAACATGACTAACGGTGGTAACAAGTACCAAGATCCACTCCGAGACTTATTGTAATATTTTTATTGAGAGAACAAAGCAAATTACAGTCGTTTATAAATATATGGCGCACAGAAACCTCCTCCCAAAACCTGTTCTTGGAACGGGTTTTCCTTGAGAAAATAAGGAATGAAAAGCATGTCGTTCGTCATACTTAACTTATACAGAGTACACATGAACATGATGAGGCTCAAACAAGGGAGTTTGCACTTCCCGAGAAATCTCACAGGTACAAATTTTCCGGTATAATATTTTTTCATCGGCTAAGGTTTGCTCACAGGCTTTTTGGACTACAGAATTAGAACAGAGTTTTATTTACAAGAGAAACGAACTTAACAAATTTATAACATGCCAACTGCTAATAATCAGAGATCAATCAAAACTTAATCATTAAACAGGTTTAGTACTTGCAATAGACACTCGACTTGGGAGACAGACTTAGACACAAAAAGAAAAAAACTGACAAATAACTCACGAAAGACAGGAAAAGAACAAAAACAAACTAAATCAATCCAGAAGTCCCAAAGAAACCAATAACCCCCTCCCCAAACCAGAACTCGTGCTTGCCCTCAAGCGAACGAGTGTAGAGAAAATGGAAATTGGTGTAAAGATGACTTCCCTGATTGAATAAGCTTATATCTGAGTGCGAGGTACATGGGGAGAGTATCTGGGTTTTTTCCTTCTTCTTGTACCTGATCCCTACACACTATTACACACATAAAGAGGTCCCACTACACTGTTTGATATGGAATTAGTAGTAGGAGAGTGGATATGGGATTGCAATGTATGATGCTTCCCATTTACCTCAAACGTGCATACACGCTCATACGTGTTGATCGTCATCTTTACCGCTAACAAGAAGGGTCTTCCAAGTAATACGAGCTCTGGCCCTATCCTCTGCTCAGCCCTTAAAGACTGCGTAATGATAAAATCGGTGAGCACCTGTCTGCCTTTCAAACTTATGGCGACATTCTCAGCTATACCCATTGGTCTACGCCAACTCCCATCCGCAAGTTGAATCCTTGACTTCATGACTTTCAGTCCACTAAATCCGAGCTCTTGATACAGGTTATATGGCATAACATTGACGCCAGCTCCCGTGTCTAATATGCCAACTGTCTCTTCTGAGCTGCCATCAAATTGAAGCTCCCGACACATTTGGACTTGGGAGTCTCTATCTGGTTCACTACCGCTAGTGGTGTATCAATCGTGCTCTGTGGGACACCTCGGCCTTCTCTAGCAAGGTTGTGCTTAGTGACTTTTATCACTTGTCGAGGTGGAGAATGGTGGTGCCCACTTCGATGAGGTTTAGGTACCTCGACTGCCGTACCTTCCTTCGACAAAGTGACCTCGGCTGGCACATTAGTAATGACTGTGATGGCCATTGCTGCCTCAACAGTTTTGTGGCTCTACTCTAACTCATCCCACATCATTCTCTCACCTAGCCTCTCCACTGTCTCTTCCAACCTTTGAACTGTGGCTTCTAATGCATCCAACCTCTTAGCATGAGCTGCATGAATCACCGTCGAATGTTGCATGGCTGCATGACAGCTTTTCACGAACTAACTCAGCTCCTCCGTAAAGCCCTCTAGAAGTTGTGACTCAGGAAGGGAGTTTTCCGGGCGATTAGAGCCACTTAGCTTTGCACGCTTGCTCCTATGTTTTGAGCTTTTGGCTATTCTCTCGAATACAATACTTAACTCGACAATGGTGCTCTCTCCCATCCATCCTCCACACGCCATATCTACCAGTACTTGTGAAGACTCATCCAGGCCATCAAAGATGAACTGGTTCAAATCTGCAGTACCAAAACGGTGATGGGGGCACTGATGCTGTAAATCACGGAATCTCTCCCATGCTTCGTAGAAGGGCTCACCTTGTTGCTGGATAAACTCACTAATCTCAGCTCTGAAGGTTGTAGCCATCGACAGGGGGTAGTATTTGGCCATGAAGGTTTGGAAGGCCTTGTCCCAAGTAGTGATGCTCCCCTTTGTTAAGCCATTCATCCAAGTTCGTGCCTTACCAAAGAGACATATAGGGAAGATCTTGAGCCTCAAGTCATCGTCCTCTACCCCATTAGGTTTCCCCAGTCCAGATATAAAGTGCTCATGGTCCCTGAAAAAGCCCATGACATCCTCATTCTTTAGTCCGTAGAACCTTGGAAACTGTTGGATGAGATGCCCCTTAATCTTGAGACCCCGCACATTAGATGGTGTGACTATGGCTGGACGATGTGCACCTTGCACAGGTAAGAGAAGTGTGTACATAGAAGTTTGCTCTATTACATCCATATCTATGAACATGTGCTACAAGACAGACACAACACCAGAACTACGCAAACGTAAGTACCTGTTAGTTAAAATAAGCACTCAAGACAAGAAACACAAAGCTAACAAGGGAATAGGACCAACAAAAAATAAAAAAAATATCTGGAAAAAGAAATAAACAAAAATACTGACAATTATAATTCGTAAACTTAACAAAGGAGTTAAGTCCCCGGTAGCGGTGCCAAAAACATGATGTGTCAAATCAAAGTATTAAATTTATATTAAGTCAAGAGTTAATTCTCAACACTATGAAAACTTGTAGTGCAGTGAAGTTAACCCGAGATGGGTCTCCCAAGGACTTAACTAGGCTGAGTATGGTTTATAAATAGTAATAAAAATACAAAAAGCAGTAAAGTTTGTTTGCTTTGGCAGCAGAATGATAATCTAACTATGATGCAGACTAACAAGAAAACAAATTAACATGTAGAGACGAATATATGAGAGGGAATTATTATGTGGTGACTAAAAACAAGCTAGCTAGTAGGATTACAGGCAACAATAACGATGGCGATTTAATCTAGTTATCAGTGGGACACGTCCTAACGATTATTACACTGCTCTAGTCTCTGTAGGCAGACACCTTATATCAGATAATGTACGAAGGACTATGTGAATGAGCTAACTGATTTTGTTCTGCAAAACATATAGCATTGTGATGTGCACTTAAGGATTTGAAAGCGTTGTAGTACTTGTAATCCTCAATTACAATCAAAGATTAAATTTATATTAGTCAGAAGCTCTTAAACTACAACAATAGCAGTAAGTTTACTCGGAATGTCGTTCTCCACGGACACTTAGCATAGGAACAAGCAAATATCATTTGTATATTGTGTGTAGAAAAGTAAACAGATTGATCACAGGCAGAATGATTAAATTGCAATAAACACTAAATTGATGAGATGTAAACAATGGTGGAAGAGCGTAAAGAATTCCTGACCTCCCTCTGCTATGCTACTCCCAACTTCCTAGATAAAATCCAACGCGATTACCTCTAACGACAGCAGGGCATAATACTAGTATGCCAAGGCACAGTCAGCACGAGTACCCCTACTCAGTTCAATGAAACTACTGTGTCACTCAGCAGAACATCACACCACGAATGATGTATAGAGTTGTATAACCACGATTTACGTCTAATAACTATTCCATTAATATATCACGGTATATAAAGAAGTAGCAAAAGTAGAGTTACGATGGTTCGCATTTACAAAAGAAAGTTAGCTACTCATATTATACTAAGACAGAATCGAAATCTAGAGAAGAAAGGAAAAAGAAGCTTAGTCTCTGATGTGTTCGTGCTGCTGCTTCTAGGGTTTCCTCCTTCTGGGTGCCTGACGGCCAGCGGTTTTGGAGTTTCACTTCCCCGAGGACTGGTTTTCTCTCAGGAGAGCTGCTTTTTGAGCGGTGTAGAATTATGACACCCCTGAAGTCTTATTTACTCTGAAAAATTTGAGCTCTGGCCGCCATTGATCAATAAGGAAGGTTTAGGAAGGCGGGCTCTAGCCTGACAGGCCAGGAAAACAACCCAGAAGCAGAAAGAACTTTCACTGTGGTCGCTTGGTGACCGCAAAGAGGCCTTCTGCGGTCCCCTGGTGGCCGCCATCTTCGATTTCTGCAGGTTCGAATCTGTTTTCTTCGTTCTTCAATTTCGGGCATCGTAACTTCGTTTCCTCGAAAAGTGGTCTTCTGCAAAGTTGTTGCACCTTCAATTATCTTCGCATTGGTTGGTCGCATGACATGTTTTGACACTTCGAACTTCGTGCAAAGGCCAATCCGGCGTATTTGGTTAACTTTCTCGATTTCACACAATTACGTCTAGGGCTGCTCATTTCATCCGTATCCGCGGATCCGGTCCGTTTATCCGCATTTACGGATCGGATCGATCCGGTCCGTTAGCTAACGGATCGGATAACGGATACAGTTTTTTTCTATCCGTGAAAAATGGATATATCCACCGGATATCCGCGGATATCCGTTATCCGTTTGTTTTTTTAATATTAAATAATTATAATTGCATGTACATCAATTAGGGAGTTTCTATGTTGTGTGCTGCTGTGTAGAGCTGCCTCCTTTTGTATTTTTTCATGTTGTGTTTGTTAGGAATATCTGTTAGTATTTTGATCACTCATTACATGTTCTTATCTTAGCCAGAAAGGTGATTAAGTACTCTTGGTTCAATAGAACATTGTAAAAGAGGAAATCACCCAGTATGACTAGTCTAGTAAATCTTGTATTAGGATTATAGGTCGCTGAGTGTAATTTTTATTTTCAGAAGACCATGAAGATCAATCCTAGCAATGGAGCTTTTCTGAAGATTAGAAGACTGAAGATTGCACAAGATTTATGAAGATATCAAGGTTTAGTCTAACTCAAGAAAGACTATGTCCTTAATACTTTCTTAAGTGTATTTACTTACTTTTGAAATATGATTCTGGACACATGACATCATGAGTATGGAGCATGCAAGCCATCAGAAAGGCTCATGCATCCGTTGAAGACTACAGGATAAGAAATAGTACAAGTGCATTAATTGCATCGGCAGAAAAGCCGCTGAAGCACAGTCCTTCCTGAGACATGAGACAAGGATTTCTGAGTACTCATTTCAAGATAAGTATGGACTGAATTTGAATTGTGTCTAACGGATATCATTCCAACAACTCTCAAATTCATCTATATATATCACACACTTATATGCTGCGAAATACATACCTTAGAACACTCTATCTTCCAATCTTACCATCAAGCAAAGTATTCTCTCAAGCACTCTACTACCCTTTCTGAAAGCTTTTTGTTGCTCGAAGAAGCACTAGTAGTTCTAAGTTGTCCTGAACCTTAACAAGAGATTGTTATTCGTAAAAGAGTTGAACTATCATATACCCTTTATGAAGCTCATTCTCCAGAACGGACATCAATTACTTGGGTCAGTAAAGAGCAGACTGCCATCCACTGAACAAGTGTATTAAGTAGTCTTGTTCTATTAGGCTCTCTGAAAACATAACTGAAAAGTTATACGAGAAGCCTCTCTGACAAATCTTATAACCAACACCATCAAGGCGTGGAGTAGAGGAAGTACTTGATTTGGAAAATCAAGGAATAACTCCAAGGTTATCTGAGTAGAGGAAGTACTTAGCTCTAGGAGCTGGGGAATAACTCAGGGGGAACATTTGGTTGGGAACCATTTGTTTAGGAATCTTAGAATAGGATTATTGTAAGGTGAACTCAATTATCTGTTCTAGTGGATTCTAGGTCTCAGAAAGATCGAAGTGGATTAGTTGGAGGATTACGCCACCTCCAGATACCACTATACTGCTGTGTCATTTACCTTTCTGTATTTACATTTCAGCAAAGCACACACACATACTTATTGTTTCTGCACTTACCTATCTTAAAGTCTTCCGTGCTCTGAATTTAAGTATCAGAAACCCCCAGGTTTCTGAGAAACTGTGTTTATCGACAAAAGTTTTAAAAGACTATTCACCCCCCCCCCCCCTCTAGTCTTTTACTTTGCCGTTATCTGGACCAACAAGTGGCATCAGAGCAGGAGGTGCACAAGCCTTCTGCACTGAACCTAGATCCCCAGATAGGTAAAGGAACTTTGTCCCTTTCTGAGGACTATATAATTTGTGTGTTAAGTGTGCAGGTATGTCTCTGAGTGATGCACCCGTTCTGAAGCCAGAAAACTACGAGAAATGGAAGAACAACATGATGCTCCATCTGGAGGCCATTAGTGACGAGATGATCTATGTCATCAATGAAGGGCCTATCAAAATCAGACAACTCAAACAAGTTATTGAGGTGTCTGATGGAAGAAAAGCCTCAGACAAGGAAGATGGAAGCCAGGATGCGGTGCCGGTGATAGTGGTCGTGTTGCTCGTGGAAGCATTATGTATGAAGACAAGCGAGAGCTCGGACATCTGAAGATGCCAAGACATAGATTGGATGGTCAAACTCGTAATATCATCATCAGATCGACACCTGAGCACATACAGTGTAAACTGTGGGGTGCTAAAACGGCGAAAGTTGCCTGGCAATTGATTGAAGAAATCTGTGCCGGAACTGAGAAAACTAAGGAAAACAAGTTCGAAGTTCTTAAATTGAAGTTCCAAAACTTCAAACAAGGTCCCACTGAAACTCTGGAAGAACTTGATTTCAGGTTTACTACTCTTATGAGTGATATGGCTGCACTTGGTGAAAGCAACAGATACTCCCAGCCAGAAAAGATTAAGACTATTGTCAGAAGTCTCAATCACAACTGGGAGCACACCAAGTTCTTTTATTTCAACCAAGGGATGCCAAATATCACTCCAGTAGAGCTCTTCTCTCATCTTGCTCAGAGACTATGAGACAACTCGGAGAACAAGCAATTTGAAAAGTTGCAAAGTGTTGCTCTAATCTCTCAAGGTACTTCTGAAAAGAAGGATACCAAAGATGCATCTGAAGAAAATTCTCTTGCAGTAAGACACATGAAGAAATTTGTGAGTCAAGAGATTGAGAGAAGAAAAGCTAAAGAAAAGCTGAAAAAGCATCTTGGCCCAAACTATCATCAGTACAAGAACATACAAATGAACAACTCTCTGAACACCCCCATTCAGAAAGGTGTTAATCTTGAAGCTGAAATAGGAAATGATATGCTTCTATTGTCAAAAGGCTGGTCACTTCAAGAGATTGTCACCTTTAAACAAGCTTAAGACAGTGACAAGAAGGATGTAAGAAATTTCAAGAGAAATCAAAGGGCCTTCTTGGTGAAGAAAGGAAGAAGATTCAAATTCAACTTGATGCTCTAGACATTGAGACAGATTCTGAAGATGGAGATTCAGATGACTCAAACCTACCATCACCAGAGTTGTGTGGAATCACCCACGATGTAATCGACTTCGGCCTTAAGAAGAATGAAATGTGTGGAGTTGATGAGATTGCTGGTCCAGACATCTCCAACATTGAAATATGTCTTATGGTGATGAGGTAACTAACAATTCACAATTTACGTACTATGAGTGATGATGGAATTGAGGATCCGGAGTTGGTCAAGAGTGAATTAGATCGTTATGAGAAAGAATTTACGGAAGCACAATCCAAAACCGAATTCTAGAGGAAAGCAAAGAAACTCTTGAAAAGAGGTTTACGAGCTAACCAGTATCTGAGAACAAGAACGTGAAATAGCCTTTCCGAAGCTCGGATATCCGAGAATGAAAATTCTCACAAACTAGCCTTGGATGAACTTAATAAGAAAATGATGAAGTCGCTTTACGAGAATGAAGAACTCAGAAAGAAAGAGCTATCCTTCCAATCTTATGCAAAGGCTAGTGACACTCTCACTGAGGTTCAATCATATCTGAGAGATCCCTCTGAGAAAGGTGGACTTGGACTTGATGAACAATCATGTAATTCATCTCCTTTGAAGAAGAGTGATGGAAGGTTGACCTTTGTAAAAAGTCACCAGAATGATTCTTCAACCACCTATAGCATTGGTCAGAAAGCTAGGGTAGTTGACAAAGGAAAAGGAGTTGCAACCCAGCCTTTGAAAGAACAACAAGTTCACAAGAAACATGTGGATAAGGTTTACGAAAAGAAACTGACCCTCAGATATGCAACCATCCACATTGCTGCATTACTAGGAAGGGAAGAATTGCTGGAATAGGCAAATTCTCTACTAAACCATTTTATGAAAATAAAGATGGTGCAGAAACTAGTAAGGCTTCTGAAGAATGCATTCAGAAAGCCAAAGTTGTTCGAAATGGCATTGGCTATCGTGCTATTGGAAAGGTCCTTCTGCAACAATATAAGGAAGGACAAGAACAATGGCACAAGGCTGATATTGCACGTAGCAATAGACAGAAGTGGAAGAAATCTCAAGCCACTGAAAAACTGAATGCCAGAGCTAGAAGGAACACGGCGAAAGGCTAAGTTTTGAAAAGCAACCCCGAAACCTGTGGTCGAGAAAGCACCAAAGGGAACACCTAGAAACACCCCAAGAAGGAAGATTGAGATCAAAATTACTGATTTTATTGCATCTCCTTCTGATCAAGTTAGACAAAAACAAACTCCCAAGAAATTCACTAAAATGTGGATTCCTACTGGAAGAATGTTTAGTCTAAGTGGTTCTATCTCTGAGGCAAGAACCTAACTCCTGTTTCCTATTTTGTGCAGAACGCCTCATGGACTAAGGCTGCCTCATGGACTAAGGCTCAATGGCTATTTGATAGTGGATGCGGAAAGCACATGACATGAGACAAAGCAAATCTGGTCAACTACAAAGCTTGCAACACTGGACGGACATCGACGGTTCTTTGGAGGAGAATTAAATCCCTCTCTGGGATCTGGCAACGTCAAATTAGGATCATTAACAGTCACTGACGTATTACATGTTGAAGGTTTGAAATATAATCTATTTAGCATGAGCCAATTTGCAAACAAGGGATTCACTGTGAAATTCAAAGCAAAATATTGCAAACTTATAGACAATGAGTCAAAGCAGACAGTCTTGGTTGCTCGGCGGAAAGGTAGTCTTTATGTTGCCGATTGGGCATCTGCCACAACTGAAGAATGTCTCATGGTGAGTCAATCAGGTCACACAGAAGAGCACTGGTTATGGCACACAAGAATGAGTCACTTGAATTTCAAAACTCTGAACAAACTTGCCAATAAAGAGTTAGTGGTTGGTCTTCCCAAAACATCTTTCAGAAAGGATGGTATATGTTCTGCCTGTCAGATGGGGAAACAATCCAAGATCTCTTTCAAGACCAAAACTAGACACTCTAGTGTTAGACCACTGCAACTATTACAGATGGATCTTTTTAAATCATCCGTAACTAGTTATGCAGGAAAGAAGTATGGTCTGGTTGTTGTAGATGACTTCTCAAGATTCACTTGGGTTGTCTTTCTGAAGAACAAATCAGATGCTAGGGTGGAGATACCAAATTTGCTGAATAAGCTTGAAGTCATGAAAAGTGACAAAGTATCTGCAATCAGAACAGACCATGGTACTGAGTTTGTCAACCAGTACATAAAGGAGTTTTGTACCAGCAAAGGTATACAACACCAACTTTCCTCTGTGAGAACACCACAACAAAATGGTGTTGCAGAAAGGAAAAATAGAACCCTTAAGGAAGCAGCAAGGACAATGCTAGCTGACACTGAAATAAGTGAAGTTTATTGGGTTGAGGCTGTAAACATAACATGCTACATTCAGAACAGATGTTTGATAAACATACACCATGACAAGACCCCATATGAACACTTGGTTGGTAGACCCCCTAATATCAAACATCTGAAAGTATTTGGTTGTAGATGTTTTGTTCTTAACAATGGAAAAGAGTATCTAAGAACATTTCAACCAAATGCAGATGAAGGTGTGTTTCTTGGTTATTCTATGAATAGCAAAGCATACAGAGTTTACAACAAAAGAACAAAGAAGATTGAAGAATCAGTTCATGTTGTATTCTATGAAGGAAGCAAGAAAACACCCCTTGATGATGCACTCTCAGAAAGGTTCAAGGAACTAATGATAAAGGATTCTGTAGAAGAACCCTCAGAAAGGAAAAACATCATTGTGGAAAGGGAGGATGACTCTGACGAAGAAAAGCATGAAATGCCTAGTAACAACCAGATGATTCTCAGACATGATGAAGAATTTCCTATGAGAATTCCAGAAATGGAAACTGAAGATGTTCATTAGAGAGCTAACTCTGGAAATGACCTCTCTGACAGGCATGTCCTAGAAAGCTCTCACACTGAGCAAGTGTCAGACATTCACCGCCCCTCTGAGGTGCAAAATGTCACAGATACTGAAGAAGTATCAAGTAATAATCATAGTGATTCACATTCAGATCACATAGATGTTGACCCTACTAGCCCTAAACCCATGATGAGATGGATCAAGGATCATCCTGCAAAAGATGTGATTGGACCAATCAATCAAGGTGTTAGGACTAGGAGAGCAATAGTTGAAAATGCTAACTCTCTCTTTGGATGTTTCATCTCAAACATTGAATCTAAAACTGTAGAAGAAGCATTAAGAGACCAAGACTGGATCTCAGCAATGCAAGAAGAGTTGGATCAGTTTGAGAGAAACAAAGTCTAGAAACTAGTTCCATTTGTAGAAGGAATATCTGTGATTGGAACTAAATGGGTTTTCAGAAACAAGATGAATGAATCTGGTGAAATAACCAGAAACAAAGCAAGGTTGGTTGCCAAGGGATTTACCCACTGAAGGTTTAGATTTTGATGAGTCATATGCACCAGTTGCCAGATTGGATGCAATAAGACTCTTTCTGGCCTTTGCAGCTCATAAAGACTTTAAAGTTTATCAAATGGATGTCAAGAGTGCATTATTGAATGGTGAACTTGCTGAGGAAGTCTATGTTGAACAACCACCTGGCTTTGAAGTTTCCTCAGAAAGTAGAATGGTCTATAAACTACAGAAAGCTCTATATGGACTGAAACAGGCTCCGAGAGCATGGTATGACACTTTGGCCAAACACCTTCTGGAAAGTGGTTTCAAGAAGGTGAAGTTGATAAAACTTTATTTACTTTAAATCATGATGGGCAACTACTCTTAGTTCAATTATATGTTGATGACATTATATTTGGATCTAAGGACAAGCTACTTTGTGATGACTTTGCAAATCTCATGAAAAGTAAGTTTGAGATGAGCATGATGGGAGAATTGAACTATTTCCTAGAATTGCAAGTCAAGCAACTCAATGATGGAATATTCATTAGTCAGACAAAGTATGCAACATACATGCTCACAAAGTTCAATCTTAAGCCTTCTGAAAAGAATGCTAAGATTCCTATGAGCATAGGAACCAAGATGACCTATACTGAATCAGATAAGAGTGTTGATGAACACAAGTATAGGAAATTGATAGGTTCACTACTTTACCTCATCGCAAGGCACTGATATTCAATATGCAGTTGGTGTGTGTGCTAGATTTCAAACAAATCCAATGCAATCACACTACAACATTGCTATGAAAATATTAAGGTATGTGAAAGGTACACTAGATGTAGGATTGTGGTATCCTAAAGAAAGTGGATTGAGTTTGGCTGGTTACTCAGATGCTGATTATGCTGGATCAATGCTTGATAGGAAAAGCACATCAGGAACTTGTCAGTTACTGGGAACTAGACTTATCTCATGGTTTAGCAAAAATCAAAACTCAATTGCAACTTCTACCACAGAGGCTGAATATATTGTCTTTGGTTGTTGCAACACAAATTCGTGGATTCAACAATTTCGAGACTATGGACTCAATGAAGAGAAAACTCCCATTTTATGTGATAACACAAGTGCTATTGAAATCACACAGAACCCCAAGTTCCATGCCAGAACAAAGCACATTGATGTTAGACACCACTTCATCAGAGACCATGTTGAGAAAGGCAATATAGAGATACTCAAGATTGGCACAGAAGACCAACTTGCAGATATTTTCACCAAGCCCCTACAAGAAAGCCGGTTCTTGACCTTAAGACATAATCTTGGATTAATGGAGATGCCTAAGGACTAAAAAATGTCCTGAATCTCTAAAGTCTGAGTAAGTGAGGTAGAAAAGAAGTAGGCCTCTGAGAACATGTTCTTAGAAAGCCAAGTTGATAAGGAGTGATGCAAAGATTTCTGAGTAGCAACACTCAGAAAGGTAAAACATTTCTGTAACGGGTATCCAGAAAGGCAAAGGTTGGTACACACTCAATAAGTAAATAAGACTAGAACTTACTTACTGAGAGTGGGTCAAATACATTCAAACAACTGAAGCTTCTGACACTTGAATTCAGAAAGCTATTTAGTCATAAAGAGAAAAGACACACAAAGCCCGAAAAGTAAAAGTTCTGAAAGTCAAACATGTCCAATGTCTCGTATTTTTTGCCATTTTTGTGATAAAAAATATAAAGATAATGACTTGACACTCAGAATGATAAGTTCAAACGATTGAGTGTTCTTACTCTTTACTAAGTGACATAATGGATATAACTTGTTAAAAATCCATCAAGTCGGCACAATACCATTTGTTGATTGATATCATTACAAGATATTCAATATAAGCCCTTGATGAATAAACGTTTGATCTCAACGGTTGAGATTAAAACAAAGCAAGTAATGTCTGTTGAGAAATGCAGACATGACCCACTACGCATTTAATGAAGTACAAAGGACGTACCACGCCTATGCAGATACAAAGACACACATTCATATTCAGTTGTATGTATGTTGTATCTATGTACATTTTGTCTACTATATATGTAACAGCCCGAAACTTCATTTAACGAATTTAAGCGTTTTAGTACGAACCGGAGCGTCAAAGCGTGATTCGTGGATCGTGATTCATTGACCCAGCTCTACCGCCTTCAATTACGGCCCAAGTCTTCCATTTTATAAGCCCATTCATTCTTAAAACTAGCCCAAACTCATTAATTACTCAATTAAATCAATCAAATAGCCAATTAAACTCGAGACTTAATCAGAAACGCTTCTGGCTTCGTTTCCTCACGTTCACAACCTTCTTCCTTCACCAACGTTTCATTCTCTTCCTCTTCGTTCGGTAAGACAATTGTTCTTCTCTTCTTATTCCATCCATTAAGGAATTCATGTTCTAACCTTCCTTTTGGTATTCTTCAATTCCGTGGAGGTTTTGCAAAGCTGTTTTCGCCCAATTTTTCTGCACAGCGCAGTCGTATTCGAAAGTAAATTCCAAGTTCATTAACCGTTGGATCAAGACGATTTTTGGAAAGAATATTGATAACAGGCTGTGCTATACTGTCACCGGACGGATCGTAATTTCGAGTAGGGAGTCATCCATAATCTGGTGTCGAACAGAGGGCTATTCTTCCTCCCCGTTTTCAATTCTTTTCCGTCTTGTTCGTTCTTCTCAAGGCAAGTTCCCTAGGACTTGCATCCACAATTTCTTGGTTGATTGTTATATATGTGATCTTTGTAAGTTCCCTAATATTTTTTTCATGTCATGGTTGATTGTCAATTTAGTTTGATATATATTAGTGCTAATGGTTTGCTAATTGTCGCCGAGGTAAATTCTGGTTACGGTTTGTGCATATGCTCGGCAATACTGATTATGGTTTAAATTGCCTCATGTTACAAATTGTCAAAGCATGCTAACTTGAGCAACAAACATGATGGTAGTCTTGGTTTCGTTCTGTTAATTTGGTATCCTGATATATATATATATATATATGACTATATGTATTAAATGACTTATGAATTCATAGCAAGCAGATTTAATTGAGTGTGGCTTGGGTATATAAAATGTTGTGTAGTATGTGTACTTTGTTCATGCGGTTTCGGTTGTTGTTGTTATATGGGCACTATAATCAGAATTCATGGTATAATTGGATATGCAGTAGTCCCTTACTTGATAAAGTCCAGCCAGTGAGTTTGTTGTTTCTAATATTTATGTGATCTATGTGTATGGTGTTGTAATGTATAGTAATATATTTGACAGTTCTTGGTTTGGTTGTATTTGTTTATGCACACACTGTAAGTCCATGCATTCATAAGTTGAGTCTAAGAGCATGCATTCATGTTAATAATATTCTAAATCACGAAAGATTTCAAGTCATGTCAAGAATGGGCTAGTAAGGTCTCCCTAGCAAATCGTGGCCAACCAAGTTAAGCGGTCACCATCGGCTAGGCAACTAGCAAATCGTGGGTATTCATGTTAAGCGGTCACCATCGGCTAGGCAACTATCAAATCGTGGCTATTTAAGTTAAGCGGTCACCATCGGCTAGGAAACTAGCAAATCGTGGCTATCCATGTTAAGCGGTCACCATAGGCTAGGGATGTATCTTACGACGCCAAGTGAGCTCACGAATCAAGATAATTTTCAAGTCATGTTTAAGAGTAAAGTTTAAGTTTACTTTTTCAGAAGTTCAAGTTCAAGTTAAGAGTATTCAAGAAGAACAAGTTCAAGTGTTAAGTGTCAGGTCAAGTCAGGTCATAGGGTTGCAGTGCATTAAGTAAGATTAAAAGATTTAAAAGACATGAAGATAGAACTTTAGGTCATGGCACGTGCATGGAGCTTGTTTAGCCAGTGGTCACGGCTGACCCCTTTCTAAATATCAATTTTAGGTTTGAAGCCGAGCTTTGGAGTGGAGCGTTGCCGGAGCAATGATCACTACCAGAAGCATCTTTACTATTTTCAGTTTTAACGATTTTCAAGACTATGTATTATTGCAAGATTTTACAATTTTATAGTTCCGCTGCATTTTCTGACTAGTTCACGAATTATATTTAAGAATTTTCGTGTCAAGTATAAGGACGCACAAGGCGTCGAACTATGTTTTAAATTTTCAAAAGTCAAGTTCATTGAATTTTAAAGCTCACGAACTAGCGCGAGTCATATTTTTCTTAGTTCGTCTTTTTAGAATTCAGGGCGCTACAACTTGGTATCAGAGCCGTGCCAACCCAAAATCCACAAGGATGGACGGTTGGCCGGACTGAGCATTTTCTAACTTAAAATTTTCAAAATTGCATATCATGCTAGCTTTAAAGATTCACGTTGGGTAATGATCACTGGCCAGGCACCTCTCCACTTCGGTAAGTGTGTTATGATTATGTATATCTTTTGAATATGTGAATTTGCTATGCCATGTATGTGACTACGTTATGCTATATAAATATGAGGTTTGTCTACAACATGTTTTGTGTGTTAATTGTATGCCTGGTATTAATTGTATATAGCATCATGAGCCGCAATAGAAATTCGAGAAACGATCAGGCCAGTGGTAGCAACGTGAATCCTGCAGGAAATCTGGTCACGATGGAGTCTTTGGCTCAACTTCTGACGCAGGCTAGGGCCCCAACAACTGCAAGGAACCGCCTCACTGATTTTCTGAGGCTCAACCCACCGACTTTTGAGTTTTCAGTAGACCCTGCTGAAGCAGAAGACTGGGTGGCTGAGATGGAGAAGTTATTCGATGTGCAGGATTATACGGAGGATGAGAAGGTGCGGTTTGCTACTTTTCACCTCAAGGGCAATGCCCTAGATTGGTGGAAGTGGACGAAAACCCGATACGAACAGGCCGGAACTCCTTTTACTTGGGAAAGCTTTAAGGCAGACTTCTACGCGGAGTATTTTCCACTCAGTGTTCGACGTCTTAAAGAGAACGAGTTTCTAAATCTGGTTCAGGCAAACATGACTGTTAGACAGTATGAGGCAAAGTTCAACAGCTTGTCTAGGTTTGCAGCTAGGTTTGTGGCCACTGATGAAGATCGAGCTGCCAGGTTTCAAGTGGGCTT
This sequence comes from Plantago major, assembly GCA_026545765.1. Taxonomy (NCBI): domain Eukaryota; kingdom Viridiplantae; phylum Streptophyta; class Magnoliopsida; order Lamiales; family Plantaginaceae; genus Plantago; species Plantago major. Next base: position 58,957,469 of record CM048840.1, on the reverse strand, counting down.
AAACCCGATTATTAAGGCGGGGGTTGCACCTTTCGAGTTGAAGGTTTATCTTGATCTAGTTGACAAAGCTCTAGTGGTTGAGGAGGTTCAGATTGAGGTCAGTAAAGTTTTGTATCGCCAAGCCCCTCAGCACCAGCGTCCCAGTCATGATGCTTTGGACCTGGGGCAAAGTGGTGAGAAGAAGAGAAAGGCACCTAAGGAACCTCGAGAGAATAGTGTCGTTGAGTTAGCTGCTTGTACTTCGTGTGGGAAGAGACACGGTGGTGAGTGCCTAAAGGGCAAGAGGGTATGCTACTATTGCAAGCAACCTGGACATACTAAGTATTTTTGTCCGTCTCTAACAACGCCAATAACTCCAGCTCATGTCCTAACAAAAAGCATTGTGCCGGCTCCTGTGGCCGTACCAGTTAGGAGTGTATCGACTACACCAAAGAAGAACCCAACACAAGCAAGAGCCCCATGATGACGACGGTGGATGTTGAGCAGCCTTCTCCCAACGATAACGGTATAGATTTATTTCCCGCGTGTTCTTTTAGGTTTCTCGTTTTTCTTCCGGGAATATGTGTTTTATGTGCTTAGTCATGTCATTCATGCTCTCCATGCGCTTATATGAAGTATATGCTTAGTTGTTTGTGTTGTTGCTGGTTGCGGTTGAACAATTTTCGAGGACGAAAATTTTTAGAAGGTGTTGGTCCAGATAACGGCAAAGTAAAAGACTAGAGGGGGGGGGGATGAATAGTCTTTTAAAACTTTTTTCGATAAAAACTATTTCTCAGATATCTGTGTAGATATCTGATACTTAGATTCAGAGCGCGGAAGACTTAAGATAGATAAGTGCAGAAACAGTTAAAGTGCGTGTGTGTTGCTGAAATGTAAGTACAGAAAAGTAAATAACACAGCAAGTATAGTGGTATCTGGAGGTGGCGTAATCCTCCAACTAATCCACTTCGGTCTTCCAAAGACCTAGAATTCACTAGAATAGATAATTGAGGTCACCTTACAAAAATCCTACTCTAAGATTCCTTAAACAAATGGTTCCCAACCAAATTTTCCCCCTGAGTTGTTCCCCGGCTTTCCTGACAAGTACTTCTGTACTCGAAACCTTTTGAGCTATTCCCTAGCTTCCCAAGCTAAGTACTTCCTGTGCTCAATAACCTTGGAGTTATTCCTTAGTTTCTCAAACTAAGTACTTCCTGTACTCCACACCAGTGATGGTGTTGGTTTTGGTTTGAGTTGTCAGATGAGCTTCTTTAATAACTTTTCAGTTAATCAGATAGCTCTGTGAATCAAGTATACTTAATACACTTTTCAATGTATGGTATCTTGTTCTTTTTACTGACCCAAGTCTTAGATAAATGTTCTAGAGAATGAATCTCAGATACTTGATCTTTCAATTCAACTCTTTCACAGATAGCTGTGCTTGTTTAGGATCAGGAGACTTAGAACTTTAGTACTACTTAAGATCAGGAGCTTTGGTCGCAACAGAAAGCTTTGAGAGTAAGTAGTTTGCTTGAGAGATTAAGATATGTGTTCAGTGTAAGTTCTTCAGGTTGTGTAGTGTGTCTTCTCAAGCAGTCTAAGTGTTGATATTTATAGATGAATTTGAGTGCCGTTTGAATAGTATCCGTTAGGCTTAAATCAAATTCAAACTATTGATATCTGTGTATAATCTTTATGTGTTTGTCTTCTTCTTGAAGCTACCGCTTCGTTTCAAACATCTCTGTCCATGCATTTAATGCATTGTACTATACTTTTGTCCTGTAGTGCCAACGGAACTATGCTTTGTATCAGAGACAACCTTGATCAGATTTCTCTGATTCTTTGCACGTTCTTATTTTTAACTTCAGATTCCACTTTTATTGAAACAACTTTGTTTGCAAAATATATATTTCTTTTTCAGAAATGTGGTTAAAGCTCAAGGTATCTGAGAATAGATATCTGTGGACACTTTCCTTGTTTTCAGATAGACCTTTTATTTCTCAGATATCTCTTGTGACACAGTTTGTTTAAAACTATTCGTGTCTTCAAGATATCTGGCCAAGGTATCTGTAAAACTGTTTCAGTAATCTTGTGCAGTCTTCAAATCTTCAATGTCGTTGAACTTGTTCTGCTTGGATGTCTTCTTCTTGGTCTTCTCTTCATAAAATAAAAATTACATTTTGAGACCTATCATCCTATACAAGATTAGCTAGACTATCATACTTAGTGGGTTTCCTCTTTTACAATGTTCAAGTGAACCAAGAGTACTAATCACATTTCTGAGACTAAGATAAGTCAACATGTTGCTGATCAAAATCTAAACAGATATTTCTAACAAAATATCTAACAAATTTCCTAACAGAAGGTGGGTAGATTGTAACAGCCCGAAAATTCGTTTAACGAATTTAAGCGTTTTAGTACGAACCGGAGCGTCAAAGCGTGATTCGTGGATCGTGATTCATTGGCCCAGCTCTACCGCCTTCAATTACGGCCCAAGTCTTCCATTTTATAAGCCCATTCATTCTTAAAACTAGCCCAAACTCATTAATTACTAAATTAAATCAATCAAATAGCCAATTAAACTCGAGACTTAATCAGAAACGCTTCTGGCTTCGTTTCCTCACGTTCACAACCTTCTTCCTTCACCAACGTTTCATTCTCTTCATCTTCGTTCGGTAAGACAATTATTCTTCTCTTCTTATTCCATCCATTAAGGAATTCATGTTCTAACCTTCCTTTTGGTATTCTTCAATTCCGTGGAGGTTTTGCAAAGCTGTTTTCGCCCAATTTTTCTGCACAGCGCAGTCGTATTCGAAAGTAAATTCCAAGTTCATTAACCGTTGGATCAAGACGATTTTTGGAGAGAATATTGATAACAGGCTGTTCTATACTGTCACCGGACGGATCTTAATTTGGAGTACGGAGTCATCCATAATCTGGTGTCGAACAGAGGGCTATTCTTCCTCCCCGTTTTCAATTCTTTTCCGTCTTGTTCGTTCTTCTCAAGGCAAGTTCCCTAGAACTTGCATCCACAATTTTTTGGTTGATTGTTATATATGTGATCTTTGTAAGTTCCCTAATATTTTTTTCATGTCATGGTTGATTGTCAATTTAGTTTGATATATATTAGTGCTAATGGTTTGCTAATTGTCGCCGAGGTAAATTCTGGTTACGGTTTGTGCATATGCTCGGCAATACTGACTATGGTTTAAATTGCCTCATGTTACAAATTGTCAAAGCATGCTAGCTTGAGCAACAAACATGATGGTAGTCTTGGTTTCGTTCTGTTAATTTGGTATCCTGATTTGTGGTTATATATATATATATATATATATATATATATATATATATATATATATATATATATATATATATATATATATATATATATATGATGTGATATGATGCGCATGAGTATATGTATTGAATGACTTATGAATTCATAGCAAGCAGATTTAATTGAGTGTGGATTGGGTATATAAAATGTTGTGTAGTATGTGTACTTTGTTCATGCGGTTTTGGTTGTTGTTGTTGTTATATGGGCACTATAATCAGAATGCATGGTATAATTGGATACGCAGTAGTCCCTTTCTTGATAAAGTCCAGCCAGTGAGTTGGTTGTTTCTAATATTGATGTGATCTATGTGTATGGTGTTGTAATGTATAGTAATATATTTGACAGTTCTTGGTTTGGTTGATATATTTATTTATGCACACACTGTAAGTCCATGCATTCATAAGTTGAGTCTAAGAGCATGCATTCATGTTAATAATATTCTAAATCACGAAAGATTTCAAGTCATGTCAAGAATGGGCTAGTAAGGTCTTCTTAGCAAATCGTGGCCAACCAAGTTAAGCGGTCACCATCGGCTAGGCAACTAGCAAATCGTGGCTATTCATGTTAAGCGGTCACCATGGCTAAGAAACTAGCAAATCGTGGCTATCCATGTTAAGCAGTCACCATCGGCTAGGGATGTATCTTACGACGCCAAGTGAGCTCACGAATCAAGATAATTTTCAAGTCATGTTTAAGAGTAAAGTTTAAGTTTAGTTTTCCAGAAGTTCAAGTTCAAGTTAAGAGTATTCAAGAAGAACAAGTTCAAGTGTTAAGTGTCAGGTCAAGTCAGGTCATAGGGTTGCAATGCATTAAGTAAAGATTAAAAGATTTAAAAGACATGAAGATAGAACTTTAGGTCAAGGCACGTGCATGGAGCTTGTTTAGCCAGTGGTCACGGCTGACCCCTTTCTAAATATCAATTTTAGGTTTGAAGCCGAGCTTTGGAGTGGAGCGTTGCCGGAGCAGTGATCACTACCAGAAGCATCTTTACTATTTTCAGTTTTAACGATTTTCAAGACTATGTATTATTGCAAGATTTTACAATTTTATAGTTCCGCTGCATTTTCTGACTAGTTCACGAATTATATTTAAGAATTTTCATGTCAAGTATAAGGATGCACAAGGCGTCGAACTATGTTTTAAATTTTCAAAAGTCAAGTTCATTGAATTTTAAAGCTCACGAACTAGCGCGAGTCATATTTTTCTTAGTTCGTCTTTTTAGAATTCAGGGCGCTACAATATATATATATATTGGATTTGGGCAAAAGACAAACACTTTTACCAATTTCGAAATTTCAAACTTGCATCAAAACAGCAAAATCTCTCAAGATTTCTGCAAATCCCCCTCTACAAACTCAACTTCTTGTGCTTAGTCTTCTGAAAAGATAGACTAATCTCGATTAATTGTGCAAAATTCATCTGAAAAACACTCACTCAAAACTCTATATAAGAGATGGTACCCAAGAAGATGACCACCAAGAACCCTAAGGCCGTATCATCTACTCCTGCTGAAAAGCAAGGAGGAAAGGAACTTAAGGTGTTGAATAAACGCCTTTTGGGAAAGTTCACCCCATCGGACTGGAACCCTAACCACAAAATGAATTGGGGAGCTTTTCTGGTGAAGAGGTATGTACCAGCAGTTATACCTTCAAGACCAGAAAGGAAACTGATATTGGGGATGCTGAAGAATTTCCATATCTACAAGCTTCTATCTGCTGCACCCAGTGGACTATCCACACTGGATGTACTGGAGTTCTACAACAACTCCAAAATCTTCACAAAGGTTGTGAATGTTGAAGAAGAGAAATACATGCAGTCTGAAGTCCAAGAACAAGAAATTGTTCTAGACTACAAGACTTTCTGCAAGATATTCCGATTGAAAAATCGAGGAACATTTGAAGACATCAACATCAAGGACGCTTCCATGATTTAAGGCGTCAAAGAGCTATTTGAAGCAATCCAGTTAGAAAATGCAAAGGGTTGCCCAGGAGACTTTGTTCTAAAAGCCATCAGAACTAGTCATCTCCAGAAACACTGGAGTACTTTAGCTCTTATTCTGGTCCGTTGCTTTGATGGAAACAAAGGTGGAGTAGACCAGATAAGCATGGAGAGATGGATGATGATGTATCTTCTGAACAAGAAGCATGAAGGGCAGGAAACCCACTTCAATTGGGGGAAGTACGCCTTCAACAAATTCCTTGGACATATTGAGGAATTTGAGCCCAAAATCATCAATGGCCTTGCTGAGCCAAAGTCCAATATGCACTTTGGTCTCAGAATCTGTTACATTCTGGAAACAATGGGGATCACTCTCAGAGAGAAACAAGAAATCCAGATCCAACTCCCCTTTTCGAATCGCCTTTGAAGAAAAGGAGAAACTTCTTGCTTGAACGCACTTTCGGAAAGCGTAAGAAGAAGAAACTGCACAGCAAGGTGAGGAGGTCTCTGAGCAAGCTCAAGCTAAACCTCCGATTGCCAAGAGAAAGAGGACTCAAAGCAAAAGAGCCTCCAAGTAAGAGGCACAACCTTCTGGAGACAAGGTCTCAGAAGATGTTGGACGCCCAGAAAGGTAACTCCAGAATGCCCCAAGAATCCTGAATCAGACTGCTCCAGAACTCTCCATAGATGATAGAAATATCATAGATGGGTCTGCACCAACACAGAATAGTGATTCTGAGGATGATGAAGTACTTGCAAAAGTACTCAAAAGATTTAAGTATGAGACCCATGGAGGAGCAACAAGCTCAGTTCTTCAGAGAGACAAGAGCCCCTCTGCCCAGCAGGAAGAAGAAGGCCTGGGTGAGGAAGATAGAATGCTGGAAGATCTTGACATTGATTCCACATTCACAATGCCAGCACTTAATGTTGCCGAAGAAAATCCTGTTTTAACACAGGTTCCTCAACCTTCTGAGAAAACTCAACTCTCAGAAAGGGATCAAACTGAGATGGAGACTCAGAATGATACTGCAGAGGAGAACAACAATGAGCACAGAGAGACTGTGGAATCACCACAAGTCCAAGAGATCAATGATCAGCCTGACTCTATTCAGGTAACAAAGATGGTTTGTATGTAACTTGTGAACATAGGTATATGTTAACCAGTTATTTATAAGCTTTGTTTGTTACAGGCCAATTTAGAGGTTCACCCCTTTGAATCAAGAAGAGGTTCCTCCAACCTCAGAACATCAAGAAGAGCCTGTCCCACAGGTAGTAAAGTTATCTCTGAACAAGAAATAACTAACTAAAAATGCTCTTATCTTATGTTCTAATATTCTTAATGTCTCTTCTTAGGCTCCAACTGAGGAAGTAGTGGTGGTGGAACTAACACCCCAAAGCCAAGAGATTCCAGAGGCTGAAAAGCTCTCTGAGGAAGCATTTACTGAGCCTTCTGCTGATAAGTTAAGTAATCAGTAGCCTTCTGCTGATAAGGTAAGTAATCAGTATAGTCTCCTTCAAAAATGCTCGGGAAAACCCACTACTAAATCTTTTATGTTTGTTCTTACAGGCTCAGTCAGAAGAACAATTGGATGGAGAAACAGTTGTGTTATCTCCTCCAAAGGAAACTAAAACTGCTGAACAAGCAGTATCTGCAGAAAAGGTGCCAGAAACCCCCAAGGTTTCTGAGGAACATGCTACTGAGCTTCCTAACTTGGAAGTAAGTGAAGCCTCAAAAAGCATATTTCTATCTATCTTTCTCTGATAAACAAGTTTCTGAAACCATAATTGATTTTAATTCTCAAGTTCAAGTAGAAAGAAAGGTTGATGAGGATCAGACTTCTCCTCACAACAAGGTATTTGTGGTCTCTGAGACCAAACAACCAGAAGTCCAAGCTGATGAGCCTAGTGTTTCTACACAGGTATGCTCAGAAAGCTTACTTTTGCACACAGATACTAACACAAGTGGTTTGAACAAAACTAACTTGATCCCTTTCTTTCAGGCTCAAAGTCTAGTGCCAGTTGATTTACTCAAGGCTTTCCAGAAGCACACTTTAAAGAAACATCTCAAGTGCTTCAGACAATGGCAGAAACTCAGAAGGTGACCTTTCGAATTAGCGAGTAATCAACGTCGTAAAAGAGAGCAATCGCCTTCAATCTGGAAGATTATATCCATGCATTGTTCCCAACAGAGTCCTACTCATTTACCACTCTGATGCATGAAGACTTCATTCATGAAGTAGCACAAAGACTTATAGCAGATTTCAAGTCTGCGGATGCTCAAACCCAAGAGCAGATGGTTACCCATCCTGCCTTGCCCAACAAGCTCACTACTTATCCTGCTGAACAAGAAGAAGTTAATGGGAGGATGATTACATTCCCAGATGTGATCAACCTGGTTTCAGAAGATGACGAGGAGATGGACGAAAATGATTATCAAGAACATCCCTCTAAGCATCCAAACCAAGAAGCAAAGAACAAGAGTGATGATGATGATGATCAGGATGATGATCCCCAAACTGGACAAGGCGGGATTCAGAAAGCTAGCAAAGGAAGTGGAGAAAAGGCTACTCCTTCAAATGTTCAGAAAGCCCCATCATCATCACCTCCCAAGTCTCATCAAGATATCCAACAGGCTGAGCACAATGATGCCATATAAGAAATTTCAGCTACTGAGTTTAGGATTGAACAACTCAGAAAGGTGTTGGAAGAAGAAAAGAGAATCAACGTTGAGTGTCAAGCTCTTGTTGATGAAAAGGAGGCCAAACTCAAAAAGCTCAAAGAAGCTAATGCCAAGGAATTGGCACTCCTAGATGAGCAAAGAAATCTGAAGAATGCCATTGTTGTCACAGCTGCTGAGATAGATGCCATGGATGACAATGATGATGAAGAGCACGATGCTGAGACTGCATCAGAAAGACCTTCTACATTCTCTCAGAAGGCCAGCATACTCCAAGGCAAACAAAAGATGTTAGCCAGCTTGCAAACAATCCCAGAGAAGGATTATGAGAGTGATGCTGAAGAAAACCGCAACTTGATTACTGCAGAAGAAGATGAGAGACTTATCACTCAGCAAAAGAGAGCCCTACTTGCTCCTCATATCTTCTCTGCACCAGGTAGTTCAAGAAGTGAAGAGCACCGTGCAAGGAATAGTATCTTTTTGGAACTCAGAGAGACACTAGTTGCCCAAGACACAGAAGTGCTAAAATCCGTCCCAGAAGAGATGAAGCCATTGGCTGCTGCTTTACTCAATAGAGCAACCAGCATAGCTCTCTCTCAGAAAGATCTAGGGTTGGTCAGGGATGAGGATTGTAACAATGCTAATGCAGCATTGAATGAAGCCAGCCATGCTGTCCTGCAAGCCAACGCCATCCTAAGGCCGCTTGAAGAGCTCAACAGAAAGGAGCAGGAACTGGTTAAAGGTAACAAAGAGCTGAAGAAGGAACTTCAAGAATTAGTCAGGGTGCACAACAATCTCCAGAAAAACTTTGAATCACTCTCTGAAGCTTATGCTGTCATGAGTCAGTCAATCACGACTAAGGGGGAAGAGATGCCTCAGAAAGGTAGACGAAGAAAAAGAAAACAATCAAATCCTCCCTCCTCAAGTCAACTTGTCATTAAAGACACCACTGGAGACACCCTTGCTGAAGAAGTTGTTCCAGATCAACCCGGAAGTGAGAAGTATGATAACTAGGGGAGCCAAGTCCCTTAGAATCTCAGAAGAGAAGAAGACTTCTGAAGAAGAAGAAAAGGAAGAAGGAGAAGTAAGAGGTCAAGAAAGCTGCAAGTCTCCGACTTTGAACTTCAATGATGATGAGGATGAATCTGATACAGATGAACATCCACTTCACAAGAAAAGGAGACAAGCAACTACTTCACAACCTCCTCTGGCAGCAAGGCCTTTGGCAGCCAGAACTCCTTCTGGAAATACCAAGTCATTACAAGGAACATTCACCAGCACAGCCCCAAGGCAGGAAGAAAGGGTTAGAGGATCTCCTGACAGAAGGCCACCTAACAGAAAAGCAAGAAGGGATTCCCAGTTTGGCAGAGTAAACAGAGAAACTCATCAAGAAAGGCCAACTAATGCCCACATTGAGTATATGAAGACCAGTAATGAAGAGTCTTCATATAGGTGCATTCTGAACAAGAGAGGGTATTGGATTCTGGAACTACAACATCTACTTGTCAATGTTAAGTTTCCAACTCCCATCCTCAACCAGATCCTGAAATGGAGAGAAGGCAAGCCAGAATTGCTAAAACCTGAGCACCTTCATGCCTGGCTAAACATTGAAGTAGAAAAGAGGAATGAAGCCAGAAAGATGGATCTTTCTTTTGCCTGTCCTTACCCAAAGCCTGATGATGTACACAAGGTAAGAAAACTGGATGGTAGCTACAGCAGGAAGAACAAACTAGGTGTTTCAACCTATGAGTCATTCTACATGACATTGGATGAATACCTAGATGACATACACTATCTGGAAGAAATATACAAGTATTTCAACCTATCTCAGCTGCAAGTAGACCATGGTCAGTGCAGGAAAGTATACAGGTCAAACATTTTCTGCGGAAGAATCACAAGCTTGGCAAGAGTTACCATGAAATATGTGACTTATCCAGAAAGACAGAGCTCTCTGTCAGAAGGATTCTTTATGACTATGTCCAAGAATGCAGAAAAGTGGATGATTATGTCAACTGATCTAGAAAGGATGCTGAAGAACTTGAGGTATCTGAACCCAAGTTGCATTTCTGAAGACTTGAAGACTAGTAACATTAGAATATTCTCTTGGAGATTGGATTCTCCTTTGTTCTAATTTACTTAGTATGTTGTGTTACTTTTTGTAATCTTGCTGATTGTTTCTGAATTTCTCTATTTGTAAGAGTTGCATCTTATTCTCAGAACTGCATCTATCTCAAGATCATACTCGGATACATTCTAATAGATGACAACTTATCAAGAAAGATCACTTCTTGTGATTTGGTTGATGTTTACTTCGCACTTAATTCAACTAAAATTGAATATCATTTGAAATGATTAAGTGGTGGATTGTTTTCTCTTCCAGGATTACAAATTTGTAATAGGACTTAAAAGATAGTCATGGATGACTGATCAAAAAGGGGGAAATTTGTTAGGAATATCTGTTAGTATTTTGATCACTCATCACATGTTCTTATCTTAGCCAGAAAGGTGATTAAGTACTCTTGGTTCACTTGAACATTGTAAAAGATGAAATCACCGAGTATGATTAGTCTAGTAAATCTTGTATTAGGATTATAGGTCTCTGAGTGTAATTTTTATTTCCAGAAGACCATGAAGATCAATCCTAGCAATGGAGCTTTTCTGAAGATTAGAAGACTGAAGATTGCACAAGATTTATGAAGATATCAAGGTTTAGTCTAACTCAAGAAAGACTATGTCCTTAATACTTTCTTGAGTGTATTTACTTACTTTTGAAATATGATTCTGGACACATGACATCATGAGTATGGAGCATGCAAGCCATCAGAAAGGCTCATGTATCCATTGAAGACTACAGGACAAGAAATAGTACAAGTGCATTAATTGCATCGGCAGAAAAGCCGCTGAAGCACAGTCCTCTCTGAGACATGAGACAAGGACTTCTGAGTACTCATTTCAAGATAAGTATTGACTGAATTTGAAGTGTGTCTAACGGATATCATTCCAACAACTCTCAAATTCATCTATATATATCACACACTTAGATGCTGAGAAATACATACCTTAGAACGCTCTATCTTGCAATCTTACCATCAAGCAAAGTATTCTCTCAAGCACTCTACTACCCTTTCTGAAAGCTTTCTGTTGCTCGAAGAATCACTAGTAGTTCTAAGTTGTCCTGAACCTTAACAAGAGATTGTTATTCGTAAAAGAGTTGATTGAACTATCAGATACCCTTTCTGAAGCTCATTCTCCCAAACTGACATCAATTACTTGGGTCAGTAAAGAGCAGACTGCCATCCACTGAACAAGTGTATTAAGTAGTCTTGTTCTATTAGGCTCTCTGAAAACATAAATGAAAAGTTATAAGAGAAGCCTCTCTGACAAACCTTATAACCAACAACATCAAGGCGTGGAGTAGAGGAAGTACTTGATTTGGGAAATCAAGGAATAACTCCAAGGTTATCTGAGTAGAGGAAGTACTTAGCTCTAGGAGCTGGGGAATAACTCGGGGGGAATATTTGGTTGGGAACCATTTGTTTAGAAATCTTAGAATAGGATTATTGTAAGGTGAACTCAATTATCTGTTCTAGTGGATTCTAGGTCTCAGAAAGACCGAAGTGGATTAGTTGGAGGATTACGCCACCTCCAGATACCACTATATCTGCTGTGTCATTTACCTTTCTGTATTTATATTTTAGCAAAGCACACACACATACTTATTGTTTCTGCACTTACCTATCTTAAAGTCTTCCGCGCTCTGAATCTAAGTATCAGAAACCCCCAGGTTTCTGAGAAACTGTGTTTATCGACAAAAGTTTTAAAAGACTATTCAACCCCCCCCCCCCCTCTAGTCTTTTACTTTGCCGTTATTTGGACCAACAATTTTCTTTTTCTATGCTGTGCATTTCCTCCACCTAATGTATATTTTTTACTCCACCTAATGTATCTTTTTTTACTTTGCAGATTACTGTGAGGGAGTTAGTATGAACTTGAAAGTATGAAGTATTTTGGAAACGTGCAGTTGGTCTTAGAGACTTCGCGTTTTATTTACTATTTGTCTACTTGCATATAAATTTGGACATTTAATTGATGGATGTATTATGGATATTTGAATCGTGTAGTTTGGTTTGCGAAGTTTCGTTGTGTATTTTGAATATTCGGGCCTATGTTGTTTGTTATTTCTATCATTTTATTGTCCGATTGATGTTGAAAAATAGTTTTTTTTCCATTAAATTTCGTGGATAATGGATATCTGGCGGATTTGTCCGTCATCCGGCGGATTTATCTGTTATCCAATCCACTCTGAATGGATTGGATAACAGATATGCATTTTAGTCATCCGTTTGACCGGATATCCGATCAAACGGATCGGATATATCCTTCCGTTGCGCAGCCCTAATTACGTAGTTTTGGTGCCTGAAATCGTGCCATTCCTCAAAAATGCGATCATGACCTACAGAAAACACGCGAAGTTGGTAATTAACCATAAAACGATAGAAATATTGCATCTAAGGAAAAAATGAGGGTCTAAAAGCAGGCTATATCGCACATTTCATTGTCACATCACACCCCCAAACCAGTTTCTTGCTCATCCTTGAGAAAGGCAATAACGTTAAGTAAGAAAGTGACCATGAAATGAGCAGCAAGAATAAACCACCATATAGATAAGTGGCCAGTTTTGAGGGTTTCAAAACTCTACTGACTCGCTTTAGTTTCAACTCTAACTTATGATTCCACAACAAACAAGTAACAAGTAAGCATCACTCACTACAGCCAGCGGTTACAAGTGTAACCCAATGTCCTTATAGGTGTACTTCAAAATCATTACCTCGCGGTAACGTTATGTAATCCTGCTCCCAAAAGTCAAGGCACAAATTAAAGTAGTACTCAGGTTGGCTTGGTAAGTAAAATAGGTAGGATAATATAGAGGAGTGTTTGGCTAAGATTCATTAAAAGATAACAAGGTAGAATAAAGGGTATTTCAGGGGGACTTATCCTTTCGGACACCGAGTTCCTTCCTTCGACTTCGTCCTCTCTCAATGACAAATTCTTCAACACCTCCTTTATCATCGTAACTACTCCATCGGTTGTTTCACACATAGACTACTTGCTCCTTTATTTATTCTTCTTTCATTTTCTTTATCTTTTGACATACTATTTTTTGCAGTCGTTTTACTAACTCGTATGCTTTTTGGTTAACCATCGTTAGGCTCTTTTAGTCTCTACATTTTTCGCTAATGTCTGTTTTACCGAATTCCGCACTTTTGTGCGTGCTGGTTTGGTATACATGCCATCAACCCTCACGGACATGTAGCTTTTTAGGGCTTCGCTGGTATGTGGGTAGTATCTGTAACATGCCCAACACGAAAACGGTTATTGATGAGACGAAAATTTAGAGTCTCATTTGGTCATTTTTAGCGGTCTTCGTCTTTAGTTTTTTAGTGTTTTTTATTAATTTTTACGCTTTGGTGTTTTGTTCCCTTTTTGTAGGAATTATTCATTTTGGGCAAAAAAGTGGAAGAGCCAATCAGCCAGGCTCGCCGCGGCGAGAATTTACGAGGCTAATTCTTGGACTGCTGAAGAGGCTCGGCGCGGAAATTGGTCCACCGCGGCAAGATTTTACGAGAGGAATATTAATTCGACAACAGAAGGCTCGCCGCGGCGAGCTATTTCTTCCGCCGCGGCGAGAAGCGCATAACAGATTTTTATTTTCCTTATTAGCTTAGAATTGGGACCTCTTCTGATACTTTTCTTTTAACCTAGTTCTTAGAAAGAGTTCCATATTCATACTTTGACATTGAGACATTATTGGAGCTTGGTTTGCATCATTGTTGAAGGATTGATATCGAATTCCTGGTAACATTTGATAATTCTCTATCGTTTATCTCTTCGATTCGTGTTGTTATTGTTTATCGAATTGTATGAGCTTGAGTGTGATTATCAACATGTCTGTGTTATCATATGCAATACATCGAAATCTTTGATCTTTGCTTCTACTATGAGTAGCTAAACCACTCTGAATACGGTAGTTATGTGACGGTTTTCCGTATTCGCTTGTAGGGTTAGGATTCGTTCATATAGGTTCGTCTAGTTCAAAATCTTCGTAAAAACTATCAATCCTATTCGCTAGTTCAAGATTTTCTAAATCGTTTTCGGTTAAGGATCGTGGATTGACAACCTACGATTACTCTAATTCAAAACATTCAAATAACGATTGGTTGAGGTTGGATTGATCGATTTTTGTACACCGACCGTGTGACAAGTATGCATGATTTCCCTAGAGCGAATTAACATTACTCGATCATAACTGCTGTGTTCCCTCTATCTCATTGATTTTAACCTTACATTGTTTTATCTGATTTCTAGTTTAAAAAATATTCAAACTCAAATAATTCATTTGTTTACACAAGTAACTGTTTGCTCTCAACTCGTTGTGGTAGCTTAATTGGTTCCTTAGCGAACGATTCCGTGGTTAGCATTGTCGATTTACAACATCTGCTTTCTGCTTGTTTTCTAAGTAGTAATTTGAGCACATCAGTTATCACAAGGCCCACAGATCCACTCTGAGACTTTTGTACCTTTGCTTTTTTCGGTACTTTCTTTCTATTTTTGCTGGAGCAAGAGCTAGTGATTTTCAGCAACGATAATAAAATAGTAGGGTCAACAAGGTTACCATTCGATGATGATCATCTTCCACTTCTCCCCCAAACCAATTTCTCGAACTAGGGTTGGCGTTTTCTGATGTGTCAACTTAGGTTTTGAATTTGTTTATTTAGCCGAGAGCTAACTCTCAACACTACGAAAACCTGTAGTGTAGTGAAGTTAACTTCGAGGTCGGTCTCTAGGGACTTAACTAGGCTAAGCTTCAGTTTATGAATAAATGTAACAATACGAAAACTAGTAAAAGTTTGTTTACTTCGGCAGCGAGATGATAGACTAGAGTAAACAACTACTAGAAACGGATTTGATACTAAAGAGATTGAAATATGAATGGGGGAAATTATGGAGTGGTAACGTCAATAAGCTAGCTAGAAGGATACATGTGATTCACGGGATTGACTACGCAAGTTGTCACAATCTTGAGTTCAAAAACGAATAGCACTAATGAAGGCGTCAGTTTCACTAGGCTACAATCAATTTGACTAACCTACTATCACCGTTTGCAACTAACTGTTAGATAAAGCAAGACAAAAGACATTTTGGTTTGCAAGGCTTAAATGCCTAATCTAACAGTGATTTTGTTTGGAAGATCATCAAACGTGATAGCAGGAATAGTAATTAATCTAAAAGGCACAAGTAGTCGAATCCCGATGCACTTCGAATCACACAAACCCTAGCTAGCATGCATTGAATCAGTCACCACCCCATAATAGGGGTGTTTAGCTACTCATGATAAGCGGAGGCATAATCATACTAGCAATAAACATAATCTCAAGCACAAAACAAAGATTCGAGAGGATTGATACAATTTTACCCTTCGTTGTCACAAACCCTAGGTAGAAATTGAAGAACGAAAATGAATCGATGCAAAAGCTGTATGGATAATCTCCCAATCAACGTCAATCATCAGATTACAAGAGAAAACGGTTCAATTACCTCAAATCGGGTAATTGCATTTGAAACTAGGCCTAGCTCTAGAGCAAAGTGTGTGTTCTTGACAATAGAATGATAATCCAAAGTAAATGTCTGTTTCCAACTAATAGCAAGAAAGAAAAAACGAAGTCTGAATTCCGAAAGCAACACTCTCTCTAAAAAACGTAGAAAAAGGAAAAAACACATAGACAAAAAATAAAGTCTTGCTCCCAAGATACCGAGTCTACGATTGCACATAATAAGCCCAAGAAATGCAGAAGCTTTGACATCACACTGACATTCACAGAATAACATGCACAAGTTCAAAAAGTTCGTTTCCAAAGTAAATAGAACTTAAGTCTAACACGGTAGTCCCTCACAAGTGGATCCTATGCATCTATTATGTCACACTCCTGGAAGTGTCCAGTAGGGGTAATCACTCAAGAATATAAAGAGATAAGGAAGGTGACTTGCATCACAAAGATGCCTCAAATACCTCATGCAATGTACTCAATCAGTTAAGTCGGAAGGGACTTTTTCATAGCTTTGTAACAATCAGCAGTAGACTCATAAAAAGGCAATCGTTCTCTCTTTTTTCCAATATTTTTTCATTTTTTGCATACTATTTTTTGCAGTCTTATATATGACCCATATGCTTATGTATTTTTTCTGTCTCAATTTTTTGGTAGTGTCTATTTTACCGAAAGTCCGCACTTTTGTGCGTGCTAGTTTGGTATACACTCCATCAACCCTCACGGACATATAGCTTTTAAGGGCCACGCCGGTATATAGGTGGTATCTGAAACGTGCCCAACAAGACTAACGGTGGCAGCTAGTACCATAGATCCACTCCGAGACTTATTTTATTTTTTTGAGAGAACGAAAAATCTGAACACAGTCTTTATCAATACAAGTAACGCACATAAACCTCCTCGCCAAACCTGTTCTTGGAACGGGTTTGGCATAAGCAAATAAGAATGTAAAACATGCCGTTCGTCATACTTAACTTACACAAAGTACACATGAGAATGATGAGGCGCAAACAAGGGAGTTTGAACTTCCCGAATTAAATCACACAGGCGCCGGTACAATATTTTTTCATCGGCTAAGGTTTACTCACAAGCTTTTTGGACTACAAAATTAGAATAGACTTTCTATTTACAGCAGAAACGAACTTAGCAAACTTAAACATGCAAACAGGCTGATAGTCAAGGATCAGTCAAAGCAAAAGCATTAAACAAGTTTAGTACATGCAATAGATGGTCGACTTGGGAGACAGACTTTGACTCAACAGACTGACAGACTCAAATAAGAAATACATGAATCATAAACAGAGTATGAAATACAAAACATGAATCATAAGTGGAGTACAAAATACAGAACACGAAGAAATGAAGACAAAAGGTAGTACACTAAGCAACCCCCTCCCCAAACCTAGACTTGAGATGGTCTCCAGCAAAAAGGATAAAATAAAGAAAAAGGAGCGAAGAAGGTACTACCCGAAAAAGAAGAAATAAGAAGACTATTGATCCCCATCATCAACATCCTCTTCTGGCCGGCGTGAGCTGCCAGCCAGTGACTGCCAAGCCTGCATATCATGATGCCAACCCTGCATATCTGCATGTCATCCGCGCAGCTCCTCGTATTGGGTGGTCCAACCCTAGGCAAAAGTCTGCTGCTGCTCATAATAACTCGACAGGGAGGACTGGGCTCTCATAATCTCGGCCTGTGTGCTCGTTAGCTGTGCATATTGCTGCTGTGAAACAGACTGTGACTCCTGTATGGCCCTTTGTTGAGCAGTTAGCATCCAGGTGTTCGGAGTACTGAGAGCCAAAAGTCGCGAAGCGACTATCAAGATAGTCCTGCATACCCCGGAAGTAAAAAATGCCCGCATCCTGTGATGTACTTGCAGTGCGTGATGGGCGCGCTGGAGGCTCCTCGTCGGAACTAGATGAGTCTGCAGGCCTGCCAGCTAGGGCAGAAAGTTTCTCAACCGAAGACATCTGTGCCACGATGGTCTTCCGAAGGACTCGGGAGTCAAAGGGGCCTCCATAGGATCGGTGATGTCCACTGTCACTCTAGCTGCACTATACATAGCAATGATCATACATGGAAAAATTAGGCAGCCCTTTTTTGTCTTCCTCTGATCTCTGAATTCGTCGTAGAGAATCTCTCTAAGGTTCACCAACTTAGGTGGAGTAGATAGCATGGCATGCATAGTGTGAGCCTGGTGTCCACGAACATACTCTTCATTCTTGCTAGGGTACACAATAGTTGCTAGCCATTTCCAGACCAACCTAGCTTTCTTCGTCAAATCATGTCGATGGATCTTCCACTCCTTATGCTTGGGGAACTCTGCATACTGATGGGTAAGCAGACGGGCGGCCTAAACAGGAATCTTCAAAGTATTGTCCCTCTCGTATAGAATAGAATCGCTCCTACCGGGAATAGTCAACTTCAGGAAGTTAGAGATGGTTTCGGGACTGAAGTAGACTGTCTGCCCTCGCACGTGGACAAGTATATCTCCATCTCCATCCTCTTATATATCCTCGAAATTCACATAGAACTCCCGTACCAAGGCTTCATCAAAATCGATGTATCTCCTGTTCACTCTAAGCCAGTTCTGGAAAGATCGAACCCCGTACTGATCCTTTGTATTACTTCCTATTGCTGGATCGTCACCTCAATGGATCTTGCGCTCAGCTATGAAGCCTCTTGTTGCGACCTTATAGTCCACCTTATATGCTTGTCCAGCTCTCGAGGGCTTATAGGAGGCTCTAGAAGAGGATCCTTCCTCTTTACGGGAACGTTCGCCTCCACTTGTTCGGCAAGACATGATTATCTGAAATTCAAAACAGACAGAGGAGACACAACAGAGAGTATGAATGGTTAGTGGACTATCCGTTAGTAAGATTAATAAGCCCTTAGCGTATGCGATAGGAGTGTAAACCATAGTGCCCAAAACATCCCAACCAAGAAATTCGAATAATTGGCAGAAAAACAGTATTCTAGCTAGTTTAACGTAATGGAAGATGGACCAAAACGAGTCATAATCAGCTTAGTGGCACTTGAATCAAGTCAACATTACTGCTAGAATACTCAAAACATGCTTAAATCAATCGAACAAGATCCTACTATTCATGCCCAATTCACAAATTGTAAAAATCAAGGAAATCGATAAAATTGGCAACAATTACTACTTAGAACATGCTCAATGATCAACAAGTAGTAAGGAAATATCATAAGAAGACTCAATTATTGCTCAAAATCGAAAATCCCCAAATTGCAAAAGTTAGGGTTCTTGAGAATTTGCCTTGAATCCGGATAATAAATGGATGAGAAGAGTTTTTGATGCCAAATTCGTGTCCTATATGATGCAAGCTTCACAATGGTATGTAGAATGCAAAGTTTGGTGGAGAAACAAGAGAGAATGAAGTTTTGGAGGGGAGAGGTCGGTTATGGAGTTTGAGAGGAGAAGAGAATGATGAAGAAGAAGTGAAGGGAAGAAGAAGATAAAACGTTAACCAGAAAAATAAAAAAAAAAGGACAAAAACGTGGCGCTTGCCAAGTGCAGGTTGGCGGGCACACAGGCGTCACTTGGCGAACACCAAGTGCAGGTTGGCGCCCACAACCTTCCAGTTTGCACTGTAGCGTCTCTTTATTTTTTATTTATTTATTTTATTATTACTTTTTTATTTTTTATTTTATTATTATTTTTTTTAAAAAAAGAAGGAAGTAACGTGAATGCAACTAATTTAATGGAAGAAGACGTGAATGCAATGCAAGCTATCTAAAAAGCAAGTAAAACCCGGGTTGCCTCCCGGGAAGCGCTTGTTTTAAGTCTCTAGCTTGACTTTCGCACTCTAGTTGGCACGATACTGGGTACTAGACTTCCCCTTGCTTGCACTTCTTTCGTCCTGTTCCTGAGAGAATACATAGAGCGGTCACACGAAACCCGCAGAATACTCCATCCGAATAAAATCCTTAGGGAGGTAGTCCAATGCATTCACTATTCCCACTCAATCATTCACCTCATAAGTCGATGTGCGCCTAAACACACTAATGTCCATTTTAGAGGCGAGTAAAAATGGCCACCCAAGTAAGACTGTATCGGGTCCTTTCATCTGTTCTTCTCGAACGTCTTTCAAGACAACAAAATCGGTGAGGATCGTCTACCCATTCAGCTTGACTACAACATCCCTTGACAGTCCAACAAGCCTCCTATGCGACCCATCCGCCATCAAGAGACGAGCCTTCATCTCCTCCAGTCTCGTGAAACTACATCCCTTGAAGAGGCTGTACGGAATAGTGCTAACGGTAGCTCCAGTATCCAAGGTTGCTATGACTTTCGAGGTACCCATCCCCACTACAATATTAAAGCTCTTCTTACCCAGGGGGTACTCTGTTCCATTCTCCGTGCCCTCTTCTTCCTCGGCCGGAATGCAAACTGCTCCTACCTCCGGAGTGCTCACCATACTCGCAGAATACTCATCTACTGCAGAAACCAGATCCTGATGCACAATACCTGTATCTCCGTCTTGCACGGGAGTCAACTCATCAACAGAATTACCGGGGTTATCACCTCTTTCACTGTCGCTTCTCTAGTAATCGGAACAAATGATGCACACCTACAAGTTGCAAAAATCTATTTTGAATCCTCAACACGGGTCTCATTTCCTGAAACAGTCACCTCAATGGAGTTTCCGTTATAACCTTGATCTCCATTGCCTTATCGGGGGCACCGGGGAATTTTCCTTTCTCCCTCTCCTAGTTCTTCTCAAGTAGCTGCTGAAGAACGACGTGGATCTTGCCGTGAACCACCACCTTCCATGGTGGTATACCTTAGTCTCGCGCATAAACTCTCGCGACTCGTTCATGAAGCTCCTAAAATCACCAGCTTATCCAAAACTACCTGCTGGTTAGACCTCCTAAACTTTTGGGGTTGGGTTTTCGCAGTTGTCATTGGCTTAGCTCAATAGGGATCTATCACCCTGTCGATTAAACTGATTGGTGGGAGGTTTCTGGTACCCTCCTCGTTGCGCATTGAAGTTGTTCCTTTTCTGCCAGTAAACTGGTTTCCCATCTGGTCCCTGTTGGACCCAGTATACCTCCTCCTGTGGTGCTTTCGCTTCGGGCTGCTTCCTTTCTATGGCTAGATCAGACCTGCACATATTAGCTCCGTGTCCAGGGTTCTTGCAGACTTCACAAACCTCAGTAGATAAGTTGGGGCTGCTGTTAAAGGCTTGTGCCTTAAGTTGCTTGATTTCATTGTTAAGCGCTGCAATCTCTGCGCTCGATCCATGTCCTTCGTCATAGGTGGTGTTGGCTTCACCTCTTTGCCCTCTGGTGTTTCTTCTGGGGTTCCTATGTTGGTTATTCTATGCCAGCTTAGCGAACTTGTCTTTTAGAGCATCGGTGGTTAGCTCCATCATGCTACCCCCACAAGACACATCTATCAAAGCCTGCTAGTTCTCATTTAATCCGTCATAGAAATACTGATTTAAATCAGCCTGTGGAAACCTGTGATGAGGACACTTAGAGAGAAGACCCTTGAACCTATCCCATGCCTCATATAGAGACTCATCATACATCTGGGTAAAAGTGCTGATCTGTTGCCTAATCGCAAAAGTTTTAGACTAGGGGTAATACTTCTGCATGAATGCACTGTATACCTGAGGCCATGTGGTTAGGCTTCCTTCGTCCAAGCTATTCATCCACGTCCGTGCCTTGTCATTCAAACACAGGGGGAAAAACTTCATCCTTAGATCATTATCAGTAACACCCTCACCCTTAGCTAGGCCCCCAATGAACAGCTCCAGCTCTAACAGAAATCCCATGACATCCTCATTCTTCTACCCATAGAACTTCGGAAGTAGGGCCATAAGATGTCCCTTAATATCAAAGTTCCTCATATTGTGTGGTACGACAATGTTGGGGCGGTGGTTGCCCATAGGTGGTGCGAAGATAGCAGCCATGGAAGGTGGTGGTTCTTTAGCCATTTTGATATGCTGCTGAAATACCTGTGCACTTACTGTTTCCCTGATCCTTCTCTGCGTGCTGCAATGCCTATCGATATCGTCAATAAACGGTGCAATAGGTGAATCAAGACCTCTTCTTCCGTTCATGCACTACCTGAAAAGGGATACGTTAGACACAGAGAACAGAAAAAACAGTGAATTAAAAATACAGAAAGTAAAATTACTGTCACAAGAATTCCGAAACTTAACAAAGGAGTTAAGTCCCCGGCAGCGACGCCAAAAACTTGATGTGTCAAATCAGGTTTTGAATTTGTTTACTTAACCGAGAGCTAACTCTCAACACTACGAAACCTGTAGTGTAGTGAAGTTAACCCCGAGGTCGGTCTCTAGGGACTTAACTAGGCTGAGCTTCAGTTTACGAATAAAAGTAACAATTACGAAAAGCAGTAAAAGTTTGTTTGCTTCGGGATGATAGACTAGAGTAAACAACTACTTGCAACTACTAGAAACCGATTTGACACTAACGAGATTGAAATATGAATTGGGGAAATTATGGAGTGGTAACGTCAGCAAACTACCTAGCAGGATACATGTGATTCACGGGATTGATTACGCAAGTTGTCACAGTCTTGAGTTAAAAAACGAATAGCACTAATGAAGGCATCAGTTTCACTAGGCTACAATCCATTTGACTAACCTACTATCACCGTTTGCAACTAACTGTTAGATCAAGCAAGACGAAAGACATTTTGGTTTGCAAGGCTTAAATGCCTAATCTAACAGTGCTTTGGTCTGGAAGATCATCAAACGTGATAGTAGGAATAGTAATTTATCTAAAAGGCACAAGTAGTCGAATCCAGATGCACTTCGAATCACACAAACCCTAGCTAGCGTGCATTGAATCAGTCACCACCCCATATAGGGGTGTTTAGCTACGCATGATAAGCGGAGGCATAATCATACTAGCAATAAACATAATTGATATGCTCAAATTATTACTTAGAAAACAAGTAGTAAGCAGTTGTTGTAGACAGACAATGCTAACCACAGGATCGTTCGCTAAGGAACCAATTAAGCTACCACAACGGTTTGAAAGAAAACAGTTACTTGTGAAAACAGATTGATTTGTTTGGTTTGATTACTTCTAATAACTAGAAAACAGAAAAACAGATAAATGGTTTTTTGATAGAGAGAGAAGAGAACACAGTAGTTACGATCAAGCAATGCTAATTCGCTCTAGGGATACGTTCATACTGTCACACGGTCGGTGTACAGAAAACTATCAATCCAATTCAACCAAACGTTATTTGAAAATCTTTGAACTAGAGTAATCCTGGGTCGTCAATCCACGATCCTTAACCAAAACGTTTTAGAGAATCTTTGAACTAGCTTATTTGATTGAAGCATTTTTACGAAGATCTTTGAACGAGCCTAACCTATATGAACGATTTCAAACCATAGAAGCGAATACGCAAGGCTATCACGCAACTACCATGTTCGGAGCGGTTTAGCTACTCATAATCGAAGCAAGGATGAAAGAATACAAGATATTGCTCATGTTCAACAAAAACAGAATGATAATCGCATGCAAGCTTAAACAATTCGAGAAATAGAATAAGAACGAATTGAATGAGATAAAACAATAGAGAGTTACCACAGTAATCAGGGATTCGATATCAATCCTTCGATAAACAAGCAAAACCAAGCTCCAAATTGTCTATCAATGTCAGGGTATGAATATGGAGCTTTTTCCTATGTATAGTTAGTGTAAAAGAAGTTATGTTTTATGTTAGGGTGAAAGAATCCTATTTATAGGAGAAAAAACGAGTGGAATCCTAGCAGAATTCGAACAGAAAAACGTCCAGAAAATAAGCTCTCGTAAGTTCTCGCCGCTGCGAAGAAAATCCTTGCCGCTGCGAGGATGTTTTCTGCCAGCCAGTTTCAGACGTCTGTATCTTTTTGTATAGGAGGAATTTGGCTATGCTTCTGGAACGAAAGTTGTAGATCTTTGAATTATATTTCCATGGAAACTGAGATCAGGTCAATCGAACATTATATGAGAGATTTATGGCCAAAATGGATAGACTGCTCCGTAAAACATCACTTCTGCAAGCTTCGCTAAAACGGCTCTCAAATTTTCATTCGAACTCCGAATCCACTTCCGTTTTTGCCCAGTTACTATACATTCAAATATCTAGAACCAATGTTTTCACTCCGATTTTCACCTTCGGAACACAAAAGTCCTACAAAACACAAATAAAGCACCAAAGCATAAAAACGTACAAAAACACTATAAAACCATTAACAAAGACTAACAAAGACCGCTAAAACAGACCAAATGAGAGTACTCTAAATTATCGTCTCATCAATAATCTCAAGCACTTAACAAAGATTCAAGAAAGTTAGCTATTCATAGTATTCTACTAGTCAGAAATAAAAAACAATAAATAAAAGAAGAAGAAGTTTAGTCTCTGATGTCTTCGTGCTACTTCTAGGGTGTTACGAATATCTGTTTTTAGTTTGATCAGTAAACCATAATGACTTATCTTAGCTCAGAAAGGTAACTAGTACTCTTAGTTCACTTGAACATTGTAAAAGAGGAAGCTTACTGAGTATGTTAGTCTAGAAAATCTTGTATAGGATGTTAGGTCTCTAAATTTAATTTCTATATCTTTAAAGAAGACCAATAAGGAAGCATCCAGTAGAAGAATTCATTTGTTGAAGATCAGAAGACTGCACAAGATTGCTGAAGACTAAGGAAAAATGTGTCCTCAGATACCTTGGCTCAGATACCTTGAACAAACTAAGTGTCTGAGAGACAAGCGTTTCAATAGCTTTCTGATGCATTATAGGTCACTGAGAAAGGACTTGCAAAGCCTCAGATAGTTTGCATAGTTCCTTTGACACTACAGGATAAAAGTTGGTACAGTGCATTTATTACGTAGACAGAGATGTCTGAGCAAAAGAGGTAATCTCTGGAAAGAGACAAAGCTCACTGCCGTACTAGCTTCAGATATCGTTAGTTTGAATTTCATTGAGCCTAACGGATACTAATTCAAACGGCGTGATTTTCAACTATAAATATCACCACTTAGAATGCTTGAAAACACACACAGAACTTACACCTTGAACTACTTTGAACATATCTTACAATCAAGCATACAAGCCTTCTACCTACTTACTCTTTAGCTTACTGTTGCGACTACAGCTCGCGAATTCTAAGTAGAATGAAAGTTCTAAGTGTCCTGATCCTTAACAAGAATTGTATATTGTGAAGGAGTTGAATCCAGAAGATATAGTTGCGACTAATATCTGAGATTCATTCCCTTGAACATAATCAAGACTTGGGTGAGTAAAGAACAAGTTACCATACATTGAAAAGTTTATTAAGCATACTTGATTCTACAGAGCACTCATGCATAACTGTAGAAGTTATAGAGAGCCTGCTCACCTAACGAACTACCATAACCAAACACCAACAAGCGTTGAGCATATGAAGTACTTAGTTTGGGAAACTAAGGAATAACTCAAAGGTTACTGAGTAGAGGAAGTACTTGGTTGGGAAAACTAGGGAATAACTCAGGGGGAACACTTGGTTGGGAACCTAGTGTTAAAGGGATCAAGAGATTGGATTTTGTAAGGGGAACTCAACTTCTTATCATAGTGGAATCAAGTCCAGAGAAAGGGCGAGTGGATTAGTTGAAGGATTACGCCACCTTCAGATACCACTATAAAGCTTTGTGTTATTTACTTTCGGCACTTACTTTCTGTATTACTTATTACTCCCTGAGTACTTACACACATATAGCTTGTTGAGCACGTGCGCTTGTCTGAAAAGACTTCCGCTCTCTGAGACTAAGTATCAGATACCTTCACAAGTATCTAAGAAACTGTTTTATCGTTAAAAGTTTGAAAAGACTATTCACCCCCCCCCCCCCCTTCAGTCTTTTACTTTGTCGTTATCTGGACCAACATAGGGTTTCCTCCTTCTGGGTGCCTGACGGCCAGCGGTTTTGGGGTTTCACTTCCCCGAGGACTGGTTCTCTCTCAGGAGAGCTGCTTTATGAGAGGTGTGTAATTTTGAGACCTCTGAGGTCTTATTTATACTTGAAATTCCGTGCTCTGGCCGCCTTTCTTCAATAAGAAAGGTTTACAAAGGCAGGCTCTAGCCTGACAGGCCAGGAAAAGGCCCAGAAAGCAGATACACACTCCACTGCGGTCGATAGAGGACCGCAGAAAGGCTTCTATTATCGACAGTCGGCCGCCATCTTCGAATTCTGGAGATTCAAATCTGTTTTCTTCGTTCCTCAATTTCGGGTTTCGTAACTTCGTTTCCTCGAAAAGTAATCTTCTACAAAGTTGTAGCATCTTCAATTATCTTCGCTTTGGTTGGTCAATACATGTTTTCATTGTTTTAGCCATGTTTCAATGCGATTTCACCAAACACTTACAAAACACACAAAACACGAAAACGTAACAAAACTCTAGGAAAACTAATAAAAACTATACTTAAGGATGACAACAAGACGGTAAAAAAGACCAAATGAGACAATGTAAAATCAACTCATCAAACTCCCCAAACCGAACCCTTGCTTGTCCTCAAGCAACAGACTCTCTAAAAAACCTAGAAAAATAAAAAACACATAGACACACAGATAAAGTCTAACCCAAGCTACCGAATCTACGACTGCAAGTAATAAGCCCGAAAAATGCAAAAGGTTTGAAATCAAACTGACGTTTGCAGAAACACAAGCACAAATCCAAGAAGTTCGTTTCCCGAGTAAATAGAACTTAAGTCTAACCCGGTAATCCCTCACAAGTGGATCCTGTACAACTATCTCTCACACTCCTGGAAGTGTCCAGTAGTGGCAGTCACTCAAGAAATATAAGAAGAAAAGATAGGTTACTCACGTCACAAATTTGCCTCAAATACCTCATGCAATGTACACAATCAGTTAAGTCAGAATGGACTTTTATCAAGACTCTATAATCAACAGTTGCAGACTTGTAAAATGGCAATCATTCTCTCTTTTTCAACTTTTATTTCTTATACTTTTTTGCATTCTTATAATGACCCATATGCTTATTTTGTCTCAATATTTTGGTAGTGTCTGTTTTACAGAAAGTTCGCACTTTTGTGTGTGCTGGTTTGGTATATGTTGGTCCAGATAACGGCAAAGTAAAATACTAGGGGGGGGGGAATAGTCTTTTAAAACTTTTGTCGATAAAAACTATTTCTCAGATATCTGAGTAGATATCTGATACTTAGAATCAGAGCGCGGAAGACTTAAGATAGATAAGTGCAGAAACAGTTAAAGTGTGTGTTTGTGTTGCTGAAATGTAAGTACAGAAAGGTAAATAACACAGCAAATATAGTGGTATCTGGAGGTGGCGTAATCCTCCAACTAATCCACTTCGGTCTTCCAGAGACCTAGAATTCACTAGAATAGATAATTGAGTTCTCCTTACAAAAAACCTATTCTAAGATTCCTTTAAACAAATAGTTCACAACCAAATGTTCCCCCTGAGTTGTTCCCCGACTTTCTCAGCCAAGTACTTCCTGTACTCAGAAACCTTTTTGAGTTATTCCCTAGCTTCCCAAGCTAAGTACTTCCTATACTCAATAACCTTGGAGTTATTCCTTAGTTTCCCAAATCAAGTACTTCCTATACTCCGGTAACCTTGGAGTTATTCCCTGATTTTCCAAACTAAGTACTTCCTGTACTCCACGCCAGTTATGGTGTTGGTTTCGGTTTGAGTTGTCAGATGAGCTTCTTTAATAACTTATTCAGTTATTCAGATAGCTCTGTGAATCAAGTATACTTAATACACTTTTCAATGTATGGTATCTTGTTCTTTTTACTGACCCAAGTCTTAGATAAGTGTTTAAGAGAATGAATCTCAGATACTTGATCTTTCGTTTCAACTCTTTGACAGATAGCTATGCTTGTTTAGGATCAGGACACTTAGAACTTCAGTGTTACTCAAGATCAATAGCTTTGGTCGCAACAGAAAGCTTTGAGGATAAGTAATTTGCTTTGAGAGAGTAAGATGTTCAGTAAGTTCTGTGTTTGATCAGTATATTCTCAAGCAGTCTAAGTGTTGATATTTATAGATGAATTTGAGTGCCGTTTGAATAGTATCCGTTAGGCTCAAATTCAAACTATTGATATCTGTGTATAGTACTGTAGTAGATTTTGTCTTCTTCTTCAGAAGCTGCCGTTGCTTTTGTTCAGACATCTCTGTCCGTGCATTAAATGCATTGTACTATACTTTTTGTCCTGTAGTGTCAACGAAACTATGCTTTGTATCCGAAACTAGTATTATCTGATTCTTTGCACGTCCTTATCTTCAATCTTCAGATACCACTTTTATTGAAACATCTTTGTTTGCAATATATATATTTCTTTTTCAGAAATGTGGTTAATGCTCAAGGTATCTGAGAATAGATATCTGTGGACACTTTCCTTGTTTTCAGATAGGCCTTTTATTTCTCAGATATCTCTTGTGACACAGTTTGTTTAAAAACTATTTGTGTCTTCAAGATATCTGGCTAAGGTATCTGAGAAACTGTTTCAGTAATCTTGTGCAGTTTCTTCAAATCTTCAATGTCGTTGAGCTTGTTCTGCTTGGATGTCTTCTTCTTGGTCTTCTCTTCATAAAATAAAAATTACATTTTGAGACCTAACATCCTATACAAGATTAGCTAGACTATCATACTTAGTGGGTTTCCTCTTTTACAATGTTCAAGTGAACCAAGAGTACTAATCACCTTTCTGAGACTAAGATAAGTCATCATGTTGCTGATCAAAATCTAAACAGATATTTCTATCAAAATATCTAACAAATTTCCTAACAAATTTCCTAACAGTATACACGCCATCAACCCTCACGGACATATGGCTTTTTAGGACCACGCCGGTATGTAGGTAGTATTTGAAACGTGCCCAACACGACTAACGGTGGCACAAGTGCCATAGATACACTCCGAGACTTATTGTAATATTTTTTTGAGAGAACAAAGGCCAAATCACAGTCGTTTATACATACGTGGCGCACAGAAACCTCCTCCCCA
This sequence comes from Plantago major, assembly GCA_026545765.1. Taxonomy (NCBI): domain Eukaryota; kingdom Viridiplantae; phylum Streptophyta; class Magnoliopsida; order Lamiales; family Plantaginaceae; genus Plantago; species Plantago major. Next base: position 58,928,913 of record CM048840.1, on the reverse strand, counting down.
AACCTGTTCTTGGTACGGGTTTGGGTTGAGCAGATAAGGAATGAAAAACATGTCGTTCGTCATACTTAACCTACACAGAGTACACATGAGAATGATGACGCGCAAACAAGGGAGTTTTCACTTCCTGAAAAATCACACAAGTACAATTTGTTGCCGGTATAATAATTTTTCATTTTTTTCATCATCGACTAAGGTTTGCTCATAGGCTTTTGGACTATAGAACTAGAACAAACTTTCTATTTACTGGAGAAATGAACTTAACAAATTTATAAAATGCCAACTGCTAATAATCAGAGATCAATCAAAACTCAAGCATTAAACAGGTTTAGTACATGCAATAGACGCTCGACTTGGGAGTCAGACTTAGACACAACAGAAAATCACATAAATGGGAAAAAGACACAAATGACAGACACATATATGGATAAGTACATGAAAGCTACCTCTCTCCCCAAACCTACACTAGAGCTGTTCCCCAGCGAATAGGCTAGAAAGAAAGAAAGCTGAAAATGTACTTCCCTGAAACGTGCGGCTGCTGCTATCCATTATCGAACGGGAACGAATCTCTTGCATCCTTCCCGCCAAGCTCAGTTATATGGGAGCCATCCTTAGCTCCTCTCCTCCTGTTTTTCATGATTCACTGCAAACTAAAATTAAATAAATCAAAAACTAAAATAAAACTAATGGAATCAGGGGGGAAAGTAAAAACGACAAAGGGGGTCGAAACTCCCTGGCCAGTCTCGTATGTGAGCTCAGGCTAGTATGTATAGATCACTGGAATCTGGGGGAACGGAAAGTGAATTCGATGGTGTTATCCGGGTGGTATCAGGCGTCTGCTCCATTTCCAAATTAGTCACCTCGTCGGTCACATCGGTGGACGTCTCCTCCTCCATGACTAACTGGTCATCTAAACCCTCAGAAACTCCTTCAACTGAGACAGGGATTTCTTCTTCAGTTACAGTGGTAGTGGTGGTAGTGGTCTCATCTTCTTCCAGCTCATCAGCATCTTCTTGGTCATAAATAGCTAGCAACTGGGCTGCTAGTCGGCTGAATTCAGAAGTTGAGACTTCAGTAGCCAGACAGTTGATCGTCCCCTCAAGTTTCTGAGGAGTCAGAGTCATAATTGTTCCTCCTGCAGCTCTATCCACCATCTCTTGGCACTCACCTGTTATACTGTTGTAGAAAATCCACATGAGCTCTTCCAATGTCAAACCATGTTTCTTATGCCTCCGTTGTAGCTCCTTAAATCAACACCATGCTTCATCGAGTTTCTCTCCAGAATCCTGTCGAAAATCACAGAGCAGGTACCTTTTTGCACAATTTGCTGCAACATGACCATCCATTCCACACACATGGCAATACGAGTAATCCAACGCTCCTGCACACACACAAAAGAAACCAAAGTAGTTCTGCCAAACAAACTATATTAAAGAAAAAGGAACATCAAACAAAAACTAACTAATATATACATCTGAAAATTACAATTTGTAAACTTAACAAAGGGATTAAGACCCCAGCAGCGGCGCCAAAAACATAATGTGTCAAATCAATGTTTTAAATTTGTTTAAATAGCCAAGAGTTAATTCTCAATACCACCAAAACATGTAGTGCAGTGAAGTTAACCTCGAGGTCGTTCTCGAAGGACTTAACTAAGCTGAGTATGGTTTACGAAAAGTAATAACAATACGAAAGCGGTAAATGTTTGTTTTGCTTCGGTAGCAGAATGATTATCTAACAACTACGGAGACTAACTAGAAAACAGATTAACTTAACGAGATGAATATGTGAGAGGAATTATGGTGTGGTGACAAAAAAAAAGCTAGCTAGCAGGAAACATGCAACAATAATGATGTCGATTTACTCTAGTTATCACTGGGACACGTCCTAACGATTATTACACTGCACTATGCTTTTCTAGGCAGACACCTTACCTCACATAAGGTACGAAGGCTCTATGACAATGAACTAACTGTAATTTGTTCTAGAAAACATATAGCATTAGTGAAGGCGTCAATTCCAGTAAGCTACAATTAACGAGCTAATGTAGTTATTGTGTTTGCAACGAACCACTGGACTTAGCAATCTCTAGACGTTTTGGTATAAAAGATCAGTTTCTTAATCCATTGGTGATTTTGGCGTAAAGAACATCGAACAGATAACTACATACGCATTTAATCAAAATGGCACAGAGTAAATTGCATCTTATGTATATTGAATCGCATGAACCCTAAGTAGCATGCATTAAATCCATCACCACCCCATAATTAGAGTGTTTAGCTACTCATGATATGCGAAAACATAGTCAACATCATATATGAACACGCAATAAACATTATCAATACTAAAAACCAAGAAACAAGATTTGATACAATTTTACCCAATCGTGTCACAAACCCTAGGCAGAAATTGAAGAACATGAATCCAATAGGTGAAAAGTATGTAGAATATACTCCCAAACAATAGTCAATCGTCGAATTACAAGAGAAATCGGTTCAATTACATCCAAGAATATGTAGGTAATTGCCTTGGAAAAGTTCTAGGTTGAGAGCAAAACGATGTAAAACATGATAGAACAAAAATAATGAGAATCTCATGAAAAATTGCAAAACGATGTAGAAGATGTAATAGTGAAATACGTGTCTCGGGCCGCAAACGAGCCCTGGAGCACGCCAAACAGGTCTGGCGTATGCCAGGGTCCTCCAACCCCGTTTTTTTGCCCTTTTGAGTGTCTAAACGTCTGAGTTTTGACATGGTTCCTTCATGAAAGTTGTAGCTCTTGATCTTATCTATGCGTGGACACCAAGATCAGGTCAATCGGAGTTCATATAAGAAATTTATGGCCACAATACTAGGACTGCTCCAAGTTTACACTTTCACATATCTTCGCTCGAACATATCTAGAATCTCCATTCGAAGTCTGAATCCACTTCCATTTCGACCATTGGACTCCATTTTCAACAGTCTTTAAGGCCTTGGAACTTCCTTTCTTCCATTAATGCATTAATATGCATTGTTTTAGCCTTGTTTCAATGCGATTTCACCAAACACCTACAAAACATATCAAACACAAAAACGTAACAAAACTCTAGGAACACTAATAAAAACTATACTTAAGGACGATAACAAGACGGTAAAAAAGACCAAATGAGATGATGTAAAATCGACTCATCACTTGTCTGGTCACAAGTGAATAGAAAAGGGAATTTCTACAAATGGTACCAACCTGGAACAGATGGCGGAAATTGTCAATGCTCACATCAACAAAATGCAGTTTGCCATGCGAATTGGGAATTACTTGGCTCGAACTATACCAAGGTAGTTTAAAATATTCTTTATTTCTGGCGCGATCGGAAGACGCCAAACACACTGAAGAGCTGCTTCATGTACGCCAATATATCCCTCGGGAGTGTTATAAAATGCATGTTCAGGAGCCAGGATCATGATCTCCACAGACTCCAGAATCTCCCACTTTCGTCACAGCTCGCGGACGTCCGCAGCCACCAATTTGGATCCGCACGTAGGCAATAGCCCATCCCTATTTAATTCACCAAAGGGGTTCGGACACACAACCACAGATACGGGGCATGGTAATTTATTCCTTATTGCCTTGGCACCTCTCTCGGAGAATTAGTCCCGGCCACAGAAGTACCGGAGGTCCCACCCGGTTCGCCGCTACTCAGTTCGCCCAAAGATCTAATATTATGACGAGGAAGTAAGGTTGATATTCCTCATCTTTCTCTTCATCATCACTGGCAATGGTCACCAGTGTTGTTGAATGCAAATGCACGGACGACGAGGCGTCGGACATAAATGGCACGACAGGCCTCACGCTATCTTCTACCCCAAGCTCGAATATTGATAGCTCTGGTTGCTCTCGGCTAGTATCGGATATTTCTTCCGTCATCGATTCCTGAGGATCCATAACAAAGATAATTAGCCTACAAGATTTTTGCTACTATAGCTGTCACCCAAAACCGATGAGAGAAGTCAATAAAGTACCGGAGATTCGGAAGATGATATCGTTCTAATAACTCGCGATTGGACACGGACACGCGGTTGCCGTTCAGGAAAATTCGACCCCGGAATAACCAATTCCGTAGGGGATGACATTGGCGACTCAAACATATATCCAGCATCCGAGTCAGATGAGTCCATTAGATCATCTACATCATTCCCCACAACGGGATTTGTGCCGAACAGACCCAACGAGGACGAACTATATGTAGAACTCGTCGAGACTGCGACAACACTCAACTCGGACGCATAATCTTGACCATCGTAACGATTCTGACTATTGCTCTTGGACATCCTAGGGCAACAGAAATTGAAGCAGTTTAGAGTCCGGATGGTTGATTGTCCGAGAGTTCATTTAGGTGTCTTATTAGGTACGGATCGCAGGCCGGACGACCAATTCCGATCCACTGAAAATCTGAAGATGAAGCACAAAATAAAGGGCATCTCCCTACCTACGGGGTCATTGATGAGACAATATTCTAACGTCACATTTGGTCTTTTTTAGCGGTCTTTGTTAGTCTTTGTCCTTAGTTTTGTAGTCTTTTTAGTTCGTTTTTACGCTTTGGTGTTTTGTTTGTATTTTGTAGGAATCTATGTCTTCTGAGCCGAATGAGAACAAGCTATTTAACATGGCTCGCCGCGGCGAGATTTTTCGAGCTTGGCATTGATAAATCCAGCATGGCTCGCCGCGGCGAGGAAATCAGTCCGCCGCGGTGAGATTTAGCGAGTGATCATCTTCTGTAATTTAAGAAGAATCGCCGTGGCGAAGGAATTGGTCCGCCGTGGCGAGATTTTGCGAGTGGAGCCTCTATTTTGAAGACTGAAGTTCGCCGCGGCGGAGCACCTTGCTCGCCGTGGCGAGATTATGCGAAGGTTGTATATATTGCGATAAAGAAGGCTCGCCGCGGTGAGATTTTGCGATTGGCTCCCCTGTTTTGAAGAAAGATGCTTGCTGCGGCGAAGGATTCAATCCGCCGCGGTGAGATTATGCGAGCTGGATATATATTGCGATTAAGAAGGCTGCATGAAGCTATTCCTTGCCATTGAGACGCAGAATTAGTTTTGTTTTCCTTATTAGATTAGAATTTTGATTCTTTTTCTTTCATACTTCTTTTAACCTAGTTTTGAAAAAAAGCTCCAACCACACATTGACATTGAGACATCTCTTGAGCTTGGTGATTCATTAATTTTATTCAAAAAGATTATTGGTATTGATTTCTCCATTGCTCTGTTCTTTGCAATTCGTTCTTTATCTTATTGATTGAGTTGTATGTTATTGCATGCGAGTTTGTCATCTATGTTTTATATGATTTTCACCATTAATCTCTGTATGCAATTATCAATTATGAGTAGCTAAACACCTTTGAATACAGTAGTATGTGAAGATTATGCATATTCGTTCTAGGGTTTATCAAAGCACTCAGATAGGTTAGTCTCGTATAAAATCTTCGTAAAAACCTTCAATTCGATAAGTCCGTATTAAATTCTCTAAATTGTTCATGTTTAAGGATCGTGAATTGACGACTCATGATTTCTCCAGTATAATATTTTCTAAGAACAATTGGTTGAATCAAATTGATTGATTTTCTGTACAACAACCGTGTGACAAATATGAGTGTTATCCCTAGTTCGAATTAGTATAATTGGATCTCGCTATTGTATTCATCTTTCTCTCATTGTTAACCGTAATCTTAACTTTAGTTAAACTAGTTAGAAGTATAACCAAACCATTAATTGAACTGTTACTGGCAAGTATCTGTTTACTCTCACTGCTATGTAGATTAATTAATTCCCTAGAGATCGATCACGAGTTGGGCTTTAGTCTGCATCTACAGCTTTTTTCTCTAATTGCTTTTTAGAGTATAATTTGAGCTTATCAAATTTGGCGCTGCTGCCAGGGAATTAATTCCTATTGTAGCGCTGAGAGCCGGTGGTTACTTGTCGTGATTTCATTCTACTTGGACTAACAGAAACTAAGCATTTGTTTAGTTACTGTTGTTGAGACCCAGGAATGGAGTTTTTTTCCAGCTACTACACACCCTCTGCAAGGGAAATGGTGAATAGTGCGAATACTTTACCGGAGAGCAGCTCATTTAGCGAAAGCACATAGATGGCCTTAATTGCCCATGATGAAAAATTTATGCAAGTTGTTATGGAAGGGCAAGAGAGAACAGGACATCAGATTGAAAGGATGATGAGCTGAATAAAGGACTTAGCAGATAGGTTGGCAAACTTTGTAGCAGGTCTGAAATTTGGGGATGAAGATGAATTGGAAGAGGAGATTCAAGCAACTACAGTACTGCGTAGTGGTAAGGTTGTTGAGAAGCCAGATATGATGACTGGACCGGAAACTCCACCTACTCCAGCTATAGACATTACTGAGGAGGAAGCTGAGGAGATTATTGAGGACCCAAGAAGCAGCACCGAGGTTCTACATAAATCTGATAACCCCTTCCGCCCCCTAGGACTGCCAGTTCCCAAGCCATTACCATAACCTAGGAGAGTTAAGAAGCCAAAGGACGACAGTAAGTTCAAATCTATTCTGGCAATGCTTTCGAAAGTTAACGTGAACATGCCACTGCTGGAGCTTATCGATAATGTCCCCTCCTATGCTAAGTTCATCAAGGATCAAAATGCTAATAAGAAGAAGCTTTCGTCTACTGAAAAGCTGATTCTTCCAGAAACAACAAATTCTATGATCGGATTACCAGTAAAACAACAAGACCCAGGGAGTTTCGTGATTGATATACAAATGGAGAATGGGAAGGTAGCAAAAGGTATGCTCGACTTGAGATCGAGCATTAATCTTATTACCCATAACCTTTATCAGGAGCTCGATTTGGGGAAGTTGGAACCAGTGAATATGACGTTGCAGATGGCCGATTGCAGTATCCAGCGACCACTTGGTATTATACGGGATGCTTTGGTCAAGGTTGACACATACTTGGTATCAGCAGATTTTGTAGTTCTACCTCCCAGCAATGCAGCAACCAGTAGCAGAAACCATGTGATTTTGCTGGGAAGGCCGTTCATGAAAACTGTCAAACTTCTAGTCGATGTTGCGGAAGGGAAGATAGCGATGGATATCGGAGGCAATCGAATCAGCAAGGACGCAGTCCGTCCTGCAGGTAACTCTAATGCCTATTTTATTACAGATTGTGAAACTGAACACGAGATTGCCAAAGAATTTCATTGCGTCATTGCTAGCGATAAGTTAGAGTCTGCTTTGACAATAGATCCTGATAAGGGAATGGTGAGTGAGGAAAGCCATGAGCTAATCTGTACTTTAGATTCAGCCGAAATTGAACCGGCAGGTGAACTCGATCCCCCTAGTGAACCATTAGGTGAATTCGACTCCCTCAGTAGCAATATTGGGGAAATCGAACCCCCTAGGCCTGACCTTGAGGAACTCCCATCTCACCTTCAGTATGCTTTCCTTGGTGAAAATCTGTCCAAACCTGTGATAATCTCTTCGAAATTGCAAAAGGAAGAAGAGAACCAACTTGTTGAGCTTCTTCAGGAGAATTCTGCCGCCATAGGATGGGGAATTGGAGACATTAAGGGCATTAGCGCAACCCGTTGCACACACACGATAAGTTTAGCAGATGATGCTAAACCTGTTAGGCCACCCCAGCGCAGGCTTAATCCTGTCATGCAAGATGTAGTGAAAACTGAGATCCTTAAGATGCTTGAGCACGACATAATATACCCCATAGCTGATAGTAGATGGGTGAGTCCTGTGCATGTAGTTCCTAACAAGTCGGGGGTTACTGTCAAAACAAACGAGAAGGGCGTAGAGATCCCGGTAAGAAAAACCACTGGGTGGCGTGTGTGCATTGACTATAGAAAACTAAACGCAGCCACTAAGAAAGACCACTTCCCTCTGCCATTCATTGATGAGATGCTTAACCGCCTTGCTGGGCGAGAGTTCTATTGTTTTTTGGGTGGTCTTTCAGGTTTCTACCAAATACCCATCGCTCAGGAGGATCAGGAGAACACGACATTTACTTGTCCCTATGGAACTTTTGCCTATCGCAGAATGCCTTTCGGACTCTGCAACACTCCTGCTACTTTTCAAAGATGCATGCTTTCTATATTTTCTGACATGGTGCAGGATTTTATAGAGGTCTTCATGGATGACTTCTCTCTTTTTGGAGATTCTTTTGTTGATTGTTTGCATAAACTTGATAAAGTGCTTAAACGCTGCATTGACTGTAACTTAACTCTTAGCTGGGAAAAAAGTCACTTTATGGTTAGAGAAGGAATTGTCTTAGTGCATGTAGTCTCAAAACGTTGGATAGAAGTTGATAGAGCAAAGCTTGATGTGATTGTTAAACTTCCCCCTCCCACTTGTGTGAAAGAGCTACAATCTTTTCTTCGGCATGTTGGTTTTCATAGGAGATACATTAAGGATTTTTCGAAAATTGCTAAGTGTTTGAGCAACTTGCTTATGAAAGATGTGCCTTTTGTTTTCAATGATGAATACATGCAGGCCTTTAACATCTTGAAAGAGGAGCTTGTTTCCGCTCCCATTGTTGTTGCCCCTAACTGGTCCTTACCCTTTGAGATTATGTGCGATGCTTCAGATTTCGCCTTAGGTGTTGTTTTAGGACAAAGGATAAATGGACATTTTCATGTGATTTACTATGCCAGCAAGACACTTAACCCTGCACAGGTTAACTACATCACAACTGAGAAAGAATTCCTAGCTGTTCTTTTCGCATTGGATAAATTACGTTCATATCTGAAAGGGTTCAAAGTGATCATCCACACGGATCACGCTGCGATCCGCCACCTCATGGCAAAAAGTGATTCTAAGTCGCGCCTCATTCGGTGGGTTTTGATGTTCCAAGAGTTCGATTGCGAAATAGTTTATAAGTGTGGTAAAGATAATCTTGTGGCTGACCATTTATCTAGGCTTGATCCTAGGACAATCTCCCCTTGTCCACCTATTCCCGATGACCTACCTGATGAGCATCTATTCTCTGTTAGCTTAGAACCTGTAAGCCCACAGTGCATCATCTAGCTTGGTTGACCAATCCTTACGATTTGGGTTTATGACCCTTGTGAGAATGCTCTTGATTTGCCTATTGCTGACTTCCACTTGACCAGAAGTTTGTGGGTGGTATGCAGTTGCGACACGGTGTTGCACTCCATACTTCACAAGCAGGTTCGCAAATGAACGGTTAATAAAATGAGATCCGCCATCGGTAATGATTGATCTGGGTGTACCAAACCTGCTGAAAATATTCTTGGACAAGAAAGAGAGCACAACTTTGGAATCGTTAGTTCTGGTGGCCATAGCCTCCACCTACTTAGTCACATAGTCCACCGCAACAAGAATGCATTCATTACCATTACTTTTGGCAAGACTTTTATTGGTACAACCCCCTACTGGTTGGTTTATGGCAAAGCTTGTCATCTTCCCGTGCAGTTGGAGCATAAAGCGGCATGGGCCACCAAAGAGCTAAATCTCGATATGCAGGCAGTTGGGGAGGAACGATTGCTGAAAATCTCCGAGCAAGAAGAACTCCGCCACCTTGCCTTTGAGAATGCAAAGATTTACAAGCAGAAGACAAAAGAGTATCACGACAAGGGGATAATCTGCAAGGACTTGCACCCAGGTATGAATGTTTTGGTTTTTAACTCTCGTCTTAAACTGTTTCCAGGAAAGTTGCGTTCGCGTTGGGATGGACCGCACATGATAATTCAAGTGGCACCGCATGGTGCCGTCGAACTCTTGAATTCCGCTGACGGTTCCACCTTCAAGGTCAATGTGCAGCAAATTAAACCATACTTTCACGGGTACATTGAGCGACCGAAAGAAGTGGTCGAACTCTCCGAGTCCAGTACATGACTCTAAACTGTACATCACAGGCAAGTCACTGTTGACCCCATTCTTTTTCTTTTCTACTCTGTGCTTGAGGACATGCTTGAGTTCAGGTTTGGGGAGGGGGAATGTGCTCTCTAGTGTCTTGTCTGCGTTTTTCTCTATTTTCTGAGTCTCTAGAGTCTTTCGTCCCTTACTTTGTTTGTTTTGGTGATTTTTCTTTCCTTCTCTAGAGTCTTTCGTGAGTCGTTCTTCCAAGTGACGAAAACCTCTATTGTGATTGTTAAATCTGCTTGTTGCTTACGTTTTACATGATTCTCAGCTTAGATAGAGTAGTGAATTTAAGATCTCGTAAGTTTGTTTTTCCTGTAAATAGCAAGTTTGTTTAAATCTTTAGTCCAAAAAGCCGGTGAGAAACTTTAAGCCGATGAAAAAATATTGTACAGGCGCTTGTGTGATCTTTTCGGGAAGTCCAAACCCTCTTGTTTGCGCCTTTTCATTGTCATGTGTTCTCAGTTAAGTTAAGTATGATGAACGGCATGTTCTTCATGTTTCATTTTGTCGAAAGCTAGTGCATTGCGAAGAACCGGTTTGGGGAGAAGAAATCTGTTGTGTTATGATGTTATTGTACAAATTTTGTAATTTATTCCCCCTGATTAGTTGAATTGTCTCGGAGTGTATCTATGGTGCTTGTCATCACCGTAGTCGTGTAGGGCGTGTTTCAAATACTACCTATATACCGGCGTGGTCCTAAAAAGCCATATGCCCGTGAGGGTTGATGGCACGTACACCAAACTGACACGCACAAATGTGCGGACTTCGGTAAAAAAGACACTACCGAAAAAGTGAGACTAAAAGAGTCCATAGTGACCAAATTGATTAGAATTCAATTCATTTGATGCAAATATTTGGTTTATGGAAGTTGGTTGTATGTCCTGGCAAGCTGCTATACGCACGGAAAAAGTCCCTTCTGACTTAACTAATTGAGTACATTGCATGAGGCATTTAAGGCACCTTTGTGATGAGAGTCACCTTCCTTTTCTCTTATTGTTCTTGAGTGTTTAACCCACTGGACACTTCCAGAGTGTGAGAGAGAATAGTGTAGGAATTTCTTGCGAGGGATTGGAGAGTTATACTTAAGTGCTATTTATTTGAAAAACTCTCTTGCAGGATTTTTTGTGCACTATTTCTATCAACGCCAGTTGAGTGAAAACCTTTTGTATCTTGTGAATTTAACGCTTACAATGTTAGAGTTTGGTCAATTGGAAGATTGACTCGTCTGTGTGTTATTATATGTAGTACTCTAAGACTAGTTGTCTATAATTTGTTTGTTTGCTCGAGGACGAGCAAAGGTTCGGTTTGGGGATTTTGATGAGACAATATTCTAACGTCTCATTTGGTCTTTTTTAGCGGTCTTTGTCCTTAGTTTTGTAGTCTTTTTAGTTCATTTTTACGCTTTGGTGTTTTGTTTGTGTTTTGTAGGAATCTATGTCTTTTGAGCCGAATGAGAACAAGCTATTTAGCATGTCTCGCCGCGGCGAAATTTTTTGAGCTTGGCATTGAAAGTTCCAGCATGGTTCGCCGCGGCGAGATTTAGCGAGTGATCATCTTCTGTAATTTAAAAAGAATCGCCGCGGCGAAGGAATTGGTCCGCCGCGGCGAGATCTTGCGAGTGGAGGCTCTATTTTGAAGACTGAAGTTCGCCTCGGCGGAGCACCTTGCTCGCCGCGGCGAGATTATGCGAAGGTTGTATATATTGCGATAAAGAAGGTTCGCCGCGGTTAGGTAATTGGCTTGCCATGGCGAGATTTTACGATTGGCTCCCCTGTTATGAAGGAAGATGCTCGCCGCGGCGAAGGATTCAATCTGCCGCGGCAAGATTATGCGAGCTGGATATATATTGCGATTAAGAAGGCTACATGTGGTTATTCCTTCGCCACTTGAGACGCAGAATTAGTTTTGTTTTCCTTATTAGATTAGAATTTTTATTCTCTTTCTTTCATACTGCTTTTAACCTAGTTTTGTAAAAAAGCTCCAAGACACACATTGACATTGAGACATCTCTGGAGCTTGGTTATTCATTAATTTTATTCATCAAGATTATTGGTATTGATTTCCCCATTGCTTTGTTCTTTACAATTTGTTCTTTATCTTATTGATTGAGTTGTATGTTATTGCATGGGAGTTTGTCATCTATGTTTTATATGATTTTCACCATTAATCTCTGTATGCAATTATCAATTATGAGTAGCTGAACACCTTTGAATACAGTAGTATGTGAAGATTACACATATTCATTCTAGGGTTTATCAAAGCACTCATATAGGTTAGTCTCGTATAAAATCTTCGTAAAAACCTTCAATTCGATAAGTCCATATTAAATTCTCTAAATTGTTCATGTTTAAGGATTGTGAATTGACGACTCACGATTTCTCCAATATAATATTTTTCTAAGAACAATTGGTTGAATCGAATTGATTGATTTTCTGTACAACAACCGTGTGACAAATATGAGTGTTATCCCTAGTTCGAATTAGCATAATTGGATCTCGCTACTGTATTCATCTTTCTCCCATTGTAAACCGTAATCTTAGCTTTATTTAAACTAGTTAGAAGTATAACAAAACCATCAATTGAACTGTTACTGGCAAGTATTTGTTTACTCTCACTGCTACGTAGCTTAATTAATTCCCTAGAGATCGATCACAAGTTGGGCTTTAGTCTGTAACTACAACTTATTCTCTAATTGCTTTTTAGAGTATAATTTGAGCTTATCAGTCATATGGTCTGAATCAACAGATCCATATGTACAGTCTACATTCAGATTACGGATTCACATTATTCTCAATTTCTTTAAACTTATTATGATTCACTACAGTCCGACTATTTACGTCAACTAAGTTAGGGTTACAGTCCAAGTTCATCTATTTTAATCATGGGCGGGAAAGCACAGTCTATTCCATCCATTTATCGAGGATCCAGTACAACAAGTATCAACAGAATAAGAAGCATTCGATGTACAACAAGATTCCATAGACATAAGACGAAAGGGAAGAAGAGAAAGTAAATAAAAGTACAGATGAGAAAACTTACATGATATGAATCACGAACGATGTGAAAGCGATTGAAAGCAACAAGAAAAACACACGGACCCACTCACAAAGCTTTGGATTCAGTAAGGTTGCAAAAATTCTATCTCTCAGCGGTGCGCAAATGACGGCGAAGTGTTCCTATTTATAGCAGGCTAATCTGGGAAGCTCAACCGTCACGTCGATAGGGATTCAATCTCGCTCGTTCATCGCAATTCATCCAACATCACACATTAAACCACTTGGTGAAATGACCAGTTAACCCAATTGATGTTGAGAGAAAACCTCTTCGAGAGATAGGTTTTCCACTACCAAAAACACCAATGGGCCGAGGAGGCCATAACGGCCCAGCCCACTGCGCATCACTCAAGACCTAGTGAGTCCAATCAGCTCAATTACTCGAAGCCTACCTATACAGATACAGGGTATGGACCTTAATACTACGACAGTATACAAGGTAATGATCGTAGTACTACAACAGTACCGAATCAACAAAAAATTAACTTGATGCCACGCCCAGTCTCGCTTACAAATACCTCTTTTCCAACAGTCCGAGACCTTCTACCTCGGACTGAAAGAAAAGAGGGGGTGGGAGAGATATGGAAAAAGCATCAAGTATTTTCCCATCAAGGGCACGGACCACAAGAATTTTTCCTTTTTATGAAATGGATCGGACCAAGAACAAAAAAGCTCTCCCACACTTCAAATTATAGTTCCACAACTATCTTCTACAAAGATACTTGGAAACTAGGGGGGCATATGTTGATACGGAACAATGTCCAATCTTTTTAAGACATTCTAAACACGAATCCTAAGATAAATTAGTACCTCGAAGGCTATACTCATTAAGAGGCTCGACAATGTCGTCCGACACCACTGGTCCGCTACTACGATCTCTTAAGTCCGAGTCACACTCACTAGAGCATCAGGACTCTGGTTCAAAGCAGGAATAGGTCCGGACCCCTGGCCCTACCTACCTCACCACTTTTCCATCTCTCTCAGTGTACATACAAATAGAGAAAAGACTAACTTAGGATCATAAGTGATGAGTCGGTTTTACACCGTCTCATTTGGTCTTTTTTACCGTCTTATTGTCATCCTCACGTACAGTTTACTTGTTTTGTTTTTTGTGTGTTTTGTAGGTATTTGGCTAAACCTCGTTGTTTGGAGGCAAAAGGATGCATTTTATATGCATTTGTAGGATACGGAGTTCCAATGCCTCGAACGTATGCTAGAAATGGAGCGGGTTAGCCAAAAATACCAAAGTTGGAGTCAAAGTGTGGACCGGAGTCAACCAGGGTATCTGGCGCACGCCAAGTGTCTCGTAGACATGTGGCGCACGCCAGGCGCAAGCCTGGCACATGCCAGGTGCTTTACTGGCGTCGCCAGGCGGACGACTGGCGTACGCCAGTAATGCTTAGTTCGTCCCATCTTCGCCTAATTCGTTTCTTTCTATTTTCACTATTAGTTTTGAACAAAGACAATTGTATTCATTATCTTCTTTTCATCCTTGCTCTCAACCTAGAACTTTTCCAAGGCAATTACCTACCTATTACTGGAGGTAATTGAAGTAGGTAATTGAACCGATTATTCTTGTAATTGATGATATATTATTAATTGGGAGCATTATCTACATACGTTCTACCGATTGGATTCCAGTTTCTTCAATTCTACCTAGGGTTTGTGACACGATTGGGTAAAATTGTATCGACTCTTGATTCTTGGTATTTAGTATTCGATTATGTGTATTGTGTGTTCGTATATGATATTGATTATGTCTATGAATATCATGAGTAGCTAAACACCCAATTATGGGGTGGTATGGATCCAATGCATACTAGTTAGGCTTTATGCAATTGAATAATAGTAACATGAGATTTACTCTGTGCCCTTTTGATTAAATGTGTATGTAGTTATGTGTATTGTGTTTTACCCACAAAATCATCAAAGGATTATGAAATTGATTTACCACCAAAACGTCTAAAGATTGAAAATCCATAGGTTCGTAGCAAACACATAACTACATTAGCTTATTAATTGTAGCTTGGTGAAATTGACGCCTTCACCAATGTGATGTGGCAATGAAATGTGCGATATAGCATGTTTGTAAACCCTCATTTTTTACCTTAGATGCAATATTTGTATCCTTTTATGGTCAATTACCAACTTCGCGTGTTTTCTGTAGGTCATGATTGCGTTTTTGAGGAATTGCACGATTTCAGGCACCAAAACGACGTAATTGTGCGCAATCGAGAAAATTAAGCAAATACGCCGGATTAGACGTTGCACAGAGTTCGAGGAGTCAAAACATGTCATACGACCAACCAATTCGAAGATAATTGAAGATGCAACAACTTTGTAGAAGACCATTTTTTCGAGGAGACAAAGTTACGAAGCCCGAAATCGAAGAACGAAGGAAATAGATTCGAACCTGCAGAAATCAAAGATGGCGGCCACCAGGGGACCGCAGAAGGCCTCTCTGCGATCCCCAGGTGACCACAGTGAAGGTTTTGTCTGCTTCTGGGCTGTTTTCCTGGCCTGTCAGGCTAGAGCCCGCCTTCCTAAACCTTCTTTATTGATCAATCGCGGCCAGAGCTCGGATTTTTCAGTATAAATAAGAAATCAGGGGGTCTCATAATTCTACACCGCTCACAATGCAGATCTCCTGAGAGAGAACTAGTTCTCCGGAAAGTGAAACCCCAAAACCGCTGGCCGTCGGGCAACTAGAAGGAGGAAACCCTAGAAGCAGCAGCACGAAGACATCAGAGACTAAGCTTCTTTTACATTTCTTCTCTATATTTTGATTTCTGTCTTAGCATTATATGAGTAGTTAACTTTATTTTGTAAAGTCGAACCGCCGTAACTCTGCTTTTGGTACTTCTTTATATACTGTGATATATTAATGAGTAGTTATTAGACGTAACTCGTTGTTATACAACTCTATACATGCTTCGTGGTGTGATTTTCTGCTGAGTGACACATTAGTTTCATTGAACTGAGTACGGGTACTCGTGCTGACTGCGCCTTGGCATAGTAGTATTATGCCCTGCTGTCGTAAGAGGTAATTGCGTAGGATTTTTGCTAGGAAGTTGGGAGTAGCATATCAGAGGGAGGTCGGGGATCCTTTACGCTTTTCCACCATTGTTTTCGTCTCATCAATTTAGTGTTTATTGCGATTTAATCATTCTGTATGCGATCAATCTGCTTACTTATCTGCACACAATATACAAACGATATTTGCTTGTTCCTATGCTAAGTGTCCGTGGGGAACGATATTCCGAGTTAACATACTACAATTGCTGTAGTTTGAGAGCTTCTGGCTAATATAAATTTAATCTTTGATTGTAATTGAGGATTACAGGTACTACAACGCTTTCGAATCCTTAAGTGCACATCAAAATTTAGCGCCGCTGCCGGAGACACTTGACTGCTCAAGCAATTTTCGATCGTCCGAGATAAGTTGAAATCTTTCTTTCGCTTTTAATTTACGCACTGTTTTTAAATTCATATAGCATGAAACCAAAAAAAATCATAAAAACCTGTGAGAATATATCTCCACAGCAAAAATCGAAAAAAAAATTTCTTTTCCATATTAGTTTATTTTCTTATTAAAAAAATCCAAAAACACGTAATTTTAAGATTTATGTTTATTATCTTTCTAGTATTTTCTATTCGTATGTGCAAGGGTTTGTCTGTTAGTCTTTATGCAAGGTAGGAGAAGCGCGGGAACACCAGTAGTACCTTTTAAAGACGACATAGATAAGCTTGAAAAGCAAAGACTGTTTACCACCGCAATGGTATCATCCAGCAACATGAGTGGAGAGGAAAACAACAACGACAATCCATCTGGGAATGTCGCCACTTCTGAACTTGAACAGCTGCTTAAGATTCGACTTTAGATTCAAGCTGAAAGGGAAGAATTGGAACATGAAAGGCTAAGGCTAGCCGAGGAAAGGTTAAGGTTAGATGAGAACCGCATAAGGGATAACTACGCAAGGGTAGAATAAATGGACGAAGACGACATGTCGATGCGCGACTATGTTATGCCCAGGCTCACACCAAATGCCTCGAGTATCTATCTAGAGAGGATTGCGAGGGAATATGATCTGAAAGGAACTCATCTGAACCAGCTACCACACTTCTACGGGAACCCAACTGAAGACCCGATGCACTTTATGAGGGAACTCTACGCAATAGTTGGAGGTATGCCATTGAATGGGCTCACGGAAGGTCAACTCAGAAGAAAGGTTTTCCCCAGCTGCCTTAAGGACAAGGCAAAGAACTGGCTTATCTCACTACAGCCGGCTTGCTTGACTACATGGGATAAGGTTTTCAATAAATTTATGCTCAGATAGTTCCCATTGAAGAAGACATCCGACCTGAAGAGCCAAATCCAAAACTTCAACCAACTAGACGGAGAAACATTCTACGAAGCATGGGAAAGATACAAGGATCTATTTGATAGGTGCCCGATGTACTCTTATGCACTGTTCGACAAGGTCAACAACTTTTATAAGGGAATTAATTTTATAAGCCAAGCACTTATTAACGGAGCATGTCAAGGTAATCTGTTAGACGTACCCCCCAAGAAGGATTTGGGAGGTATGTGAGAACCTTAGCGAAAACTCAATGCAAAAGGGACGTGGAAGGAGTGTCCGATCTAAGGAGGTTCGTGCCATCGAGGAAGTCCCGTGGAAAATAATCAGAAAAGAGACTGGATGATATAGAGGCCGAGCTATCTAAGAGAGAGTCTGGAAAAGAAGATGGACATAAGGAACTGTCAGAGGAGGCAAACTACATCCAAGATGGTGAACCATCATCAAACCAAACTCCTCCGTCAGACCGAACCTGGCACAAAGTTAGGAAACACCGAAGTCGACCTCTTACCCCCATAACACCGATAAGGGTAACCGCACCAGCTCAGCAGGAAACACCCCTTTTGGAAGGAAAGATACATTTCATTATTAAGGAGCTGAAGATAGTAAGGGATTTTATGGAAAAATAGAAGGAAAGAGACGACAAGGTGGAAGCATTTATTGAAAGAGCAGACGAAGCGCTCTGCAGGATCAGTGAGAAGGTAGAGGAAGTGGAAGGAAGCCTGGCTCACATAACAGAAAGGCTGATGATACTTCTAGAGCAACGTGATGAGGGAAAAGAAGAAGAAGAAGAAGAAGAAGAAGAAGAAGAAGAAGAAGAAGATGAGGAGGAGGAAGCCATAAAGCGGATAGATGCGGAAGACATGCGGACTTCCAAAAAACTCCTCGATAAGCTTTGGAACTCTTGCTTTAACTTTACCTTATCTAGTGAATTGCACATAGAAGATGACTCCATGAGATTGTGCAAGTACCTCTACGGGGAAAAGAACCAAATGGAGAATTTCAAGAGAAACAAGAGGAAAGAAAACCCCTACTTCCGATCTAATATCCCTATGAGGGAAATGAACCCTTTAGCGTTTCAAATTGCAGTCAACATAGGGAGCGGAAAGGTAGTAGGAACTCTAGACCTGGAATCTGATGTGAATGTTATCCCCTTGTAGATGTACAAGAGACTCAGGTTAACAGGAAAGACTAACGCTTGTGGCATGTCCTACGACGTCAGCATGAGCATAGCAAAGAACTATGGAATGGTTAGAAACGTGCTCATCAAAATAGGTACTCTTTTAATCCCTGTGGACTTGCTGATAGTCGACTACGAGAATGACAACAATAGAAGCTTATAACCGGGAAGGCCCTTTATGTTAATGACTAACACCATTATCGATATAACCGGCAAAAAGGTTTCTATGTTTGTTAATGGACTGCAGAGTGACGTAGAGTTGTCCGTCAGAAGGTCGCACCTCAAGAAAGGGAGACTTGTGGCTGAAAGGTCGCCAAGGAGAAAGAAGGATCAACCACCAGGGGAATTTCAGGATGCACTGACAAGGATGAAGGAGATAGATAAGAACTATTTCTATTCGCATGAGATTCACTTCCAGTTTCCGGATCCGAGAGACAAAGAGAACAAACCCTATAAGATCTATCTAGACAAGTGGATGACCGAGTTTCATGGAAGGTTGGTTGACAACTTGCACCGATGGAGAATGGGGGTCTTACCCCAACAACTGAGTCATCAACAATCAGGGGTCGAGCTATAAGACATTAAACAAGCGCTTCTTGGGAGGCAACCCAATGTCACATTTACTTTTACGCATTTACGTTCGCATTTTCAATTTTCGTCTTTTTCTCGTTTTCCGTGCCAAAATTATTTTTCAAAAAAACTTTTCAAAATCATTTTCAAATTATCTTATTTATTATGTTTGCTTTTTGACAAAACGAAAAAACCAAAAAGAATAAAAAAAATGCAAAACGTCGCGAAAGTGGGAGGGTTGGACAGCAGCCTCAATGCGGTCGACTGTCGACTGCAGTGAGCTGCTCCCAGCTCACTCCCCTCCCCTTTAAAACCCCTAAAAACGTTTTTCTCCCTTCCCATCTCATTTCTCTTCCAAAATTCTTCACTTTCTCTATAATTCTATCATCCCCATTGCATTATTGGCTTGCCCAACCATCATCAACATCAAGTAAATAATTTCTACTCATTATTATCTTCATTACATCTTCAATTCAATGCCTTTATCATTCAACTCTTTGCTTGCACTTTCTTCTTGCTTCTTTAGTGCTTAGCAATTATGTGCTTCATTTGATTAATTTATTGATGCTTGAGATATGTGGATACATGCTTACTTTTAGTATTCACTACATTACACTTGCTTGATGGAGAATTGACTTATCGTTTGAGAATTTGAAGGTTTTTGTTCTTGCCTACCAAGTGTTCGATAAAATGTCTCAATAGAACAAACTCCTTTGTCGACCCCTTTCTCCCTCGATTACTTGCTTACATAGTAGTAGCTTGTTGAAGTATGCTTAGGAAACATGTTTGCATCGTAATATGCTCATAGGATGGAGACTACATTACAATTTGCCTTTCAACTTGATGCTTGACACAACTTGAAAACTTGAGTTATATGCCTAGTTCTTGCATTATTTTGAAGTGAGTATTGATCTTATTACAAGATATAATTGTGCATACGCCTTGTGCCGCACATTAGGATTGGGGGAGAAGAAACCCCATTAGATTTGCATGTAAGCCTTAGAATTGGTTTAACTCCAAACATGCTATCTCACACACTTTTTTTTAGCCTAGGTACAATGGGAAGAACAAAGGGAGGAAATGATGTAGGTGAAGCAAGCACCAAAAGAGCAAGGAAAGGAAAATGAGTTGCATCAGCGACCCTTTCAAGCAATGCTCGGAGTTGATTATTGGTCAATAATGATCGAGGCGTACTCCCCGAAAGGAACATAGATATCGGATGGGGGATGAAACATGCTCTAGACTGGATACACGATGTCTTGAGTTTCTATGCTTGGGGAACTTTCACTTCTATCCTCCGAGGATACGATATAGAAGTAGTCCGTGAGTTCTACGTGGAGTACTTCCAACTAAAGGTTAAAAACCCGGAGGATGCACTTTTAGATCGCCCCATCATCATACGAGGGGTGGAGGTCATGTTTGGGCCAGGAGCTATCAATGATTTCTTCGAAATCGAGAGGAGCACATTCATGGAGAATACAAGGAACTGGCATATGACAACATGGAGTACGGAGAGATCCTACAAAACATCCCACGGGTATTACTCGAAGAAAGATTTAGAGTGGATCCAGTGGGAATGTCCCATCCCAAGGGCTACGCTCAACAAAAGAGCAAGATTTTGGATGCACTTTGTAGAGATCAACTTGAAGACAACTCGGCACCACGAAGGGCTCAAGGGCGATGTAGCCACTCTTGTCTATGCAATTATGGAGGGTCACTACATTGATGTTGGAAGAATCATGGTGAAGGAAACGCAAATGGTGAAGAAGAACACAAGAAGTAACCTACCATTCCCCGGACTTATCACCGCAATATGCAAGAAGAATGGGGTTCCTATCAATGAGTCTGGATACACTCGGCTCATAGATCCTTTTGATGAAGATAGTACCATCCACCTCCTCGAGATGCATGAGAAGGCTGCCAAAGCCGAACTTAGAAGAAGAGGAGTAGTGAATCACCCGCAAGGAGCTTTTGACATAAATTCTTTCAACGAATTTGTGAACAACTACCAGATGGGGAGTCAAGGGAGTGCGCAAAGGTGAGATGAGACGAACGGAAGGGTCGGAAGTTGGAGTGGAACAATCATGTTACCCACCTACACCGTTATGAACAGATCTCCTTTAGGCAGGAGAACATTGACGGGTATGGTCACTATGATTATCCACCTATTGTTGATACAGAAATATGTCCATGACGTCCTAACCGCCCTATCGGACTACAGTCCTAAGCGAGAGGTCCTAACCGCTCTGTCACGGACTACAGTCCTAAGAGGGACGTCCTAACCGCTCTATCGGACTGCAGTCCTAAGCGGGACGTCCTAACCGCCCTATCGGACTAAAGTTCTAAGCGGGACGTCCTAACCGCTCTGTCACGGACTATAGTCCCAAGCGGGACGTCCTAACGGAGGCAAGAGTAACTAAATAGCAGCTTCGGATTATATCGCTGTAGCAGATTCTGACCAAGACGATAGCAACGGAGGCAAGAGTAACTAAATAGCAGCTTCGGATTATATCGCTGTACCAGATTCTGACCAAGACTGTAGCAACGGAGGCAAGAGTAACTAAATAGCAACTTCGGATTGTGTGTTGATGTACAAGTGGATGTACTAGTGGCAACTGGAAGAAGTTATATTGTTTTTTTCGAAGTCCAGATCCGACATCCGAGTGACAAAATTTACACGGAAAAATTTAGCCGGCATGGCACCTCGGATTTGCACATCTGAGCAACAAAAATTTCCAAAGTCCTAAGCCTTCACGTTTAACCCTATCTCGCTTACAAATACCTCTTTTCCTACAGTCCGAGACATCTCGTCTCGGACTGTAAGAAAAGGGGGGGGGGGGGGGAGAGAGATAGGGGAAAGACAAGAGAGGACACGGATAAGGAAAATTTTCAAAGCTCACAAGATCGATCGCACAAAGAAGCTCCACGGACACTATAGTTCTACAACTATCTTCTACAAAGATACTTGGAACTTGGAAACTAGGGGGACATATGTTGATACAGAAATATGTCCAAGGCGCCAAAGGCATTCTAAGCTCCCCGGACACTATAGTTCCACAACTATCTTCTACAAAGATACTTGGAAACTAGGGGGACATATGTTGATACAAAAATATTTCCATGACGTCCTAACCGCCCTATCAGACTACAGTCCTAAGCGGGACGTCCTAACCGCTCTGTCACGGAATACAGTCCTAAGCGGGACGTCCTAACCGCTCTATTGGACTACAGTCCTAAGAGGGACTTCCTAACCGCTCTATCGAACTACAGTCCTAGGCGGGACGTCCTAACCGCCCTATCGGACTACAGTCCTAAGCAGGATGTCCTAACCACTCTGTCACAGACTACAGTCCTAAGCGGGACGTCCTAATCGCTCTATCGGACAACAGCCCTAAGCGGGACGTCCTAACCGCTCTATCGGACTACAGTCCTAAGCGGGACGTCCTAACCGCTCTATCAGACTACAGTCCTAAGCGGGACGTCCTAACCCAACTAACCCATTGGGCCATAGGCCTATCAAGACATTGGGCCATGGGCCTAATAGAGCATTGTTGGCACGATCTGAGCCTTACACTTGGCGCGATCTTGTGAGTCCTCCCTTTCTCAAGGGAAACCTATAAATATGGACATATCCTCATAATGCAAGGGAAGTCAAGCCTTCTTCCCGGACTCTTACCTTCCAGACTATTATAAAGAGTAGATCTTCAGTCTCTCTTGAGTAAAGCCTCGGACCGGTTTGACACTTAGCAAACCGGGTCAACGGTCCTAACCCCCCCTCCCCCCCTTAAGCTACTTGTGCAGGTCCTTACGCATCGCCTCCTTTCAGCACGACGGTTCTTACGGTCTCTTACTCTTTGGTTCTTACAAGCAAGGTGGTTCTTACTCAAAGGTGATCTAGGTACTTAGCGTGAAGAAAAAAAGGGAAATTCTCTAAGTGGTTGGGGGACTTATACCTTCGACACTTATTACCCACCACTGCAGCTCTATCCACCGCCCGAGGTCGATCCATCACTGTACTACCAAAGCTATCAAGGATTTTATCCTCCACCACCTCCTGGAGGGTCTTCATCCTGAACCACCATCTGGATTGGAAGAAGCAGCACCGAGAGGGGAGTATATTTTCTTTTTCTCTTTACTTTCCTAGTTTCCTATCTGCTCTTAGCTAGGTTTGGGGAGGAATTTGACTATTACTTGCTCGGTCTGTAATAACCTTAAATACTCGAACTAGTAGTTTGCATTTTAATTGATGACTATCTGTTACTTCTAAGGTCTTTTACGTGTTGAAAAATATTTTTATCTGTGGGAGAGTACCGAGTGTGAGCCATGACTAAGATGGGGGGCTGTGGATTTGTTTTCTTGCTTCGCTACTTGCTGAATATACCATCTGACCAAATCCGACCCATGCTACTTT
This sequence comes from Plantago major, assembly GCA_026545765.1. Taxonomy (NCBI): domain Eukaryota; kingdom Viridiplantae; phylum Streptophyta; class Magnoliopsida; order Lamiales; family Plantaginaceae; genus Plantago; species Plantago major. The sequence continues at coordinate 58,905,443 of CM048840.1, read as the reverse complement.
GATGAGTGAGTTTACTTGCTACTCTAATTTATGTTCTGTGTGCAACCGTGTGAACACTGCTACCCTTGAGTCTTTATTTGTCAGGAGCATGAATATGATTAGTAGTACTCACCTTTCTGATTCCTTTTTATACCTTTCGCTAACCCCGCTGAAATCTTTTTAAGCCCTTATGAAACTCCACCATATATCCTATACATGCATTACATAAGCGGTGACAGCAATCTACCGTCGAGCTTGAATGAAGAAACAAAGCAACGAGTTCCAAAGAGTGGAGGAGAATCATGTTTTGATCATGATCGAGAATTAGTTTGGGGGAAAGTAGAGAAGAAAATGATGAGTCGGTTTTACATCATCTCATCTGGTCTTTTTTTACCGTCTTTTTGTTATTCTTAAGTATCGTTTTAGTAGTTTTCCTAGATTCATTTTACTTGTTTTGTTCCTTGTGGATTTTGCAGGTATTTAGCTAAACCAAGCTAATTGAAGGCAAAAAGGGTGTGTTTTATATGCATCTACAAGATATGGAAGTCCCAATGCCTCGTACGGTTGCTAGAAGTGGAGCGGGGAAGCCAAAATACTGAGAATCGGAGTTAAAACGAGCAAAATCGAGCAAAAAGGACAACAAGGGAAAAATCATAATTTGCCGGAAGCCATGGCACACGCCAGTTTGCAGATGGTGCCCGCCAACACTATCCAGTGTGTGTTGGCGGGCGCCAAGTCTAAGTTCGCGGGCGCCAAAGATCGAATCTTGGCGCCCGCCAAGCCAATCTTGGTGCCCGCCAACTTCTATACATGGCGGGCGCCAACTCATCGCATAGGTCGTGATTTTGTCCTCAGTTCGCCCGTTTTCTTTCCTTTTCGAATTCAGACTTCGTTTTTTCTTTCTTCCTATTAGTTGGAAACAGACGTTTACTTTGGATTATCATTCTATTGTCAAGAACACACACTTTGCTCTAGAGCTAGACCTAGTTTCAATGGCAACTAACCGATTTGAGGTAATTGAACCGTTTTCTCTTGTAATCCGACGATTGACATTGATTGGGAGATTATCTACACAATTTTTGCATCGATTCGTTTTCGTTCTTCAATTTCTACCTAGGGTTTGTGACAACGAAGGGTAAAATTGTATCAATTTTCTCTTGTAAAGGCGAACAGTCGTAACTCTGCTTTTGCTACTTCTTTATATACCGTGATATATTAATGGAATAGTTATTAGACGTAAATCGTGGTTATACAACTCTTTACATTCTTTGTGGTGTGATGTTCTGCTGAGTGACACAGTAGTATCATTGAACTGAGTAGGGGTACTCGTGCCTCCTATGCCTCCTACACCATAGTATTATGCCCTGCTGTCGTTAGAGATAATCACGTAGGATTTTAGCTAGGAAGTTGGGAGTAGTATAGCAGAGGGAGGTCAGGGATCCTTTACACCTTCACACCATCGATTTCATCACATTCAATTAGGGTTTACTGCGATTCAATCAATCTGTCTGCAATAATTCTGTTTACTTTCTACACACAATTTAATTACGATATTTGCTTGTTCCTATGCTAAGTGTCCGTGGAGAATGACATACCGAGCCAGCTTTCCACTATAAACTATGGATTTGAGGACTTCTGACATATGAATTTAATCTTCCGACATATAAAAGAACATATCACCACACATTGTGAAGTGTGCTAAGTGATTCTTGTTCTATAGAGTATTCCTACAGAACTGAGAAAGTTATTAAGACTACTCTCCTGACAAACTACCTTAACCAACACCACACACGGCGTGGAATACCGGAAGTACTTAGTTTGGAAAACTAAGGAACAACTCTAATGTTACTGAGCACAGGAAGTACTTAGTTTGGGAAACTAAGGCATAACTCAATGGTTCATGAGTATAGGAAGTACTTGGCTAAGAAATCCGGGGAATAACTCAGGGGGAACACTTGGTTGGGAACCTAGTGTAAAATGAAATCAATGGATAGGATTATTGTAAGGAGAACTCAATATCTATCTTAGTGAATTTCAAGTTCTCAGAAAGGGCGAGTGGATTAGTTGAGGGATTACGCCACTCCCAGATACCACTATATAGATCTGTGTTATTTACTTACTGCAACTTATTAATTGTTTTATTTACCTTGCTGAGTATTTACACACTTATATCTTGCAAAGCACGTGCACTTATCACATAGAAAGTCTTCCACTCTCTGAATATAAGTATCAGATATTTTCACAAATATCTGAAAAACTATTTTATCGTCAAAAGTTTTAAAAGACTATTCAACCCCCCCCCTAGTCTTTTACTTTGTCGTTATCTAGACCAACAAGTGGTATCAGAGAAGGAGTTTTCCAAGCCTTCTGCACTGAACCTAGATCCCAGATAAGTGCCCACTAATTGCTTTTCACCTACACATGATTTGTTTGTTTAGTGTGTTTGCTGCTTGATGTCTTTAAGTGAAGAATGGCAGTTTGGAGGTCGAAATTTCACCTATAAATAACACCTCAGGGGTCTCAGATTTCACACAGCTCACAAAGCAGCTCTCCTAGAGAGACAAACAGTCCTCGGGGAAGTGAAACCCCAAAGCAGCTCTTCTAGAGAGAGAAACAGTCCTCGGGGAAATGAAACCCCAACCCGCTTGTCGTCAGGCACTCAGAAGGAGGAATCACAAGGAGCAGCAGCACAGAGACATCAAGATTATCAGAGACTAAGCTTCTTCTTCCTTTCTTCATAGATTTCAATTACTGTTCTAGAATTACTATGAGTAGCTAATTTCCTTTTGTAAAGGCGAACCGCCAGAACTCTGCTTTTGCTACTTCTTTACATACGGGGATATGTTATACAACTCTATACATCATTCATGGTGTGATGTTTCTGCTGAGTGACACAGTAGTTTCATTGAACTGAGTGGTGGTCCTCGTGCCGACTGCGCCTTACCACCATAGTATGTCACCCTGCTGTCATTAGAGGTAACTGCGTAGGATTTTAACTAGGACGTTGGGAGTAGCATAGCAGAGGGAGGTTGGGGAACCTTTACGCCTGTCTATTATTGATTTACAATAAAGCAATTTAGGGTTTACTGCAAGCTGATTATTCTGTCTGAGATTAAAACCGTTTACTTTTCTGCATTCAATTTCAATCCTTATTTGCTTGTTCCTATGCTAAATGTCCGTGGAGAACGATATCCCGACTCAACTTTCTGCTACAAACTGTGGATTAGAGGACTTCCGACTTATAAATTTAATCTTGATTGTATTTGGGGATTATAGGTTCTACAATGGAAAACGAGATCTCTGAGTGCACATCAAAATTTGGCGCCGCTGCAGGGGACACTTGACCGCTCAAGCAAGTGTCGACCGACCGAGATAAGTTGAAATCTTTCGTTCACCTTTTTTAATTTACGTACTGCATTTTTAATTCGTATAGCATAAACCCAAAAAAATCAAAAAATCTGTGAGAATCTTCCTCCAGGGCAAAAAATCCAAAAATATTTACTTTTAGATTCTTCTTTATTTATTTCCCGCATTAGTTTACTTCCCTATTTAAAAAATCCAAAAAATATTTTCTTTCCTGCATTAGTTTACTTCCTTATTCAAAAATTCCAAAAAATATTTTCTTACCCGTATTGGCTTATTTTCTTATTTAAAAACCTAAAAACATTTAATTTCAGATTTCTGTTTATTTTCTTTCTAGTATTATATATTAGTATCTGCAAAATCTTGTCTGCTAGTGTTCTTACTAAACAGGAAAAGCATGGAGCCGACTAGTGACGCAAACAAGGAGGGTACCAGCAATGAGACTCACCCTGGTTATGTTCCGATGTGGAAACTGGAAGAATTGCTCAAGGCTCATCTCGAGATCAAAACTGAGAGAGAAGGATTAGAACGAGAGAGGCTAAGGATAGCCGAGGAAAGGTTGAGATTGGATGAGATCAGGAGAATGGATAACGAAGCATGGGCGGAGCTAGTGGATGCAGAAGACAAACCTATGTGCGACTATGTTACGCCGAGATTTACGCTACATACCTCGAGCATCTACCTGGAGAGGATCGCCAGAGAATATGACCTATAGGATATCCATCTGAACCAACTACCGCACTTCTATGGGAACCCGACTGAAAACCCGATCCAATTCCTTAAGGAGTTCTACACAGCAGTTGGAGGTATGCCGCTCAACGGACTCACATGATGCCAGCTTCAAAGAAGGGTATTCCCTAGCTGCCTCAAGAACAAGGCAAGGGATTGGTTATGGTCACTACCGTCGAACAGTCTGAGCACAATGGACGAAGTGGTCAACTAGTTTATGCTAAGGTATTTCCCGCTCAGGAGGACATCTGACTTGAAGAACCAAATCCAGAATTTCAGCCAATTTGACAGAGAAACCTTTCATGAAGCCTGGCAGAGATATAAGGATCTGCTGGACAACTGCCCAACATACTCATGCGGAGCATTCGACAGTGTCAACAACTTCTACAGGGGAATACACTCCAATAGCCAGGCACTCATCGACGGAGCATGTCAAGGAAACCTACTGAACATACCCCCAAGAAGGATTTGGGAGCTATGTGAGAACATAAGTGAAAACTTTAGGTAGAAAGGACGAGGGAGAAGGAGAGCACCCTCAAGGACAACCTCATCTGAGGAAGCATACTTTATTGAGGTCAACCGCCCTGTGAGGAAACCATTAGACGAACCCCTAGTACCTATACCTAGAAGAACATCAGATTTGTCTGTCCAACAGCGGGTGTGGGAGCTTGAAAGGAAGGTTGATTTGCTGATGAATGAAATGATGAGGATGGAGGTAACCGTAAGAGGACAAGGAGAAGCCGTCATAGGGTTTGGAGCTTCATTTAGAGGAGTTGGAGAAAGGTTTGCAAGTATTGAGGAACGTCTTCAACAAAATGAGTGGCAAACATACGAGGTCAGATGGGACTTGAGCAAGCTCGAATTCAACCAACGGGAAAGATCTGAATTCGATCGTGAACAACTGAGTCATAAACAACCACGGGTTGAGCTATAAGACCTAAAGCAAGCGCTTCTTGGGAGGCAACCCACGGTTACATTTACTTTACGCATTTACTTTCGCATTTTCGATTTTTCGTCTTTTTCCGTGCCAAAATTATTTTTCGAAAAACTTTTCAAAATCTTTTTAAAAATTCTTATTAATTTATGTTTGCTTTTTGAGAAATCCAAAAATAAAAAAGAATCGAAAAAACGCCAGACATTGCGAGGGAAGAAGAGGCCGGGCAGTAGCCTCGCTGCGGCCCCCTAGCGGCCGTAGTGAGCTGCTCCCAGCCCACTTCCCTTCTTTAAAAAACCCAAAAAAAAAAACGTTTTTCCCCTCCCCATTTTATTTCTCTCCCAAATTTCTTCAATTGCTCTTCAATTTTATCATACCCATTGCATTATTAGCTTGCCCATCCATCATTAACATCAAGTAAGTGATTTCTACTAATTATTATCATTCATCTCTTTGCTTGCACTCTCTTCTTGCTTCTTTGGTGTTTAGCAATTATGTGCTTCAATTGATTGATTTGTTGATGTTTGAGATATGTGGATACATGCTTACATCTAGTATTTACTACTTTACTACTTGCTTGTTGGAGATTTGACAAATCGTTTGAGAATTTGAAGGTTTTTGTTCTTGCCTACCAATTTTTCGATAAAATGTCTCAATAGAACAAACTCCTTTGTCGACCCCTTTCTCCCTCGATTACATGCTTACATGGTTGTAACTTGTTGAAGTATGCTTAGAAAACGTGTTAGCATTGTCATATGCTCATAGGATGGAGATTACACTATAATTTGCCTTTCAACATGATGCTTGACACAACTTGACAACTTGAGTTACATGCTTAGTTCTTGCATTATTTTGATGTGGCTATTGATCTTATTACAAGCTATAATTTTGCATGCACCTTGTGCCACACATTAGGTTTGGGGGAGAAGAAACCCCATTGGATTTTCATGTAAGCCTTAGGATTGATTTAACTCCAGACATGCTATCTAACAAACTTTTTTAGCCTAGGTACAATCGGAAGAACCAAAGGAGGAAAGGATGTGGGCGAACCAAGCACGAAGAGAGCAAAGAAAGGAAAGAAGGTGGCTTCGGGTAATCTCTCTAGCAAGGCTCGGAGTTGGATCTTGGTTAATAGTGATCGAGGGGTGGTTCCCAAGAGAAAAATAGAGATCGAATGGAGGATGAACCCAGCCCTTAATTGGATTCATGACGTTTTAAGCCTCTATGCTTGGGGAACTTTCACCACCATTCTCCGAGGATACGACATCGAGATAGTCCAGGAGTTCTATGATGAGTACTTCCCACTGAAGGTAGAGGTCATGTTTAGTCCAGGAGTTATCAACGAATTCTTCGAGATTCCAGAGGAGCACATCCATGGCGACTACAAGGAAACGGCATATGACGAGATGGAGTACGGAGAAATCCAAGAATACATCCCACGAGTACTACTTGGAGAGAGATTTAAAGACGATGCAGTGGGAATGTCCATCCCAAGAGCTACACTCAACGGAAGAGCAAGATTCTTGATGCACTTTGTGGAGACCAACTTGAAGCCAACCATACATCACAAAGGACTCAAGGGCGATGTAGCTACTCTTGTCTACGCAATTACGGAGGGTCACTACATTGATGTTGGAAGAATCATGGTGAAGGAGATGCAAATGGTGAAGAACAACACAAGAAGGAATCTACCATTCCCGGGTCTCATTACCGCTATATGCCAGAAGAATGGAGTTCCTACTAGTGAGTCGGGATTCGCTCGGCTCACAAAACATTTTGATCAGGACAGCACTATCCACCTCCTTGAGATGCAAGAAATGGCCGCCAAGGTCGAAATCAGAAGAAGAGGAGCAGCGGATCAGCCGCGAGGAGCTTTTGACATGAATTCGTTCAATGAATTTGTGAACAACCACCAGATGGAGAGTCAAGGGAGTGCACAACGTCGAGATGAGATGAACGGAATGGGCCAAAGGTCGGAGTGGAACAACCATGTCACCTACCTACACCGTTATGAGCAGATCTCCTTCCGGCAGGAGAACATCGACGGCTATGGTCATCATGAGTATCCATCATATTACCCACCACCGCCCGACATCGATCCGATGCTGTACTACCAAGGGTTATCAGGGATATTATCCTCCACCGCCTCCTACAGGATCATCGTCTTGAAGCGCCATCTGGATTGGAGAAGCAGCACCGAGAGGGGGAGTATCTTTTCTAATTCTTTTTACTTTCCTACTTTTCTACCTGCTCTTAGCTAGGTTTGGGGGATGAATTTGATTTGTTTGCTACCTGCTTTACTATTCGGTATGTAATAACTTTAAATACTCGTACTTTGTAATTTACATTTTAAGTTTATGTTTATGCGTATATGCTACGTCTAAGGTTTTCTACTTGATGAAAAATATTTTGATCTATGGGAGAGTACCTTGTATGAACTATAACCTAGATGAGGGGTGGTGTATTTATTTTCTTGTTGTGCTGCTTGCTGAATATATGCTCTGATCGAATGCGACCCATGCTACTTTGATGAGTGAGTATGCTTGCTACTCTAATTTAAGTCTTCTGTGCACCCGTGTGAACATTGATGCCCTTGAGTCATTATTTGTTAACAGCATGAATATGATTAGTGGTACTCACCTTTCTGAATTACCTTTATATACCTTTCACTAACCTCGCTAAAAGACTTTTTGAGCCTTGAAACTCCACCATATATCCTATGCTTGCTTTACTTAAGCGGTGACAGCAACCTACCGCCGAGCTTGAACGAAGGAATGAAGCAATGAGTTCCAAAGAATTGGAGGAGAATCATGTTTTGATCATGATCGAGAACTAGTTTGGGGGAATGAAGAGAAGAAAACCGTGACCCCAGTTCGAGAAATTGGATTGGGGGAGAAGTGGAAGAAAGATCATCATCGAAAGGTAACTTTGTTGGCCCTACTAATTATTACCGGTGCTAAAACCACTAACTCTTGCTCCAGGAAAAATAGAAAAAATAAATTACCAAAAAAAGCAAAGGTACAAAAGTCTTGGAGTGGATCTAACTTTATTGCATTGGAAAAGACTATGGTCCTTGTGATTACCGTTTTCATGTTGGGCATGTTATAGATACTACCCACATACCGGCGTGGCCCTAAAAAGCTACATGTCCGTGAGGGTTGATGATGAGCCTATACTTTAGTGTCTCATCTCGTTATTTTTACTATCTTTTGTTGGTCTTTATTTACATTTTTAGTGTTTCTTGTGCATTTTTATGTGTTCTGCGTTTTAGTGGCGTTGTGCAGGTTGTGGCTTATTTAGGTGTTTTTTGGAGTTTTATTGGCATTAACTTGCATTTTTGGTGCAAAGGAGTCGAGACGCATCCCAACTCCAGTCAAGACGCGTCCCAGATGTGTAGCACGCAAGACGCGTCTCCAGAAGACGCAAGACGCATCCCACTTCCATCGGGACGCGTCTCATGACAATTCCAGAATTCACTGTCCGCAAGACGCATCCTAGGATGCATCTCCACAAGACGCGAGACACGTCCCACTTCATCCAGGATGAATCTCACGATGTTTCTCAGAACCCAGAGGTCGCAAGACGCATCCTAGGATGCGTCCCCAGAAGGCGCGAGACGCGTTCCACATATTCCAAGACACGTGATGAGACAATAATTTAGAGTCTCATCTTGTCTTTTTTACCGTCTTGTGGTTAGTCTTTATTGGCATTTTTGTAGTGTTTTTGTACGTTTTTATGCTTTGGTACTTTGGTTTTCTTTTGTAGGAATTTATGTCACAGAGAAACGACTTTTAGGTCGAGCAGAATCGAAGAAGAACAAGGCTCGCCGCGGAGAAGAAATATTCTCGCCGCGGCGATATTTCCAGAGAAGTGGCGATATTTTATTGACTGAAGCTCACCACGGCGAAGAAATATTCTTGCCGCGGTGAAAATTCCAGTCACTTGAGAGATTTTGTAATCAAGGGCTTGCCGCGACGAAGAGATATTCTCGCCGCAGCGAGAATTCCATTACCTACTGGAAGATGGAAAGCAAGAGCTTGCCGCGGTGAAGGAATATTCACGCTGCGGCGAGAAAGTGCGAAGACAGACAATCGAGCATACTGGAAATCTCGCCGTGGAGAGTATATATTCTCGCCCCGGCAAGATGAGTTTTTCAGCGTTTTTTGTTCTCCTTATTTGGTTAGACTTAGGCAATTTTTGCCATAACTTCATATACTCGAATTTTACATAGAAAAAGCTCCAAGACCTAGTTTTGAACATTGATTGATTTTGGAGCTTGGTTCTTCTCTTATAATGAATCATTGACATCTCATTCTTAGTAAGTTTGAAAATTCTCTATTGCTTCCATACAATTGTGCTTGATTCATCTGTCAAATTGTATGCTCTTGCTTGCGATTATCTTTATGTTTATGCTTTGCGTATCCAATATTATGAATTCTTTCGTCTTTGCTTCAAGTATGAGTAGCTAAACCTCTCCAGAACTCGGTAGTTATGTGATGGTTATGCTGATTCGAATCAAGGGTTTATATTCATTCATATAGGTTCGTCTAGTTTGAGATTTTCGTATAAACCATCACTCCAATACGCTAATTTGAAATATTCTAAATTGTTTTGGTTAAGAATCGTCGGTCTGACAAACCTAATGATTTCTCTCATTTGAAATCTTGTAAAAACAGCTTGGTTGAATTGGATTGATTGCTTTTATGTACACCGACCATGTGACAAGTATGAACGATTACCTTAGTATCGAATTAGCATAACCGGATAATTACTACCGTGTTCGCCTTTATCATTTGATCAAAACAGTTTAGTTGCTTTCCGTTAAATTTTTGTTTTAGAAGTAAAAAACTATTCAAAACCAACTTGTTCCTCACAAACAAACGTTCTGCTCTATTTCGTTGTGGTAGCTTAATTGATTCCTTAGAGAATGATACCGAGTTAAGCATAGTCTACAACTACAGCTTATTCTCTTAAGTTTAATAGAGTATAATTTGAGCTCGTCAAATTTGGCGTCACTGCCGGGGAATTAACTCCTACTGTAGCGTTTAGAGTATAAATTTTTGTTTGTTTCCCAACCTGTGATTTAGTGCACTAACAAAAAGTACGATCTTTTTCAAGTTTTCGAGTTATGTAGCTTTAACAACATGTTTATCAGAAAGGAAATTCCGATGGCTCAGCTGACATATGGGGCTTACATGCAGGCTGGCGAGATTAAGGCTGGAAAGTCAGCAATTGTACTGTCTAATGATGCCAGGAACATGGAGATCAAGCCTCATCACTTCCATGACTTGCCTAAGTACAATGGAATTGCTAATGAGGATGTCATTTGGTTTTTTAAAGAGTTTTGAGGGGTTGATTGATAGAATTACGCTATCTGCAGGTGGAATTACTATGACCGGTGAGGAAATCAGGAAGAAGGTCTTCCCCATTTGCATGCAGTACAAGGCTAAGAGCTGGCTTCTTAACCAGACGAGGGGATCTTTTTGTACTTGGGATGCTCTGTATAAAGCTTTCATGAACAAGTTCTATCCTGCTGAAAAGACTAAGCAACTTTGTCTCCAGATTGAGAAGTTTTTGAATCTGCTCTCTCAGTGCCCTCACCACAGGATGTCTGAGATGGATTTGTGTTACAGGTTTTATGAGGGCCTAGATTGGGAAGCTCAGAATATGGTCGACATGACTGTTGATGGGACCATTATTACAACATCTCCTGTTGCATTGACCGAAGCATTCGATAAGCTGGCTGCTATTTCCTAGCTTAAAGTGACGCGTAGTCAGTCTAGAAGGGGTGTAGTTAGAGCTGTGGAGGAAACCTCAGGGCCTAGTAACTGCGATTTGGCGGATCAGATCAAGGAGATGAGGATGCTTGGGTCAGTCTTTGCTCCAGGCACACAGGTGAGTGAGCGGTGCAATCTCTGCGGTAACTTTGGGCATGGAGCTAGCATATGTAGGCTCCCGGAGATTACGAATGAGAACCCGACTTCTGAGATAGTCAACTGGTACAGACTAGATGGCATGGTAACTGGCAGGGTAACCAAGGTGGCAAAAACTTTTATGAGAATGCGCCACAGGAGCAGCCAGTTCAGGTTCAGACTACGAAAGTGCCGGGAAGTTCTGATCAGGAAATCAGGAACCACATGGAGCGTCTTGAGAGGTTCTGGGCTGAGGCACAAAAAAATTAGAGCAGGAATGATCAGCGGTTCTACAGCATTGAGCAAGCACAGAAGCGGTTAGAGAAGACTTTGGGGGATCTAGTTGGTCAATTTCAGCAAAGAGAAAGGGGTAAGTTCCCGGCGACCGTAGAAACCCACAGTGTTCTAGCTGTTGAGGTGACATTTGATGATCCAGGAAAGGTGAAGTCTGTTCTTGCTAGCTGCACTTGCCAGCCTGAGAATACGGTGGCCCAGGTTAAGACACCGGAGGTAGTACCTACACCGGCACTTATGAAACCGGTAGAAGTGAGAGTTGAGGAAAAGGAGATGGAAGTACTCACACCTGGTTCTGCGATTCCAGTAGAGAAGGCGAATGCGGAACCAAATCACTTTACGGTGGATTCCACTACTCCCGTGATTCAGAAGGTGGAAAATAGCGTCAGTGACGCAGATAGCTTTGACTTGGTTGTCGGCTGATGTGTCAAATGACTCCATATCTTATTGTTGAAGAAACCCTACAAAGTACCTGTGTTGCTCCCTCTCTATATATATCTAATTCCTGATTTGTATCATTAACCATTTCTTTTTGTTGGTATGAGGAACCGAGCCACCTTATTGGGAATAACTCGAGCAGCTCTCAATACTCAAAGTTTCACCTTTTCTACTTTTTGAATCCTAGAATACAAAAGCAAAAAAAAAAAAAATCCAATCGATTTTTCTACTCGAGCTCCATCGTGAACTATTAACAACTCCCCCAAAAGGAAGGGTTCTTGTAAAAACAATGTCGAGACAAGAGCATCTTCTCTAGAAGGGAAAAGGCAAAAGATAGTCAAATCTCAGAATTAAGATTTCCAAGGTTTAGCCAAGGCTTAGCTCAGGACCCGACGAGTTAAGCCCCCAGACGGCGTATTTTTTTGCAACGAGGTCCTCGGTATCTCGATTCTACGAGAATTTTTATGAAAGCCTTTCATTTGCTTCTTAAATTTGTTTTAAGCCAAGAGTTAATCCTCAACACTACGAAAATCTGTAGTGTAGTGGAGTTAACCCCGAGGTCGGTCTCGAAGGACTTAACTAAGTTGAGTCTTGTTTACGAATATTAATTACAGTAAAGAGTTTTTTTCTACGGCATTGAATTTGTTCCATATTATCTATCTACTTATGCAATCTAACTAGAAAACAGATTTATCTAAGCGACAATGATATGATTAAGGAGAATTATGGAGCGGTAACGTAAAACGAGCTAGCTAGCAGGATATATGTGATTCACAGGATTGACTACGCAAGTTATCACAGACTTGAGTTCAAAAACGAATAGCACTAGTGGAGGCGACAATTCCACTAAGCTACAATCAATTTTACTAACCTACTATCACCGTTTGCAACTAACTTTTAAATCGAGCAAGACGAAAGACATTTGGGTGTATTGATTAAATGCCTAATCTAACATTGATTTTGTCTAGGAGATCATCAAACATGATAGAAGAAATAGTAATTGATCTAAAAAGCACCAGTAGTCGAATCCCGATGCACTTCGAATCACATAAACCCTAGCTAGCATTGAATCAGTCACCACCCCATAGTGGGGGTGTTTAGCTACTCAAATTATGCAAAGACAGAATCAATATTGTATATAAACAGGTTCCAAACATAATCCAAAGCAAGAAACAAAGATTCGAACGAATTGATACAATTTACCCTTCGTTGTCACAAGCCCTAGGTAGAATTGAAGAACTGAAACGAATCGATGCGAAAGCTGTGTAGATATTCTCCCAATCAACGTCAATGTCGGATTACAAGATAAACGGTTCAATTACCTCCATTAATAGGTAGGTAATTGCCTTGGAAAGGTTCTAGGTCGAAAAGCAAAAAGAAGAGAAGAATAATAATGAAGTTGTGTGAAAAAGATTCTAAATTATGTTTCCTACCCCTTAAATTTGGGCCAATTACGGTTTAGTCCCTTCTATTCAAACAATTACAGATACACCAAAAACCTGATTTTTGAGTTGACCAAAAATATAATAAATGGAAAAGAAAATGAAATGGACTTAATTGGAATTTACAATCTTCAATTTACTACACATTGGACTCTAATATTTTATAAATTACAACAATGACTCATTATTATTGTAAATTAAACCCCAATAAAATTTGTTTTCAAAATATACCCATTTTTTTTCTTATTCCTCCTCCATTTCTTCTTCCTCCACCGTTTCTTCTTCCTTCTTCAAAAAAGCTCCGATCGGAGCTTTGAAAATCTCCGATCGGAGCTTTTTTGTAGTAGGAAGAAGAAGATGGAGGAAGGAGGAAGACGAAGAAGAAGTTGACAAAGATTGGAGGTGGTGGTGGGGGTTGGAGGTGGTGGAAGAAGGTTGAAAATGGTGGGTAATTAGATTTGAAGAAATAAAAATTTTGGGGTTTGTTTGTGAGAGTTATAAACGTTTTGGGGTTTATTTTGCAATAAGAGAGAATTGATTAATTTTTGAATTATAAAGAAAAGATAAAATGAGTGAAAAAGTTTACTTTTGGCCCTATATGTAATTACGTTTTTTTCGTGTGTAGAAAATGGGTTGATCTGTAATTGTTTGAATAGAAGGGGCTAAATGGAAAAGAGGCTATATTACAGGGGGTATATGTAATTTTCCCTGTCATATATATATAAATATATATGTATATATATATATATATGTATATGTATATATATATATATATATATATGTATACATACATATATATATAGATGTATATATATATACATATACATATACATAAACATATACATATATATATATATATATATATATATATATATATATATATATATATATATAGGTGAAATAACCTAATTCTAAATGAACGGGGAAAAAGTCGGAGAAAATTGCAATCTGGGCGGAAAAACAAAACTGGCGTCGCCAGTTTCTCCGTACCCTGTTACAGAGAGTTACTGGCGTACGCCAGTTCTTCCTGGAATGACGGTTTTGCTCTTTTGACTCCTTTTGACTTAATTCTTGATATTTTGGCCTTCCCGCTTCGCTTCTACCATCCATTCGAGGCATTGGAACTTCATATCTTGTAGATGCACATAAAATGCACCATTTTGCCTTCAATTAGCGCAGTTTAGCCAAATACCTACAAAATACACAAAACATGAAAACGTAACAAAATACCAATAACGCACATAAAAACTATACTTGAGAATGACAATAAGACGGTAAAAAAGACTAAATGAGACGATGTAAAATCGACTCATCAAACTCCACAAACCGAACCCTTGATGGTCCTTAAGCAACAGACTCTCTAAAAAATCCTAGAAAAACAAAAAACACAAAGACACACAGATGAAGTCTAGCTCCCAAGCTACCGAGTCTACGATTGCAAGTATTAAACCCAAATAATGCAGGAAGTTTGAAATCAAACTGACGTTTACAAAAACACATGCACAAATCCAAAAAGTTAGTTTCCAAAGTAAATAGAACATAAGTCTAAAACGGTAGTTCCTCACAAGTGGATCCTATGCAACTAATCTCTCAGACTCCTGGAAGAGTCCAGTAGGGGTAATCACTCAAGAATATAAGGAGAAAAGGAAAGTGACTTGTGTCAAAAAGATGCCACAAATACCTCATGCAATGCACTCAATCAGTTAAGTCAGAAGGGACTTTTATCACAGCTCTAAAAACAATCAGCAGTAGACTTGTAAAAAGGCAATCATTCTCTCTTTTTCCAATTTTTTCATTTTTTGCAGTCTTATATACGACCCATATGCTTATATCTTTTTTCTGTCTCAATTTTTTGGTAGTGTATGTTTTACCTAAAGTCCGCACTTTTGTGCATGCTGGTTTGGTATACACGCCATCAAATCTCACGGACATATGGATTTTAGGGCCACGCCAGTGTGTAGGTAGTATTTGAAACGTGCCCAACACGACTAACGGTGGTAACTAGTACCATAGATCCACTCCGAGACTTTTTTTTTTTTTTTTTTGAGAGAACGAAAAACCTGAACATCATAGTCTTTATCAACACGTACAATACGCATAAACCTCCTCCCCGAACCTGTTCTTGGAATGGGTTTGGCATAAGCAAATAAGAATGGAAAACATGGCGTTTGTCATACTTAACTTCCACAGAGTACACATGAGAATGATGAGGCGCAAACAAGGGAGTTTGCACTTCCCGAATTAAATCACACAGGCACCGGTACAATATTTTTTCATCGGCTAAGGTCTACTCACAGGCTTTTCGGACTACAAAATTAGAACAGACTTTCTATTTATAGCAGAAACGAACATAATGAATTTATACATGCCAACTGCTAGTGATCAGAGATCAATCAAAACTTAATCATTAAACAGGTTTAGTACATGCAATAGACGCTCGACTTGGGAGTCAGACTTACACACAAGAGAAAATCATGAAAACGAGAAAAAGACACACAAAAAGGATAAAAAGACACAACACAGACACATATATGGGTAAGTACATGAAAGCTACCTCCCTCCCCAAACCTAGACTAGAGATGTTCCCCATCGGATAGGCTAGAAAGAAAGAAAGCTGAAAATGTATTTCCCTGAAATGAGTGGCTGCAGATATCCATTATCGAACGGGAACGAATCCCTTGCATCCTTCCCGCCTAGTTCAGCGATTTGGGAGCCATCCATAGCTCCTCTTCTCGTGTTTTCCGTGATGCCCTGCAAACTAAGATAAAATAAATCAAAATCAAAAACTAAAATAAAACTACGGGAATCAGGGGGAAAGTAAAAACGACAAAAGGGGTCGAAACTCCCTGGCCAATCTCGTATGCAAGCTGGGGCTAGTATGTACAGGTCACTGGAAGATGGGGGAAAGGACTGTGAATCCGATGGTGTCATCTGGGTGGTATCAGTTGTCTGCTCCATCTCCAAATAGTCAGAAACGGGTGGTTTAGTCACTTCGTCGATCATATCGGTAGACGTCTCCTCCTCCATGACCAACTAATTGTCTAAACTCTCGCAAACTCCTTCAGCTAAGATGGGAATTTCTTCTTCAGTTATAGTACCAGTGGTTTTAGATTTGTTGAAGCCAATACACAGATAGTTGATTGCCTCCTCTAATTTATGAGGAGTCGGTGTCATCATTATTCCTTGTGCTGCTCTATCTACCATCCCTTGGCACTCACTTGTTATATTCTTGTAGAAAACCCATATTAACGATGCTAATTGCAAACCATGGTTCACATGCTTCTGCTACAAGTCTTGAAATCTATGCCATGCCCCATCGAGTTTCTCTCCAGTTTCCTGTTGAAAACAAAGGATCTGTTCTCTATCCAAATAGTTTGCTGAAACGTGACCATCCATTCCGCACATATAGCAAATCGGGGGATCCCTATCTTCAGTCACAGTGGTAGTGGTGGTATCGGTGTCCGAATCCGGTTCAACTACAGAATCAGATTTCTCCTCCTCTGGGTTATTTCCGTTTTCAGATTCTTCTTCATCAAGCTCTGCATACTCTCTGATCAATGCAACCAACTCCTCGATCGTATCCTCAAGTTGTTGAGGAGTCAAATCTAGCATCGACCCACCAGCGAATCTATCCACCGTTCTTTGACAACCAATGGTAATACCACTGTAGAAACACCACATGAGCTCTCCCAATGTTAAACCATGGTTCTGATACATCTGCTGTAGCCCCTTAAATTTATACCATGCTCTATCGAGTGTCTCGCCAGAAACCTGTCGAAAATGAATGAGCGGCTTCCTATCTGCACAATTGGCTGCAACATAACCGTTCGATCCACACTCATAGCAATACGAGTAATCCATACACTCCTGCACACACACAAAAGAAACCAAAGTAGTTCCGCCAAACAAACTATACTAAAGACAAAGGGAAAACAAACAAAAATCTAACTAATATATATACAACTAAAAATTACAATTCGTAAACTTAACAAAGGAGTTAAGTCCCCGGCAGTCGCGCCTAAAACTTGATGTGTCAAATCAAAGTTCTAAATTTGTTTTAAGCCAAGAGTTAATCCTTAACACTACGAAAACCTATAGTGTAGTGGAGTTAACCCCGAGGTCGGTCTCGAAGGACTTAACTAAGTTGAGTCTTGTTTACGAATAGTAATTACAGTAAAGAAAGCAGTAAAGAGTTTTTTTCTTCGGCAGTGAATTTGTTCTATATTATCTATCTACTTTTGCAATCTAACTAGAAAACAGATTTATCTAAACGACAATGATATGATTAAGGATAATTATGGAGCGGTAACGTAAAACAAGCTAGCTAGCAGGATATATGTGATTCACAGGATTGAATACGCAAGTTGTCACAGACTTGAGTTCAAAAACCAATAGCACTAGTGGAGGCGACAATTCCACTAGGCTACAATCAATTTTACTAACCTACTATCACCGTTTGCAACTAACTATTAACTCAAGCAAGACGAAAGACATTTGGGTGTCACTACAAGAAAATCAGTAAAAAACGACGTTATGGGGCGACGGATATTATCCGTCGCCCCATAACGACGGATCGCTAATTAATCCGTCGCCCCGTTTGGCGACGGATAATAGTTCTAGTTATCCGTCGCTTATTAGCGACAGATAACTTGTCCGTCGCTAAATTGGTCGACGGATAATAATTATCCGTCGCCCAAGTTTGACCTTTAAAAAAAAAATGAAATTATTAACGACGGATAATTTTATCTGTCGTTAATATTTTAATTTTAAAAAAAAACAAAAGGGGCGACGGATAGAATATCCGTCGCTATTGGGCGACGGATACCTATCCGTCGCCCTAAATAGCGACGGATCGGCCCTTCTGGGCCGACGGATACATGTCCGTCGGCCCAGAGGGGTTTTATGCCGGACTACGAGCAGAATCGAGCAGAATCATCATCTTCTTCATTCTTCTTCCTCATTCTCTTCTTCTCCTCTCTTCGATTTCTGGTGAATTATTCGTTATTCCGGCCAATCTTGGTGCCTAATTGAAGCTCCTGTGACAAGGAGTTTGGTTCTTCGATCAATTTCATATTTCTACCGATTAATCAAGGTATTTTGGCTAAAACCCTAGTTTTTAAAAATTTGGGGATTTTGTTTAGTTTGATTAATTTGAGCAATTATATGTATATCTGCTAAGTATGTAGTAGTTAGTTTAGTTAATTTGATCAATTATATGTACTTTGATATGTAATTTGTTCAATTTGATATATATATATGTAATTTGATAGTTAGTTTAGTTAATGATATGTATATATGTTAGGTATGTAGTATGATATGAATGTATGTAGTATGTTAAGTTTGGTATGTATGAATGTATGTAGTCAGTTTGATTTGTGAGTTAAGTATATATAGTTAGTTTAGTTAATTTGATATGTTTGTTAAGTATAGAAGTATGTAGTTTTGATTTGATAAATTTGTATGTTAAGTATGTAATTTGATATGAATATATATAGTAATTCGATGTGTATAGAGTAATTCGTTAATTTGATATGTATGTTAAGTATATAATATATGTACTAAGAGGTTGAAATGGTTAAAATATATGCCCAATTTTGTAACATATCGAACACTTAATTAATAATTAATTTATAAGGAACATATAATAATTAACAATTAACCTCCACAATCTTCTTATCCGGATTGGAATCGATCTAATAAATAAAATACGATCTAATCAATTGGAACGTGTCAGGTTAAAAATAAAGTATACAATGAATTCCGACCGTTCATGGACGTACGATCGTACGGCGGTAAATGGCAATGTTTCTACGAGTTTTGTAGAAGGGGTTAAAGGTTTCATCTCGTTTGCCATGGGACGTCCGGTTGGTGCAACTGGGGGGTTGGTAAAGTGTCCTTGAACATTGGAAACCTGTAGAAACAAGCAATTTATGATGCCTACAGCAGTATTCGAGCACTTGCGACTTTACGGATTCATGCCTGAGTATCATGTATGGATTCATCACGGTGAGGAAGCACCGTCCATGGCATACCTCCGATGGTCAGGGCAGCAGGTCTCGGATTCCTGAGACCCCCCGGGCAGGAGAGAGCAGCCGTGGCTCTACCAGTCAGCCCAGATACATGCTGGAGGACGACCACGATGATTGTCCCTACCTCGTGTTCGATCCAAACCATCCCAACGTCACATGGGACGGCTTACCTGTGATTTTCCATGTTGGTCCTGCCAAGTAAGTATTATACATTCTTCTTAAATATGTAAAACATAACTTATAATGATAGTTGACAAGTATAAATTGTTGTACTAAAGTAATATATATTCGTTTCTTGTATCTTATACATTGACAACAGCTTATGGCCTCGGGAGGTGCACAACAAACTAGGTGACATCTTCCGGAGCAGGAGAGAGCCACCGGGGCAGGGTGGTGAGTGTTGGACCCACATCTCGGAGCGCATGAGGGCAGAGTACTTCGATGAGCTGAGGGTAAGTTAAAATATGGCATTCCTTCATTTGTAATTATAATCGTTTTAATATGAGTGGTATGTTAGCCACTGTATGTGAGTGGTATGTTAGCCACTTTATTTGGGTGATATGTTAGTCACCATTGTGTTAGTAAAATTTAGGACAATGTGAGTGGTATGTTAGCCACTTTGTTTGGGTGATATGTTAGTCACCATATCTGTTATGTTGTTGTATCCTGTTAAATTGATGTAACATGGTGAGGTTATACATGTATTGACTTTGGATGCTGTATGAAATTGGGAGTGTAGAAGGAGTACTTCATTCCCAGCAGGTTGATCCCACAGATCTAGCGTGTTTACGAGACTGTGGGATCCAAACTGTACAGGGATATGGTCTGTTCGTGGAAGGCCATTCGGGATCGGGGTGGCAAAATCCCTCCACAGGTTGATGCAGCGGAGTGGGCCCTTTGGGATGCCTCATCGGCGCTGAATCGATGTCCGTGACGCGTCGACCAACAGTGAATCGGGCATCCCGACCGTCTGGCAGGAAGGGCCGTTCACCACCTTGGGAGGCGATCTACTGTCACTGATTATTATCAATCGGTGCGTATATATGTGTTTTTGCAATCTAGCATTACGTGTATGTATTGTGTCTCTGCTGCTCTATTACTTGTAGATGATAAATTGTTGACTAGATCTGGTTTGATTCAGGTGGCACGGGGGGAGGTGACATCCACGTATGCCATCTTTAAGAAGGCCATGCAGAAGGGCGGGGTATGGACCGACTGCCGGGCCTCGTCTATTGCGGTATGTTTATGTTGCTTAAAGTTCATATTTGTACACTATTACAAGTTATTTTTGAAAAACAGTAACTGATCATGATATCTGCTATTTACGATTTCAGGCTGAGATTGATGCTCAGGTAGCGAGGCAGGAGGAAGAGACGGGCGAGGAGCTGTCAACTGAACAAGTTGACAACATCTTCTTAGAGGTCAACCATCCGGACAAGAAAGGACGAATATATGGACTCGGGAGCCTCGGTTTGAGCCTGGCTAGTCCTGGGTGCTCCTCATCATCATCCCAGCAGTCCAGACGTCTGGTATACTCACAGGACCAGGTCTCGAAAATGGTGCAGTCGCAGGTCCGGGAACAGGTTGCTCGGCTAACTCAAGAGATGGAGCAACAAAGGGAGGAGATGGAGCGGCGTGACAGAGAACGAAGGGAGGAGAACGAGCGCCTTGATTCTGAATGGAGCGATTCATGTCCCGCCCGCCATCACCCACACCCACCCCCGTCTGATAGCTAGTTAGTTATGTATCTGTATGTTCGGATTTTTTTTCATATTTACACTTGTGTGGATAATTTCTCCAGTTCCGGATATTACTTTTTTTATTCAAAATTTATTGAAATATTTTCCGTATTATTCTTTTATTATCGAACATTATATTGATTAAATAGGTGAACTACGAAAAACAGGGATTAATATGAAATAAATAGTGACGGATTAATAGTGACGGAATTAGTGACGAATTAACTAGTGACGGAATTAGTGACGG
This sequence comes from Plantago major, assembly GCA_026545765.1. Classification (NCBI taxonomy): domain Eukaryota; kingdom Viridiplantae; phylum Streptophyta; class Magnoliopsida; order Lamiales; family Plantaginaceae; genus Plantago; species Plantago major. The sequence goes on along the minus strand of CM048840.1, from coordinate 58,884,337 downwards.
ATTCACAGGGACGGAATTAGTGACGGAATTTCAGATTCCGTCACTAATTCCAATAATATGTTGGACGACGGATAGATTCTATCCGTCACTAAATATAACGACGGATAGAATCTATCCGTCGTTACATATAATGACGGATAGATTCTATCCGTCGTTATATTTCGATTAATAAAAAAAAAAAGTCAAATATTTAATCCGTCGTCCAATCCGTCGTCGTCCCAACTCCAGCGGGGCGACGGACCGTTGGGCTTAAGCGACGGATCTATCCGTCGCCCCAGCCCAGTTTTTTTGTAGTGTGTATTGATTAAATGCCTATTCTAACATTGATTTTTTCTAGGAGATCATCAAACATGATAGCAGATATAGTAATTGATCTAAAAAGCACAAGTAGTCGAATCCCGATGCACTTCGAATCACATAAACCCTAATTAGCATGCATTGAATCAGTCACCACCCCATAGTCGGGGTGTTTAGCTACTCAAATTATGCAAAGACATAATCAATATTGTATATAAACAGGCTCCAAACATAATCCAAAGCAAGAAACAAAGATTCGAACGAATTGATACAATTTACCCTTCATTGTCACAAGCCCTAGGTAGAATTGAAGAACTGACACGAATCGATTCGAAAGCTGTGTAGATAATCTCCCAATCAACGTCAATGTCAGATTACAAGATAAGCGGTTCAACTACCTCCAATAATAGGTGGGTAATTGCCTTGGAAAGGTTCTAGGTCGAAAAGCAAAAAGAAGAGTAGAATAATAATGAAGTTGTGTAAAGAAGGTTCTTATCTAATATATATATATATATATATATATATATATATATATATATATATATATATATATATATATATATATATATATATATATATATATATATATATATATATATATATAAAGGTGAAATAACCTATTTCTAAACGAACGGGGAAAAAGATGGAGAAAATTGCAACTGGTGGAAAAACAAATCAAGCGTCAGCTTGATTTCTGTTATTCAGAGTTATTCGACGCTTGATTTAATAATTAGCGCCGATTCTTACTGGAATGACGGTTTTGCCCTTTTGACTCCTTTTGACTCCAATTCTTGATATTTTAGCCTTCCCGCTTCGTTTCTAGCATCCATTCGAGGCATTGGAACTCCATATCTTGTAATTGCACATAAAATGCACAATTTTGCCTTCAATTAGCGCGGTTTAGAAAAATACCTACAAAATACACAAAATATGAAAACATAACAAAATAACAATAAAGCACATAAAAACTATACTTGAGAATGGCAATAAGACTAAATGAGACGATGTAAAATTGACTCGTCATCGGCTTTGGTAACTCATCTGAGGTGACTGGTATTGTTGACACAGGGACTACCTGTAATCTGATGACTTTTGCTACTTACGAGGAGTTGAACTTGATAGGATTGGAGCCCCGTAAATGCTTCATTTTGCTAGCCAATGGAACAAGGAGTAGGTGCATGGGTATAGTTGAAGATGTTCCGGTTAAACTGCACGGTGTTGTGTTTATGACATATTTCGTGGTTGTGGAGTCATCTCGGGTCAAGGGAAAAGACATGGAGAAGGATATATTGCTTTTGGGGCGCCCTTTCATTAAGTCTACCCGCATGATTGTTAATCTTCACGCTCGTACGTGCACTATAGAGGTACATGGCACGCAACGCGAGTTGCGAGCCGCTACTATACCATATACTGTTGCACAGGTTGATACAAAGACATATATAGGAGCACACACCGGGCCACTCTACACTCACACTTACCTGCAGGGAAGGAAAGGTGCCGCGAAGGCAGGGAAGCCCAAGAATTTCCAGAGTACCCGTTAGCCAACACGGAAGAGTCTTGTACATGACTTTAAAGGTACATTTTCATCAAGTAACTTTCGATCACATTTCTATTTATTTTCACTCTTAGCTTGAGGACATGCTTAAGTTTCAGTTTGTGGAGGGAAATGTGCTCTTCTGTTTCTTGTTTGTACTTCTTAGTGTAGTATCTGAGTCTCTAGAGTCGATCGTTTTAATTTATTATGCATGTCTCATTTCCTCCCCCGTGTTTCTAGAGTCTTTCGTAAGTCTGAGTTGTTCTCCCAAGTCGAATGTCTATTGTGGATGATAAATTTGCTTCCTGCTTATGTTTTGTATGATATTTAGCTAGAAGTAGTGTAGTGGATTTAAAATCCTATCAGTTCATTTCTCTTGTAAATAATAAGTCTAGGTAGCTCTTTAGTCCAAAAGCTTGTGAGCAAACCTTAGCCGATGAAAAAATATTGTACCGGCACCTGTGTGATTTATTCGGGAAGTGCAAACTCCCTTGTTTGCGCCTCTTCATGCTCATGTGTAATCTGTGTAAGTTAAGTATAACGAACGGCATGCTCTACATGATCTATTTTATCAAAGCCAAACCCGCTCCAAAGAGCAGGTTTGGGGAGGAGGATTTTACTGTGCTGTTATATTTATATACCTGTAATTTGCACTGCTCTCCCTAATTGTATGATTCGTCTCGGAGTGTATCTGTGATGCTCGTCATCACCGTTAGTCGTGTTGGGCGTGTTTCAAATACTACCTATATATCGGCGTAGTCCTAAAAAGCCATATGATCGTGAGGGTTGATGGCGCGTATACGAAACTGACACGACAAAAGTACGGACTTTCGGTAAAACAGACACTGCCAAAATAGTGAGACTAAAAGAGTCCAATGTGGCCTATTGAAAGCATACATTACATAAGTATGCAAGAAATGTGGTAATATGGGAGAATGATTTTATGATACTAGTCCAAGTTGTTACGTGCGAGAAAAAAAAAGTCCCTTCTAACTTAACTGATTGAGTACAAATGCATGAGTTATTTGAAGCAAATTTGTGAAGGAAGTCACCTTCCTTGTCTCCTCAAATTTCTTGAGTGATTACTGATGAGGCGATACTTTAGAGTCTCATTTTATCCTTTTTAGCGGTCTTTGTTAGTCTTTGTTTATAGTTTTTTAGTGTTTTTTGTGCGTTTTTATGTTTGGTGTTTTGTTCGTGTTTTGTAGGTTTTTTGTGCTTTAGGTACCATTGGGAAGAAAGACGACTTTCTGAGATGTTATTCAAGTAAAGAAATCAAAAACCGAAGTGTACTTCAAGAAAAGCCTTGTCGAATGAGAGAATCGAAGAACAGCAAGCTCGCCGTGGCGAAGAGATATTCTCGTCGCGGCGAGAAATCCAGTACCTTCTGGGCAATGCTATAACAAGAGCTCGTCGCGGCGAAGAGATATTCCCGCCGCGGTGAGAAGACGCAAGAACAGGCGCGTGTATGTTCTCGCCGCGGCGAGATGGGATTTCAGCGTTTTTTGTTTCTCCTTATTATGTTAGACTTAGGCAATTTTTTTTGCCATAACTTCTTCTACTCGAATTTTACCTAGAAAAAGCTCCTAGACCTAGTTTTTTACATTGATTGATCTTGGAGCTTGGTCTTCTCTTGTAACGAACCATCGACATCGAATTCTTAGTAAGTTGATAATTCCCTATTGCTTCCATACAATTGTGCTTGATTGATTTGTCAAATTGCATGCTCTTGCTTTCGATTATGATTATGTTTATGCATTGCGTATCCAAGATTATGAATTCTTTCGTCTTTGCTTCAAGTATGAGTAGCTAAACCTCTCCAGAACTCGGTAGTTATGTGATGGTTATGCTGATTCGAATCTAGGGTTTGTATTCGTTCATATAGGTTTGTCTAGTTTGAGATTTTCGTATAAAACATCAATCCAATACGCTAGTTTGAAACATTCTAAATTGTTTTGGTTAAGAATCGTCGGTCTGACAAACCCGACGATTTCTCTAGTTTGAAATCTTCGAAAAACAGCTTGGTTGAATTGGATTGATTATTTTTCTGTACACCAACCGTGTGACAAATATGAACGATTACCTTAGTATCGAATTAGCATAACCGGATCATCACTAACGTGTTCACTTTCTCTCATTGATCAAAACCCTTTTTTACTTTAGTATTAATTTGTGTTTTAGAAGTAAAATCACTCAAAACCAACTTGTTACTCACAAACAAATGTTCTACTCTATTTCGTTGTGGTAGCTTAATTAATTCCCTAGAGAATGATACCGAGTTAGGCATAGTCTACAACTACAGCTTATTCTCTTAAGTTTTATAGAGTATAATTTGATCTTATCAAATTTGGCGCCGCTGCCGAGGAATTAATTACTACTGTAGCATTTAGTGTTTGATTTTTTGTTTGTTTTTCTGCTTCCTTTTTATTTTTGTATTTTTGTGGATCTGCTCTTTGATTTTGTTTTTCTATGTGCAGATACTAGTAATTCAACAAGGGCTCTAACACGGCTATGTCCTTTGGAGATTATTATTGTTCATTTGTCATGCCTAAAAAACCATGTATTAAGTTGGATGTCGATGCCAGAAATTACTGGGCGAACACTGCTTACTACTCCATTCTTACCATGTTCGATGGATATGGTGATGTTCGAAAATTCTTAGAGGCATTCGAGGATGGTGTGCTGAGGATCCCGCATGAGAATGAAGACAGGATTTTGCTTTCAGCGGAGCAGCTTTGCATGAGAATCTTTGCTGGAGCCTTGGAGGGGTCTGTTAGAAATTGGCTTACACCGGCACCTGAGGGATCAGTTGACTCTTGGAGTGAGGTAGCTAATTCTTTTGTAAAGAGGTATTCTCCTGGCATGGGGGGATGGAAATCTCGCTACACGGTTTCTCCACCAGAGGTCTCTACTGAACCTGAAGCACCCGAGAAGTGTACTGATGATGAGTTAGTTGTGGAGCTTCACTTGTCTTGCTCTACGACGACACCTGAATTAGACCCTTCTATTCTCGCGGTCGACGGAGGATGCATGGAGGATGTATCTGATGATGAGATTTTAGAAGATGCCCTTTCATTCCCTTCCATAGCTATTACGGATGCTGCCATCCAGACTCAGGATATCTTCGTCCTTGAGAGCCACTACACAGACATTTACCAGGAAGTCTTCATCCTTTATTTTCTTTTTATTTCTCTCCGATTCCCTTAGGATTTTTTTAGTTTTTGATTCTATTTATTTATTTAATTCTAGTTTGCAGGGAATTAGGGACATACTGGAGAACTTGAGGAGAGGATCTAAGGATGAGACACAAAATGATGAGGATACCGGGAAAGATGCAAGGGATTCGGTCCCGTTTGATAATGGATAGCAGCATTTCCCAAAAGTCGAGCCAACGACTATAATAAAAGGCGCTTCCCGGGAGGCAACCCGGGGGTAAGTTTCCCTTTATTACGTGTCTCCATTATGTTTTTCCTTCGCTTGCTTAAACTTGAAACTCGGGGACGAGCTAAAGTTTAGGTTTGGGGAGGAATTTCATGTAGTTTGTGTTGTCTACGTGGGGTGGTATGTTAGCCACTTTTATGTGCTTGTTTTGTTTTCAGTTTATGTTTGTGTCTTAGCTTTTAAGATAGAGTCTTTTGGCCTGCGTTTTTTTGCCTACTTTCAAAATTTTTGTGGTGAGTCTGAGTTTTTTTTCCAAGTCTAACGTCTATTGTGGATGATAAATTTGATTGCTACTTATGTTGTGTATGATATTTAGCTGGAAGTAGTGTAGTGGATTTAAAATCCTATAAGTCCGTTTCTCTTGTAAATCATAAGTCTGTGTAGCTCTTTAGTCCAAAAAGCCTGTGAGAAGCCTTGAGCCGATGAAAAAATATTATACCGGCAACTGTATTGTGTGATTCCTGGGTTGTGAAAGTTTTTTACGAATTACTTGCGCCTTTTCATAATGTGTACTCAGTTTCGTTGGGGATGACGAATGGCACGCTTGTTTCTTTGGTTTTTCTACCTTTGCGACTTTTTACTTGACCTGTTTATGCATATTTGCTAAGAGTCTGTTTGCTGCTTCCCAAAGCTATCTGAATTTGAATCTCGGGGTGGATCTGTGGTCTTAATTGATCATCGTTAGTCGTGTTAGGCGTGTTCCAAATACTACCACATACCGGCGTGGCTGGAAAGCTACATGTCCGTGAGGTTGATTGCACGTATAGCAAATTGACACGCACAAAAGTGCAGACTTTCAGTAAAACATACACTCTTCAAAAAATTGAGATAAAAAGAGCTCAATGAGGCCATGCATTGAACATACAGTGCAGTCGTGGTTGAATTTTGAAATGAATGAATTGAATAAGGGGAGCAGCATCAATCTTTGATTTTTGAAAATTAAGTCGCCTGCCAAAAGTCCCTTTCGACCTGATGAAACGAGTACAATAGCATAAGATAGTCTAGGCATCTTTGTGACGAAAGTTATCTTCCCAGTTTACTTTTGAGCGTATACCCTATTTGGACACTTCTAAGAGAGTGAGAGTTACACTACGATCACCGATGAGGGACTAGCGAGCTAGACTTAAATGTTATTTGCTTGAGAAACTGTCTTGCTTGATTTTCTATACACCGTTCTGCCAAGGTTAGTTGAGTACAAAATTTTTGCATCTTGTGAATTTAATGTTTACAATGGTAGATTCGGTCGCTTGGAAATTTAAGTCTTTTGTTTCTGTTTCGTTGTTTAGAGTCTAGTTTGTCTAGGTTTGTTGTTTGCTCGAGGACAAGCAAAGGTTCGGTTTGGGGAGTTTGATGAGACGATAATTTAGAGTCTCATTTAGTCCTTCTTAGCGGTCTTTGTTCATAGTTTTTTAGTGTTTTTTGTGCGTTTTTATGTTTGGTGTTTTCCTCGTGTTTTGTGGGTTTTTTGTTCTTTAGGTACGATTTGGAAGAAAGACGACTTTATGAGATGTTATTCAAGTAACGGAATCAAAAACCGAAGTGTACTTGAAGATAAGCCTTGTTGAATGAGAGAATCGAAGAACAGCAAGCTCGCCACGGCGAAGAGATATTCTCGCCGCGGCGAGAAGTTTCAAGAATAGGCACTGAGACATTCTGGAATTCTTCCCGCGGCGAGTATATTTTCTCGCCGCAGCGAGATGGAATTTCAGCGTTTTTTGTTTCTCCTTATTGTTAGACTTACGCAATTTTTTTTGCCATAACTTCTTCTACTAGAATTTTACCTAGAAAAAGCTCCTAGACCTAGTTTTTGACATTGATTGATCTTGGATCTTGGTTTTCTCTTGGAACGAACCATCGACATCGAATTCTTAGTAAGTTGATAATTCCCTATTGCTTCCATACAATTGTGCTTGATTGATTTGTCAAACTGTATGCTCTTGCTTGCGAATATCATTATGTTTATGCTTTGCGTACTCAAGATTATGAATTCTTTCATCTTTGCTTCAAGTACGAGTAGCTAAATCTCTCCAGAACTCGGTAGTTATGTGATGGTTATGCAGATTCGAATCTAGGGTTTATATCCGTTCATATAGGTTCATCTGGTTTGAGATTTTCGTACAAACCTTCAATCCAATACGCTAGTTTGAAACATTATAAATTGTTTTGGTTAAGAATCGTCGGTCTGACAAACATGACGATTTCTCTAGTTTGAAATCTTCAAAAAACAGCTTGGGTGAATTGGATTGATTGCTTTTCTATACACCGACTGTGTGACAAATATGAACGATTACCTTAGTATCGAATTAGCATAACCGGATCATCACTACCGTGTTAACTTTCTCTCATTGATCAAATCCGTTTATTTGCTTTAGTATTAATTCGTGTTTTAGAATTAAAATCAATCAAAACCAACTTGTTGTTACTCACAAACAAACGTTCTGCTCTATTTCTTTGTGGTAGCTTAATTAATTCCCTAGAGAACGATACCGAGTTAGGCATAGGGTACAACTACAGCTTATTCTCTTAAGTTTTATAGTGTATAATTTGAGCTTATCAATTACCCCTATTGGAAACTTCCAGGAGTGTGAGAGAGAGTTGCATAGGATCCACGTGTGAGGGATTAGCGAGCTAGACTGAAATGTTATTTACTTGAGAAACGTTCTTGTTTGATTTTCTGTGCACTATTCTGCTAAGTTTAGTTGAGTAAAAAACTGTTGCACCTAGTGAATTTAATGTTTACAATGGTAGATTCGGTCACTTGGGAGTTTAACTCTGTTATGTGCTAGTTGTTCATTTTATGTTTCGAGTCTAGTTTTGTCTAGGTTTTTTGTTAGCTCGAGGACGAGCAAAGGTTCGGTTTGGGGAGTTTGATGAGACAATGATTTAGAGTCTCATCTTGTCTTTTTTACCGTCTTTTGGTTAGTCTTTAATGGCATTTCGTAGTGTTTTTGTACGTTTTTATGCTTTAGTATTTTGGTTTTCTTTTGTAGGAATTTATGTCACAGAGAAACGTCTTTTAAGTCGAGCAGAATCGAAGAAGAACAAGGCTCACCGCGGAGAAGAAATATTCTCTCCGCGGCGATATTTCAAGAAAAGTGGTGATGTTTTGTTGACTGAAGCTCGCCGCAATGAAGAAATATTCTCGCCGCGGTGAAGCTTCCTGTAACTTGAGAGATTTTGGAATCAAGGGCTCGCCGCAGTGAGGAGATATTCTTGTCACGGTGAGAATTCCAGTACCTACTGGAAGATGGACAACAAGAGCTTGCCGCGGCGAGAATATGGGCTCGCCGCAGCGAGGAGATATTCTTGTCACGGTGAGAATTCCAGTACCTACTGGAAGATGGACAACAAGAGCTTGCCGCGGCGAAGGAATATTCTCGCCGCGGCAAGAAAGCACGAAGATAGACAATCGAGCATACCGAAAATCTCACCGTAGAGAGTATATATTCTCGCCCCGGCAAGACGAGTTTTTCAGCGTTTTTTGTTCACCTTATTAGGTTAGACTTAGGCAATTTTTGCCAAAAATTCATATACTCGAATTTTACATAGAAAAAGCTCCTAGACCTAGTTTTGAACACTGATTGATTTTGGAGCTTGGTTCTTCTCTTGTAATGAATCATTCACATCTAGTTCTTCGTAATTTGATAATTATCTATTGCTTCCATACAATTGTGCTTGATTCATCTGTGAAATTGTATGCTCTTGCTTGCGATTATCTTGATGTTTATGCTTTGCGTATCCAAGATTATGAATTCTTTCGTCTTTGCTTCAAGTATGAGTATCTAAACCTCTCTAGAACTCGGTAGTTATGTGATGGTTATGCAGATTCGAATCTATGGTTTATATTCATTCATATAGGTTCGTCTAGTTTGAGATTTTCGTATAAACCTTCAATCCAATACGCTAATTTGAAATATTCTAAATTGTTTTGGTTAAGAATCGTCTGTCTGACAAACCTAACGATTTCTCTAGTTTGGAATGTCGGAAAAACATCTTGGTTGAATTGGATTGATTGCTTTTCTGTACACCGACCGTGTGACAAGTATGAACGATTACCTTAGTATCGAATTAGCATAACCAGATCATTGCTACCGTGTTCGCCTTTATCATTTGATCAATGCAGTTTATTTGTTTCCGTTAAATTTGTGTTTTAGAAGTAAAAAGCTATTCAAAACCAACTTGTTCCTCACAAACAAACGTTCTGCTCTATTTCGTTGTGGTAGCTTAATTGATTCTCTAGAGAACGATACTTAGTTAAGCATAGTCTATAACTACAGCTTATTCTATTAAGTTTAATAGAGTACAATTTGAGCTCATCAATGCATCTCACGCGGATTTCGCTGAAGTCTCTCTTCTTTTAATCATCGATTGAGACATTGATGAGTCGATATTTTAACGACTCATTTAGTGCCTTTTTCCGTGTTTTGTTACGTGTTTTAGCCTTTATTTAGTTTTTTTTTTTTTTGTGTCACGTTTAGGTTTTTTGTGTGTTTTTGTGTATTTTTAGGTGTCTTAGCGTCATTGGCAAGGAATTGGAGGACCAAAGTGCAAAGAAGACTTCAAAACCTTCTAGAATCACCACAAGGCCGAGTTAGTGGGCCACTACTCCAAGAGAGGTGACATGGAGGTTGGAAAAGGGAGAGAAAAGTGGAGAAAATGGGAAAAATGGAGGAGTTCCTGGACACAAGGCTCACCATGGTGAGCCCCACATCCAAACAGGCTCAACACAGTCAGATGAATGATGGCGGTGAAAGGCCGCATCATGTGAGGAGGATTCCCCAAAGTACCTCACCGCGGTGACTCCTATTTTGACAGATTCAACCCACGTTTTTCTGGCAGTTTTTCCCATAATTTCGAATTTCTTCTTCCTTGGTCTTATAAATAGACCACTTGTATCAGTCATTAGGACATATCTTCACTTACTTCTACTTTCATATTTTCAATTCCAAGCATTGTAAACACTTAGAGATTTAAATCTCTCTTTTAATTCGAAGAAGCATTATTGAACTTTCTGACGATCGCAAAGAACATTTGGCGCCCAGGTAACGAATAGTACTAGTTAGGTGGATGCCATATTAACTTGTACGTGACATATTGGTACTTGAATCGTTGAACGCATGCTTGATCGTTGTGAACTTGCATCAGTCTTTACCTTTAATTAGTATATATTCGGATGAGGGCATAGCTAGTGACAAGCTTTTTGTCGTAACTCATACGTACTTATAATCTGTATCTGGTTCGATTTTGCAATAGCAAAGTTGTTGCATTCGCGGGCAGTGTACCATTAGCTATATCGCGTCAGCACTTTTGAAAGATCCACTTGCTTCGTTTTAATTGTAGAAATTGCATGATCTAGGTATTACCTTGTCTTGTAATTGTAATTTGCTGTAGGGTTTTGAAGTATCAACCTTACCCATACTATCTGTTTACAACTCACACCTTGAGCCTACACATTAGAACTAGCCTAATCACTTCCTCTAGAGAACGACCCTGTGGTTTAAGCCTTGTTGTAATACGACAACTGCTTTACTAGTGTTATTTTACAAGTATTAATTTTGAGCGCATCAAAATTTGACGCCGCTGCCGGGGAGTTGATTACTACGTTCTTCAATAAGTAGGATCAATGTGTAGTTGTGTATTTTTATTTTTATGTTATTCGAAAACCAAAGAAAAAATTTGAAAATTTCAAAAAATCGAAAATAGTTTCATCAAGTCGTTTCAATTTGAGGCATCTAATAGAACTCATAAGAACAGGTACTGCTTTTTGAGTTAAGTTTTTTGTTTCATTTCCAGGTTTATGCAAGGGAGACGTTCGTTGAAATCTCCGTTGACTGATTGAAACAACGACCTACAGAGGGAAATATGGGAAAGAAGAAAGAACCTAACGAAAGTTACCATGTCGGAAGAAGGCACAAGTACCAACAATAGCATACCAGCAAGAATGGTGAGACCGCAATTGCAAACGCCCTTGATACCGCGAATATGCCTAGGCGGGAGTTTGGGGAGTAGATGTAGCCTGCGGTGTGAGTGTCTGGATCTCCGATCGAGCTTTGAACAGCAGCAAGGAACCTGGAGATCAAGAACTATCACTTCCACGACATGCCCAAGTTCTACGGGCATGCAAACGAAGATGTGATGAAATTATTGAGAGAATTCGAGGCATTAGTGGGGAGGATTCCGATAGGTGGGAACTCCGGAATTACGGACGGCGACGTCCATAAGAAGTTGTTTCCAATGTGCTTGCAGGATCTCGCGAAGACGTGGCTCTTGCACCTTCCGAAGAACTCTCTGAGGACTTGGGAGGATGTTTACAAGGTCTTCATGGGGAAGTACTTTCCTTACTCGAAGACCTCGAACCTGAGGAGTCAAATCGCCCACTTTCAGCAGCGATATGATGAGAGCATATATGAGGCCCGAGATGGCCCAATGTCCACACCACCAGTTTGACACGATGACGTTATGTCAGAGATTCTATGAAGGACTTGACGTAACAACACAGATGCTTGTGGACAAGAGCTTGGGTGGCTCGATAATGCAGAGCACAATAGAGGAGATAGAAGCTACCATCGACAAATTGGCACAAGCTTCTCAACACAAGGGTGTAAGGGGCCGAGAAAAAGGAAAAGGCGAAGCCAAAGCCGCCGGAGAGGTTGGGGCTCCCGACTTCAACCACATGCTAGAAGAGATGCAACAGGTCAAGATGGCTGTGACCATTGCCGTACCAACCCAGCAATCCAATGAAAAATGTGGAGTGTGCTATAACTCCGGGCACGGTGCTAACATATACAGGTTTCCACAAGCTCGGGAGATGAACCCGAACCTCACGGAGGAGGTGTCATTAGGCAAGGAGTGAGGCGCCTAGGGTTCGTGCCGTACAGGAAGCGAATGGAATACGGGGACCGTAGGATGTTGAGTTACTCAAACAATAACTACAAGAACTACGTTCCACCTGCGCCACAGAACGAGGCACCCATTGAAGCTGCCAGCCAGGGAAGACCACCCTGGGACGATCTTGCCGGCAGGATCAAGATGATCATGGAGAACTCCGATCGCTTCTACAAACAGTCGATCCAAATCCAGGAGATGAATGATAAGCGGTTCGAGGTGGAAAATTCGGCAAGGAGGATCGAGAACATGGTCGGGGAACTGATGGTGAGGTCTCAAAGACGGGAACAAGGAAAGTTCCGAAGCATTACGGAGAAAGCCCAGGCCATCGACGACACCAGGGAGTGAAGCTAAGGAAGAGTCGACGCTAACGACTATAACCAAAGCATGATTTACCGCTTGGCACGTAGGACGTAGAATGCATTTAGGTAACCTCACGTTTAATTTCCCGCGTTGCATTTTGAACGATTTACTGCTTTCATAGGGTAGCTTCTTAATTTAGTTAAAATTTATTTCATTACATTATTATTAAGAAAAAACTAAAAAATTTTAAGGGCCCTCCATAATAAGCTTAGGTGAAGGAATATCTCACCACGGTCTAAATAGAATGGAACACTGTTCAATTCTGCTTGGACCGCGATCCTTCTCCCAAGTCTGACCGGAGTAAGCCCCCGAGTAGTAAAGATGAAGACAGACTTTTCCCTCTTCGCTTTTGAAAACTCGGACATTCAAGAAGGCGACTAAGCACCTAGCGAATGCGCAAAGCTCAGACGAATGACTGGAAGCAACAAAGAGGAGGCTCATCTTCCGGACCCCATGGTCCGCCTTCCTCTTAGTGATCATGCTGACCGAGGCATACTACGGACGATAACTCTGAACTTTCTCCTTTTTATTTATTCCTTATGCTAGGGCCTAGCTATCGAATAGGTTTGGGGAGGGAAGTTGTATCATATGTTTACATGCCTCGGATATTTCCTGCCTTGTATATATTGTATATATGTGTTTTTTCTTTTATTTTTCGTTTTTGCGATTATGTGGGGTGGTATGTTAGCCACTTTTATGTCATTGCAATTGAGTAGAGTCTTTTCGCCTAATTTTTTGCCTATGTCAAAATTTTTTGTGTCGTGTCCTGAGTTCTTTTAACAAGTCTAGTTATCTATTGCCTTAGTTAAGATTTTTTACTGATGTGATCTTACATGGCCTCTGACTGAGTGCTAAGGAATTTTCGAAAATCACTCTAGTTAGTTTCACTTGTAAATAAAAATTCTTCCTGTTTTAGTACTCAAAAAGCCGGTGAGAAGCCTTAAAGCCGATGATAAAATCTTGTACCGGCAAATGTGTGATTCTAGTAGGATGAGCAAGTTTATTTTTAACTTGCGCCACTTCACATACATGTGCACTCTTTTTAAAACAAGTATGACGAACGACATTTTCGACTTGTTATCTCGATTCTCGAACCTGTTCCAAGGAACAGGTTTGGGGAGGAGGATTCTTATAAACTACATACTCAGGCTCACTACTTTCTATATTTTAGCTATGGTCGATTTCGAAATTATTTTGTATTGCTATGCTGCCGTTCTTAAAATAATAAAAAAATCTCGGGCTGTATTCCAGGATCATTTCTGATCGTGTAAGATCGTCTTGGGCATTTCCAAATACAACCTATAAACCAACGCGGGGCTGATTGAGCATATCCTGTGAGGGTTGATGGTTTTGTTTCCAAAATGCATGACAAATAGTACCTATAAACCAGTGTGGGGCGGAACTCGTATGTTGTGAGGGTTGAGGGGGTGTATACCAAACCGACACGTACAAAAGTACGGATCTTAGGCAACCTATTGGGATACACTTGCAACATTGAGATAGAAAAAAATGAAAAAATAGAAAATCTGTGCAAAAAGAGCAAAGCACAAGGAAAAAAAAGAGAGAAAAATAAACGTGCAAAAAGAGAAAAACACGAGAACGGCAGCTAATTTTATTTCCTTGTATTTGATTTCGACCCCTTTCCTAAAAAGTCCTTTCTGACTCGTTTGAATTGAGTACAAAAGTAAGTAATATTAGTGGCAGCTTGTGACGTTTGTTGTCACCATCCTGAGTTATGTCTTGAGCGAATACCCTTATTTATTGGGCACTTCCAGATGAGAGACTTGAGAGTTGCACTATTATCTTCCTTTGTGAGGGACTACTAGGATAGGATTAAGTTTTATTTACTTTGAAATGGAAGATTGTGATCTTTGCAAAGCTACTTGTCAAAGTTAGAGGGGATAGAAGTTTACATCAGTATAAGGGCTTATCTCTGGCAATACTTGTTCCGGTAGCTTGTCGATTGAACTCTTCTGTGTTTTGTCGTGTCTATGTATTTTTTCTTATTCTAGGTTTTAGAGTTGTTTGCTCGAGGACGAGCAAAGGTTCGATTTGGGGAGTTTGATGTGTTAATATTTTAACGACTCATTTAGTGCCTTTTTTCGTGTTTTGTTGCGTCTTTTAGCCTTTTTAGTATTTTTTGTTCCGTGTCACGTTTGGGTTTTTGTGTGTTTTTGTGCATTTTTAGGTGTCTTAGCGTCATTGGCAAGGAAATTGAGGATCAAAGTACAAAGAAGATTTCAAAACCTTCTAGAAGCACCACAAGGCCAAGTTAGTGGGCCAATACTCCAAGAGAGGTGACATGGAGTTTGGAAATGGGAGAGAAAATTGGAGAAAATGGGAAAAATGGAGGAGTTCCCGGACACAAGGCTCACCGCGGTGAGCCCCACATCCAAACGGGCTCACTGCGGTCCAGACTAACAGAATGGCGGACCGAAAGGCCAGACCGCGGTGAGGAGGATTCCCCAAAGTACCTCACCGCGGTGACTCCTGTTTTGACAGATTCATCCCACATTTTTCTGGCAGTTTTTTCCATGATTTCGAATTTCTTCTTCTTTGGTCTTATAAATAGACCATTTGTATCAGACATTGGGACATATCTTCACTTACTTCTACTTTCATATTTTCAATTCCAAGCATTGTAAACACTTAGAGATTTCAATCTCTCTTTTAATTCGAAGAAGCATTATTGATCTTTCTGACGATCGCAGAGACCATTAGTACTAGTTAGGTGGATGCCGTATTAACTTGTACGTGACATATTGCTACCTAAATTGTTGAACGCATGCTTGATCGTTATGAACTTGCATCAGTCTTTACATTTAATTAGTGTATATCCGGATGAGGGCATAGCTAGTGACAAGCTTTTTGTCGTAACTCATACGTAATTATAATCTGTATCTGGTTCGATTTTTCAATAGCAAAGTTGTTGCATTCGTAGGCAATGTACCATTAGCTATATCGCGTCAGCACTTTTGAAAGATCCGCTTGCTTCGTTTTAATTTTAGAAATTGCATGATCTAGGTATTACCTTGTCTTGTAATTGTAATTTGTTTTAGGGGTTTGAAGTATCAACCTTACCCATACTATCTGTTTACAACTCACACCTTGAGCCTACACCTTAGAACTAGCCTAATCAATTCCTCGAGAGAACGACCCTATGGTTTAAGCCTTGTTGTACTACGACAACCACTTTACTACTTGTGTTATTTTACAAGTATTAATTTTGAGCGCAATAGACATTTTACAAACACTTCTTTTCTTACGTTCTTTTCACTCTCAAGCAAGATAAACCCTAGTTTTGTTTCTCTTGCCTTAGTTCTTCATGAATTTCACTTGTAATCGTACTATTGACATCGGATTTGGATCTTGAGGTTAGATTATCAATCTAATTACCCTTTCTTTCACAATTTCTCATCTTGTGTTTGATTGTTTTGTTGTATGCTTAATCTCTCGTATCATGCTTAATTCGATTGTGATTGTCATCGTGTATGTTATTGCTTGTGCTATGAGTAACTAATCTTTCGATAGATGCGGTAGCAATGTAGGAGTAATCGAATTAGGATCTTGACCTAGGTTTGTTCACATGTGTTAAGCTTTTTCATCGATATTCGTAAAAACCCCAATTCAAGTAATCTTTTCTCGAATCTTCAAAACCATTGCGGTTAAGAATCAATCGTCTGACAATCGATTGATTTCCTTACTTTACATTTTCAAAGAATGTCTTGGTTAAACTGAATGGGTGTTTTCTTTGGACAAATAACTGTGACAGCATATGAACAATAGGTCTGATTTGTATTCGATTATTGTGAAGTGCTACCGCGTCTATTTCCCGTCTCTCTATTTCAAAACCCATTTTAGTTTACTTAGTTTAAATCATCATCACAAACTCAATTTTAAAAACTGTTACCACAAACTCTTACGTTTGATACTTGAAAACATCATAGTTGCCTAGTTAGGTCCTTGAGAATGATTCTATAGTTAAAGTTTGTTACAACAACTGCTTTAGTTATATTATTTTTATCAAGTACTAATTTGAGCCCATTAAATTTGGCGTCGCTGCTGGGGAGTTAACTCCTACAGTGGTGTTTTTGAGTTGATAATTGTGTTTGTTTGCTAGAACCACCTATGTTTTGCGTTTCCTGGACTAATAGAAACTAAGCTTTAGTTGAGTTTTTTCTCTTCTCAGACTTCAGTATGTCAAAATACATCGATTACACCCCCTCTCTAGGGGAAGTGGGTGCTGGATGAGGAAGCCAGAGCTTACGAGCTTGAGGACGAATGTATTCGTTGCCACAATTTTCTGGATGGCTGGGGGAGGATGTTGTGGGGTTTATAAAAAGTCTCACCCACGCAGTCCGGAACTTGCCAGTGCACAAGATGAGCGAGGATAAGATGATGGCAAGGCTATTCCCTTTAAACTTGAAGTACCATGCCAAAGAATGCCTACTGAGCTTACCTCCTGGTTCGCTGAAGACATGGCGCGAGGTAGTCACCGCTTTCTATCGAAGATTCTTCCCGCACTCTCTAACTCTGGAATTGAGGCGGAGATCGCTGAGTTTGAGCAAGGTTGTGACGAAAGGTTTGACCAAGCATGGGAACGGTTTTCTGATCTATTGAGGGAATGTCCACATCATGGATTTTCAGAATATGAGACCACGATGTATTTCTTTGAGGGGTAGGATAACATTAGCCAAACATCCGTTGATATGCTGAACAAGGGAATAGCTGAGAAGACACCAGCTGAGCTGAAGGAGCTTTTCTCTTTAATGGCTAAAAATGTGATGATAAAAAAAGATTACAGGAAGCCCAAGGAGCAGGAAACGCAGTCCAAGGCTACTGAGGATGAGGAGATCGACAAGCTCATTAGGGAGCTGTCCGAGCTGCATGAGACTACAATTATCGAAGAGGTCCAGAACCAGCAAGTCTCAGAATCGGAAGTCGACATTGATGAAGAATCAATGGCTGGATTCTGTGAGAGCTTTAATGAAAGGCAAGCACAAACTGATGCCGAGCATGAGAAAATGAACAATAGGATGTCTGCATTAGCGGAGATTATCATGGAATGGAAGGCACGCTCTGATGAAGAAGACCGAGTCGAGCAGGAGCAAGCAGAAGCAGCTACGACACTACGTAGTGGAAAGGTAATACAAAAACCTAAGATCGAACTTACTGATAGTCCTATTGATGTTTCAGGAGAATAGGTGGACGGGCCAGAAGAGCCAGTGATAACCGATGGGAAAAGCATGGAGATAGATCAGCAGTTACACAAGGCAGTAAACCCTTTCTGAGCACCTGGACCACCAGCCAATGGAATTCTGCCATACCCAGGGAGAGTGAAGATGCCAAAGGATAACAGCAAGTTCAATGCTATCCTTGCTATGCTAGTGAAGGTCAATGTTAATCTGCCACTATTGGAGTTGATAAACAATTTCCCAGTCTACGCCAAGTTCTTCAAGGATTTGAATGCCAGCAAAACGAAGTATCTGGCAAATGAGAAGCTGATTCTACATGAAACCGCCAATTGGGTGGTTGGTCTGCCAGTGAAGCAAAAAGATCCATGGAGTTTCATGATTAACATCCAGATGGAGAATAATAAAGTAGCCAAAGGGATGTTAGACCTTGGTGCCAGCATCAATCTGATGACTTACGCCCTCTACAAGGAGTTCGATTTGGGGGAGCTGAAACCGGTGAACATGACAATTCAGATGGCTAACAGAACTCTGGAGCGACCCTTGGGGATAATAGAGGATGCTTTGATCAAGGTTGACACCTTCTTAGTCCCGGTCGATTTTGTGGAACTAGCCCCTACAAAAGTCAGCTCGAGCAGTAAGGGACATGTGATAGTTTTGGGAAGGCCGTTTATGAAGACCGTGAAGATGCAACTGGATGTAGCAGAAGGAAAGATAGCTATAGAAATCGGAGGTGAGAAAATAAGCAAGGATCTGACGCCTTCACGAGGTAAATCTAATGCTAATTCTGTGGAAGAATGTAATGCTATTGCTGAGGTAGAAATCGAATTTGATGATGATTTTGATAATGTTATATATTCTACCTATCTTGAGCATCTTACCACTGATAAGCTTGATTCTGCTCTTACTCTTGGCTCTAATGATAATCTGTTAGGAGGGAAACCTCTGAGATAGTCTGTTCTCTTGATTGTGTTGAAGAAGTTTTTTAGGGGGAGTTTGCAGATATTTTTGTAGAATCTGAGAAGGGGGATATGATAGAACCACCCAAACCTGAGCTTAAGGAACTTCCATCCCACCTTAAATACACCTTCTTAGGAGAAACGAGACTAAGCCTGTGATTATATCCTCCAGCTTGAAAGAGGGTGAGGAAACCCAATTGATTGCTGTCCTAAAGAGAAATTATGCAGCCATAGGATGGAGTATAGGTGACATTAAGGGGATTAGTGCCACTAGGTGTACCATAGCATATCTCTAAAAGAAGGGTCAAAACCCATGAGAAAACCCCAGCGTAGACTCAACCCTGTTTTTCAGGAAGTCGTGAAGAAAGAAGTTCTTAAACTTCTGGAGCACGACATGATCTAGCCAATAGCTGACAGCAAGTGGGCGAGTCCTATCCATGTGGTGCCTAAGAAATCCGTGGTGACAGTAGAATAGAACGATAAGGGAGAGTTGGTTCCTGTGAGGAAAGCTACTGGGTGGCGCATGTGCATAGATTATAGGAGACTTAACACAGCCACTAGGAAAGATCATTTTCCCCTACCCTTTATCGATGAGATGCTTAACAGACTCGCAGGGCGAGATTTCTATTGTTTCCTTGATGGTCTTTTAGGTTTTTACCAGATTCCGATAGCTCAGGAGGACCAGGAGAAGACCACTTTCACCTGCCTGTATGTGACCTTCGCATATCGCCGGATGCCTTTCGGGTTATGCAATGCTCCAGCCACCTTCCAGAGCTGCATGCTTTCAGTCTTCTCAGACATGGTGCAGGATTTTATTGAGGTATTCATGGATTAATTTTCTCTTTTTGGGAATTCTTTTTCCGATTGCCTTGTTAAACTGGAACTTGTGCTTAAACGATGCATAGAATGTAATCTTACCCTTAGTTGGAAAAAGAGTAATTTTATGGTGAGAGAAGGGATAGTTCTGGGTCATGTTGTTTCAAAACGTGGCATAGAGTTTGATAAGGCAAAGCTTGATGCGATTATGAAACTTCCACCCCCTACTTCTGTTAAGGAACTTCAATGTTTTTTAGGGCATGTTGGGTTTCATAGGAGATTTATCCAAGATATTTCAAAAACTGCTAAGTGCCTTAGCAACCTTCTAAGCAAAGAAGTTCCTTTTGTTTTTGATGAAAAATGTTTAGATGCTTTCCATTTGCTCAAACAAAAGCTTGTCTTAGCCCTTACTGTCATGGCCCCTGATTGGTCGATTCCCTTTAAGATCTTGTGTGATGCTTCCAATTTTGCTATAGGCGCTATTCTAGGTCAAAGATTTGACAAGCATTTTCATGTCATCTACTATGCTAGAAAATCCTTGAATGAGGCCCAGGTGAACTACACTACCACTGAAAAAGAGTTCCTAGCTGTGATTTTTGCCCTGCATAAATTCAGGTCTTATTTGAAAGGGTTTAAGGTTGTAGTGCACACTGACCATGCTGCTATTCGCCACTTGATGACCAAGAGTGACTCTAAGTCTAGGTTGATTAGATGGGTTCTGATGTTACAGAAGTTCGATGTTGAGATAGTTGACAAGTGTGGTAAGGATAATTTGGTAGCTGACCACTTATCCCGACTTGACCCTTCTATCATTGGTCCTTCTGCGCCCATCCCTGATGACCTCCCTGATGAGCATCTCTTTGCAATTGGGGAGGAACCTTGGTTTGCCGATATTGTGAATTTCCTTGCAACAGGTACCTTTGCTTCTAACATGTCTTCGCAGGAGAAGAGGAATTTTACAATTCACTACATGTCTTACTCTTGGGATGACCCCTACCTCTTCAAGGCAGGAATAGACGACATAATGAGAAGATGCATCCCAGAGGAAGAAGTAGAGAGCATTCTGAAGTTCTGTCACACAATGCAATGTGGGGGACACTAAAGTGGGCGGAAAACATCCTTGAAGGTGCTCCAATCAGGTTATTTATGGCCCTCTATCTTTAAGGATGCCCACGAATTTTGCATTAACTGTGACCCCTATTAGCGTAGTGGGAACATTAGCAAGAGAAATGAGATGCCCCTTACTAGTAATTTGGTAGTTGAACCTTTTGATGTTTGGGGTATAGACTTTATGAGCCCTTTTCCCAAAAGTGGGAACTATGATTATATTCTAGTAGCTATTGATTATGTTACGAAATGGGTGGAAGCAAGTCCTACTCGGTCTCACGATTCAAAAGTTGTTGTCTCTCTCCTTGCCAAGAATATTCTTTGCAGGTTTGGCACCCCAGAGTAGTTATCAGCGACGGAGGATCCCACTTCATCAACAGGTCGTTTGCGAACTTGTTCAAGAAATATGGAGTGAACCACCACGTTGACACTGCCTACTACCCGCAAACTTCTGGGCAGGTTAAAGTGAGAAATCAGCAGATCAAAAGCATCCTGGAGAGAGTGGTGAAACTGAATAGGAAGGATTGGTGGATAAACTGACTAATGCTTTATGGGCATACCGCACCAGTTTCAAGACCGTGATTGGCACCACCCCCTTCAAGTTGGTGTATGGGAAAGCTTATCATTTACCTGTAGAGCTGGAACACAAAGCTGACTGGGCAATCCGTACTCTCAATTTCGATATGGAGAAAGCTGGCAAGGAGCGACTGCTCCAAATTTCAGAACAAGAAGAACTCTGGAATGATGCTTCTGAGAATGCGCGGATCTACAAAGCCAAGACCAAGGAGTACCACGGCAAAGGTATAATTCGTAAGGATTTATCCACATGTATGAAGGTATTGTTATTCCATTCTCGTCTTCAATTGTTTCTAGGAAAGCTGCGATTGCGATGGGATGGACCATATGAAGGGTTGAAGTGGCACCGCATGGTGCTGTTGAACTCTTCAACCAAGCTGATGGTACTACCTTCAAGGTGAACGGTCAACGTGTTAAACCTTACGTGGAAGGTTTCAAAGAAAAACCGGAAGAACTCTTATTGAGCACCCGCTACCTGATGCGGAATAGTCCTGCACATGACTTTAAACGCGTACAAATTTTGTAAAATGTTTCTTTCTCCTTACTCTTGCTTAAGGACAAGCTTGTCTTTGATGAGGGAGGGTTAGACTTCATGTTGTGTATCTTGTGTGTTACCATTTTTTTCTTTTGTCTTTTGTTTGTGTTGTCTCTGCTTTTTGTCTTTAGTTATTTTCCTTTGAGTCAGAGTTAACTTCTAAGTCGAGCCCCATTTCCTAGTGTTAAACTCACTTGATGCTTATGTTTTGAGTCTTTGCTAATCAGTAGTGGGGGCAAGAAAAAATTATATAAGTTTGTTTCCTCTGTAAAAAGGAAGTCTAGTTAGTTCTATGGTTCGAAAAGCCTGTGAGAAGACTTTCCTGCAGATGAAAAAAATTTGTACCAGCATTGTTTTGTGTGATTTCTGGGTAGAACAATTTCTTCTTTTGAGTTATTGCACCACTTAATGCATATAAGCACTCTTAGTAATCGGGGATGATGAACGGGATACTTCTTTTTGATGATTCCCACCTTGCGACTATTGCTGGAACTGTAGCTTTGTTTATTATTAGAGTCTGTTTGCTGCTCCCTAAAGTTGTTGACGGTTGAGTCTCGGGGTGGATCTATGATCTTAATTGATCACCGTTGGTCGTGTTGGGCATGTTACAAATACTACCACATACCGGCGTGGCTTAAAGCTACATGTCCGTGAGGTTGATGGCACGTACACCAAACCGACACGCACAAAAGTGTGGATCTTCGGTAAAACAGACACCTGCAAAACATTGAGACAAAAAGAGCCTATTAGGCCATGAAATGATTATGCAATGCAGTCCTGTTTCACTTTTTGGACGAATAATTTTGAATATAGGGAGCAGCTTCAGTCTTTAACTCTTGAATGTTGAGTCACTTGCCAAAGTCCTTTTCGACCCGATGAGTTGAGTAATCTTAAGATAAGGTATTAGTGGCACCTTGTAACGAAAGTTACCGCCTAGCTTTGATTTTGAGCGTTTTACCCTGCTGGACACTTCCAGTTGTGAGAGAGTGGCTTAATTTATTACATGTGAGGGACTGTCGGACTAGCTCTAAGATCTTTTTACTTAGGAAACAAACTTGTTTGATTTTCTCTTTGTTTACTACCAACTTTCGTGAAACTTAAAAATGTTTGCATCCTTTGGGTTTACTGTTAGCATTGTTGGCTCGGTAGTTTGGTCATTTAACTCATTTGTGCTTGTTTGTTTAGAGTCTAGTCGAGTCTAGTTAGTTTGTTGGCTCGATGACGAGCAAATGTTCGGTTTGGGGAGTTTGATGAGCCTATACTTTAGTGTCACATCTCGTTATTTTTACTGTCTTTTGTTGGTCTTTATTTACATTTTTTTAGTGTTTCATGTGCGTTTTTATGTGTTTTACGTTTTGGTGGTGTTGTGCAGGTTGTGACTTATTTAGGTGGTTTTTGGAGTTTTTTGGCATTAACTTGCATTTTTGGTGAAAAGGAGTCGGGATGCGTCCCAACTCCAGTCAAGACGCGTCCTGTGACGCCCCGCCATCAAGCACCCTGCTCCATGGCTAATTGTACCCGCCTGCACCCTTCCTACCAGACCATCTCTTATCTGTCAGAAGTTGCAAGAAAGGACAAAAACTCAAGAGATGAAAAGCCATGTACTATACCTGATATTTTCAGAATTCTTTACACCTCAATGTGGGACCATCTTGGCAACTTACATCAATAAACTAATCTCCATCAAGTCGGATTTATCCTAGCTTCTCCAATAATCAACAAACACTCCTAAAGTGATGCACCTGAGAAAATATGGACATAAGAAGAATGAAAGGAGTAAGTCTTTGACAACTTAGTAAGGTTTAAAGGTAACACGGTATAAAAGAAATAACAAGAGTTGAATGGCAATAGAATGACAGGCAATACGAAATAGAGATTTCAATGTGTAACCAGATGATGATACGAGTACGAATCGGATACCAACCACAAAACTCCCGAACATATAGACTACCTTATTACTCCATCGAGGCGCGACCTCGCAAACAAACAAGATCAAGCATGTCGAGGTTCATGCTATACCAGATCACGGAATACACCAACCACCGGTTGTATTCGGAGTCTGGGATTGTGGATCTGTAGGAGATGACCTTAACCGTCGATCCCTCCCGCCCGATAGCCACTCACTTACAGTCCTGGGCCCGAATCGAATTCAAATGAAGATCTGTAACTCATAATCACGGATGATCGTTATCATCTCTGAAAAGGTCAATATCAAATAAACAGAACCTGAACTCGAATCAGGCATATCAATATGATTTCATGTACACAACAATAGACCGATTGGTTAACAATGTCAAGAAGAGGAACATATAAATCATGATTTCATCATGAGTGGTCCGAAAAGAAGATTATAATTGTATGAATAGGTACAAGGATACATCTATCATTTCAACATGATCAGAGTAGAAAGGAAAACATTGGGAAATATATATGAAAAAGCAGTAAGGGTACAATTGGTCATGAAAAGATGCAAGGAATCCAAAGAAAGAGGATAATCTGATCAATGGGACATGAAACATGACTGCTTAAAATGAAAGTCATCACGGAACAACTGGATAGGGAAATCATGGACATAGAAATATCCAGAGACGCAAGTGAGGACATAATTAATCCTGACGAAAAGAAGGAAAGGATGAAAAGGACAAGACATGAATATGAGTGGGAACACTCGAAACAGAGAGAAATGGGCTCAGGAATTGATTGTCAAACAAACAAGGGGTTAACGAGCAAGGAAATGATAGAAGGTACAAAATGAGAGGTTTCCAAGAGCGAGTAATATGGATTTCAAAGAGTTGTATCGGTTTCAGATGAACTAAGATGATCATGTTGACCAACTTATACAAGGTTTATAAGAATCAATAACAAAGGTCATGAACAAACGAATAAGGAGGTTAAACAAGTGCAAGAACAAGCGAATGGTTGTTAATTTAATATGAATACATGAAGAAAGACTGGGCAAATATCGAAACAATGAACAAGATTATGACTAGTCTGATAAATGATAATGGTACAAGAAGATCGGGTCAATATCAGGTTACAGAAGATATCAAGGTTAATTTGATAAGCATAACCGAAAGGGCTTATGCATGATGAAGTATTGTATCAAGTGTGGTATCACACATTATCAATCAATAATACGTGCAAGAACAAGACAAAATAAATATCCATTTTCTCCAGAGGCCAGATGCCCGAACGGTATAAAAGAAAAGACTAGAATCCTTACCTCCATTGAACATAATAGGCTCTAAAGCCGAGGCACATTCGTTATAATTTGCTTGAACCTGATTAGATAGGGTATCCCCATATTATAAATTAGTTTAATTGGAATACTACTTGTGATAATTAAATGAGGTGGTCTTAGGAGAGACCATCCCTAGAGAAAGACTAGAAAGACATACTTTCATTAATTATATATTAGCACCAAACAAAAAGGCAACTACAAAAGCACCCCAACCCAACCAAGGGCCAGAAGGTGGGTCTTTGTAAACGGGTATACGGGTAACTATATATAGCACAACCCAACCCACATTCCTCATAATTCTCCTCAAAACCCTAGAAAACATAACAAGCAAAAATCATCTCTCTAGAAATCCACCTCTCGCTGGAAACAGCTCGGAATCATCGGAAACCGCCTGAAACCGCCGGAAAACAACTCGAAAACCTCTATCTCAACGTGTTTTCTATGTAATCAAGCTCGGAAAAAGCTCGAACTCGCCGGAAAAAAGCTCAAAAAACGGCCCAATCTCACCGGAAACAACATCATGAAGGTACGAACAACTATATCTCGACATAATTTATAAAAATTCGGTGTTTATTTCGCAATTGTAGTTGAAATTTCGAATCGAATCTGAAAATCGCGTAATTTTTATTTGAAGTGTTCTAGCTAATCTGTGTTATGTTTTGGCTTATTTCTGTAATGTTCTTGCTTATATGTAGGATGTTCAATTAAACAGAGTACATAAAAATATGCTCGAAAATTGGTGTTTCTACTACGATTTCGTTGTTTATCCACCGATCTACTCAAAATATTCTCGTATATAAGTTTTAACAATGTTTTGATTCAAATATTAATTGATGAATGGATTTTTTCACAATAGAAGTTGAAATTTGAAAACAGATCTAAAAAAAATCGCGTAGAAAATTGTTCAAATGTTCTAGCTAATTTGTACAATGTTGTGTCTTATGTATGTAATGTTATATGTGATATGGAGCATGTAATACATGTAATGTTGCTAATAATATGTGTTATGTGTTGTCTACAATGTTCTATGTTATTCGTGTAATGTTATTAACGTATCTCTGTAATGTTTTCGTAAATGTACAGTGTGTAGTGTTACATCAATGTGTTATGTGTTGTCTACAATGTTCTATGTTATTTGTGTAATGTTCTATATGTATCAATGTGATGTTTTAGCAAATGTGCACTGTACGCTGTTACATTAATGTTCTATTTGTTTTCTACAATGTTGTACGTTATTTCTGTTATGTTCTCAACATATGGCTACAATGTTTCTGGAACTGCATGACTACAAAGTTAAGTATCATGCCATTATTATTAGAAAATATTTATGAAATGTTCTGAGTCATTACTATAAACATTCCTGGAAAATGTCTGTAATGTTTTCATTATTATGCCATATGCAAAATGTTATAACTATCTTCTCATTTAGGTTGGGAAATAAATGTTGTTGGTTATATCTTCGATGTTAGTGCTTATATAATCAATGTTATCACTTATATAACCTATGTTCCTGTGTTTAACTGTTATGTTCTCATCAATGTCAGATTTAGGATCAACTGGAGAAGGACATTATACAGAGAAGATGAGCATAAAATGATGGAGATAACAATGCAACCAACGACATAGTTGATGAGGCAAATGAAAAATCTGAGGAAACTCTAAATGTGATAAAAGAAAAGTCAATGTATTAGCTTATATTGCTATTTTATATCAAAACAATGTTCTTACATATTCATATGTGTGAAACTCCATATATTACGATTCTAAGAAATGTTTTTCCATATTTATGTAATTTTCCTAACTATTTGTGTAATGTTCTTATTTATATGAATGATGTATAGAGTATAATGTTCTTAATTATGTTGACAGTGTTATCAACTATTTAAGTAAAATGTTATTAGGTATATGAGTGATGACCTAGGGTATAATGTTCTTAACTATATTTGTAATGTTCTCAACTATTTAGGTAATGTTCTCAACTATTTGGTTAATGTTCTTAGGATTTCTATAATGTTATCAGAAACGATATTTTATATATTTACACAATGTTTTAATATATTTAAGTAATGTTCTTAACTATTTAAGTAACGTTAATAACATTGCTAAGTTAAGTAGAAACCTTACATGAATAATCATGAGCATTACTCAGTTAAGTCGGAAACTTATCCAATCAACGAAGAACATTAACTCAAATCGAGTAATTGAATATGAATTAGTGTAATAATATGTTATTGTATCTTCACATGTTGTCATATATTTAAGTAATGTTCTTACATATTTAAGTAATGTTTTTTTTTTTTAAATATAAGAGCCTACGCTCTCGGACATATTATACCAATCCTCAGGGCGGTTTATGTGAACCCGCAAACACTAAGTATCTTTTACAGATTACACCCCAAAAGTATGCCAACGGCAATAGAGAACGACTATGCCTACCACGATTTACAAAAGTACTAAAGATTAACATGTAATACTAAACCTTATGTGCCAAACCAACCATATTCCAACGGCAACTATACAGTGAAAAGTACTGCCTATTCCATGCAAAGCTATGCGTAGACTATGCCACTAGATTGCCTATACTGTGCCAAGTGCCGTGCCAAGTAACTACAATATTCTGATCGAACTGTGCCAACCGTGTGCCAATATGTGCCTGAACCGTGCCAAATCCTGTGCCATGAGAACCATTGTGTCTTTGTCCCTCCCCACCTATGCCAATTGTATTTTACAAGAGTGTGCCAGAGCTGTGCCAAGTATGTGACGCCCCAAATTTTGAGTTTTAAAAGGAGTGAATTTCATTCGGGACTTTGGGCGAAAACAGAGCCGAAATGTTTGTTGAAACAAAATATTTTATTGAGCTAATAAAACTTCATGATTTTAAACATTCTTGTCTTTTAAAGATACACAATATAACATGAAATGACTTGTGTTTGAAATAAACAATAAGACATCAATTTCATTTCACAAAAATCCCAAACCCAAACACTCTCTTTGTTCGCTGAGTTTATCGGTTGTTCATTCTTCGCCGCCATCTCACCTACAAGGAAGGGAATAAAAGAAAGTGTGAGAAAAACCTCAATGAGTTTTCAAAGATTTTCGTGTGAAGTTTTCATTAAAATCATAACAATAAAAATCAAGAACTTAAAATCCAATATACTTTCAATAACGTATACTTTTCAAAAAAAATATTATTTCATGCCGCTCCTTATAACCCCACTGTAAAACATGCCTTATGTCTCCCTGATAGTCGATCAAACTATCCGAACAGACCTCCATGGTAGTGGGTGAAATTCTACGACACAACTAAATCAGTGAAGGCTTCTATCACTCGATTTAAAGGGAATGGGCAAAGGAAACCGACAAGTAGCTCGCCAGACACAACTGACCAAACTACAAACCAATTAACCTGAACCAAACATACGTATCTTTCTTGAACCGTCAATCAAAACAAAATAACAATCATGTATATAAAATAAAAAATATATATATCTTTCAAAATCAGCGGAAGCATGCTAAAACTCTTTCGTGATTTGGTTTTATGCAATAGAACATGCGTTTTGGCAACCATGCATTACTTATATATAAGTTGAAAACATATTAAAATACCTTCCAGGTTTTTAAAATAATAGATATATATATAGTTTTGTAGAACACTCACATTGGAAGGTTAGGAAGAGCAAGAACAATGAAAGTACTTGCAAGAAGAACAAGCTACAAACTTGAAAGAAAAAGACAATAGTACTTGAAGATTTTTAAGAGTAAAATATTCAGAATTTTTATGAGTAAAAGTGGCTGGAAGAATGTGGTATTTATAGGGTGGATTGAGTGAAGATGAAAGGATTGAAGAATTAAAAAATAAATGGCAATTTAAATGGCTTAAATTGCACTTAAAACTCTTTTTAAAACTAACAATAAATGTGCAAAATTAAGAGACCTTTCACATTTTTTTTCCAAACATTTAAACACAATAACTAATGATAGATGATCAGATTTTACTTGGGAAAAATTCAAAAATGTTTTTGGTATCACATAGGGTCAATTGTATAGAAAAATAAAATGTGACACACAAAAAATGCAACACTTGGAACAATTAAATTGAATTCACAATTAGACATGCATATGTAACAATTAAACTCAAAATATTGAACATGCCTTTGTAATATTTAACTTACAATTAGACATGCATAAGTAACATAAAAGAGAAACGAAAAGAAAATCAGAAGGTTGATCGAAACATAGCATCTAACATTCAACATTACAAGCGACCTTTCGTACCGTAACATGACAAGAGATAAAAATATTTTGTTCATTAAAGAAGCCTCAAGTTTCCAAACTCTTCTATTTTAAAATATATGAATATAAAATAACATTTTAATTTCTAAACATTAATAGAGCCACACACACATAGAGACATGCATGTACATTACATAATTCGAAAGTGACTCTTCACATTATAAATCAATCAAAGAGAACATATAATTAGCTTGTATTGAATTAGTTAATTAAAATGAAGACTCTTCACATAAATCATCAATAAATTACACATAAAGACTTCTATTAAGTTAGACTATTAAAAAGAAGTCTTGACACATTAATCATTCATAAAGATAAATTTAAGAGGTGACTATCAAATTATTTTCTAATAATTACACCAACAAATTAAAGGATAAAATAATCAATTTTTTAAGTAGGAAAAATACACCAAAAATAATCTCTTTTCTTTAAAGAAAGTACAAAATAAATAACCACACATATTACAAACTGACAAGTTATGTTGACTTCTAAAACAAATAATGAACATTTAATACAAACTTCACCAACATACTAAAATAATTCTAATATACTCCTGGACAAATAAAGTAACACTAATAAATTATGCAAGGATAAAAAGTACTAAAGTACGTCAAAATCTGGGGTGTCACACTCACCCCTCCTTAAAAGAATTTGGTCCCCAAATTCACACTTCAAAATTTTCTAAAACATTTTCGCACAAATAAACACACTTTTAACATACAAGACCCAAAAATACCAAGTTAACTTAAAAACTGGGATATTACACTCATCCCTCCTTAAAAGAATTTGGTCCCCAAATTCAAACCGCTAAAGCAATTTTCGACATAAGAAAATGTTTTGGAAAAATTGAAGTTTTCCATGCAAACAACACATTGAACATGAAAACTACAAAACAAAAAATCTTTCGACTTCCTTCCTTTTTTTTGAGAGAAACGAAAGGTAGTCGGAACGTCGATAGAAACATCAAAAACACTTGCAAAGTTATTGCCTACCTTTCATACATAAACAAGAAAAACGAAACCAACTTAAGAAATCATATTGCAAGTCCATGCACACTACCAAAATAACCAGAATCTTAACTATTCAAATAACATAAATTGAACGAGAAGTAAACAAATAAAAATAATTAGTAAACAAAACAATTGTGACAAACAAGTTCAATTTTTTTGCACATTACAATTAAAGTCTTGAACAAAAGAGACAAGAATGATCAAAAATGAAAAGGACAATTCTAAGTGTTTGATGCCTTCATAGAAATGAAAAGTAGATGAGGAGTAGGAAAAAAAAATCGACTCACACGGAAGGAAAAAAAAAGAAAGTCAAGTAAGAATGTAAGAAAAGGTACTTCTGAAATGCGCAAAGAATGTTCAACCGGCAACTCAGCAAACTTCTCACTCAAAATTTTCCCAAAGTCTGAAGACCCTATCCTGGCTTAGCCTAAGAAAAAAAAACTTAGGATCTGATACCATTTGTAAAGCCCCAAATTTTGAGTTTTTAAAAGGAGTGAATTTCATTCGGGACTTTGGGCGAAAACAAAGCCGAAATGTTTGTTGAAACAAAATATTTTATTGAGCTAATAAAACTTCATGATTTTAAACATTCTTGTCTTTTAAAGATACACAATATAACATGAAATGACTTGAGTGTTTGAAATAAACAATAAGACATCAATTTCATTTCACAAAAATCCCAAATCCCAAACACTCTCTTTGTTCGCTGAGTTTATCGGTTGTTCATTCTTCGCCGCCATCTCACCTACAAGGAAGGGAATAAAAGAAAGTGTGAGAAAAACCTCAATGAGTGTTCAAAGATTTTTGTGTGAAGTTTTCATTAAAATCATAACAATAAAAATCAAGAACTTAAAATCCAATATACTTTCAATAACGTATCCTTTTCAGAAAAAATATTATTTCATGCCGCTCCTTATAACCCCACTGTAAAACATGCCTTATGTCTCCCTAATTGTCGATCAAACTATCCAGTCAGGATCCTGCCATGGTACAGGGGTGAAATTCTACGACACAACTAAATCAGTGAAGGCTTCTATCACTCGATTTAAAGGGAATGGGCAAAGGAAACCGACAAGTAGCTTGCCAGACACAACTGACCAAACTACAAGCCAATTAACCTGAAACAAACGTGCGTATCTTTCTTGAACCGTCAATCAAAACAAAATAACAATCATGTATATAAAATAAAAAATATATATATCTTTTAAAATCTGCGGAAGCATGCTAAAACTCTTTCGTGATTTGGTTTTATGCAATAGAACATGCGTTTTGGCAACCATGCATTACTTATATATAAGTTGAAAACATATTAAAATACCTTCCAGGTTTTTAAAATAATAGATATATATATAGTTTTGTAGAACACTCACATTGGAAGGTTAGGAAGAGCAAGAACAATGAAAGTACTTGCAAGAAGAACAAGCTACAAACTTGAAAGAAAAAGACAATAGTACTTGAAGATTTTTAAGAGTAAAATATTCAGAATTTTTATGAGTAAAAGTGGCTGGAAGAATGTGGTATTTATAGGGTGGATTGAGTGAAGATGAAGGGATTGAAGAATTAAAAAATAAATGGCAATTTAAATGGCTTAAATTGCACTTAAAACTCATTTTAAAACTAACAATAAAGGTGCAAAATTAAGAGAGACTTTTCACATTTTTTTTCCAAACATTTAAACACAATAACTAATGATAGATGATCAGATTTTACTTGGGAAAAATTCAAAAATGTTTTTGGTATCACATAGGGTCAATTGTATAGAAAAATAAAATGTGACACACAAAAAATGCAACACTTGGAACAATTAAATTGAATTCACAATTAGACATGCATATGTAACAATTAAACTCAAAATATTGAACATGCCTTTGTAATATTTAACTTACAATTAGACATGCATAAGTAACATAAAAGAGAAACGAAAAGAAAATCAGAAGGTTGATCGAAACATAGCTGAAACATAGCATCTAACATTCAACATTACAAGCGACCTTTCGTACCATAACATGACAAGAGATAAAAATATTTTGTTCATTAAAGAAGCCTCAAGTTTCCAAACTCTTCTATTTTAAAATATATGAATATAAAATAACATTTTAATTTCTAAACATTAATAGAGCCACACACACATAGAGACATGCATGTACATTACATAATTCAAAAGTGACTCTTCACATTATAAATCAATCAAAGAGAACATATAATTAGCTTGTATTGAATTAGTTAATTAAAATGAAGACTCTTCACATAAACCATCAATCATCAATAAAGTACACATAAAGACTTCTATTAAGTTAGACTATTAAAAAGAAGTCTTGACACATTAATCATTCATAAAGATAAATTTAAGAGATGACTATCAAATTATTTTCTAATAATTACAGCAACAAATTAAAGGATAAAATAATCAATTTTTTAAGTAGGAAAAATACACCAAAGATAATCTCTTTTCTTTAAAGAAAGTACAAAATAAATAACCACACATATTACAAACTGACAAGTTATGTTGACTTCTAAAACAAATAATGAACATTTAATATAAACTTCACCAACATAGTAAAATAATTCTAATATACTCCTGGACAAATAAAGTAACACTAATAAATTATGCAAGGATAAAAAGTACTAAGGTACGTCAAAATCTGGGGTGTCACACTCACCCCTCCTTAAAAGAATTTGGTCCCCAAATTCACACTTCAAAATTTTCTAAAACATTTTCGCACAAATAAACACACTTTTAATAAATCATACAAGACCCAAAAATACCAAGTTAACTTAAAAACTGGGATATTACAAAGTAGGTGCCATCATTGTGCCAATTTTTACCTAAGTAGCCCTTGACTGTGCCATTACACGCCTGTGCTAGCCTTTGTACTGCATCTTCCATGTCATCCTGAGCCTCCTTGTGCAAAACCCACCAAAACTGGAACCTTTGTATCTATCCCACCAGAGTGCCAACTTGTTTGCCTTGTCTGTTGCATTACCATTCCATAACTGAGCCAGAACTGAGCCATCACCTAGCCTGAATTGTACCAAGTCTGTACCAGCTGATTCCTGTCAGCTTGAAATGCTCATCAAAGATAACCAAAGCTGAATGACAAAGTCTCTACTCATACTATAGAGAAAAATACAACACTCTTGTAGTATAAACACACACTTTACATCCCAATAAGAAACCAAACATAACCAGTTAAGACACAACGTAAACAAAAACCATAGCATCCCTACAAACAAACTGTAACAGTCATTAGCAAACTTTCCTAACAAGCTATATACCAAATAAAACCAGAAAGAGGACAGAACTCCAATAAAATACCAAAGACCAAGCCTGGTAAATAGACCGCGAAAATGAAATGACCCGACCCAATGACCCGCAAAAATGAATTGACCGACCCGATGACCCGCGAAAATGAATTGACCGACCCGATGACCCGCGAAAATGCAAATAAGTGTGGTAAATTGCAAACAGGCCCGTCTTTATAGTCTCTCTATATACTTGGCCTTTCCTAAGACTTTGTGTAATTAAATATATATATTGTCTATACCTTTAGCTAGATAACCTGACTTTGTACTGATTTTTCTTATTTATTAAATATCTTTAGTTTAACCCGAAATCAATAAATTAATTTAAACCAAAATCATTCTTTACTCAAGTTGAATATGATTACAGCTGGTCCAGTTTGTTTTTGTCATATTGATGAATAATCATACATTAACATAGTTTAATAACAACCTTTTATGTAACTTGATAATTATCAAAACTATATACGGAGTATAGTAGTATTATTTTATGAATACGACAATAGTAATTAAATGGTGAATAGCTAAACTACCTTCACAACTGATTTGTAGACCAAGTTCCCAAAAACTACAATTCTTGTTATCTGTAATTAGAATTTTATATATATCTAATGATAATTTTCAAATGAAATAATGTGAGCCTACAAGGGCAATTCTTTAAATACGTTATTTGGAACTTAACCCAACAAGAAGATACAAATTGAATGAAGATTTCGACCTTCAACCAGTGAAGAGCTTCTGGCGCATCCCGCTCTCGCGGTCGACATATGAGACCAACTCCTAGCTCCAGTCAAGCTTAAACTTGGTAATCCTCTTTTCTTGTTGAATTGATCGATGACCACAGCTTGCTCTAGCCACTCCTATTCCTCCTACTTCCTTAATTACGCCACCTTGCCATGCCCAACATTAAGCATGCTTCATTGGTTTCGACTTGTTCGACTTCTCGATTGAATCATCATATTGTTGTTTTTCACATTTCTAATTAATGTCTCCATATTCTATCATCAATAGGTGTCTATGTGATGTGTATGTTAATGGTGTGTATGTGTGAAGAAGGTGTTGTGTGTGTGGAATGTGTTTTTGGATAATAACAAAATACATAGAAGACTTAATATTGAAGATGATCATCAATTAGGTGGCAGTATTGTGGAGTGCGGTGAGGTATGCTAGTGATTAAGGATGAGTCATGGATATACATGCATGTTCCTATATTAATATTTTATTTATGAAATTATTATTTACACCAACCTGCTTATTTCGATTTTCACAAATACATCTCAAATATCGAAGAGGTCAAATCATCAGGTATTATAAATTAATACGGTTCATATTACGGTGACTGCTCTTTCATAGGCCGTCATTTAGATATAAAACGATTTAAATCAAAACTATTAACAAGCTTAGCCTAAAATTATATAAAACAATGATAACAACCCAACAACAATAATAGAAAATTATTTTTAGTATGATAATAATTTTATAAACTATTTATTTTGTTATCTAAAGTGGTTACTGGAAGTGGGGCGTTACACGTCCCAGATGTCCAGCCCGCAAGATGCATCATAGGACGCGTCCCACTTCCATCGGGACGCATCTCACGACAATTCCAGAATTCACTGGCCACAAGACGCGTCCTAGGACGCACCTCCACAAGACGCGAGACGCATCCCATTTCATCCAGGATGCGTCTCACGATGTTTCCCAGAACCCAGAGGTCGTAAGACGCATCCTAGGACGCGTCTCCATAAGGCGTGAGATGCGTCCCACTTCATCCAGGACGCGTCTCACGCGGATTTTGCAGATGTCTCTGTTCTTTTAGTCATCGATTGAGACATTTTACAAACACTTCTTTTCTTACGTTCTTTTCACTCTCAAACAAGATAAACCCTAGTTTTGGTTCTCTTGCCTTAGTTCTTCATCAATTTCAGTTGTAATCGTACTATTGACATCGGATTTGGATCATCAGGTTAGATTATTAATCTAATTACCCTTTCTTTCAAAATTTCTCATCTTGCGTTTGATTGTTTTGGTGTATGCTTATAATCTCTCGTATCATGCTTAATTCGATTGTGATTGTCATCGTGTATGTTATTGCTTGTGCTATGAATAAGTAATCCTTCGATAGATGCGGTAACAATGTAGGAGTAATCGAATTAGGATCTTGACCTAGGTTTGTTCACATGTGTTAAGCTTTTTCATGGATCTTCATAAAAACCCCAATTCAAGTAATCTTTTCTCGAATCTTCAAAACCATTCCAGTTAAGAATCAATCGTCTGAAAATCGATTGATTTCCTTACTTTACATTTCAAAGAATGTCTTGGTTAAACTGAATTGGTGTTTTCCTTGGACAAATAACTATGACAGCATATGAACAATAGGTCTGATTCATATTCGATTATTTTGAAGTGCTACCGTGTCTATTTCCCTTCTCTCTGTTGCAAGACCCGTTTTAGTTTACTTAGTTTAAAGCATCATCACAAACTCAATTTTACAAAATGTTACCGCAAACTCTTACGTTTGATACTTGAAAACGTCATAGTTGCCTAGTTAGCTCCTTGAGAACGATTCCGTAGTTAATGTTTGTTACAACAAATGCTTTAGTTACTTTATTTATAACAAGTACTAATTTGAGCACATCAGTTGATGGCAAGTATAACAAACCAGCACGCACAAAAGTGCAAAATTCGGTAAAACAGACACTACCAAAAAATGGAGAGACTAAAAGAGCCCAATGATGGCCAACCAAAAAGCATATGAGTCAGTAAAACGACTGCAAAAAATAGTATGCCAAAAATAAAAAAAAAGAGAAAAGAATAAAGGAGCAAGTAGTCTATGTGTGAAGCAACCGGTGGAGTAGCTACGATGATAGAAGAGAAGCTGAAGATTTATCGTTACGAGAAGACAATGTCGAAAGAAGGAGCTCAGTGTCCGGAAGGATAAGTCCCCCTGAAACACCCTTTATTCCACCTTGTCATCTTCTAATGATACTTGGCCTTTCCCTCCTCTTTATATTATCCTACCTGGTTTACTAACCTAGTTAACTTGAGTACTACTTTGATTTGTGCCATGACTTTTGGTAGTAGGATTGCATAACATTGCCGTGAGGCAATGATTTTGAAGTTCACCTATAAGGACACTGGGTTACACTTGTAACCGCTAGCTGTAGTGAGTAGTGCTTACTTGTTATTTGTTTGTTGTGGAGTCTTGAAGTTGGAGTTTAAGCTAAGCGAGTTAGTAGAGTTTAGATCTATGAAACTGCCTACTTGTCTTTGTGGTGGTTTATTCTCACTGCTCATTTCATGGTCACTTCTTAATTATCGTTTTTGCCTTGCTCAAGGATGAGCAAGAAACTGGTTTGGGGGTGTGATGTGACGATGAAATGTGCGATATAGCATACTTTTAGACCCTCGTTTTTTTCCCTAGATGCAATATTTAGGTTGTTTTATGGTAATTTACCAACTTTGCATGTTTTACGTAGGGCACGATCGCGGTTTTGAGGATTTGCGCGATTTCAGTCACCAAGACGGCATAATTGTGCCAAATCGAGAGAAGGAAGCAAATACGCCGGATCAACCATTGCACGGTGTCGAGTGCAAAGTCCCCCGAACACTTAAATGAATTTCCATTGTTCTCCTTCACCTTGAGTACCTAGACCACTTAGCTCGTAAGAACCAAAGAGTAGAAGCCAGTAAGAACCGTCGTACTGACAAGAGGCGACACGTGAGGACCTGCACAAGTAACTTGGAGGGGGGTTAGAACCTTATACCCGGTTTGCGTGGTGTCAAACCGGAAGGAGACTTTACTTGCGAGAGAGTGAGGTCTACTCGGTATAAGAATCGAGAATGAGAGACTGTTATTGCTTACCATTATTATGGGAATGTGTGCCATATATATAGATTTCTCCCCAAATGGGAGGGTTCCACCAGATCGTGCCAAGTGTAAGGCCCAGATTGATCAACCAAGGCTTCAATAGGCCCATGGCCCATTAATGACATTTGCCACATTCCATTTTGGGATTTCAGGGGTAGTTTAGTCATTAATGTGAGAGTTTTAGAGGCTTTGACATAGTCTGCCGCGGGTTAGGGTCCGAAGAGGCAGGTCCGGACCGTACTTTATAGCTCACAAGATACTCTTATTAGACTGTTAAGTACCTCTCATTCGGACCGTGTGCCTCGGACCTCCTTACACTCTAGTGCCAGTTCATTCGGTTGCTTGTGAGGTTGTTGTGTTGAATCCGGGTGGGTGTCCGGGTCGAACCCTATGGTTACGGACCATTGGCAGGGTCAGACCTACTACGCTTTGGGCCCTCCTGTTCCTTTCCACCCGGGTGAGTCTAACCTACGGGGGCTTAAGGTCGGACTATAAGGTCTCGGACTCGTAGACAACTTGGGACGCCTTAGGATTCGTTCCAAAGGTGTCTATGATGGATTGGACATATTTCCGTATCAACATATGTCCCCCTAGTTTCCAAGTATCTTAGTAGAAGATAGTTGTGGAACTATAGGTAAAAGTGGAGAAGACAGTTTGTTTGTTGGTCCAATCCGTCGCTCATAAGCAGAACAAAGGTATACGTGCTTCTTGTAGTCCTTAACTCAACCCCCCCCCCCCCCCCCCCCTTTCTCTTTTGTTGCAGTACGAGGGTAGAGGCTCGGAATGCAACAAAAATGATTAAAAAGGGGTATTTGTAGGCGAGATCAAGTTTAGGCACAAACTTCAGAATCATACCTTTGGTGGGTTAAGGGATGATCCGAAGACGGATATCCAAACGGATGAGGGTTCGTGTAATGGTGAGTTGAATCATCCTTCCTTGTTGAGGAGGATAAGGTTTTAATCATCCTGATTGGGATGGTCCGAAGAGGGACATCCGAACGGACGAGGGTCCGTGTAATGGTGAGTTAAATCAACCTCCCTTGTAAAAAGGATAGGGTTTTAATCATCCTGATTGGGATGGTCCAAAGAGGGACATCCGAACGGACGAGGGTCCGTGTAATGGTGAGTTGAATCATCCGTCCTTGTTGAGAAGGATATGTTTCCGAGGCAGAATATGGATTGGCCATCCGAAGGTGGAGTGGTGGCCTTCTCCCGAGAATGGTGGAGTATGTTGTATGTGTTTTTGTCATCGTAAGGTAAATTTTTTGTACCAATGTGTCATTTCGCCTGGTATTGTTGTACTACGCCGTTGGATGAATTTTGATCTACGACTGAGATTTAATCCCGAAAAATGGCGACGGTTGGGCTTCCTGATTTAACCCTCTATAAATAGGGGTTTCACCGATGTCACTTTTACATTTCTAGAGGGAAGATTTTCGAGTTTTTAGTACGTCCGAAGCAAGCGCAAGCAATCCGAAGCGAGTGCGAAGAAGTCCGTAGCTAGTTATCCGAGCTAAGTTAGCTGCCTTCAATCCAATCGTCCGAGCATTAGTAAATTGCTTGTTTTTTTCTCTTTGTTTTCAATTTCTTTGTGCATGCTACATTCATCGTCAAATTTTGTATGTTCGGATGTATGCACACTCTCCATAGTCTGTGGCAGGGACAAGTAGTTTACTGTAGTTTGCTTCGGATACGCTGAGTAGTTAGTTTTAACACCGTACTGACGTTATGCTAACTCTGAGTTAACCGCGTTCGTCGCGGTCGTTTCTACTTCTCTACTCATAGATTAAATTTAATCTACATAAATGGCCTCTCGGACTGCAATCTTAAGACTCATAAAACTGCCTTTTCTTTCCCTAGGATGTCCGAGAGTGATAGTCAAAACCGATCCGAAGCTAAAGGATATGGTTCCGAAGCGTTGTCTTTACCAGAGAGTTCCGAGGAGATTGACGTCGGCAGTATGGAGGACTTACAAGAGCCAGCCCGTTCTCCTCATCCGAGCCGGGAAGAGCCTGAGGTAAGCTTTTTACTCTGGTTAGTTGTTCCGGGTTCAAGGTCTCCGAATCGTCAGGATTACTCGGAAGTCTCTAATGTGCAGAGTGTTGGTGTTGTGCAAGAGACTAGCTCTCGGGCTATCGGGGATCTCCGTCCGCGTCGTGCTGGGAAGGATCCCTCATACGCAACCTAGGTTATAGTTTTAGGACTAACCCTAACCGAGTGCCATTCATTCCGAATCCACATGAGCCAAACATCGAAGAAGTGAACGACACCTCTGAGGCACCGGCCGAACTGGGCATATTTGAAGAGGGTGTCGAAGATCGGGTTCATATTGCTGCCCCCTTCGGACGGTAGTGGAGTTAAGCTCGTCGTCCGAGGATGAAGAAGTTGAAGCGGAGAATGCCGAAGAGGTAAAGGGTTGGTATGACAGTGTCGGTTCGGAGGAAGATGAAGAGGATGAAATGATTTCTTCTCATGTATTCCGGAAGGAGTCGTCTGGACAAGTAGGACCGAGTCGCCGCAAGACTGAGGGCAGCAAGAAGGGTGAAGACGTGTTAGAACTTAAGATCCCGGATTGGTACTTGGAATTAGACCAACAGACAATGTTGCCAACAATGTTGTTCAACACTGTCTACAGTTAACATATAGCAGCGGATGAATAAGAATGAAACTTCTATTACCAAGTCAATATATAGAAAAATATATTGGCAGCGCCGTAGGCAAAATATCTACTGACAGGAAAAGTAGATCTAATCAAGTGGGTTTAATATAATCACAGACGATTGATTAAACAACCAAAACTAGCCCTAGAAGAACCAACAGTAAAAGCTATTCTAGGTCGATGTTTGAAAGAGTTATTCCAACAATGAATACTCTTAGACAAACTCTAAAGCTAGCAGAAAACAAGAAGCCTAAACTCTTTTAATAAAATCTCGATTGATCATCAAGAAAGGCTCAATTATTGCTCGGCTGAATCCTTGTATATATACTTGAGATATCGACAGCTCCCATCCAAGTCGAAAGGCAATAGGATCTCAGCAAAGGCAATTTTCCATGTTCTTGTTTTCTTCAATAATCAGCTAGAAGGAAATTCCCATATTAGTGTCTTCAACAATATATTTCCTTCTTGCTTTCTTCAACAATATT
The DNA here is from genome assembly GCA_026545765.1 of Plantago major. Classification (NCBI taxonomy): domain Eukaryota; kingdom Viridiplantae; phylum Streptophyta; class Magnoliopsida; order Lamiales; family Plantaginaceae; genus Plantago; species Plantago major. The sequence continues at coordinate 58,843,773 of CM048840.1, read as the reverse complement.
CTTGAAAGATTCTCTCTTTAGATTGCATTTCTTATGTCCAAAGCAACTCAAACTCTTTCCTTATTCTTGCAGAAATTCGAATTGATTGCTTCCAGTCCAAGTCATCAATCCAATTGGCCTGCTTGTTTCTATCTTATCTTTCATGATTCAGTTCACAAACAACAACAACAAACACAAACATTGAACTGAATCATGAAAGATAAGATTAACTAATCAAGTGCAACTTGCATTTTCAATCTCCCCCTTAATCTTAGTCTTTCATCAAGCAATAGCATTCCTTTGGGCTCATTGATTCCTTTTGATCCAATAAGCATGTTTGAGCCCAATTTGATACATCCTACAAAATATTCATAGAAAAACAACTACAAATATTGAACCGGTTATGTTACGAAGAAAGGTTAAATTACTAAACAAAGTGCACTAAATCGCACTTTCAATCTCCCCCTTAATTCTGATCTTTCTTCACACAACCTAAAACCAGTTTGTTAGTCAAATCGAACAAGTAGGATTTAAACAAGTCAAGAGGAATCCTTTGTTGGGAACTGAAAGATAAAGTCCAATCGATCAATGCTGATGGACAATGTTGAGTCAACACAGAACTCAACATTGCTGTAAATATGCACTTTCAAATTCCCTCTTATGTCTTTGTCTACTCATCTCCTTTGAACTCATCATGGGCATCATATCATACTTCTTTTGACAATTCCTGCACTCAGTAGTTAGTGAATAAAGACAAACTTGCGTAGAATCGCAGTATAAGTGCAGTAAACAAAGTCGTCTGCAATGTTGACACAACATTGCAGTCAACACTGCACTATTCAATCTCCCCCTTTGTCTTTCTTCACAAAAACACACCTGAACAAACTTGTTAGACACAAACAAATATAACAGGCATGAAACTACAGAACTCCCCCTCAACATTAGACGAGAGCAATATAACAAAATAATGTATGTTTGCTTTTTGTTCAATCTCTTCTCTTCTCCCCCTTTTTGAGAAGAAAGATATCTCTCAGATTATTCAACCAAGTTCACAGAAGGAGACAAGAAGACATGCAATGAGTGCAATACTGAGTTGTGGACTATAGGACCTGCAATAAGAGCTGTGCAATGTTGGAGAATGATGTTGAAAACATTGAGTTCAACACTGGCATCCAAGGTGATAGCAGAAGCAGGAAAAGAGTTTGGATCGGCTGAAGGGCAGTAATCATGAATAGAAGTTGGATTAGCTGGAGAGCAGTGTTAGGATAAGAGTGGATGGTCATGATGGGTGTTGTTGGGTTTGCCTTAAAAGATCCTGCAAATATATATCAATGCTACAGAAACTGTGCATAACTGTTAATAAAAGATTAAAGTTGCAAGTAAAACAGTTATCCGTCAAGTCATAGTAATCAGATTAACAGATAAACCCTAGGGAGGTTGACACTAAAAATCTTGATCTTAAATAATGACTTGGAATGCAAGAACAGGAAAGCAAAAACCCCAAACCCCAATGAAACACCTTAGACACAAACACCTCGGACTACTCCCCTCAAACCCAAAACACACGAAAAGGTCGATCGAGAAGCACATATAAAAAGAGCAAATATAAGTCGAAAGTACTCAAGGACATAATGTTGACCAAAGATGTTGACTCAACATTGATGACAACATCGAAATCGACCACTCTTAATGTAAGTCACCAGAAACCAAGTCTCAAAATGTGCGATTCGATTAACACCACCGATCTGCAGTAAAGACAGAGAGAAAGGAATACCAAAGAAACACACTCAACATTGCCTCAAGAAGTAAATTGAACAATTAGCATAAGTTTGAGTGGGGTGACCATGAGACCGTGAACCATGTCAAATAATTGGAACACGTATGAATCCGCTCCAAAGCCGGGTTTATGCGGAGTTAGGCAAACACACGTCTCATGGCATAAAATCACTCATTTGACCACATTGGGTAATTTGGTACTCAGAAAGTGAACCAGCAGCATTACGAGAATCGGCACTTTTGTGCGTGTTGGTTTCCAGTACAGGCCATCAACCCTCACGACATATGACACATTGGCCACGTCGATATCTGGATAGTATTTGAAACCTGCCCAACACGATCCTCGACGGAAACACTTCGAGCCCTTTTCATCATAGTTCATTAGATTTATTAAGCATAAAGGACAGGAGGCAACATCAAGTGTGAGTCAAGGTACGAGTAAAAATAGCCAAAAAGCAGCAAAATTGGGTTTTACATAAAGCAAACACACAGGAGACTCGATCCCTTTCGATCTTGGTTTCAAATAGCCTTTCAAACCCTAAGCATCACTACTGTAAGCTACAAAGCAGGAACAGCCATAGACCAGTACAGAAGCACAGAAAGCACATAGACACACACAAAAAAAAAAATAAATAAAGAAAATCAAAAAGCAACAAAAAACACATCACTTTTCTGCAGCCAGTGTTGACTGTGATGTTGAGTCAACACTGGTTTCAACATCGAAGATCACAAAGAGCACAAATAAGGAGATCTCCTAAGATTGAAGAATCTCTCACAATTCAAAGGCTTGGTAACAATATCTGCAAGTTGATTGGTTGTATCTAAGTGTTGTATGACTATTACTTGCAGATTGACCATATCCTTAAGAAAATTATACCCAATGTCTATGTTTTTCGTGCGTGAGTGCAAAACAGGCTTCTTAAAATTATTTATGGCACTAAGGTCATCACAGAACATCAACAAGGTATCACATTGAAGACCAAAGTCATGCATCATATTTTTCACCCATATCAATTGAGTAACACAACTCCCAGATGTTACATGTTCAGATTCAACATATGAGAGTGACACATTGTTCTGTTTCTTGAAATACCATGAGATTAAATTAGAATCAAGATAAAAGCAACCTCCACTAGTGTATTTTCTATCATCTAGAACACCAGCCCAATCACAATCACTAAATCCCACTAGATTAGTGTTTGTATCACGTGCATACCATAATCTAAGATTAACAGTTCTTGATATATATATGAAAAATCTTTTAAGAACAATCAGGTGTGGGATTTTAGGGTTAGACTGATACCTGGCACAAACACACACATAAAAGATGATGTGAGGTATGCTGGTTGATAGATGTAGAAGGCTGTGAGTCATTGTTCTGTACAATGTTAGGTCAACATCATCTCCAACATCGATTCTGCTGAGCATAAGACCATTAGCCATAGGAGTGCTGGGTTCACCTATCATGCTCATCTCATGGGTACCGTCAAATGGAATTTCTGCCTGTGATGTTGAGCTCAATGTTGTGTCATCATTGCTGTCAGCATTGACAATTTCTCCTTGTACACCAGCTGGAGTTCTTGGTTTAGACACCTTTTCGTTCGATGTCGCTTTTCTCGGAGTAGTGTTCAGAACTGCTCAAGACTGCAACAACCTATTTATTCTTGGGTACAATGCCTTTCTGGACAGAGACATCAGAAAAGACAGTTTCGAAAACAGACAATGTTGATGTCAATGTTGACTCAATATTGTTTTCATTCATCAGTTTCAGCTCTTCCCAGTGATAATCTGCAGATAGATCAACTGAACCATGTAGACACAAAACATTAGTAGAAAATGATTCCTCAGGGTTAGTCCCGAAAATTGTTTCACAGTTTTGAGAATCATCATAGTCGAAAATGACTTCTTTTGTCAATGTTGGACCATCCATGTTGGACCAACATTGTTTCTCAACATTGTTCAGAACAGCAGATAGGTCTTTGGCATGAACTTCTAGATCATCGTCTTCCTGTTCGTCATCTGAAACATCACTGAGACAAGCAAGCATAGTCTTTTTCTCCTTTCGAAGATTGTTAACACATTCATTCTGATAATGCCCCCATCCTTGACATTCAAAACATCTAACTTTACTAAGTTTACTAAGACTAGGGCTAGAGTTAGACACACCAGTTTTCTTTTTGAAATTTCTAGTTCCTTTTGAGTTGCTCGAAGAGCCTCTATTAGAATTCTTCCTGAATCTAAATTTCTCAATTTTCCTAACCAAGTCATTGTAGGCTTCTTCAGTCATGTCTTCAGAATCATCACTACTGCTTTCAAGCTCAGTAACATTAGCTTTAGATTTAGAGTGAAGGGACATACTAAGGATTTTCGTACCTTTTCTTTCGTTATCAATTATCTCAAAACTTTTCAAATTGTTCATCAAGGTATGAAAATCCATAGTAGCCAGATTGTGAGTGTCTTCCAAAATAGTAACTTTAGTGTCAAATTTTGAAGAGAGAGAACGTATGGCTTTAGAAATCAGTTGCATCACCAAGAAGTTGAACATCATTAGACAAAGTCAAAAGCTTTTCAAAATAAGAATCAATGGTTTCAGCTTCTTCCATTCTTAGATTTTCAAATTTTGACCAAAGCATTCGAAGTTTAGATTGTTTGACACTATTATCACCTTCATAATGATTCTGAAGTAAGTCCCAAGCTTGTTTAGCTGTAGTGCAATTTTGAATGATTTTAAACATATGAGCATCAACATGTCTAAAAATGGCATTTAAAGCTTTTTCATTGTAAGAGCTTAAAAGAAAGTCACCTGCAGTGAAGCGTTCTTCAGGTATGGGAACAATATCTCCATCAGGATCAGGTCCTTCAGTAGGCCAGACAAATCCTTCTAGAACAGATCTCCAAGCTCGACATTCAATGGACTTGATGTATGTCCTCATCCTGATTTTCCAGTAGTGGTAGTTCGATCCATCAAGCATAGGTGGCCTGTAGACACTTGAGTTTGCAACTTCCATTGTAGTAGTACCAAATCCAGACACCAGTAGTTAGGTGGCTGGCTCTGATACCACTTGTTAGAACTTAAGATCCCGGATTGGTACTTGGAATTAGACCAACAGACAATGTTGCCAACAATGTTGTTCAACACTGTCTACAGTTAACAGATAGCAGCGGATGAATACGAATGAAACTTCTATTACCAAGCCAATATATAGAAAAATATATTGGCAGCGCCGTAGGCAAAATATCTACTGACAGGAAAAGTAGATCTAATCAAGTGGGTTTAATACAATCACAGACGATTGATTAAACAACCAAAACTAGCCCTAGAAGAACCAACAGTAAAAGATATTCTAGGTCGATGTTTGAAAGAGTTATTCCAACAATGAATACTCTTAGACAAACTCTGAAGCTAGCAGAAAACAAGAAGCCTAAACTCTTTTAATAAAATCTCGATTGATCATCAAGAAAGGCTCAATGATTGCTTGGATGAATCCTTGTATATATACTTGAGATATCGACAGCTCCCATCCAAGTCGAAAGGCAATAGGATCTCAGCAAAGGCAATTTTCCATGTTCTTGTTCTCTTCAATAATCAGCTAGAAGGAAATTCCCATATTAGTGTCTTCAACAATATATTTCCTTCTTGCTTTCTTCAACAATATTCTTGAAAGATTCTCTCTTTAGATTGCATTCCTTATGTCCAAAGCAACTCAAACTCTTTCCTTATTCCTGCAGAAATTCGAATTGATTGCTTCCAGTCCAATTCATCAATCCAATTGACCTGCTTGTTTCTATGTTGTCTGCTGTTGTCCGTAATGTTGTTCCAACATTGTATCGGCACTATTTCACAATGTTGCACAACATTGAAATGCTGCAGTTCACAAACAACAACAACAAACACAAACATTGAACTGAATCATGAAAGATAAGATTAACTAATCAAGTGCAACTTGCATTTTCAATCTCCCCCTTAATCTTAGACTTTCATCAAGCAATAGCATTAGGTGGCTGGCTCTGATGCCACTTGTTAGAACTTAAGATCCCAGATTGGTACTTGGAATTAGACCAACAGACAATGTTGCCAACAATGTTGTTCAACACTGTCTACAGTTAACATATAGCAGCGGATGAATAAGAATGAAACTTCTATTACCAAGCCAATATATAGAAAAATATATTGGCAGCGCCGTAGGCAAAATATCTACTGACAGTAAAAGTAGATCTAATCAAGTGGGGTTAATACAATCATAGACGATTGATTAAACAACCAAAACTAGCCCTAGAAGAACCAACAGTAAAAGCTATTCTAGGTCGATGTTTGAAAGAGTTATTCCAACAATGAATACTCTTAGACAAACTCTATAGATAGCAGAAAACAAGAAGCATAAACTCTTTTAATAAAATCTCGATTGATCATCAAGAAAGGCTCAATGATTGCTCGGCTGAATCCTTGTATATATACTTGAGATATCGACAGCTCCCATCCAAGTCGAAAGGCAATAGGATCTCAGCAAAGGCAATTTTCCATGTTCTTGTTTTCTTCAATAATCAGCTAGAAGGAAATTCCCATATTAGTGTCTTCAACAATATATTTCCTTCTTGCTTTCTTCAACAATATTCTTGAAAGATTCTCTCTTTAGATTGCATTCCTTATGTCCAAAGCAACTCAAACTCTTTCCTTATTCCTGCAGAAATTCGAATTGATTGCTTCCAGTCAAAGTCATCAATCCAATTGGCCTACTTGTTTCTATGTTGTTTGCTGTTGTCCGTAATGTTGTTCCAACATTGTATCGGCACTATTTCGCAATGTTGCACAACATTGAAATCCTGCAGTTCACAAACAACAACAACAAACACAAACATTGAACTGAATCATGAAAGATAAGATTAACTAATCAAGTGCAACTTGGATTTTCAAGACGTATTCCAGGTGAAGTTTCCTTGGTCAAGGGATGATGTCACTCATCCTGACCCAGATGGTGAGCTGAACGAGGACTGTACGTTGCCAACGTGCCCGTCGAGTGTGACGTCCGAGGAAGTAGAAGAGCTTCGAAGGAAGTATGAGATCCCGGATTCTATGGAGATCCTTATTCCGGACGAGTCTCATGCCTTTTATAATCCGCCTCCCGGATACTGTGGATGGCGTTTGCCCATGTCGTCCGAGTTGATGGGCATTTTGAATGATATGGGGTTGAGTCCGCACCAGATCATTCCGAAATCCCTCGGAAACTTGATGTGCTTCGGGGTGATGTGTAAATACAAGGGCATCCCGGTGATCTTTGATAATTTTTGCAAATTATTTAGTATAAATTTGAGCAATAGGAACAGATTATTTTATACGCAGGTCTGTCGCCAGGCGTAAACTTTTTTTGTGGATCCCCTCTCTTCCTTGGGGATTAATTGGTGGAAGAGATACATTTTCGTCCGGCCCACTCTCGAACAGGGTCAAACCGAGGCGGAGCGGGTCCAATGGCACTTTGAAAGGAAGTTTTTCCGAGGTAGGTTGTCAGACAGGAAGCCTCCGGCTCGGAACATTCCACTGTGGATGCAAGCTCTCCACAAGAATCAAGACCCGGAGAAGCATTTTTTCCGGGGCCTAATATGACAGCCTCTTCCCTACTTAGCTGGCTTTTCAGAGCCAAGCTTTTGCGACGGGAAGAAGGATTTAAGTGCGTGCTCCCCGTTCGGCCATGTAGTTGTCTTATCCGAGTCGATTGTTGCTCTATTGGTTGTTTTGTTTTGCAAAAAAGAATTGTCCTGTGTATTAATGCTTTGGTCTTCGGTTGCACAGATTTTTGGTTCGTTTACGTCGTGTCGACTATGCGTGAGTTGAAGAGGAAGCAGAATGCCGCTCAAAGGAAGGAGATGGAAGAGGGCACTCGGACCCAGATTATCAAGACATCCACTGTGCTTCCGATGGACGAGACGAGGAATGCGGCCACCTTCCGAGTGGAGGAGACTCGGAGGGCTGCGGCGGGTGAGGAAGCTCAGGCTATGCCCACCCCGGATAAGGGCAAGGTGGCAGGCTTAAAGGGGGCGAAGAAACCTCCGAGGTCCGTACCCCGGGACCCTCCTGCTAGTGGCTCGAGTGCAGCTGCCAGGCAGAAATGCCCTTTCGAAGGTCCGGTCCCACCTGCTAAGAAAGGCAAAGGGAAGATGAGTGGCGAGTCCGACTTGGAAGCGGAGGTAGCCCGGTTGGCTGCTGCTCCGGAGCTGGACCGAATTGTGGAGTTATCTGCAATTCACCAAAAGGTAAGTGTTTATATCTTTGTAAAATGCATCTTCTTCTCACTCGGAACCTGTACTAACTTCATAATATTGGAGGTCGTAGCGCACTGCCGCTATTCGGGCGTGTTCCATGGTGGCGGGTCGGAGGGCCACGATGGAAGAAGACCTGGCCAAAGCTGAGGTCGCTCGGGTGGTGGAGACGTCCAAGTTGAATTCCGTGTCCGAGAGGTTGAAAAAGGCCCTTGCGGTGAAGAAGGAGTCCGAAGCGGAGGTGACGAAGCTGAAGAGTGCCATCCTGTCCCTGGAGAAGGATCTAAAAGTGCAACAGGATATCGTGGACGAGTACATTAGTGTCTCTCGGACCTTCAAGGATATGATGTTTAAGGAGATGTTGAAGGTCCGGACACAAGCTGTCCAAGACTTCTTGGGATCGGACGCTTGCAAATTCATGCTTGGGTCCAAGTATGATGAGGCTCAGTAGGATGGCTTCGATACAGCCATGGGGCAGCTCCGGCACAGTGGATGGATCCCGAGTGACTCTGACATCGAGGCTGAAGGCATTACTGCTTTCAAAGAGGTAGATGGCCTGGACATTGCTCCAGAGGGTGTCTCAGACGATGACTTGCTCAAGTGCGAGTTTGTGGAGCTAGTCTGCGACGAGACATAGGATAAGAAGTACAACCATGGGGGTCCGTACCTTTCGGCCTTCGTGGCCCGGGTATTGATGTCCAGTGTCTTTGTCCCTTTAGAGGAGCATGTAGAGCACAATCGGGACTGGCTGACTCTGCCCGGGCCTGTCCAGGGCTTTGCTCGTGATCTTGACCTGATGAAGCAATGCCCTGCCTTTCTCGAGAAGTTACGGGTTCGAAGGGATAGACGGTTGGCCCAGGAGGCAAAAGAAAAAAGGCTGGCAGATCTGCAAGCATCCCTTGAGAAAGAGATTGAGTCTCGTCAGGATAAGTGAAGACAGGGTATGCCCGGGAGAATCTGTAATGCCGGTCTTCGGACCGTAAAACAATTTTTTGTTTCTGTTGTTTGAATGTTTTTACCATTCGAATAATTTGTTTTGTCTTGGATAATTGCTTTTGTCAATCTTGTGTTGGTCCGGGTTCGTAAGTGCCTCGGATTCCCGTATATCGCATCAATGTGTTTGCATGTTTGCTGTCTCATTTTATCATGTTGTTGATTTCTCGGTCGGATGTCATTTCGTATATGTTATTCTTCATATGCTAAATCCGGAAGTAATGTTGCCTCGAATGTCAGACGATTAATCTGGGTTTGACGAAATAACATATTCTGTGTTTAACCAAACTGCTATAAATCAATCCCCGATTTTGGCTCGGATACACAGTGTTCCCCTCCAAACTAAAAACCTCAGTCGATTGAAGAAGGTATTGGAGGGTGGGAACTTTTAACCCATAGGGCTAGTCTGGAACTGAATGATTAGTGTCACCTTTTAGGGACTGGCAGGAGTCGTCCGAGTCTGACGAATCCGAATGGATTTTAATGTAATAATGTCTCAAGACTTTTTATCCGGAGTTATACTTTATCATCTATTTGTGTTGTTCCTTAGATGCATTTCATTGCGAACTTAGGTTATAAAACAAACCAGTAGTAAACAAGTGTCGTTGGTTCGGGCGTCGGTTAGTGGATCTGAATGAACGAGACCCAATGCTCTCGAAATAAGGCGATGCCGAATTAAATGATCACCCGGCCCCGGTTGAGTAAAGCGTTCGTCCGGGTCTTTTCAAATGCCAATCGTACCGATGAGGTGGGTTTATCAAAATCTTGTAACAAGTGGAGCTAGTTCGGATGTAAAAATGCTTCGCACGTTATAGAGACTCGATGTAGCATTCCGAACCTTGCCAACTTGTGAAAAAGTTGTAAAGAATGTAGTCATGGGAAAAAGAAGTTGTGACCTAGTATAGATCATAGTTGTCACGGAAGTTATCATGACCGGCTCGGATTGACGGATCTGATCGGGCTACCGTTGTAAATAATTCACTCAATAAGGCCGGGGATGTGAAGGGTTTCTGGGTTGGCCCAAGAGTGGCCCAACTGTTGGGCCCAACTCCAGGCCCAAGCCCATCGCTGGCGGTTATGGGCCACGTGGCGAGTGATGATTGGTTCTTCACTCTTATATATACCCGTGGAGTGTACAGCTTTTTGCCGGATAATTACATCCCTTTCATAGTAGATGATTCGGATCCTTAGGTCTGAACATCTTAACGAGTAGGTTGATTCCGTCGTTCCTATCTGATCCGTTCCGGAGGGTTCTTCGGACCTCCGAAGATGCCTTTGGGTCGGACCATGTTGGGGGTGATGAGATTGGGCCACTCGGAAGGAATCTTCCTCGGGTCGCCGTGCTATTCTTCTTTCTGCGGGCTGTAGTGTGTATTAACTTTAGCCCCGGGGAAGTCGAATAGCTCACTGGTTCGAGGGATTTCCCAACACTTGTTACTTCGGAAAGTCAACCCTTCGGGCTGCTTTCCCCTTCCATTATTTATCATTTTGCGGAAGTACATCCCCTCGGATCGCCGTGCTAGTCTTCTCTCTCCGGGGCTGTAGTATGTAGAAACAACTTCAGCCCCGAGAAAGCGGACTAGCTCGCTGGTTCCAGGGAGTACCACACCTGTTATTTGGAAGAGTCAAGTCCTCGGGCTGCCTGCTCCTTCCACCATTTACCATTTTCTTGGGGTGTGGACGGGCACAAACCAGAAAGTGGTTGTGGTGGAAGATGCGGGTTGTCTGAGAAGGCCCTTTGACCACATCCCCGTATCATCGATACTTTGGTTCGGATTCAAATTTATTCCTTGTTCGGGGGCCAGACAAGTCATTCGAAAGTGAGCTGTTTGTACTGCTTGTTTCTATCATCCGAGTCTTACTAATACTGTGCCCGGATCACCTTAAGTTGGTCAGATCGCAGTAGTCACTTGTTTCCAGTAACTGGGGTTCCCGTGAGGGTTCCCCTGAGTTACTAGGAAGAAGTGACTGCTGCCGTCGTATCGTCATAAGTTTAGTTCGAAAAGTGGACTCCGTTTTCTGGCCTCGTGGCTTTGGAACTCAAAGGATAGTTGTAAAGGAATCATGGTTCAGTCGTCAGGGCTGCTCTACAAAAGGGGATTCTAACATGTTTGTGCCTGTTCCGCTCGGAGGCGCAGGCTCGGAATGAAAAGGATTGGTCCGTTCCGGATGCTGGATACCCCCCAAGGAATCACACCTACTTGTAAAAAAAAAGTAGATTTTTCTTTCTGCTTTATGTAACTCGGAAGGGCATATCCGAACCTTGTAAATCGTACTTCGAGAAATACAAAATCTCTTTAGTGTTGCACTTGCTTTCTCCGGCTTGTTATGTCTCTTTGTCCGAACTAACTATATAAGTTCATTCTTTTGAAAAAAATTAGTTTGCCAGGCACCTGTTTCGCAATTGGCTCGGATCTTTGTTAAGAGGTCCGAGGCAGTGTGTTTGTTCGAATATAGCGTAGTTGTTTTGCAAAAAAGTTGTTTTGATTTGTCGGGAATTCAAGTACAACTGGTGGGCTTCGAGGCCAGGAAAAGAAAACAACAAAAACTTAGCAACTGACGTAGTATGCTTTAGGGAAGTAACTCTAAGCTTAGAATTTTTGTAAGTTCTTAGCATTCCATGTTCTCTTCAGGGCTCTTCCTTGATCATCTTCTAGCTCAAAACTTCCATTGGCCCTAGCCCTAATGACCTTGTAGGGTCCTTCCCACTTGGGCTTGAGCTTACCAACATTGCTTAAGATGTCAGCTCTTCGGAGGACTAAATCCCCGACTTGTATATCCTTGGGAAGAACATGTTTGTTGTAAGCCCGGGCAGACATAGCTTGATAGCGGAGGATGTTAGCTAGCGCCTTGATTCTTTTGTCTTCGAGGAGCTCGAGGTCGTAGATCCTTGCGATTTCATTTCCAGCAGGTTGTTATTGTTAGATCCTTTGGTTTCCACAACAATTTCAGAGGGGATGACCGCTTCTAAGCCATAGACTAGTGCGAAGGGTGTCTCCTGAGTAGAGGTGCGAGCTGTTGTCCGGTGTGCCCATAGGACTCCATCGAGATCATCTACCCAGCTGTCTTGAGAAGTTCTCAGCCTCTTTTCCAGAATCTTCACAATGGTTTTGTTGGTAGCTTTGACTTGGCCGTTGGCTTGAGGGTAGCCAATGGAGGTGAAGCGCTGTTCTATCTTGAAGGATTGGAGCCACTCTTTCAACCTGGCTCCAGAGAATTGTGCTCCATTGTCGGAGACTATGACTCTAGGATGTCCAAAGTGGTAGATGATGTTCTTCCAAATGAAGGTCCTTACTCGGCTTTCTATGATGGTGGCCACTGCTTCGGCCTCAACCCATTTGGTGAAGTACTCAGCTGCGACAATAAGGAACTTCTTTTGGTGTGTACCACGGGGAAAGGGACTAACTATATCTATTCCCCAATGATCAAACGGACAAACTATGATTGACGGAATCATAGGGTTGGTTGGGCCATGCGGTATGTTGGCATAGTATTGGCAATCTTCGTAGGCACGGGCGAAGTTAGCAGCATCTTTATCAATGGTAGGCCAATAGTACCCTTGCCTTATGACCTTTTGAGCCAAGGTTCGTCCCCCTGAATAACTTCCGCAACTTTCTGCGAGGATTTGTTCCAGAACGGTCTTTGCCTCATGAGGTCCAAGGCATCTTAAGTGAGTGCCGGTGAAAGATCTCTTGTAGAGATCTTCTCCCAGAATAAAGTACATGTTGGCTCGGCATAGGATCCTTCTTGCTTCTCTAGGGTCTGATGGTAGAGAGCCTTATTTGACATAGAAAAATATGTTGGTCATCCAGCTCCTCTCGGTGCTTAAGAGGAAGACTTGACCAGTAAGGTTTACGAGGGAAGAATCTGTGAGGGACATCAGGACGATGCTCCTTGTGTGCAGGATTCCTAAGGCAGAGGCGTATATGGAAAGAGCATCGGCCTTCTCATTCCATTCCCTGTTGAATCGTTCCAGCGTGAATACCTCGAAGTGCTCAACTACTTTCTTTAGGAGTTCCAAGTACTTGATCATGTTGGGTCCTTCAGTGGCGAAAGACCCGGAGAACTGGGACTCGACGAGCTGAGAGTCTATATAAGCTTTGATCCGCCTTACTTGAAGAGACCTTGCCATGCTCAAGCCGGTGATGAGTGCTTCGTACTCGGCCTCGTTGTTTGTTACTCTAAAGTTGAGGGTGATGGCGTATTCCAGCTTTGCACCCTCAGGGCTCTCAAGGAAGAGCCCTACTCCTCCAAGTCTTCCAGTAGAGGATCCGTCCACTTATAGTGTCCAACATTCTTTATCTTCAGGTTTCGTCTCCATCGCGAGAGCGGGGACTTTCCCATCGTCCTTCTTCTTGACGGAAGATGCATGGGTCTCACCCTCAGGGAGTCGTCCATGGGTTCCTGATGCTTAGTCCAGAGTTGGACATCACTTTCGAATATCCCTTCGTGCTCTTTTTCCTGAGTGAGCATTACATAACTTACATCTCCTTGCCGACTATCGGTCTCTTTTCCAACTTCTTCGGGGTAGTCTACTAGGAAGTCGGCAAGGACTTGAGCTTTCTTGGCCGACGAAGCCTGATACCCGATATCGTATTCACTTAATTCAATTGACCACTTGGATAGACGTCCTGATTGATCTTGCTTACCGAGGACATGCTTGAGTGGCCCGTTTGTGTGGACCACAATTCGATGAGATTTGAAGTAAGGGTTTAGTCGTCGGGCAGTGTAGACTAGCGCGAAGGATAACTTCTCAATCTTAACATACTTAGCTTCGGCACCTACAAGGGCTTTGCTTAAGTAGTAGATCGGCATGTGGTCATTCCCCTGAATCCGTACCAATACAGAACTCATGGCTTCGGTAGTGGCCGCTAGGTAGAGGTAGAGAGGTTCACTTTCTAATGGTTTGGACAAGAGCGGAGGTGAAAGGAGATAGCTTTTCAATTTTCCAAAGCCTCTTTGCATTCCTTTGTCCATTCGAACTTTTCTCCCTTCTTCAAGATTTTAAAGAAGGGTAGGTTCTTTTCGGCGGACCTGGAGATGAAGCGGCTTAGAGCTATTATCCTACTGAGGAGATTTTGTACCTCATTAACTGTCCTTGGCTGTGGTAGGTCCAGGATTGCCTTTATTTTTTCCGGGTTGGCGCTGATTCCTCTTTCTGTGACCATGTATCCGAGGAATTTTCCTCCCATTACGCCAAACGTGCACTTTACGGGGTTTAGCTTCATTTCGTACTTCCTAAGGATGGAAAAGCATTTGTTCAGGTGCTCTACATGTTGTTCTTCAGTCTTACTTTTTACTAGCATGTCGTCCACATAGACTTCCATAGTTTTTCCTAGCTCCTCCCTGAACATCTTGTTCACCATTCGTTGGTAAGTAGCGCCCGCGTTCTTGAGGCCAAAAGGCATGACTTTGAAACAGTAGACTCCACCTGCTGCAAAGAAGGCCGTCTTCTTGACGTCTTCTTAAGCTATTCTGATTTGATAGAAGCGTTGGTAGGCGTCCATGAAGCTTAGGAGGGCACATCCTGTCGTGGAGTCTACTAACTGATCAATGCGGGACAATGGGTAAGGATCCTTTGGGCAAAACTTGTTGAGCCTAGTGAAGTCGTTGCACATTCTACACTTCCCTGGAGCTTTCTCAACAAGGACCACATTACAGACCCAATCAGAGTATCTAACTTCTTCGATGTGTCCTACCTTCATTAACCTTTCCACTTCTCCTGCTATGATAGCATCCTCAACAGGCCTGAAGTCCACTTCTCTTTTGTTGGACATCTTTTAAGGCTTCATTGGGCTCGATCCTTGCAGTTTTGGAGAATTTCTCCTTGAGTTTCCCAACCCCAATTTCCTCCTTTATTGGGGTAAGAGGTGCAGGTGGAGGGCCCCTGGGTTTTTTGGTGACTGAAAGGACGGGTGCTGAGGCTCCTCTAGTTGACATGATGTAACATTCCCATGCTTCCCTAACATTGCCCACTTCTTCTCCTACACCATTTGGAGTAGGGAACTTCACCCTATTGTGTAGGGGTGATGCAATTGCTCTGAATTGGTTGAGTCTCGGGCGCCCCAAGATCAAGTTATAGTCGAACGTGTTGTCGATTACCACAAAGAGGATCATCTCTGTTACTCTCATCGGGAAGGTTCCCATAGAGACTTGCAGGGGTATACTTCCAATGGGGCGAACTATAGAGCCTCCGAATCCCACCAAGGAGGTGTTTACTTGCCCATACTGAATATTGCCCAAGTGCATCTTTTCCACAGTTCTCTTAGATATGACGTTGGAGGAACTCCCCGTGTAAACAAGTACTTTGTTGACTTTGTAAGTGGCGATGACTAGAGAAACGACTAAAGGAACATCAGGGTCTTTAAGATCTCCTCCACCAGACGTTGGCGAGGGAATTTCACTATCATCGAAAGTGATGCCATTTGTTCCTTTCAAAGCCGGCGGAGCGTAGGCTCTATCATTGTTTCTCAGATGCTGCGCGGTCCTTTCCCTTGCGTTTCGACTGTCTCCTCTAGCTGGACCTCCTGCTATGGCGTTGATAACCCCGCTGTAGGGAAGATTCTCCATTCCCGCGTCTTCGGGGTATCCGTGGTACCTTTGGGTATGGTGGGGTGGAATTTCTGTAGGAGGTGGCGGTAAGGATCCTGTCGGAGGTTCCAAACCACGCTCCTCCCTTCTTTGTTCATTTCTCTGGTGCCTGGAGGGCTCTTCTTCTTACACTGGTTCCTTTAACTTTCCGCTCCCTGTCAATCCCTCTATCTCTGTTTTCAACTGAACACAATCTTCGGTTGAGTGGCCTTTGTGTTTGTGAAACCTATAGTATTCCTTTGAAGCTTTGTTCCTTTTTACTGTTTCTTGTAGGTTTTGGCTATTGTATCTCTAAGTTTTTCTCAATGATAGAGGCCAAGATGTCGGATCTTGGTCTATTGAGATGAGTATACTCGGCATATCTTCTTGGACGGGTCCTATCCCTGCGGAACTCCCTCTTGTCTTTAAATTCTTTCTTTTGTTCAAATTTTCCTGGTCGGGGAGGGGGTTCATGTTTCATTGGTTCCTTCCCCCTTTTGGCCCAGGCTCTTATTGGAACATTTATTCGGTACTCCTCACCATACAAGACTCCCTCACAGATATCTTCCAAGTATTTCTCGGTTGTGATTTCCTCATTGGAAAACTTCCTTCTGAGATCGTCGTTGTAAGTGTTAGCATACAGGTGTCGGACCCACTCTTTGATGCTGTGAGCTCGACCTGGCGCACTTCGGCATTTAAGCGGTCAAGGAAGGTTCTAAGATCCTCATGCTCTTTCTGGATTACCCCTGCCAAATGCTCCACTGATCTTTTTCTCTTCTTTGCTTTCTCAAACCTTTTCAGAAAAAGAGAAGCGATATCCGCATAGGACTTGATGGAGCCATTGGGCAAAGAGGTCCACCAATCAATTGCTTCTCCGAACAGAGTACTGGAGAAGTTAAGAGCCTTCATGTTGTCATTCGGGCCGTTGGTCTCCATTTTTCTTTCATATCTAGTAAGGTGACCCACAGGGCAAGTATCTCCATAATAGTGCTCAAGATTTGGGATAGTGAGTCAGGATGCTTCCTTTCCCTTATTATCTCATCACATAAAGGGTTGGGAGCTCTAAGAGTCACCTTTTCATGTGCCTTCACCATCCTACTTAGAGTAGCAATTTGAGTTTCCAAGGCTTTGTGTTGGACATAGATCTGCTTAGCGGTTAGCCTCTCGCCCATCCTTGGGTTGATTGCTACATCTAGAGGAAGATCATCAACATGAATTATCGAGATGCTCTCTGCCATGTGGTCTCTTGGTCCAGGCTGAAGAGCCCCACGCCGACTAGTTCCAGCTTCATCTGCTCGTGGTCTCGTCGGGCTTCTTTCCCGTTGTTCCTGAGAAGCAGCGGCTCTCATATTGAGAAGGTTCCTTAGATCCTCTAGTTGTACTGGTTCCCCTAACCTTTGTTGGATTGGACGGAGCTCATTCCTTGATTGTGCAGGTTCAGCTTGTCTCGGAATTGCCAAAGGAGGGGTAGGTTGAGGAGGCTGGATGTTGTTTGATCCAAAGAAACCTTGAATAGTGGTGAGTAAGAGGCCAAACTGGTTCTCGTTCATCCCAAACTCACTTGGGCGAATAATCTGCCCGTTTGGAAGAGTGAAGTTTCACCCTGGAGGAGGACCATGATTTCCTGACGGAGGGACTTGTCCTTCAACCCCGGGTACTTGAGTCCTTATTGGTGGATCAACGGCCCTTTCTTCTTCTGAGGAGAGACTAGCGGTATGGCCATCACTCGGATAGTCCATGGTGTTTCTTGAAGGGGCTCTCGCCACTCTTCCCCTCCGACTGGGAGGTCTGCCTCTTTGTCTTTGGGCGGGCATGTCAATCGCAGGAGCGTTGGTCCTTATAGATCTTCTTGTTCTTGCCATTACTGAGGAGAACGGAATTTTTCGTAAAGATTCCCACAGACGGCGCCAAAATGTCAAGGGCAAAGTCCCTCGAACACTTAAATGAATTTCCCTTGTTCTCCTTCACCGTGAGTACCTAGACCACTTAGCTCATAAGAACCAAAGAGTAGAAGCCTGTAAGAACCGTCGTACTGACAAGAGGCGACACGTGAGAACCTGCACAAGTAACTTGGAGGGGGGGTTAGAACCTTATACCCGGTTTGTGTGGTGTCAAACTGGAAGTAGACTTTACTTGCGAGAGAGTGAGGGTCTACTAGGTATAATAATCGGGAAGGAGAGACTGTTATTGCTTACCATTATTATGGGAATGTGTGCCATATATATAGATTTCTCCCCAAATGGGAGGGTTCCACCAGATCGTGCCAAGTGTAAGGCCCGGATTGAGCCACCAAGGCTTCAATAGGCCCATGGCCCATTAATGACATTTGACCCATTCCATTTTGGGCTTTCAGGGGTAGTTTAGTCATTAATGTGAGAGTTTTAGAGGCTTGGACGTAGTTTGCCGCCGGTTAGGGTCCGAAGAGGCAGGTCCGGACGTCTGGTCCGGACCGTACTTGATAGCTCACAAGATACTCTTATTAGACTGTTAAGTACCTCTCATTCGGACCGTGTGCCTCGGACCTCCTTACTCTCCAGTGCCAGTTCACTCGGTTGCTTGTGAGGTTGTTGTGTTGAATCCGGGCGGGTGTCCGCGTTGGACCCTATGGTTACGGACCATTGGCAGGGTCGGACCTAATACCCTTTTGGCCCTCCTGTTCGTTTGAACCCGGGTGAGTCGGACCTCCGGGTCGGACTATAAGGTCTCGGACTCGTAGAAAACTTGGGACGCCTTAGGATTCGTTCCAAAGGCATCTATGACGGATTGGACATATTTTCGTATCAACACATGAAGTTTGAGGGATCAAAACATGTCATGTGACCAACCGATGTGAAGATGATTACAGGCGGAACAACTTTCTAGAAGACCACTTTTCGAAGAAACGGAGTTACGAAGCCCGAAATAGAAGAATGAAGATTTACAAATAGAAGCAGAAAGCATCGCATATGGCGGCCCCCTGGTGGCCGCAGAGATGGTGAATACGGTCCCCAAGTGGCTGCACTCAGCCTTCTGTTTTTCTCCTTGGCTATTTTCTGGCCTGTTAGACTGAGGCCCGCCTTCCTAAACCTTCCTTATTGAAGAATGGTGGTTTAAAGGTTGAAATTTCACCTATAAATAAGACCTCAGGGGTCTCAGATTTCACACAGCTCACAAAACAGCTCTCCTAGAGAGAGAAACAGTCCCCAGGGAAGTGAAACCCCAACACGCTGGCCGTCAGGCACCCAGAAGGAGGAATCACCAGGAGCATCAGCACGGAGACATCTAGATCATTAGAGACTAAGCTTATTCTTCCTTTATTCTTAGATTTCAATTATTGTTCTAGAATTTCTATGACTAGCAAATTTCCTTTGTTCCTAATGACTTATCTTAGCTCAGAAAGGTGGTTAGTACTCTTGGTTCACTTGAACACTGTAAAAGAGGAAAATCACTAAGTATGTTAGTCTAGCAAATCTAGTATAGGATGTTAGGTCTATGAATTTAATTTTTATATCTTTGAAGAAGACCAAGAAGAAGGCATCTGGCAGGAGAGTTCAACAAATTTGAAGATCTAAAGACTACACAAGATTGCTAGAGACAAAGGAAATTGGTCTCATCAGATACCTATATCTTACAGAAACAAGTGTTTCTCTATAAACAAGTTTTGCAAAAGATATCTGAGAACACAAGGTTTTGAATGAAGAAAAGTGCCCACAGAAACCTACACTTAGATACCCTGGATAAAACTATGTTTCTGGGAAACAATGTTTCAACAAGTATCTGGAGATGTGAAGGTCTCTGGAAAGGGACATGCAATGCTTCAGAAGGCATGCATAGTTCCATTTGCACTATAGGACAAAAATAGTACAATGCAATAAATGCGCAAACAGAGACATCTGAACAAAAGAGGAAATCTCTAAAAAGAGACAATGTCTTCTGCAGTACTATTTTCAGATATCAATAGCTTGAATTTGAATTGAGCCTAACGGATACTATTCAAACGACTTCAAATTCAACTATAAATATCACCACTTAGAATGCTTGAAATACACACTGAACACCTTGAACTTACACACAGAACGAACTCATTCAAGCATACAAGCCTTCAACCTACTTATTCATTAGCTTACAGTTGCGACTAAGCTCTTGAATTCTAAGTAGCACGAAAGTTCTAAGTTTCCTGATCCTTAAGAAGCATTGCTATCTGTGAAGGAGTTGAATCAAAAGATCAAGTATCTGAGTTTCATTCTCCAGAACATTTAACATAGACTTGGGTCAGTAAAGAACATATCACCACACATTGTGAAGTGTGTTATGTGATTCTTGTTCTATAGAGTATTCCTAAAAACTGAAAAGTTAGTAAGACTACTCACCTGACAAACCATCATAACCAACACCTTAAACGGCGTGGATTACAGGAAGTACTTAGTTTGGGAAACTAAGGAATAACTCCAAGGTTACTGAACATAGGAAGTACTTAGTTTGGAAAATTAAGGACCAACTCCAAGGTTTCTGAGTATAGGAAGTACTTGGCTGGGAACCGGGGAATAACTCAGGGGGAACACTTGGTTGGGAACCTAGTGTATTTAGGAATCAAGAACAGATATTTATAAGGTGAACTCATTTATCTGTTGTAGTGGATTCCAGGTCTGAGAAAGACCGAAGTGGATTAGTTTAATGATTACGCCACCTTCAGATGCCACTATAAAAGACGTGTTATTTACATTCAGTAATTTACTTATAGTTCTGTTTATCTTGCTAAGTATGTAAACACATTATATCTTGCTGAGCACGTGCACTTATCACAAAAAAGTCTTCCGCTCTCTCGAATTAAGTATCAGATATCTTCACACATATCTGAGAAATTGTGTTTATCGACAAAAGTTGTAAAAGAGTATTCACCCCCCCCCCTAGTCTTTTCCTTTGTCGTTATCTGGACCAACAAGTGGTATCAGAGCAGGAGGTTCCCAAGCTTTCTGCACTGAACCTAGATCCCAGATAATTGCCCACTAACTGCTTTTCACCTACACTTGATTTGTTTGAAAGTGTGTTGGCTGCAAGATTTCTTTAAGTGACGCTCCAATTCTCAAGCCAGAGAACTATGAGAAATGGAAGAACAACTTGATGCTCCACCTAGAAGCCATCAGTGACGAAATGATCGAAGTAATAAAGAATGGCCCCATAGTCATTCAACAACTCAAACAGGTCATGGAGGTTTCTAATGGTAGAGACAGAGTTCCCACTGATGAAGAACCAAGTGGTGATTCCTCAAAAACAGGTGCGTCAACCAGTGGAAGACCTACTAGTCAAGTTGTTTACGAGCCAAAGCCCATAGAGCTCTGGACATCAGAAGATGCCAAGATAAATCGACTTGATGGTTAGGCTCGCAATATCATCATACGTTCCACTCCAGAGCACATACGATTAAAGCGCAACCGATTGAAGAAATCGTGCATCTTTGAGAAAACAAAGGAAAATAAGTTCGAAGTTTTGAAGCTCAAATTCCAAAACTTTAAACAAGGCCCACAGAGACTCTTGAAGAACTAGATTTCCGGTTCACAACATTGATGAGTGAAATGGCTGCACTTGGTGAAAGTGAGAGATACTCTAACTCTAAAAAGGTTAAGACTATCGTGAGAAGCTTGAATCAAAACTGGGAACATACTCAGTATTTCTATTTCAACCAAGGAATGCCAAATATCACTCCAGTAAAACTCTTTTCCCACTTAGCTACTGTCAACTATGAAACTACTCAGAGAGAACAAATAATTGCTGAGAAAGTTCACAATGTTGCTTTAGTACTTCTGAAAAGAAGGATACCAAAGAAATGACTGAGGAAGATGCTCTTGCTGTAAAGCAAATGAGAAAATATGTCAGTCGGGAGATTGAGCGAAGAAAAGCCAAAGAGAAGTTGAAAAAGCATCTAGGCTCAAACTATCACCAGTACAAAAATATGCAGATGTCAAGCTCGCTGAACAAGTTGGCTCAGCAAGCATCTAGTACTGAGGAAGAAGAAATCAAAAACGATATCTGTTTCTATTGTCAGAAGCCTGGTCATTTTAAAAGAGACTGCCCTGTTTTCAATAAGCTAAAGACCGGTGACAAGAATGATAGAAGAAACTTCAAGAGAGGTCAGAGAGCTATGCTCACTGAAGAAAGGAAAAAGATTCAAATCCAACTGTATGTTCTTGATATTGAGTTAGAATCTGAGGAAGAAGACTCGGATGACTCCAAACTACCTTCTCCAGAATTATGTGGCATCACTCATGAATTGGTTGACTTTGGTCAAAGTAAAGGGAATTATGTGGGGTTGTTGAGGAAATCTATCCAGAATGCTCCAACATTGAGCCTTGCCTAATGGCTGACGAGGTAACCAACATTACTCAATTCATAAATTATGAGAGTGATGAGGAAGAAATCAGAAATTTAGAATATCTCAGAAGAGAACTTGATCTCTACAAAAGAGAATTTCAAATGGTCCGAGCTAGAGCCGAAATTTTTGAAGAAGAAAAAATTCTGTTGAGAAGGAAAATTTACAATTACTCAAGATATCTGAGAAAAAGGATGCTGAAAATGCATTTCTCAAAGCACAGATATCTGAGACGGAGAAGTTACACAGAAAGGCAATGGATATACTCCAAAAGGAAAATAAAGATCTTTTTTTCTGAAAATGAGGTACTCAAGAAGAAAGAACTATCTTTTCAATCCTATGCCAAAGCTAGTGACACTCTTACTGAAGTACACTCTTATTTAAGAGATCCTGCAGAAAAGGGAGGACTTGGGCTGGACACACAAACAAATGGCTCTACTACTCTGAATAAGAGTGACGAAAGAATAACGTTTGTTAGTGCTCAGCAAAATATTTCTCAAATAACCTACATCATTGGTCAGAAAGCTAAGGTTGTTGACAAAGGAAAGGCAGTCGCTACCAAACCTTTGTGGGAAAAACAAGTCCAAAAGAAAACCATTGGGAATGTTTCTGTAAAGAAACATAACACTGAAAAGTGTAATCACCCACAGTTCTATGTCTCTTAGAAAGGAAAAATTGAAAGAGCAGGCAAATTTTCCAACATCACGTTTTCTGGAAAGAAAGACGTTCCAGAGACTAGCAAAGCTGCTGAGAAGAGAAATCAGGTAGCACCAAGTGCTCGAAATGGCATTGGCTATAAAGCCATCGGGAAACAACTCACTCGTGAGTAGAAACAAGAGCAAGAACGATGGATGAAAGCCAGGATTGCGCATAGCAATCATCAGAAGTGGAAGAAAGAACATGTTACGACCACTCTGAATGCCAGGGCTAGAAGAAATCTGGCATGGAAAGCTAAGTTTGCTGAAAAGCAGACTCAGCAATCTGACAGGTATCTGAAAGCACCACAAGGAGCACCAAGAAGGAAAATAGCACCAAGGAACACACCAAGAAGGAAAATAGCTTTAAATGATGATGACACTAATCATTTACCTAAAATTCCTCCTTATGTTCCAACAAGACAAAAGAATACCCCAAAGAAGTTCATTCAGAAATGGATTCCTACAGGGAGATTCTTTAGTCCAGAAGGTTCCATTGTTGGAATGAGAGCTTAACTCCATGTTTCTTGTTTTGTGCAGAACATTCTGAGGAAGAACCCGAAGTGGCATTTTGATAGTGGATGTGGGAAGCACATGACAGGAGACAAAGCAAATTTGGTTAACTACAGAAAATGCGATAAAGGACCATTTATTAGATTTGCTGGAGGAGATGAAAATCCAACCATAGGTTTTGGCAATCTGAAGCTTGGAGCTCTTACAATCTCTGAAGTACTACATGTAAAGGGATTAAAATTTAATCTCCTAATCATGAGTCAATTGGTAGACAAACGTTACATTGTAGAGATCAAGTCGAAACTATGCAAATTAATTGACAATGAGTCAAAGCAGACAGTCTTGGTTGCTAGGCGAAAAGGAAATCTTTATGTTGCTGACTGGGCATCTGCCACAACTGAAGAATGTATCATGGTGAGTCAATCTGGCCACACTGAAGAAAACTGGCTATGGCATAAAAGAATGAGTCACTTGAACTTCAAAACTCTGAACAAGCTAGCCAAGAAAGAATTGGTGGTTGGTTTACCCAAAATGGCATATAGAAAAGATGGTATATGCTCAGCTTTCCAAATGGGAAAACAATCCAAAACATCTTTCAAGTCTAAAACTAGACACTCCAGTGAAAGGGCACTGCAAATGTTACATATGGATCTTTTTGAATCCTCTGTAACTAGCTATGCAGGAAAGAAGTATGGTCTGGTTGTTGTTGATGATTACTCAAGATTCACTTGGGTTGTATTTCTCAAACAAAAATCTGATGCAAGGGTAGAAATACCCAACTTGCTGAATAAGCTTGAAGTCATGAAAAATGACAAGATATCTGTTAGGAAATTTGTTAGATATTTTGTTAGAAATATCTGTTTAGATTTTGATCAGCAACATGATGACTTATCTTAGTCTCAGAAAGGTGATTAGTACTCTTGGTTCACTTGAGCATTGTAAAAGAGGAAACCCACTAAGTATGATAGGCTAGCTAATCTTGTATAGTATGTTAGGTCTCAAAATGTAATTTTTATTTTATGAAGAGAAGACCAAGAAGAAGACATCCAAGCAGAACAAGTTCAACGACATTGAAGATTTGAAGAAACTGCACAAGATTACTGAAATAGTTTTGCAGATACCTTGGCCAGATTTCTTGAAGACGCGAATGATTGCTAAACAAATCATGTCACAAGAGATATCTGAGAAGTTAAGAGGTCCATCTGGAAAACAAGGAAAGTGTCCACAGATATCTACACTCAGATACCTTGAGCTTTAAACCACATTTCTGATAAAGAAATATATATTGCAAACAAAGTTGTTTCAATAAAAGTGGTATCTGAAGTTAAAGGTAAGGACGTGCTAAAACTCAGAGAAATCTGATAAAATTAAGTCTCTGATACAAAGCATAGTTCCGTTGGCACTCTGAGGACAAAAGTATAGCATGAGGCATTTAATGCACGGACATAGATGTCTGAACAAATGCAACGGTACCTTCTGAAGAAGAAGACAAACCTGCTACAGTACTATACACAGATATCAATAGTTTGAATTTGATTTAAGCCTAACAAATACTATTCAACGGCATTCAAATTCATCTATAAATATCAACACTTAGACTGCTTGAGTAGATACGCTGAACCTTAGATACACAGAACTTACTGAACACCATTTACACGAACATATTCTCTCAAGCAAACTACTTATCCTCAAAGCTTTCTGTTGCGACCAAAGCTCCTGATCTTAAGTAGTACTAAAGTTCTAAGTGTCCTGATCCTAAACAAGCACTGCTATTTGTGAAAGAGTTGAATCGAAAGATCAAGTATCTGAAATTCATTCTCTTGAACAATTATCATAGACTTGGGTTGGTAAAAAGAACAAGATACCATACATTGCAAAGTGTATTAAGTATACTTGATTCATAGAGCTATCTGATTAACTGAAAAGTTATTAAAGAAGCTCATCTGACAACTCAAACCAAAACCAACACATCACTGGCGTGGAGTACAGGAAGTACTTAGTTTGAGAAACTAAGGAATAACTCCAAGGTTATTGAGCACAGGAAGTACTTAGCTTGGGAAGCTAGGGAATAGCTCAAAAAGGTTTCTGAGTCTGAGAAGTACTTGGCTGTGAAAGCCGGGGAACAACTCAGGGGGAACATTTGGTTGGGAACTATTTGTTTAAGGAATCTTAGAATAGGATTTTTGTAAGGTGACCTCAATTATCTATTCTAGTGAATTCTAGGTCTTTGGAAGACCGAAGTAGATTAGTTGGAGGATTACGCCACCTCCAGATACCACTATACTTGCTGTGTTATTTACTTTTCTGTACTTACATTTCAGCAACACACACACACACACACTTTAACTGTTTCTGCACTTATCTATCTGAAGTCTTCCGCGCTCTGAATCTAAGTATCAGATATCTACACAGATATCTGAGAAATAGTTTTTATCGACAAAAGTTTTAAAAGACTATTCACCCCCCCCCCCCCCAGTCTTTTACTTTGCCGTTATCTGGACCAACAATATCTGTAATCAGAACAGACCATGGTACTGAGTTTGTGAACCTCTACATAGAAGAGTTTTGTACCTGCAAAGGTATACAACATCAACTATCTTCAGTAAGGACACCACAACAAAATGGTGTTGCTGAAAAGAAGAATAGGGCACTAAAGGAAGCAGCAAGAACAATGCTTGCTGACATTGAAATAAGTGAAATCTATTGCGTTGAAGCGGTTAACACAGCCTGCTACACTCAAAATAGATGTTTGATTAACAAACACCATGACAAAACTCCTTATGAACTTTTGATTGGTAGACCCCCTAGTATCAAACATCTAAGGGTGTTTGTTTGTAGATGTTTTGTTCTTAACAATGGAAAAGAATACTTGAGAACATTTCAACCAAAAGCAGATGAAGGAGTATTTCTTAGTTATTCTCTGAATAGCAAAGGCTACAGAATCTACAACAAAAGAACGCAAAAGATTGAAGAATCTGTTCATGTAGTCTTCTACGAAGGAAACAAGAAAGCACCCTTGAATGAAGAACTCTCAGATAGGTTCAAAGAACTAATGATAAAAGATTCTGAAGAAGAATCCTCAAAAGGAAACAACTCTATCATTCACTTAGAGGATGACTTTGACGATGAAAAGCAACCATTGCCTAGTAACAACCAGATGACTCTAAGATATGATGAAGAATTTCATATGAGAATTCCAGAAATGGAACAGGTTACTGAGAACCTTCATCATGAAGAGGTTTCTGAGAATGAGATTGCTGAAAATCCAATCCCAGATATCTCTAACACAGAAAAAGTGTCAGATATCTATGGCATTTCCCGTGTGCCAGATATCTCAGATACTGCACAAGTATCCTGTAAAGATCATATTGATTCACATTTAGATCAAAATGATATTGATCCTACTAGTTCAAAACCCATTATGAAATGGATAAGAAATCTTCCTGCCAAGGATGTGATTGGTCCTTTAGACCAAGGAGTTAGAACTAGGAGAGCAATTGCTGACTCTCTTTATGGATGTTTCATCTCAAACATTGAACCTAAAATATAGAAGAAGCATTGAAGGATCAAGATTGGATCTCTGCAATGCAAGAAGGGTTGAATCAATTTGAGAGAAACAAAGTCTGGAAACTGGTTCCATTTGTTGATGGAATATCTGTAATTGGAACCAAGTCGGTTTTCAGAAACAAAATGAATGAGTCTGGTGAAATAACCAGAAACAAAGCAAGGTTGGTTGCCAAAGGATTCACCCAGACTGAATGACTAGATTTTGATGAGTCATATGCTCCAGTAGCAAGATCGGATGCAATTAGACTATTTCTAGCCTTTGCAGCTCATAATGACTTTAAAGTTTATCAAATGGATGTCAAAAGTGCATTCCTAAACGGTGAACTTGCTGAGGAAGTCTATGTTGCACAACCACCAGGCTTTGAAGTTTCCACAGAAAGTAGAATGGTTTATATGCTTCAGAAAGCTCTGTGTGGATTGAAACAGGCTCCGAGAGGATGGTACGATACTTTAGCTAAATACTTGCTGGAAAGTGGCTTCAAGAAAGGAGATGTTGATAAAACACTCTTTACTTTGAACCATGAAGGGAAACTACTCTTAGTTCAAGTATATGTTCATGACATTATATTTGGATCTAAAGACAAGCAACTTTGTGAAGACTTTGCTGAGCTCATGAAAAGTAAATTTGAGATGAGCATGATGGGAGAATTAAACTACTTCCTAGGATTGCAAGTCAAGCAACTTAATGATGGAATATTCATTAGTCAAACAAAGTATGCAAAAGATATGCTCAACAAGTTTAATCTAAAGCCTTCTGAAAAGAATGCTAAGATACCTACGAGCATTGGAAGCAAAATGACCTATAGTGAATCTGACAAGAGTGTTGAAGAGCACAAGTATAGGAAATTGATTGGGTCTCTATTGTACCTCACTGCAAGTAGACCTGACATTCAATATGTAGTTGGAGTGTGTGCTAGATTTCAGACAAATCCAATGCAATCACACTACAACATTGCTATGAAAATATTAAGGTATGTAAAGGGTACTGTAGAAGTTGGATTGTGGTATCCAAAAGTCAGTGGATTAAGTTTAGTTGGTTATTCTGATGCTGACTATGTTGGATCATTGCTTGATAGAAAAAGCACCTCAGGAACTTGTCAATTTCTTGGTGCTAGATTAATATCATGGTTCAGCAAGAAACAAAACTCAATTGCCACATCTACCACAGAGGCTAAATATATTGCTGCTGGGTGTTGTGCTTCACAGATATTGTGGATACAACAACAACTCAAAGACTATGAGATCAATGAAGAGAAAACTCAGATTTTTTGTGACAACACAAGTGCTATTGCCATAACTCAAAATCCTAAGTTTCATGCAAGAACAAAGCACATTGATGTTAGACACCACTTCATTAGAGACCATGTTGAAAAAGGCAATATAGAGATACTCAAGATTGGGACTTAAGACCAACTTGCAGATATCTTTATAAAGCCTTTGCAAGAAATCAGGTTTTTATCCTTGAGACATAGTCTTAGGTTAATGGAGCTACCAAAGGAACTGAAAAGTTCTAATCTCTAAGACGAAGACTCAGAAAGGAGAAAGATATCTGGAATAGGCATCTAGATATCTAAGGCAAAAAGGTATCTGAGACAAAGAACTCATATTCTAAAAGGATGGGTAAAAGTGTTTTTTAAAGATTTCTGAGACGGGTACTCAGATATTTATGATATCACAAAGTGAGGGGGAACACAAAAGAGAAATGTGGTACAACTGTATTCAATCAACCATACCTGTGATGTCTTGTACCTTTTCATTTATTTGATATATTACATATAGTCTCTGAACTGACTATATAAGTCCAGAGACTGTCCCCTAGTCACAGAAAAGAGATTTGATTCAGGAAGCTATTCGCCAAATTTCATTAATTGGGCAAAATTACAATTACTGATTGTGATCATTGCTGAAAAAGCAAACGTGACCCTTGATGAAATGGGCGTTTGATCTTAACAGACGAGATTAATTCTCTGTAAAATAGTGGACTGTAAAAACTCAGACGTGGCCCACTAAGCATTTAATGCAAAATAATTTTTTACCCACGTCTAACTGCATTTGCACAGATACATATGCACAAAATCAATTTGTATGTATATATCTGCTGAAAGTACAATGCTATATATATATTGGATTTTGGCAAAAGAAATCACTTTCGCTTTATCCAACATTCATACTTACACAGAAATAGCAAAAACAGAAATCTCTCTCTAAGTTTTTCTGCAAATCTCTCTACAATTCTACTTGATCTCTCTTAGTTTTTCTGAAAACAACAACTAATCTGTCCTGATAACCTCTTCTTTTTTTTTTCAAAAACCTTCTATTTAAAGAGATGGCTCCAAAACGTGCTGCTGTTAAGGATACCAGTGCTACTGCCTCTACTGCTGCTGAAAAGCAAGCACTAGTGCTAGTAATAGCAAACAATCATCTCATAGGCGATTTTAATACTGAAAATTTGACTTCAAACCACAGGATTATTTGGGGTGGTGCTATGATTGAGCAACACCTTTTTCCTGTAATCGTAAAACAAGTAGATAGGAGGACTATCCTTGGTATGCTTGAAAAGGCACAAATCAAGGGTTTTCTCTCACCTCTTCCCAGTGGATGCTCTTCACTAGATGTACTTGAGTTATATAATAACTAGCGTGTCATCACCAGCATTACTAATGGCATTGAAGAAATGTCCATTAAAACCAAAGTTCAAGGAAAAGAAATTTTCCTTAACTGCCAAGGATTCTGTGATATCTTTGGTCTCCGAAATCAAGGAATTGACTTCGAGATTAACACCAATGATGAAACTCTCCTTGAAGGTGTTAAGACCCTGTACTGTGATGTTTGAAACTTGGACAGGCCATATACTCCTCCTGAGTTCAAACTTTCTGATATAAGGACCAGACATCTATACATTCATTGGGATGTCTTGGCTTGCCTTCTTCACAGATGCTTTGATGGTCTACAAGGTGGAGCTGACCAAATAAGCTTGGAACGGTGGATAATGATGTTCCTTCAGAAGGAAGAAATAACTAGGTCTGAAAACCTTTTTAACTGGGGAAAGTACGCCTACGTGAAGTTTGTGAAGAAGCTACAAAGCTTTGAGCCAAAGATCATCAATGGCCTTTCTGAGCCAAAAGCCACAGTGAGCTTTGGACTAAAGATATGCTTCTTGCTGGAAAAGCTTGGCATTGAGCTCAGAAAGACGGCTGACATAGCCAACAATAACCTGCTCTACAAATATGAGTATACAAACATGATGAAAAAGGTTACTGCGTCTCAGAAAGGTTCTAAGAAACGAAAGACTGACGAAGTATCTGAGGGATCCGTTGCGACCAAAAAGCCCAGAACTTCATGAAAGAAGACTGCTGACAAATCAGAAAGCATACCCGTTGTGAATGTCGACTCTAAGATATCTGCCGCCACTACTGATGAACTCATCAATGCAGATGAACTCATCAATGCTGCTAAGTTCACAGCAGATGAACTCATCAACGCTGCAAAAGATACAACTGCTGATGAACTCATAAATGCTACCAAGGAAAGCCTTGCTGATGAACTCATTGGTAAAAATGAGAGTAGTGGAAGGCATCAAGCCCTATCTGCAGAAACCGCAGGGATTATGGATCAATCTGTTCCTAATGTTGATGAGAGCTCTGATGATGATGAATTTGTCATCTCTCAAGTCCTACAGAAATTAAAAAAGGGCTAAGGTTGCTGAAGAAGCAACAAGTTCTGTGGATGCTGAAAGAGTAGAGGTATCTGAAGAAGAACTCACACCTCAGGTTGCTGAATAAGCACTAATTTTAGAGGTTGCTGAGAAAGCACCCATTACAAAGGTTGCTGAAGAAGCACTTAGTATAGAGGTTGCTGAGATAGAACCTAAGACCAAGGAATCTGGACAAGACACAGTCAAGCTGAGTGGTGACATAGTGCTGGATGATTCTGACATTGCCTCCACACTATATAAACTGTCACAAAAGGATCAGGATGAGCCGCACTTTAATTCATCCAATTCACATGATTCACCAGATGATAATGAAGCCATGGTGAATGAATTGCAGTTTGACATACTAGCACTCCTGACTGCTGAAGAAAATCCTACAAATGAGTAGATTCCCCAACTCAATGAAAGGGATCAAACTGAGACATCTAC
This sequence comes from Plantago major, assembly GCA_026545765.1. Taxonomy (NCBI): domain Eukaryota; kingdom Viridiplantae; phylum Streptophyta; class Magnoliopsida; order Lamiales; family Plantaginaceae; genus Plantago; species Plantago major. Next base: position 58,812,941 of record CM048840.1, on the reverse strand, counting down.
TCAGAATGATCAACCAGGGGAGGCAACTGAGTTGCACACTCAGGAAAGGTCTGAAGTACCTGAAACTTCAAACAAAGAAGCTGAAATGGAACAACAAGACCAAGGCATAGAAGGGTCACAAGTTCAAGAGACCAATCAGCCTGAAGCTGAATGGTTTAACTCTCTACTTGTGATATTTTATGTTTATAAATCTTGTTACTTATGAAATTTCATTGTTACAGGCTAAATTAGAAACAAAATAACAAGAGGAAGCTGCAAAGCTTGCCTCAAAGACTGAGAAGGAGGCTCCCATAGCCTCACCACTTAAGGAACCTGAGCCTGTATTACAGGTGAAAAATAGTTTCTTACGACATAACTTTTCAGATATCTATTGTATACGCTTGACTAACAAAGTGTTTGTTTCTAATAGGCTCCAACTGAGATGAAAAATGATGAGGCTGAGAAGCCTAACTCATCAGAGAATCAACCAGAGACTCACAAAGTCTCTGAGGAACAAGTATCTGAGCCTTCTATTGAGAAGGTATATATATCTCAGATATCTATATTCTTCACAATGTTACTTTGATCATCTTTGTAAAGACTTAACACTTTCTACTCATAGGTTCAAACAGAAGTAGAAGTTGCTGGGGAATTACCCACTCAATCCCCTCAAATAATGGAAATTGATGAGGCCACCAAGCCTTCATCACCAGAGAGAATAACAGAAACTGGACAAGTTTCTGAGAGACAAGTGTCTGAGCCTCCTACTGTGGAGGTAATTGACATCTCAGATATCAAATTGTCTAAGTGTTTCTCTCCTGATAAATTTCTAAGTGTTATGTTATATTTTATTCTCAGGTTCAAAAAGAAAGAGAGGATGCTGAGGATCAGACTTCCAAGTCTCCACCTCACACCAAGATATCTGAGGCACCTGTAGTCCAACCTTCTGAGCCTGTTGCTGTTGCACAGGTAACACATATACTTGACTACTCTAAAACCCATATATCTACTAAAGTTTCGAAACTAACTCAAAACTCTCTCTTTCAGGCTCAAGCTAGTGCCTTAGTGGTCCCTGAAGATTTGACCAAGGACCTACTTCCATTCTTCAACGCTCATACTCTGCCAAAGCATCTAAAGTGTTTCAAAAAATGGCAGAGACTCAGATACTCTGATCTGTTTGAGATCACAAGGGTCACTGATCACCCTACCAGAAGAGCAAGAGAATTTGACTTGGAGAATTATGTGCATGCAATGTTTCCATCTGAGCAATACGTATTTGCCACGTTGATGAATAATAACTTCATAAAGGAAGTAGCACACAAGCTTATTGAATCCTTTGAAAAGGCAGATGGTCAGACCAGAATGGAGATGGCATTCAAGCCAATCTGGCCCAAGTCCCTACAGTGCATACCCTCTGAACAAAAGGAAGTAAATGGACAATTGGTCACACTTCCTGAAGTGATCAATCTTGTTTCTGAAGATGAGGAGGAAACAGATGAGAATAATTTTGAAGAACCTCCTTCTGACCATCATAAGGATGATGATGACAAAAAGGATGATGATGATGCCCCTGCACCAGGGACAGGAGGGATTTCACAAGGTAATAATGCCTCAGTTGCTGAAAAGTACACTGAGAGGACTTCACAAAATTCCCCTCCTCCATCTCATCAGAAGTGTACACATCCATCTCCCCCAACAAAAAGACTCTACTGAACAAGTAGTGGAGCACTCTGACGACAACATTCAGAAAATATTGGATGCACAAGCCAGAGTTGCTCAACTCAAACAACTGTTGGAGGAAGAACAACAGCTAAATCTTCAACTGGAAGAAAAGATAGCTGAATCTAAAGCAAAGCTCCAATAGATTGAAGATCAAACAATCAAGGAAACGGAAGCTTATGTTGAAATGAATGAACTCCAGCTTGCTGTTCAGGCAATTGCTGTTCACTTGGGAGTTTCTCACTTAAAGAGAAAACTGATAGCTCCTCAAAGCTTCAGTAAAACACCAAATCTCAACTCCCATGATTACATGGCCAGATACCAGGTTCTGGCAACTCTAAGAAAGGAGTTGTCTCATCAAAATGAAGAAGTAATTGCATCAGTCCCTACTGAAATGAAGAAGTTCACTGAGTTAATCACTCATAGAACAACAAGCTTGGTCATTGCTCAGAGAGACCTAGGCATGGTGAGGGATGATGACACTAATCTTGCTGAAAAAGCCCTTAATGAGGCTAGCTATGCTGCTGGAAAAGCAGATGCTACTCAAGGTCCACTAGTAGAGCTCACTGATAAGGACACTGGACTTATCAAACAGAATCAGGAGCTCAAGGCTGAAATTCAGAAGTTGGTTGCTGCTTACAATTATCTACAAGGAAACTTTGAGTCTCTCTGAGAATCCTTTGTGGCACTTAGTCAGTCAACAATGACTATGGGGGAAAGGTATCCAAGACAAGGGGAAGGTTCTGGTGCTCAGAAAGGAAGAGAAAACAAGAAGAAATATTCCCAACTACCACTCAGAATCAATGAGTCCTCCTCAAGTCAAGCTGCTCTACAAGTAGTAGTTACTTCCCAGCAACCTTCTGAACAAACAATAACAACAAGGGCCAGGGCACAAAGACCTCCAAGGAGTACCAAGGCTCCAAGGAGAAGACAAATAAGAGGGATTGAAGAGTCTTCTGAAGAGGAAGAAGAAGAAGGCCAAATCAAATCCCAGGGCAATGAAGAAGGCTGCAAAATTCCCACAAGAATTGATTTTGATGATGATGATGAAGAGAATGATGAAGATGAAGCTCCTCGTCACAGAAAAAGGAAAAGGGTTGATAGCGTATCTGAGCCCATAGCAGCTAAAACACCATCTGGAAATACCATGTCAATCCAGGGTGGTTCTTCAAGCAATCCCCCAAGAGAGAATTCAAGACAAAGGAGTAACAGGCTAAGAGCTGAACAAAGAAAACTTCAACTACCACTCAGGACTGAAGAAGCCAAGATTGAGTATGTGAAGACCAACAATGACTCCTCTGTCTACAGGTGCATTAATCAGAAGAATGGTTACTGGATTCTGGAACTCAAGCACTTATTGGTAAACAAAAAATTTCCAGAACCAATCCATAAACAACTCATAGCATGGAGAAAAGACAAACCAGTACTGATAAATTCAAAGCATGTCAAAGCATGGCTGGATTTTGAAATCTCCAAAAGAACTGAAGCTATGGAAAAGGACATCGCCTTTGAATGTCCTTATGGGAAACCAGATGATGTGCACAGAATTCCCAAGAAGACTGGAACAGGCACAAGAACAAGACTTGCTGTGGAACCCTTTGAGTCATTCTACATGACTGAAGATCAATACAAGGCTGACATCAGATATCTGAGGATTATATATGAATGCTTCAAGCTATTAGATATCAGAATTGAGCATGCCTAGAAATGGGGAAAGTATTTATGGGTCAAACATTTTTCCAAGAAGAATCCCACCAAATCATACAAAGAAGTCAGTGGTTATGCCAGAGAAACTCAGATGTTGGTCAGAACCTTGCTCTATGACTACTCAGATGATATCAAAAGATTTGGATATAGGGAATATGCAAATTGATCCTTGGAGTTGCTGAAGATTTTGAAGACTTGAAGATTAGTAAATTAGAATGTTTACTAGGAGCTTGGTTACTCCTATTGTTCTAATTTAACTATGTATTTTGTATCTTGCTGATTGTGCTTTATATTTTATCATTGTAAAAGTTATCTGTAAACTTTACTTGTAACATATCTGATGAACCTACTCTCAGATATCAATCTATAAAAAGATAACTTGTCAGCAAAGATCACACCTTGTGATTTGGTTGATGTTTACTTTCTGCACTTGATTAAAATGAATTGAAAAAATCATAAGAAATGATTAAGTGTTGGATTGTTCCCTCTTCCAAGTTGTAATAGGTTTTAAAGATAGTCATCGTTGACAGATCAAAAAGGGGGAAATTTGTTAGGAATATCTGTTTATATTTTGATCAGCAACCTAATGACTTATCTTAGCTCAGAAAGGTGGTTAGTACTCTTGGTTCACTTGAACACTTTAAAAGAGGAAAATCACTAAGTATGTTAGTCTAGCAAATCTTGTATAGGATGTTAGGTCTCTAAATGTAATTTTTATATCTTTGAAGAAGACCAAGAAGAAGGCATCCGGCAGGAGAGTTCAACAAATTTGAAGATCTGAAGACTGCACAAGATGGCTAGAGACAAAGGAAATTGGTCTCATCAGATACCTATGTCCAGATATCTTAGAGAAACAAGTGTTTCTCTATAAACAAGTTTTGCAAAAGATATCTGAGAACACAAGGTTTCTGAACGAGGAAAAGTGCCCACAGAAACCTACACTCAGATACCCTGGATAAAACTATGTTTCTGGGAAACAATGTTTCAATAACATGTGTGAAGGTCTCTGGAAAGGGACATGCAATTCGTCAGAAGGCGTGCATAGTTCCGTTGGCATTACAGGACAAAAATAGTACAATGCAAGAAATGCGTAGACAGAGACATTTGAACAAAAGAGGAAATCATTGAAAAGAGACAATGTCTTCTACAGTACTATTTTCAGATATCAATAGCTTGAATTTGAATTGAGCCTAACGGATACTATTCAAACGGCTTCAAATTCAACTATAAATATCACCACTTAGAATGTTTGAAATACACACTGAACATCTTGAACTTACACACAGAACGAACTCATTCAAGCATACAAGCCTTCAACCTACTGATTGTTTAGCTTACAGTTGCGACTAAGCTCTTGAATTCTAAGTAGCACGAATGTTCTAAATGTCCTGTTCCTTAACAAGCATTACTATTTGTGAAGGAGTTAAATCAAAAGATCAAGTATCTGAGTTTCATTCTCCAGAACATTTAACATAGACTTGGGTCAGTAAAGAACATATCACCACACATTGTGAAGTGTGTTAAGTGATTCTTGTTCTATAGAGTAATCCTAAATAACTGAAAAGTTAGTAAGACTACTCACCTGATGTAACGACCCGAAAATTACACTAATTTTTTAAAGAACAATGGCTTTAAACAAAGACGAAAAGAAATCTAAAAACTCAAAATGAGTTCAAAATCTAACAGAAAACTTGCAAAGAACACTATTTTCAAAAGCAGCGGCTAAAATTTTACAAAATCCCAAGTAAGTCCCCACTGTCTCTCTAGTTGCTGAATGTCTACCCGACTCGGTATTCCAACTTTCTCGGAATCTACAAGGAAGGAAAACAAATGAGTGTGAGACAAAAATCTCAGTGGTGTTCGTGTGTGACAGTGACAATTAAAATATCAATAGGAAAAACATATCAGAATCCAAAAATAATAATCATATCCTATAACGAAGCAATGACAATGCAATCAATCGTTCGTTAGTGCCGCTCCTTATAATCCCAATCCGAGCCCTTATCTCTCCACTCAATCAATCAATACCCGCCATGGTACGGGCTGGTACACTACTACCTCTAAGACCTCAGCATCTCCTGCCTCGCGTCAAAGAGAAGTAAGCCAGAGCAACCCACAAACATATCGACAGTCACCACTGCCCAAAAATGCTATGAGTATACCCTAACCGAAAGCTTGGCCAAAACAATCATTCAATTGAAGCAATATCATATACAATATATACATATTTTTATTGAGCAAAAACGATGACAAATCAATTTTGATGCAATGTTTGAAAAGAATGAGTCGGAACTTTGATGCAATACATATATATATACAAGCAAGTACTTCCTTGGTTTTCGCAAGCGTTTTAAGAACACTCACCGTAGAAAGTTTTGCGTCAAATCTCAAAATACGTAGTTCTTGAGTAAGAAGGGTACCGGCCAGTAAGAAACCATTCCAATATTAAAAGAACTACCCCAATAACCCACAACTCTCACAAGACTTAAACCACTTAACATATAAGGGAAAAATGAGCCATGAAACACCAGAAGCAATTAAGCATATAAATACATAGCTAATACATATGTATCACGAATCAACTTTTGCAATTTTGCGGCAGAAAGTCAAATTAAAATTGAAACAAAATAAATGACAGGCTGGGTTTTGAACCCCAAACTTGTGGCAAACATAATACTAAGCCTAAACTACTGACCATTCGGACACACACATGTTGTTAACAAGAATAACGTTTTACAGTCCAAGAAAGAATGCACAGGTATTGAGAAGAAACAGAAAAACTGAGAGCAAGAACAAAAAGTGCACAAGTCAGGGTTCGAACCCATGACCTCTGCCAAGCACATAACTTAAACAACACCACAGAGACCACTCGGAGACAACTAGTAATTGATAGCTGGCTTACTCAATTTAATAGATATTACGTATAAAGCTATAATTTGAAACTAAAAACATAGTACGTATAAGAAAATAGAGCATGCACCAAACAAAGACAAAGAATAAAGTCACTTAAGCGAGAATCATGCCACAAATCGTATGAATGTAATTAAGCAAATTAGATACATAATACAAAAGTATTACTTATCACTTTTAGCAATTTTGTTAATAACAAAAATAAAAATAAAATTGGAACAAAACAATGAGGCAAGCTGGGATCGATAGCAAAACCTCTACAATTCCTAAACTCCGCCAAATAACCACTCGGAGACAAGTAATCCTATGAATAACAAGTACAGATTACAATCATCAGTTGTGCAGCTGTTTAGAAACAGATGTAGAGCTTTTAGGATAGAAACAGAGCATGCGGGAAGAACATAACAATGCCATAATTTGGCATGTAAACACGATTTGTTTGAGCAAACACAAAGATTCCCCCCCCCCCCCCTTCCCTCTAAGACTTAATTAAAAAGTAGGAACCTTTTTTTTTTTTTTTTTGGCTAATTGATTAATAATGAATGACTGCCTTAATTATAATATGATAAATAGCTGGTGCTCGTGATGCAGAGTGGAAGCATATGTCTCAAGTACCATATGCAAGTGTTGTAGGTAGTTTCAAACATACAAAAAGGAAAACAAGGTTCGAAACATACCGCACGGCGAGGTGAAAGGGATTCAATGAAGAACAAAGAAAGCCACGTGAAGAACAATGTTTATGCCTTAGTTTTCAGAAGAAAAGGTGTTTATATAAAGAAGAAGACGTCGATTTGATTTCGGTTTTTGATGGAAGATTAACGTGAAATAGTATATCATACTGGTAAAGTTTTTAGAAGTTTACAACAAATCAAAGAGTAGAAAGAAACCAACAATTAAATGACTCCTTTTATTTTAAAAACTCTAAGCCAACTAACGTACAGGGTTTTAATCATAAACTAAAATAACATAATAAAATTAATTCCATGAACGAAAATACGGGGTTACACACCTGACAAACCATCATAACCAATACCTTAAACGGCGTGGAGTACAGGAAGTACTTAGTTTGCGAATCTAAAGAATAACTCTAAGGTTACTGAGCATAGGAAATACTTAGTTTGGAAAACTAAGGAACAGCTCAAAGGTTTCTGAGTATAGGAAGTACTTGGCTGGGAGCCGGGGAATAACTCAGGGGGAACACTTGGTTGGGAACCTAGTGTATTTAGGAATCAAGAAAAGATATTTGTAAGTTGAACTCATTTATCTGTTTTAGTGGATTCCAAGTCTGAGAAAGGCCGAAGTGGATTAGTTGAAGGATTACGCCACCTTCAGATACTACTATAAAAGACGTGTTATTTACTTTCAGTAATTTACTTATCGTTCTGTTTATCCTGCTAAGTATTTAAACACATTATATCTAGCTGAGCACTGCACTCACTTATCACAGAAAAGTCTTCCGTTCTCTGAAATTAAGTATCAGATATCTTCATAGATATCTGAGAAATTGTGTTTATCGACAAAAGTTGTAAAAGACTATTCACCCCCCCCCCCCCCCCTAGTCTTTTCCTTTGCCGTTATCTAGACCAACACCGCTTTTGCTAATTCTTTACATACCGGGATATGTTAATGGAATAGTTATTTGACATAAATAGTGGTTATACAACTCTATACATCCTTCGCGGTGTGATATTTCTGCTGAGTGACACAGTAGTTTCATTGAACTGAGTGGGGGTACTCGTGCCGACTGTGCCTTAGCACCATAGTATTTCTTCGTTGTCGTTAGAGGTAACTGTATAGGATTTTAACTAGGAAGTTGGGAGTAGCATAGTAGAGGGAGGTTGGGGAACCTTTACACATGTCAATTATTGATTTACAACAAAAGCAATTTAGGGTTTACTGCGAACTGATTATTCTGCCTGAGATTAAAACCGTTTACTTTTCTACATTCAATTTCAATCTTGATTGTATTTCGAGATTACAAGTTCTACAATGGAAAACGAGATCTCTGAGTGCACATCAACAGTCGGCCGCAGTGAGGCTGCTGTCCAGCCCCCCATTTTCGCGACTTTTTGCATTTTTTCGATTCTTTTTTGTTTTTCGATTTTCAAAAAGCAAACATAATAAAGAAGAAATTTTGAAAACATTTGAAAAAAAAATTTCGAAAAATAATTTTGGCACGGAAAACGAGAAAAAGACAAAAAATTTAAAATGCGAATGTATGTGTGAAAAATAAATGTGACCTTGGGTTGCCTTCCAAGAAGCGCTTGTTTTAGGTCTTATAGCTCGACCCCTGTTCAGAGATGACCTTTAGGATGGATACATGTGGTCTAAGTTAGGTCCGTCCACCCATATCCACCTTCCAGCAGCATTCTTCTTTCGCATCCTCGTTGGAGAGTTTCGATTGATGTTAGGTCTATCAACCCATTCCCAGTTCCTGTCAATTTTCATGTCAAACTTACGACTTAGCTCTCTCCTTCTTCTCGAGTTTGCCGATGTCATCTCTTAATGGTTCTTAAGGTATTTCCCCCCTGCATAAAGACTAACAGACAAACTCCCACAGACACAGACAGATAAAACTAGAGAAAGATAATTCTATTTTCTAATAAACAGGAATATGAAATTATGTGTTTTTGGGGATTTTATTTAATTAACGTAAACTGATAAACATATGGCAATGAAAATACAAGATTTAAAATCAGGTAGAGAGAACATGTAAGAATCAACCTTCACTTTGATAATAAGTTTATATCAGGAATTATAGATAGCGATAGTTACGGCTGAAGGGTCACACAAGTCATGTATCTTATACTAAGGCGTAGTCAGTACAGATACCCCATGTAGACTATCGTCTAGCTCAAAGCTGTCACCAGTGGCTAGCTCAACAACAAACCTCTGGTAGATTATCAACTTATAGACACGGCTGACATCTCCTAATCTAATGCAATGAATACTCATGTCATGCGATAAACATAAATAAACAATGCATCTTTCCTCAAACAGCACATGTATGAACGACAATTGCATAACCAACAAAGATGCTAAATCTATTCCATCATGTATAATCAAAGATTCCGGCTAACCCTTACATAAGTAAGTTAGCCTGACATAACTGAAAGTAAACAAACAAATACCAAAAAGAAAATATTTTTCAATTTTTCCTGAGGAAATCAATTTTTTTTGGGTTTATTCTGTACGAATTGAAAGACAGTGCGTAAAGTCAAGCGAAAGAAATAATTCAACTTATCTCGGATGATCGAAACTTGCTTGAGCGGTCAAGTGTCCCCGGCAGCGGCGCCAAATTAATTTTGATGTGCAATTAGAGATTTTGATTTTCGTAGTAGAACCTGTAATCTCTAAATACAATCTGAAAGTGCAAGTGTTTGAGTCACTGTTTTCACAACACTAAGACTGCACTTGAGTCGGTGTTTACACAACACTAAGACTACACTTTGTAATTGCACTTGAGTTACTACATTTTGCCTTTATTCAACTTCACTAGTTTCCAAGTTGAGTTATCTGATTTCGGACATTAAACAGGTTAGAAAGTATAGGTGTTACGACGGTGTTTTCGCGACACCTATTTGAACTGCAGCTTTAGTACTTGTTCGATATGTTCCTAAATTAACCTTAACCTAGTTCCACGGTTTTAGGTTAATTGTGCAGGTTCAAAGAAGTCAAGGGATTTGAAATTGAAACCTAGAAAGACTTCGAAGCAAAGTGGGAAAGCAAATCTGATCAAAGAAGAATTATTTCCTTATTGGAGACCAAGAGAATCTGCGACAAAGTTATTAAGGATATATGCTTAGGAAATCTGAATATTCCAAGTATATGACTGGGGGCTGAAATAAGAAGGAAAGAAATCAAAGATGAAGGAAAGCATGTAAAGCAAGCATAAAGGAAGAAACAATAAGAAAAGTAAATATGCACTTTCCTTATTGAAGAAGAGAGCAAAGGAAAAATTCATAAGAGAAGAATTTGAAGCTATAAGTCAAGATCTTTTGCAGCAAACAAAAGGAACTTACCATCTAGCGTCTAGGGTTGTAAACCTATATAAGAAGCTAGTCGTAGTTCACAAAAAGTGCGGAAGTTCATACAGCCGTTCTGAGTGTAATCACTGCACGGCCTTGATATTCGCCTAAGCTTCAATCTAGTTGGTGCTAGAGTAGAATTGTGTGTTAATTCAGTAGCTTATTCATCCATAGCATGGATTTCCGTAATTAAGCCGTGGAGTGTCCTTGTAATTCATTATTGTAGTGAGTTACATTTGCCTTTAAGTCTAGGAAGGTTATAATTTATTAACCTTCTAGAAAACCCAAACTTGGTGTCTTTACTTTCTGTTGTGTAGTTATCTTGTTCAGTAGATTAGTAGTGTGTTAGAGTAATTTACTGTTATAGTTATTACTCTACTCAATTCAGTATATCGAAGACATTTTCTGATAGTGTTCTTAGGTGTACTGAATACACTAAGTTACTTTTACTTTTCCGCTGTTGCTATTCTACTTGTGTGTTTAAATTATGTAGTTTAAATACACTGTCTGTTTCTGTATTTCGAAGACACTACTCTATAGTGTTCGGCGGTATACTGAATACACTTGTTCTAGTATTCTACATACTTTACCAGACTTCCATTGTGCCTAACTGTAAACAAGTATAGCAGTTTGAAGACACCTAGGATCTGCTTTGTCATGTCTAATCCAGTGCATCAGAGACACTAAGTAATAGTGCTCTTTGGTATACTTGATTAGCATTAGTGTTAATGTGTATTTAACTTCTGGTTATATACACTGTTTAATACAGTAAAGCTAAGACACTGTTCAATAGTGTCCTTTGGTGTACTGTATACTCTGGTTAAGGATCAGGACACTTAGAACTTTCGTGTTACTTAGAATTCAAGAGCTTGGTCGCAACAGTAAGCTAGAGAATAAGTAGTTTGAAGGCTTGTATGCTTGAATATGTGCGAAGATGTAAGTTCTTGGTGTAAGTTCTCGGTGTAAGTGCAAGCATTCTAAATGGTGATATTTATAGTTGAAAATAATGCCGTTTGAATGGTATCCGTTAAGCACAATGAAATTCAAACTATTGATATCTGTAAATAGTACTGCAGAAGACGTTGTCTCTTTTAAGAGATTTCCTCTTTTGTTCAGATGTCTATGTCTGCGCATTTATTGCACTGTACTCTTTTTGTCCTGTAGTGCCAACGGAACTATGCACGCTTTTCAAGAGACCTTCACTTCTCCAGATACCTATTGAAACATTGTTTCTCAGAAACATAGTTTTATCCAAGGTATCTGAGCGTGGGTTTCTGTGGGCATTTTTCCTTACTCAGTAACCTTGTGTTCTCAGTTATCTTTTGTGAAACTTGTTTATTGAAAAACACTTGTTTCTTCAAGTTATCTGGAAGTAGGTCTCTGAGGAGACCAATTCTCCTTAGTCTTCAGCAATCTTGTGCAGTCTTCGAATCTTCAATACATTGAACTCTGTTGGTCCAGATAACGGCAAAGTAAAAGACTAGAGGGGGGGGGGGTAAATAGTCTTTTAAAACTTTTGTCGATAAAAACTATTTCTCAGATATCTGTGTAGATATCTGATACTTAGATTCAGAGCGCGGAAGACTTAAGATAGATAAGTGCAGAGACAGTTAAAGTGTGTGTGTGTGTTGCTGAAATGTAAGTACAGAAAAGTAAATAACACAGCAAGTATAGTGGTATCTAGAGGTGGCGTAATCCTCCAACTAATCCACTTCTGTCTTCCAAAGACCTAGAATTCACTAGAATAGATAATTGAGGTCACCTTACAAAAATCCTATTCTAAGATTCCTTAAACAAATGGTTCCCAACCAAATGTTCCCCCTGAGTTGTTCCCCGGCTTTCACAACCAAGTACTTCCCAAGCTAAGTACTTCCTGTGCTCAATAACCTTGGAGTTATTCCTTAGTTTCTCAAACTAAGTACTTCCTGTACTCCACGCCAGTGATGGTGTTGGTTTTGGTTTGAGTTGTCAGATGAGCTTCTTTAATAACTTTTCAGTTAATCAGATAGCTCTGTGAATCAAGTATACTTAATACACTTTGCAATGTATGGTATCTTGTTCTTTTTACTAACCCAAGTCTATGATAATTGTTCAAGAGAATGAATCTCAGATACTTGATCTTTCGATTCAACTCTTTCACAAATAGCAGTGCTTGTTTAGGATCAGGACACTTAGAACTTTAGTACTACTTAAGATCAGGAGCTTTGGTCGCAACAGAAAGCTTTGAGGATAAGTAGTTTGCTTGAGAGAATATGTTCGTGTAAATGTTGTTCAGTAAGTTCTGTGTCTCTAAGGTTCAGCGTGTCTTCTCAAGCAGTCTAAGTGTTGATATTTATAGATGAATTTGAATGCCGTTGAATAGTATCCGTTAGGCTTAAATCAAATTCAAACTATTGATATCTGTGTATAGTACTGTAGCAGGTTTGTCTTCTTCTTCAGAAGGTACCGTTGCTTTTGTTCAGACATCTATGTCCGTGCATTAAATGCATTGTACTATACTTTTTGTCCTGTAGTGCCAACGGAACTATGCTTTGTATCAGAGACTTAACTTTATCAGTTTTCTCTGAGTTTTAGCACGTCCTTACCTTGAACTTCAGATACCACTTTTATTGAAACAACTTTGTTTGCAATATATATTTCTTTATCAGAAATGTGGTTTAAAGCTCAAGGTATCTGAGTGTAGATATCTGTAGACACTTTCCTTGTTTTCTAGATGGACCTCTTGACTTCTCTGATATCTCTTGTGACATGATTTGTTTAACAATCATTCACGTCTTCCAGAAATCTGGCCAAGGTATCTGCAAAACTATTTCAGTAATCTTGTGCAGTTTCTTCAAATCTTCAATGTCGTTGAACTTGTTCTGCTTGGATGTCTTCTTCTTGGTCTTCTCTTCATAAAATAAAAATTACATTTTGAGACCTAACATCCTATACAAGATTAGCTAGACTATCATACTTAGTGGGTTTCCTCTTTTACAATGTTCAAGTGAACCAAGAGTACTAATCACCTTTCTCAGACTAAGATAAGTCATCATGTTGCTGATCAAAATCTAAACAGATATTTCTAACAAAATATCTAACAAATTTCCTAACAAATTTCCCCCTTTTTGATCAGTCAACGATGACTATCTGACCTATTACAAATCTGGATGAGTGAACAATCCAACACTTAATCATTTCTTAAGATTTTTCAATTCATTCAATTAAGTGCAGAAAGTAAACATCAACCAAATCACAAGGTGTGATCTTTGCTGACAAGTTATCTTTTATAGAATACTATCTGAGAGTAAGTTCTTCAAATAAGTTACAAAGAAAGATTACAGATAACTTCAATGCATAAAACAAGTTTAGCTCAGACAGCAAAAATACAAAAAAAATAGTAAATTTGGACAACAGGAGTAGCCAAGCTCCAAGTAAACATCCTAATAGACTAGTTTTCAAGTCTTCAACTCTTCAAGTCTTCAACAGTAGTTCTATGGATCAGTCTGCAAATTTTCTATCTCCAAACCTTTTGATGTCATCAGAATAATCATAGAGAAGTGTTCTGACGAGCATCTCAGTGTCTCTGGAAAATCCACAGATCTCTTTGTAGGTTTTGGTAGGATTTTTCTTGACAAAATGTTTGACCCACAGATACTTTTCCCACTTCCAGGCATGCTCTATTCTGATATCTGAAATCTTGAAGTATTCGTAGATAATCCTCAGATATCTGATGTCGCCCTTGTATTGATCTTCAGTTAGATAGAACGACTCATAGGGTTCCACAGCGAGTCTTGCTCTTGTGCCTGTTCCTGTGATATTCAGAATTCTGTGCACATCATCTGGCTTTCCATATGGACATTCATCAGAGAGGTCCTTTCTCATGGCTTCAGTTCTCTTGACAACTTCAAAATCCAACCAGGCTTTAATGTGATTGGTGTTGATCAAGGTTGGCTTATCTTTTCTCCATGCCATAAGTTGTTTATGGATTGGTTCTGGAAATTTTGAATTTACCAGTAGATGCTTAAGTTCCATAATCCAATAGCCATTTTTCTGATTGATGCACACGAGCAGAGGAATCATTGTCATTCTTCACATACTCTATTTTGGCTTCTTCTGGCCTGAGTGGAAGTTGACTTTGTCTTTGCTCAGCTCTCAGTCTGTTCCTTCTCTGTCTTGAATTCTCTTTGGGGTTGTTGCTTGAAGAGCCACCCTGGATAGACTTGGTATTTACAGATGGTGTTTTAGCTGCTAGGGGCTTTGCAGCTATGGGCTCAGTTAGGCTTTCAATTTTCCTTTTTCTGTGAAGAGGAGCTTCATCTTTATCAGTTTCCTCATCATCATCAAGATTAAATCTTGTGAGAGTTTCTGACCTTCTTCATTGCCCAGGGACTTGATTTGGCCTTCTTCTTTTTCTTCAGAAGATTCATTAATCCCTTTAACCTGTCTTCTCCTTGGAGCCTTGGTACTCCTTGGAGGTTTCTGTGCCATGGCCCTAGTTATCATTGTAGTTCCTTCAGTATGTTTCTGGGAAGCAGCTACTATTTGCAAAGCAGCTTGGCTTGAGGAGGGTTCATTGATTCTGAGTGGTGGCTGGGAAGTTTTCATGTTTCTTCTTCCTCTCTGAGCCACACCAGCTCCAGATTTCTTCTTGTTTTCTTCTCCTTCTTCCCATTCCCCGACTTTGAGGTCAGTTGTACACTCTTTCCCCTTCTTCATTGTTGGTGACTCGGTCTCATAAAGAAAGCGAGAGAGAGTCAAAATGCCCTTGTAAATAATTGTGGCGGTGACCAACTTCAAGTTGACTTTGAGCTCTGATTTTGCTTGATAAGTCCATTGTCCTTATCGGTGAGCTCTTGATGGGCTAGGATGGCATCTGCTTTTCCAGCAGTGTAACTTGCCTCTTGGAAAGATTTTTCAGCTAAAGACACATCATCGTCCCTTATCATTCCCAGATCTTTCTGAGCAATGACTATGCTAGTTGTTCTCTGAGTGATGAGCTCAGTGAACTTTTTCATTTCAGAGGGGACGGAGGCAATTACTTCCTTGTTCTGTGAAGACAACTCCTTTTTCAGATGAGCCAATACTTGGTATCTGTTCATGTATTCATGGGAGTGGACATTTGGCAGTTTGCTGAAAGTTTCAGGAGCAATCAGTTTCCTTTTCAAGTGTGAAACCGCTAGATGTTCATTGCGGTGCTCTGCCAAAGTCTTGTCTTCTTCATCATCTGAGTAATCAGCCCAGTGATCTTCATCCTCTTGGACATTCTCATCGATTGTGTCGAGTCCAGCAACTATCTCAGAGATTGGTTTCTTCCCTTTTTGGGAGGATGGTACTTCTTTTGAGGATGATGCAGCCTTAGCATCATGCTTAATTTCAGATACTTCTTCAGTATCGAGTTCTTTGGTGATGGCATTTACAGCATCCTATAGCTCTTTAACCTCAGAGTAAGCAATCATCTCTTGCAGATATTGATCTTGTAGTTGGTCAAGCTTGTCTCTGGATTTAGCTATCTAGTCTTCCAGTTGAAGATGGAGCTGTTGTTCTTCTTCCAACAGTTGTCTGAGTTGAGCAGTTCTGGATTGAGTATTCAACAATTTCTGAGCGATTTCCTCAGAATCCTCAACTACTTGTTCAGTAATAACCTTTTGTTGGAAAGATGGATGAGTTGACTTTTGAGGAGATGGAGACGGAGATTTCTGTGCTTTCCTCTCAGTTTGCTTTTCAACAGTTGAGGCATGATTTCTTTGTGAAATTCCTCAGTCCACAGTGCGAGGCATCATCATCATCCTTTTATGCTGTCATCCTTTTGGTGATGGTCAGTGGGAGGTTCATCGAAGTCGTTTTCATTTATCTCTTCCTCCTCATCATCTTCAGATACAAGATTGATCACTTCAGGAATAGTGATCTTCTGCCCATTAACCTCTTCTTGCTCAGAAGGTATAAATTGCAGAGTCTAGGGCAGAACTGGCTTGAATGCCATCTGTAATCTTGTCTGACTATCTTCCTGTTCAAAGGCTTGTATCAAACTGTGCGCCACTTCTCTGGAGAAATCCTTATGCAATAGAGTCGCAACTGTGTACTGTTCGGTAGGGAACATTGCATGGATATACGTCTCCAAGTCAAGAGCTCGTGCTCGTCTGGTTGGTTGATCTGTGATTCTCAATATTTCAGAGAGATCAGAGCACCTTAACCTTTGCTATTTCTTGAAGCATTGAATATGCTTTGGCAGGGTTTGAGCTTTGAAGAAAGGAAGTAGGTCCCTTTTCTCATCATTGGGAGCCTGCTTTGCACTCGTTTGAGCCTGAAAGAAAGAGTTTTGAGTGAGATTCAAAACTTTTGTAGATATCTGAGTATAAGTGTAGTTTAGTTTCTGAGTTACCTGAGTAAGTACTTCAGGTTCAGAGACTTGTGCTATTGAGACAATTGGTGTCTCAGATATCTTGTTGTGAGGTGGAGACTTGGAAGTCTGGTCCTCATCAACCTTTCTTTCTTGAACCTGAGAATTAAGATTAATACAATACTTAGGAAATTATTTGAAAGAATTTGTGCAAAAATGCTTTAATGAGTTCTGAGTTTTGGACTTACTTCCTCAATAGGAAGCTCAGAGTCATTTTTCTCAGAAACTTTCTCAGTTTCTGGTATTCTTTCATGTGATGTTGCCTTGGGAGCTTCATCAATTTCCATTGATGCAGGGGATGTTTCCCTTTACATTTCTACTTCTGAATGAGCCTGTATGTAGAAAGTATTGAATATTTTAGAAGAAGTTTAAGATAACCCATGATGAAGAATACTTATCACTGATTTTTCATGTACGTTCATGCTAGAAGGCTCAATGATGTGTTCTTCAGAAACCTTGTCGGTCTCTAGGTTCGTCTCTGGCATTTCTGCCTTATCTTCCTCTTTCTCAGTTGGAGCCTGTTAGAAACATTTACTTTAAATGATTAAGCACATAGACAAATGACTGAAAAGTGTTATCTTAAGAATCAATTATCACCTGTGGTACAGGCTCAGATTTCTTAAGAGGCGAGGTTGGGGTAACCTCCTTCTCAGTTTCTGAGGCAAGCTTTCCAGCTTCCTCTTGTTTCTGTGTTTCTAACTCAGCCTGTAACAAAGAATTTTTATATAAGTAACAAGATATACAAGCATAAAAATTTTCACAAGGTAGGAGTTAAACCATTCAGCTACCTGAGCATTGTCAGGCTGATTGGTCTCTGGAACTTGTGACCCTTTTATACTTTGGTCTTCTTGTTCCAGTACAGCTTCTTTGTTTGAAGTTTTAGGTACTTCACACCTTTCCTGAGTGTGCAACTCAGTTGCCTCCCCTGGTTGATCATACTGAGTGGATGTCTCAGTTTGATCCCTCTTGTCGAGTTGGGGAACCTGCTCTTTTGCAGGATTTTCTTCAGCGTGTTGTAATGCTGGTAATTCGAAATGGAGTTCATTTACCATTTCATCAACCACTAGTGGCTGTTGTGGTTGTTGTGTTTGTGGTTGTTGTGGTTGTCTGGAAGCAGAAGATCGGTCAGTAGAGTGTTCTTCCAGATTTTTAGATGTGGCATTTTCATCAGCATCTGCCAGCACTAAATTACCACTCATTAGGGCTTCTTGAAGTTGTGTGTAAGAAACGTTCCCTGATGATGTGTTTGCACCAAAAACCTTTGCTATAGGTGCTTGTTCAGCAACCTGAGGTGTAGGTTCTTCTTCAGAAACCTTATCACCGATTCTTTATTAAGAACCTTAGCCCTCTTTGTTCTTTCTAGGACTTGAGAGATGACTAGTTCATCATCTTCATCGTCAGAGCTCTCATCAGCATTGGGAACTGATTGGTCCATTACTCCTGCGATTTCTGCAGATGGGGCTTGGTGCTTTTCACCTGTTTTGGCAGCATTAATAAGTTCATCAGCAAGGCATTCTGCATTAGTCGCAACATTTGTGAACGCACATTCTCTTGCTGAGTCTACTTGTTCAGTACTTGATGAATCTTTTGCAGCATTGATGAGTTGATCTGCCTTTATCAGTTCATCAGCAAGGCCTGCAGATATCTGAGAATCGACAACCTCAATGGGTGTGTCTTCTGATTTGCCAGCAGACTTCTTTCTTGAAGTTCTGGGCTTCTTGGTCGCAACCTTTTCTTCAGATACCTTTTCAGACTTTCGCTTCTTAGAACCTTTCTGAGACCCAGTAACATTTTTCATCAAGTTTGTATACTCATATTTGTAGAGTAGGTTACTGTTGGCTATTTCAGCCGTCTCTCTGAGCTCAATGCCAAGCTTCTCCAGCAAGTAGCATATCTTCAGACCATAGCCTACTGTGGCCTTTGGCTCAGCTAGTCCTTTGGCGATCTTAGGCTCGAAGCCTTGAATCTTCTTCACAAACTTCATGAAGGCGTACTTTCCCCAGTTAAAAGGGTTTTCCAGCCTTTTGTCTTGTTGATTCAGCAAGAACATCATGATCCATCGTTCTTGGCTTATCTGGTCAGCACCTCCTTGTAGACCATCAAAGCATCTGTGAAGAATGCAAGCCAATACATCCTAGTGAACCATCAGATGTCTGGTTCGGATGTCAGCAAGCTTGAACTCAGTGGGTGTATCTGATTTTTCAAGATCACACACGTCACTGTACAATTGTTTAACACCTTCAAGGAGATCATCATCCTTGGTGTTTATTTCAAAATCCTTTCCATGATTTTCAAAACCTCAGTCCAGAAGGATTTCCTTTCCTTGGACTGAGGTTTTGACAAACACTATTGCAGTGCCTTCAGAAACACAGGAAATTATCCTGGAGTTGTTGTAGAATTCCAACACATCGAGTGATGAAATTCCACTTGGGCGAGCAGATTGAAAACCCTTGATTTGTGCCTTTTCAAGCATGTCAAGAATCAGCTTTCTGTCGGCTTGGTTCTCTATTGCAGCCGTGAGGTATTCCTCAACCATGGCACCACCCCAAATCATTCTGTGATTTGAAGTCCAATGGTCAGGATTAAAATCTCCTACCAGTCGATTGATCACAATAACCAACTCTGGTGCTTGCTTTTCAGCAGTACCAGTGGAGGATTGAGATTTCTGTGTGGAAGAATTCTTTGGGGCCATCTCTTTATATAGTGTAGGGAATTTGGATTGGTGTTTGAAAGAGATTTGATTCAGTAATTCTTTGCAGAATAACTTAATCTTGATTTGCACAGATTGTAGAAGGTTTCCAGAGAATCAAGAGAAGGTTTTGCTATTTTTGTGTAAGTCGGAATTTTGGATTAGGCGAAAGTGATTTCTTTTGCCAAAATCCTATATATATAGCAATAGAATCTCAACAGACAAATACATAAAAATTGATTTTGTGTATGCGTACATGATTTGCAAGCGCGTGAGCAAAAGCTAGTTCGGCATTAAATGCAAAGTGGGCTTTGTAATTTTTCTGATCCACTATTTACTGTGAATTAATTTCCACCGTATAGATCAAACGCTTAATTTCATTAAGGGTCACCATTGCTTCTTCAGCAATGATCACAATCAACAAGTGTAATTGTGCCCATTTAATGAATTTTGGCTATTAGCTTATCTGAATCACGTTTTTGTATGACCAAGAACACTGTTTGCATCTGAATCTGTCTTATACTTAGGATTTTTCCAAGCTTTTCATCAAGATAGAAATAATGCGAATTTCAAGAGAGTAGTTGACTGCAGATAGTTGTACTATTCTCCTTTGTATTCCCCGTTTATAGAGTGATTCAGATATCTGAGTTCCCGTCTCAGAGATCTTAAGCTGTCTTTTTGCTCTTTAGCCTTTTTTACTTCTGGATACCCGTTCCAGATTTCTCTTTTCTCTTCACTGGATGCCCGTTCCAGATACCTCTTCTCTAGATGCCCGTTCCAGCTACCTCTTCTCTGGATGCCCGTTCCAGATTCCTAAACTTTTTCAGTTCATTGGTAGTTCCATTAGTCCAAGACTATGTCTTAAGGCTAAGAATCTACTTTCTTGTAGTGGCTTAGTGATGATATCTGCAAGTTGGTCTTCAGTGCCAATCTTGAGTATCTCTATATTGCCTTTTTCAACATGGTCTCTGATGAAGTGATGTCTAACATCAATATGCTTTGTTCTGGCATGAAATTTAGGATCCTGTGTAATCGCAATAGCACTTGTGTTGTCACAGTAAATGGGAGTTTTCTCTTCATCGAGTCCATAGTCTTTAAGTTGTTGTTGTATCCACAGAATTTGTGTGGCACAACAACCAGCAGCAATATATTCAGCCTCTGTGGTAGAAGTTGCAATTGAGTTTTGCTTCTTGCTAAACCACGAGATAAGTCTAGTACCCAGAAACTGACAAGTTCCTGAGGTGCTTTTCCTATCAAGTAGTGATCCAGCATAATCAGCGTCTGAGTACCCAACTAAACTCAATCCGCTTTCTTTAGGATACCACAATCCTACATCTACTGTACCTTTTACGTACCTTAATATTTTCATAGCAATGTTGTAGTGTGTTTGCATCAGATTTGTCTGAAATCTAGCACACACTCCAACGGCGTATTGAATATCAGGTCTACTTGCAGTTAGGTAAAGTAGTGAACCTATCAATTTCCTATACTTATGTTCCTCAACACTCTTCTCTGATTCAGTATAGGTCATTTTGGTTCCAATGCCCATAGGTATCTTAGCATTCTTTTCAGAAGGCTTAAGATTGAATTTTGTGAGCATATCTTTTGCATACTTTGTTTGACTAATGTATATTCCATCATTGAGTTGCTTGACTTGCAATCCTAGAAAATAATTCATTTCTCCTATCATGCTCATCTCAAACTTACTTTTCATGAGATTTGCAAACTCATTACAAAGTTGCTTGTCCTTAGATCCAAATATGATGTCATCAACATATACTTGAACTAAGAGTAGTTTCCCATCATGATTTAAGGTAAATAAAGTTTTATCAACTTCACCTTTCTTGAAACCACTTTCCAGAAGGTATTTGGCCAAAGTGTCATACCATGCTCTTGGAGCCTATTTCAGTCCATACAGAGCTTTCTGTAGTTTATAGACCATTCTACTTTCTGAGGAAACTTCAAAGCCAGGTGGTTGCTCAACATAAACTTACGCAAGTTCACCGTTCAAGAATGCACTTTTGACATCCATCTGATAAACTTTAAAATCTTTATGAGCTGCAAAGGCTAGAAAGAGTCTTATTGCATCCAATCTGGCAACTGGTGCATATGACTCATCAAAATCTAAGCCTTCAGTCTGGGTAAATCCCTTGGCAACCAATCATGCTTTGTTTCTGGTTATTTCACCAGATTCATTCATTTTGTTTTTGAAAACCCATTTAGTTCCAATCACAGATATTCCTACCACAAATGGAACTAGTTTCCAGACATTGTTTCTCTCAAATTGATCCAACTCTTCTTGCATTGCAGAGATCCAGTCTTGGTCTCCTAATGCTTCTTCTATATTTTTAGGTTCAATATTTGAGATGAAACATCCAAAGAGAGAATTAGCATTTTCAGCTATTGCTCTCCTAGTCCTAACACCTTGATTAATTGGTCCAATCACATCTTTTGCAGGATGATCCTTGATCCATCTCATCATAGATTTAGTGCTAGTAGGATCAATATCCAAATGATTTGAATGTGAATCACTGGGATTTTGATTTGATACTTTTTCAGTATCTAAGACATTTTGCTCCTCAGAAGGGCAATTAATGTCTGACACTTGTTCAGTGTTTGAGCTATCTGGAACATGTCTTTCAGAGAGATTATTTCCAGAGATAGCTTCATGATGAATATCTTCAGTTTCCATTTCTGGAAGTTTCATAGGAAATTATTCATCATGTTTGTGAGTCATCTGGTTGTTACTAGGCATATCAAGCTTTTCTACGTCAGAGTCATCCTCACTTTGCATAATGATGTTTCTCCTTTCTGAGGATTCTTCTTCAGAATCCCTCAACATTAGTTCTTTGAACCTTTCTGAGAGTTCATCATTAGGAGGTGTTTTCTTACTTCCTTCATAGAATACAACATGAACTGATTCTTCAATTTTCTTTGTTCTTTTGTTGTAAATTCTGTAGGCTTTGCTATTCGCGGAATAACCAAGAAATACACCTTCATCTGCCTTTGGTTGAAATGTTCTCAGATAATCTTTTCCATTGTTTAGAACAAAACATCTACAACCAAATAATCTCAGATGTTTGATATTAGGGGGTCTACCAACAAAGATTTCATAAGGGGTCATGTCATGGTGTTTGTTTATCAAACATCTGTTCTGAGTGTAGCAGGCTGTGTTTACAGCTTCAACCCAATAAACTTCACTTACTTCAGTGTCAACTAGCATCGTCCTTGCAGCTACTTTAAGGGTTCTATTTTTCCTTGCTGCAACACCATTTTGTTGAGGTGTTCTTACAGAGGAAAGTTGGTGTTGTATACCTTTGCAGGTACAAAACTCCTTTATGTACTGGTTGACAAACTCAGTACCATGGTCTGTTCTGATTGCAGATACCTTGTCATTTTTCATGACTTCAAGCTTTTTCAGCAAGTTTGGTATCTCCACCACGGCATCGATTTGTGTTTCGAAAGACAACCCAAGTGAATCTTGAGAAGTCATCTACAACAACAAACCATGCTTCTTTCCATAACTATAACTGAGATGATTCAAAAGATCCATGTGTAATAGTTGCGTTGGTCCAACACTAGAGTGTCGATTTTGGACTTGATAGAGATCTTTTATTGTTTCACCATCCGACAAGCGTAAGATACCATCCTTTCTGAAAGATGTTTTGGGAAGGCCAACCACTAACTCTTTCTTGGCAAGTCTGTTCAGAGTTTTGAAGTTCAAGTGACTCATTCTTTTGTGCCATAACCAGTGCTCTTCTGTGTGACCAGATTGACTCACCATGAGACATTCTTGATTGTGGCGAGATGCCCAATCGGCATAAAAAGCCTTTCGCCGAAAGCAACCAAGACTGCGCTTTGAGTCATTGTCAATTAGTTTGCAGATTTTGCTTTGAATTTTCTGAGAAAACCTTTGTCGCAAAGCGGCTCATGCTAAATAGATTATATTTCAAATCCTTAACATGTAATACGTCGGTGATTGTTAATGTTCCCAATTTGACGTTGCAAATCCCGAGGGATTTAATTCTCCCCCAGTAAATCTGATATCTGGTCCTGTGTTGCAAGCTTTGTAATCGACCAGATTTGCTTTGTCTCCTGTCATGTGCTTTCCGCATCCAGTATCAAATAGCCATTGTGCTTTAGTCCAGGAAGCATTCTTCACACAACAGGAAACAGGAGATTAGGTTCTCAATTTACAGTTGGAACCATCAGGACTAAACAATCTCCCAGTAGGAATCCATTTTTGAATGAATTTCCTTGGAACTTTCTTTTGTCTGATAGGAACATAAGGAGGAATTCTAATTGAATGATTATCATTATTAAGAATTATTTTCTTCCTTGGTGTGCTCCAGTTGGTGCTTTCAGATACCTGTCAGGTTTCTGAGTTTGCTTTTCAGCAAACTTAGCTTTCCTTGCCAGATTTCTTCTAGCCCTGGCATTCAGATTTTCAGTGGCTTGATTCAACTTCCACTTCTGATAATTGCTTTGAGCAATTCTAGCCTTTAGCCATCGTTCTTGCTCCTGTTTGTATTCATGAGCAAGTTGTTTCCCAATGCCTTTATAGCCAATACCGTTTCGAGCACTTGAAGCTATCTGAGATCTTTTCTCAGCAGCTTTGCTAGTCTCTGGTTGGTCCAATTTCTTTCCAGAAAAAGTGACATGGGAGAATTTGCCAGCTCCTGCAATTCTACCCTTTTGAGAGACATAGCACTGTGGGTGTTTACACTTTTCAGTGTTGTGTTTCTTTTCGTAAACGTGCTTAGCTTTTGTTTTTGACTTGTTTTTCCCACAAAGGTTTAGTCGCAACTGCCTTTCCTTTGTCAACAATCTTCGTCTTCTGACCGATACTATAGATTGCATAGGAACCATCTTGCTGAGTACTTACAAATGTTCTTCTTTCCTCACTCTTATTCAAAGTGATAGAACAATCTGTCTGTGTATTCACTTGAGTCCTTTCTTGTCAAGGATCTCTTAAGTAAGATTGTACTTGATGAGAGTGTCACTAGCTTTGGCATAAGATTGAAAAGATAATTCTTTCTTTTCGAGTTCCTTGTTCTCAGAAAGAAGATCTTCATATTTCTTTCGTAATTCAGCCATTGCTTCTTTATGTGACTTTTCAGTCTCAGATATCTGAGCTTTGAGAAATGCATTTTCAGCATCCTTTTTCTCAGATATCTTAACTAATTGAGAATTTTCCTTTGCAAGAGAATTGTTTTCTTCTTCAAGATTTTCGGCTCTAGCTCGGATCATTAGAAATTCTCTTTCATAGATGTCAAGTTCTTTCCTGAGATTTTCTAGATCTTTTATTTCTTCTTCATCACTTTCATAAGTATAACAAGAAGTATGTGCCTCATCAGCCATAAGACAGATTTCTATGTTAGAGATGTCTGGACCGTCAATTTCAGCAACTCCACACATTTCATTCTTCTTGAGGCCGAAGTCGATTATATCATGAGTAACTCCACATAATTCTGGTGATGGTAAGGTTGAGTCATCTGAATTGTCATCTTCAGAATCTGTCTCAACGTCTAGAGCATCCAGTTGAGTTTGGATTTTCTTTCTTTCTTCAGTTAATAAAGCTTTCTGGGTTCTTCTGAAGATTCTTCTATCTTTCTTGTCACTTGTCCTTAGTTTGTTGAAGGCAGGACAAACCTTCTTGAAGTGACCAGGTTTCTGACAATAGAAACAGATATCGTTTCCAATTTCTACTTCCTCAGTACATGATGCTTTCTGAGCTGGCTGTTTAGCGAGCTTTGCATATTTTTGTACTGGTGATAGTTTGAGCCTAGATGCTTTTTCAGCTTCTCTTTGGCTTTTCTTCTCTCAATTTCTCGACTGACATATTTGCTCATTTGCTTTGCATCAAGAGCATCCTCAATCTCTTCCTTGCTTTTCTTCTTTTCAGAAGTTCCTCGAGCAACTAGAGCAATATTCTGCAACTTTTCAGTTGTTTGTTCTCTTTGTGTTGTCTCATAATCAACCGTAGCAAGATGTGAGAAGAGTTCCACTGGAGTGATATTTGGCATTCCTTGCTTAAAATAAAAGAATTTAGTATGCTCCCAGTTGTGGTTAAGACTTCTGACAATAGTCTTAATCTTTTCTCACTGGGAGTATCTGTTGCTTTCCCCAAGTGCTGCCATATCACTCATGAGAGTGGTAAATCTGAAATCAAGTTCTTCCAGAGTTTCAGTGGGTCCCTGTTTGAAATTTTGAAATTTCAACTTGAGAACTTCGAACTTGTTTTCTTTGGTTTTCTCAGTTCCGGCACAGATTTCTTCAATCAGTTGCCAGGCAACTTTCGCAGTTTTAGTTCCCCACAGTTTACACTATATGTGCTCAGGTGTCGATCTGATGATGATATTACGAGCTTGACCATCCAGACGATTTCTCTTGGCATCTTCCGATGTCCAGAGTTCTCTGGGCTTTGGTTCGTAAATAACTTGACTAGTAGATCTCCCACTTGTTGACGCATTAGATCCTTCGCTTTGATCTCTGTCTCTACCATTAGAAACCTCCATGACTTGTTGAAGTTGTTGAATGACTATTGGGCCATTCTTTATCACTTCGATCATTTCGTCACTTATGGCTTCAAGGTGGAGCATCATGTTATTTTTCCATTTCTCGTAGTTCTCTGGTTTGACAACGGGTGCATCACTCAGAGACATTCCTGCACACTTAACACATTCTTGTGCAGTCTTCGAATCTTCAATACATTGAACTCTTCTGCCGGATGCCTCCTTTTTTGACTTCTTTAAGGATATAAAAATTACATTCAGAGACCTAACATCCTATACAAGATTTACTAGACTAACATACTCAGTAAACTTCCTCTTTTACAATGTTCAAGTGAACTAAGAGTACTAGTTACCTTTCTGTGCTGATATTAGTCATTAGGTTGCTGATCCAAATCTAAACAGATATTCCTAACAAATTTCCCCTTTCTGATAAATCAACGATGAATATCTTTAAAACCTATTACAACTTGGAAGAGGGAACAATCCAACACTTAAATCATTTCTTATGATCTTTTCAATTCATTTAAATAAGTGCAGAAAGTAAACATCAACCAAATCACAAGGTGTGATCTTTGCTGACAAGTTATCTTTTTATAGATAGATATCTGAGTGTAGGTTCATCATATATGTTACAAGGAAAGTTCACAGATAACTTTTACAATGAATAAAACACATTACAGTACAATTAGCAAGATATAAAATACATAGTTATGTTAGAACTACAGGAGTAACCAAGCTCCAACTAAACATTCTAATTAACTAGTCTTCAAATCTTCAAAAATCTTCAAGTTTTCAGCAACTCCATGGATCAATTTGCAAATTCCCTATCTCCAAATCTTTTGATTTCATCTGAGTAGTCATATAGCAAAGTCCTGACTAACATCTCAGTGTCCCTTGCATAACGACAGACTTCTCTGTATAATTTGGTGGGATTCTTCTTGGCAAAGTGTTTGACCCACATTTACTTTCCCCATTTCCAGGCATGCTCAATTCTGATATCTGATAGCTTGAAGTACTCATCTATGATCCTCAGATATCTTATGTCACTCTTGGATTGATCTTCAGTCATGTAGAATGACTCAAAGGGTTCCACAGCAAGTCTTGGCCTTGTGCCTGTTCCAGTGAGGTTTGGTACTCTGTGCACATCATCTAGTTTGCCATAAGGACATTCATCATTAAGGTCCTTCCTCAAAGCTTCAACTCTCTTGACAACTTCAAAATCCAACCAAGCTTTGACATGATTGGTGTTGATCAAGATTGGCTTGTCTTTTCTCCATGCCATGAGTTGTTGATGGATAGGTACTAGAAATCCTTTTTCATTTACAAGAAAGTGCTTGAGTTCCGGTATCTAGTATCCATTTTTCTGATGAATGCACCTGTAGGAGGAGGAGCTGTTGTCAGTCATCACATATTTAATCAGGGCATCTTCTGACTTTTGTGGAAGTATCCAGCAAAACTTCATATCCTTTGATCTCTTCCTCTTTGTCCTTGAATTTTCCCTTGGGGGATTGCTTGAAGAACCACCCTGGATAGACTTGGTATTTCCAGAGGGTGTTTTGGCTGCCAATTGCTCTGCAATAATAGGCTCACATGAGCTAAATTCCCTTTTTCTTTTTCTATGAAGAGGGGCTTTATCATCATCAGTTTCCTCATCATCATCATTAAAGTTGTGCTTGGGAGATTTGCATGCATCTTTATTGCCTTGGGATTTGATTTGGCCTTCTTTTTCTTCTTCAGAAGACTTTTCAATCCCAAGGCAAAAAAGGTGTGTATTATATGAATCTACAAGATATGGAAGTCCCAGTGCCTTGTACGGTTGCTAGAAGTGGAGCGGGGAAGCCAAAATACCGAGAATCGGAGTTAAAAGGAGCAAAATTGAGCAAGAAGGACAAAAGGGCAAAATTGTAATTTGTCAGAAGCCATGGCGCACGCCAGTTTAGAGATGGCGCCCGGCAACACTGTCCAGTGTGTATTGGCGGGCGCAAGTCTAAGTTGGCGGGCGCCAAAGATCGAATCTTGGCGCCCGCTATGTATAGTATGAAGTTGGCAGGCGCCAACTCGTCGCACAGGTCGCGATTTTGTCCTCAGTTCGCCCGTTTTATTTCCTTTACGGATTCCGAGTTCGTTTTTTCTTCTTGCTATTAGTTAGAAACAGTTTTTTACTTTCAGGATCATTCTATTGTCAAGAACACACACTTTGCTCTAGAGCTAGACGTAGTTCAAAGGTAATTACCCGATTTGAGTTAATTGAACCGTTTTCTCTTGTAATCCGACGATTGACATTGATTGGGAGATTATATACAGAGCTTTTGCATCGATTCATTTTCGTTCTACAATTTCAACCTAGGGTTTGTGACAACGAAGGGTAAATTTGTATCAATCCACTCGAATCTCTATTTTGTGCTTGAGATTATGTTTATTGCTAGTATGATTATGCTTTCGCTTGTCATGAGTAGCTAAACACCCCTATTATGAGGTGGTGACTGATTCAATGCATGCTAGCTATGGTTTATATGTGATTCGAAGTGCATCAGGATACGACTACTTGTGCCTTTTAGATTTATTACTATTCCTGCTATCACGTTTGATGATCTTCTAGACAAAATCACTGTTAGATTAGGTATTTAAGCCGTGCAAACCAAAATATCTTTCGTCTTGCTTGATCTAACAGTTAGTTGCAAACGGTGATAGTAGGTTAGTCAAATTGATTGTAGCCTAGTGAAACTGACGCCTTCATTAGTGCTATTCGTTTTTTGAACTCATGACTGTGAAAACTTGTGTAGTCAATCTCGTGAATCACATGTATCCTACTAGCTAGCTTGTTGACGTTACCACTCCATAATTTTCCCCATTCATATTTCAATCTCTTTAGTGTCAAATCAGTTTCTAGTAGTTGCAAGTAGTTGTTTACTCTAGTCTATCATCTCGCTGCCAAAGCAAACAAACTTTTACTGCTTTTCGTATTGTTACTTTTATTTGTGAACTGAAGCTCAGCATAGTTATGTCCCTAGAGACCGACCTCGGGGTTAACTTCATTACACTACAGGTTTTCGTAGTGTTCAGAGTTAGCTCTCGGCTAAGTAAACAAATTCAAAACCTGATTTGACACATCAATAGATGCCAAAGAAGTGGCAACATAGGTAAGAGGCAAGAGATGCCCCCAGGTTAGTAATCTTTTAGTTGAACCTTTTGATGTC
Organism: Plantago major; assembly: GCA_026545765.1. NCBI lineage: Eukaryota > Viridiplantae > Streptophyta > Magnoliopsida > Lamiales > Plantaginaceae > Plantago > Plantago major. Next base: position 58,783,818 of record CM048840.1, on the reverse strand, counting down.
TAGGGAATTGATTTTATGGGCCCTTTTCCTATCAGTGATGGATATTAATACATACTTGTAGCTGTTCATTATGTTACAAAATGGGTGGAAGCAATTCCTACCAGAACTAATGATGCACAGGTTGTAGTCAAGTTTCTTAAGGAACTCTTTAGCAAGTTTGGGATACCACGCACCATCATTTCCGATGAGGGGAAGCATTTCGTTAATAGGTCGTATGCCTCACTTATGCGAGAATTCGGTATTTCACACCGTGTTGCAACCCCCTACCATCCTCAAACCGCAGGAGCAAGTGGAGTTCAGCAACTGACAGATAAAGAAAATATTGGAAAGAGTTGTAAAACCTAGTAGGAAGGATTGGGCAAGGAAGATACCAGGAGCACTTTGGGCGTACCGGACATCCTTCAAGACGGTGATAGGGACAACACCTTACCGGATGGTTTATGGCAAAGCTTGTCACCTACCTGGAGAGCTGGAAATACAATCTTATTGGGCGATTCATGAGCTCAATATGGACATGGACAAAGTAAGAGAGCAAAGGTTCCTCCAAATCAGTGAACTCGAGGAGTTACAACATAGGGAATTTGAGAACGCCAAGATCAACAAAGCAAACACAAAAAGATACCACGATCGAGGGATTTTGAGGAAGGAGCTCATCAAAGGCAACAATGTACTTCTTTATAATTCACGTTTGAAATTTTTTTCCAGGAAAATTAAGGAGCCGATGGGAAGGCCCTTATGAGATAGTACAAGTGGCACCGCATGGTCCTGTTGAACTCTTGGACTACAAAACGGAAGAACTTTCAAGGTGAATGGGCAAAGGGTGAAGCCATACCTAGACTCGTACCAAGAATCTGGGAAGTTGGATGGGTACGATTCTGACCCATTGGAGGAGCAACAATCTTGAACAACTTCCTTCGTGGTAATCTCTTTCTACATACTTTTATTTCACATTATTTAAAAAAAAAACAAGAAGAAGAAAAAATTTCGAAAAAAGTTACCGCGTGCGTCTCTGCACGTAGTGGCAGAAAACTCTCTACCACGGCGTGCAGAGAGGCGGGCGATCGCCCGGTGGCTGTGTCCAGGAGCCGGACCGGGCAATCGCCCAGATCCCTTAATAAATAAATAAAAAAAGAAAAATAAATTATTTTGATTTCCTTTCTGAATTATTTTGTTTCACTAACCTTTTAATTAGTTATCTTTTTGGTTTGTATTACTCTTTTGGTTCCTTTCTTTCATTCTTCTTGAATCGCTATCTTGCACGAGACGTGCAATCGCTCGGTTATGGGAGGGGACATCAGAAAGCAAGGAACAACTTTTGTATTTTTTTCTTTCTTTCTCTTTTATCGCTTTCTTAGTGGTGGTCAGTGAGCCACGTAGGTTGCATGTATTACTTGTGGCCGGTGTACCTTACTTGACTTTGTTTTCAACTTTTTAGTGTCTTTTTGGCCTACCTTTTTTGGCCTATTTTTAAATTTTTGTGAGTCTTGAGTCGAACTACTTGGTTGAACGTCCTTTATTCGTAACAAACTCTGTTGATGCTTATGTTTGAGTATATATTGATTAGTAGTGGTTGTTGAGTTTAAAATTTTTCAAGTTCGTTTCCCTTGTAAATAAACTGTTTGTTTAGCTTTGTGGTCCAAAAACCTATGACGAGCCTTGTTTGAGCCAGAAAATTCATTATATCGGCAAGAATTGTTATGTGTGACTCTTAAGATCTGCAAATTATTTTTAAAGTTTTTTGCGCCATTTCATACTTATGCGTGTTCTGATTAGATGGCTACGACAAACGAGATGTTTTGTACTTTGATACCCTTCCAAACCCGTTCTAAAGAACTGGTTTGGGGAGGGGATTTCCATTTTTTATGACTGATTGAGAGATGTGTAGTTCTAACTTCTGTTCCCAATAAATTATTTTTAAATAAGGCTCGGGATGTATCTATGGTCTTAATTGATCACCGAGGTCGTGTTGGGCGTGCTCAAATACTACCATATAACTGCGTGGCCTTTGATCAGCCATATGACCTTGAAGGTTGATGACACGTAGCTAACCGACACGCACAAAAGTGCAGACCTTCGGTAAAATGGACACCAGCAAAATTGAAGACAAAAGATTCCAATGAGGACAAATAAAGCACACGAGTTACTCAAACTCCAAGTTGTGAGTCGTGTGGAATTCCTTGTCTGCATAAGTAAAATCTTTGGACGGGAGCCACACGCGAAATAAGTCCTTGCTGATAACGACGGTCACACACGAGTGTTTTATGCGCTGACTCACAATAATTTCGAGCAACTCTAAAAAATAAGTGTGCAAGGTTTTGGAAAAATAGAAAGTGAAAAAGGGAACAATAGTCAGAGTAGCATGTCTTTATTTGAAGTCTTTTGAACTAAAATCCCTTTGGACTCATTGAAAAGAACGGATTGCATAAGAGATTTTTGGCAACTTGTGGTGAAAACCGCCTTCCCATCTTTACTTTTGAATGTTAACCATGCTGGACTTGTCCAGAAAAGTGAGAGTTGCTTTATAAATTCCTTGTGAGGGACCGCTGAGTTAGACTTAAGTTTTATTTACTTTGGAAACGAACTAGTTAGATTATTGCTTGATTTTCCACCAACTTTGGTAATAACTTAAACCCTTTGCATCATTGGAGTTTGTCGGTTACAAATGTAGATTATGTACTTGGTTGTTTGACTCGTTCCTTGTTTTAGTTTGTTTTGAGTCTAGTTTCTTTTTTAGGTTTTTTGTTTGCTTGAGGACGAGCAAAGGTTCGGTTTGGGGAGTTTTGATGAGGTGTTTTTAGGACACCTCGTCGGGTTCTTTTTACCTTGTTTTTACTAACTTTTAGTTTAGTTTTCCCTTTATTTGTATATATTGATTATTTTGTTTGTGTTTCTTGTGTTTTCACCTTGATTCCAGGTTTTAGGTACTTTTCATGAAGAAAAATAGTCCAAATGATGCATTTGGATGCACTATCTCGGAGATCACAGGCTCCAAAACTCCAAATAGGTGCCACGAAGGTTTCCGGAATGCCAAAGGGGTCAATGATGAGACAATATTCTAACGTCTCATTTGGTCTTTTTTAGCGGTCTTTGTGAGTCTTTGTTTTTAGTTTTGTAGTCTTTTTAGTTCATTTTTACGCTTTGGTGTTTTGTTTATGTTTTGTTGAAATCGATGTCTTTTGAGCCGAATGAGAACAAGCTGTTTAGCATGGCTCGCCGTGGCGAGGGATTCAGTTCGCCGCGGTGAGATTTTACGAGCTTGGCATTGAAACTTTCGAGAAGGCTCACCGCGGCGAGATTTAGCGAGTGATCATCTTCTGTAATTTAAGAAGACTCGCCGCGGCGAAGGAATTGGTCCGCCGCGGTGAGATTTTGCGAATGAGCTCCTGTTTTGAAGATTGAAGCTTGTCGCGGCGAAGGAATTGGTCCGCCGCGGCGAGATTGTGCGAGAGCTTTATATATTGCGATTAAGAAGGCTCGCCGTGGCGAGCTATTCCTTCCGCCGCAGCGAGAGAAGCAGAATTAGTTCTGTTTTCCTTATTAGATTAGAATTTTGATTCTTTTCTTTCATACTTCTTTTAACCTAGTTTTGAGAAAATGCTCCTAGAGACACACATTGACATTGAGACATCTTGGGAGCTTGATTATTGATTGATTTTATTCATCAAAATTATTGGTATTGGTTTCTCCATTGCTTTGTTCTTTACAATTCGTTCTTTATTCTCATCGATTGAATTGTATGTTATTGCATGCGAGTTTATCATCTATGTTTCACATGATTATTACCATGAATCTTTGCATGCAATCATCAATTATGAGTAGCTAAACACTTTTGAATACAGTAGTATGTGAAGATTATGCATATTCGTTCTAGGGTTTATCTAATCACTCATATAGGTTAGTCTCGTATAAAATCTTCGTAAAAACCTTCAATTCGATAAGTCCGTATTAAATTCTCTAAATTGATCATGTTTAAGGATCGTGAATTGATGACTCACGATTTCTCCAGTATAATATTTTCTAAGAACAATTGGTTGAATCGAATTGTCCCTATTACTTGTCTTCTCCTTGGGGACATGGTTCCCTTTAGAGGTCTCTGTGATCTTTCCTGTAATCTGGCCCTTGTTGTCATTCCTTGTTCAGGAATCTACTGAGTTGTTGCTACTATCTGAGTAGCAGCTTGACTTGAGAAGGGCTCATTTATTCTGAGAGGTGGTTCTTCAGATCTTCTTTTGTTTTCTCTTCCTCTTCCTCTCTGAGCACCTTGAGATTCTTCCCCCTTATTCATTGTTGACTGACTAAGAATCACAAAAGATTCTGAGAGGGAGTCAAAATTACCTTGTAGATATGTATGTAGCAACCAACTTTTGCAGATCAGCCTTGAGCTCCTGATTTTGTTTGATAAGTCCTGTTTCCTTATCAGTGAGCTCTGCCAGTGGGCCTTGAGTAGCATCTGCTTTTCCAGCAGCATAGCTACCCTCATTGAGGGCATTTTCAGCAAGATTCTTGTCATCATCCCTCACCATGCCTAGGTCTCTCTGAGCAATGACCAAGCTTGTTGTTCTCTGAGTGATTAACTCAGTGAACTTCTTCATTTTAGTAGGGACTGATGCAATCAATTCTTCATTTTGCTGAGACAACTCCTTTCATATAGTTGCCAGAACCTAGTATCTGGCCATGTAATCATGGGAGTTGAGATTTGGTGCCTTACTGAAGCTTTGAGAAGCAATCAGTTTCTCTTTAAGTGAGAAACTCCCAAGTGAACATTTGCATGTTCTGCCAAGGTTCTGTCTTCTTCATCATCTGGGTCTTCATCCCAGTGATCTTCATCCTCTTGGGCATTTTCATCAATGTTTTCTAGCCCAGCAACCATCTCAGAGATGGGCTTCTTTCCTTTCAGTGAGGAGGAGGATGGTACAACTTTTGGTAATGCAGCCTTAGCTTCATGCTTGTCTTCAGATACTTGCTCAGTATCTAATTCCTCCGCATAAGCTTCCATTTCCTTGACAGTAAGATCTTCAATCTTTTGGAGCTTTGCTTTAGATTTAGCTATCTTTTCTTCCAGTTGAAGATTTAGTTGTTGTTCTTCCTCCAACAATTGTTTGAGTTGAGCAACTCTGGCTTGTGCATCCAATATCTTCTAAGTGTTATCCTCAGAGTGCTCAACTACTTGTTCAGTAGTGTCTTTTTGTTGGGGAGAGGGATGGGTAGATCTCTGAGGAGATGGAGGAGGGGAATTCTGTGAAGTCCTCTCAGTGTTCTTTTCAGCAACTGAGGCATTGTTTCCTTGTGCAATCCCTCCTGTCCCTGGTGCAGGGGCATCATCATCATCCTTCTTATCATCCACATCCTTGTGATGGTCAGAAGGAGGTTCTTCATAATCATTTTCATCTGTCTCCTTCTCTTCTTCATCTTCAGAGACCAGATTGATCACTTCTGAAATAGTGATCATTTGCCCATTTACTTCCTCTTGTTCAAAGGGTTTAATTTGTAGAGACTTGGGCAAGACTGGCTTGAATGCCATGTGGATTCTGGTCTGACCATCTACCTTTTCAAAGGCTTGAATAGGCTTGTGTGCCACTTCCTTGATGAAGTCCTTATGCATTAGATTATTGCTCTGTTGGGAACATTGCATGGACATAATTTTCAAGGTCTAATGCTCTTTCACTTCTAGTAGGTTGATCAGTGACCCTTATTATTTCAGCCAAATCAGAGCATCTGAGTCTCTGCCATTTCTTGAAGCACTTGAGATGCTTTGGCAGAGTGTGATTCATGAAAAATGGAAGTAGGTCCTTGTCTGAAACTTCAGGGACCATTATGGCACTAGCTTGAGCCTGAAAGAGAGAGTTTTGAGTTAGTTTCAAAACTTTAGTAGATATCTGGGTTTTAGAGTACTCATGTATCTGTGTTACCTGTGCAACAACAACAGGCTCAGATGGTTGGACTACTGAGGTTCAAGGTGCCTCAAATATCTTGGTGTGAGAAGGAGACTTGGAAGTCTGATCCTCAGCATCCTCTCTTTCTTTTTTAACATGAGAATAGCATAACACTTAGAAATTTGTTAAGAAAAATAATTAGACAATTTGATATCTGAGATGTCAATTACGTCCACCAAAGGAGGATTAGATGTTTGTCTCTCAGAAACTTGTACAGTTTCTGGAATTCTCTCAGATGATGAAGGCTTGGTGGCCTCGCCAATTTCCACTGGTTGTGGAAATTGAGGTGGTACATCCCCAAAAACTTCTACTTCTTTTTGAGCCTGTAAGTAGAAAGTGTTAAGCATTTTTAGAAAAATAATCAGAGTATCAGTGTGGGAAGTATAGATATCTGAGATATATACCTTCTCAATAGAAGGCTCAGATTCTTGTTCCTTAGAGACATTATGAGTCTCTGGTTGATTCTCTGACGAGCTAGGCTTCTGTGCCTCAACATTCTTCTTCTCTGTTGGAGCCTATTAGAAACAACCACTTAATTAGTCAAGTGTATAAACATATATCTAAAAAGTAATATCTTAAGGAACTCTCTATCACCTGTAGAACAGGCGCAGATTCCTTAAGTGGTGAGGCTGTGAGAGCCTCCTTCTCAGTCTCTGAGGCAAGCTTTGCAGCTCCCTCTTGTTCTTGTGTTTCTAATTCAACCTGTAACAAAGAAATTTTAATAAGTAACAAGATTTAAGCATAAGTTATCACAAGTAAAGAGTTAAACCATTCAACTACCTGAGCTATTTCAGGCTGACTGGTCTCTGGAACTTTTGAAGTTTCCATGCGTTGGTATTGTTGTTCTTGGACCACTTCTTTGTTTGAAGTTTGAGGTACTTCGGACCTATCCTGGGTTTGGGACTCAGTTTCCTCCCTGTTTGATCATTCTGAGTGGAAGTCTCAGCTTGATCCCTCTCATTGAATTGGGGAACCTACTCTCTTGCAGGAATTTCTTCAGCATTGAAGAATGCTGGAAGGTCATGCTGTAACTCAAGTACCATTTCAACATCCACTTGTGGCTGTTTTGGTTGTTTTGGTGATCTTGATCCGGATGGTGAAGGTGATTCAGTACAGGTTCTATCCAGATCTGCATGAGACAGACTTTTAAGTGTTGAGGTATTCACAGTATCCTCCAACACTAATTTACCACTCATCAGAGCATCTTCAATGTGCTTAAATGTTACTTGCTCTGATGGTGTGTTTTGTCCGGTGACCTTGGACACAGTTGCTTCTTCAGCAACCTCTACACTTGTTGCTCTCTCAGCAACCTTTGAATTAGTTGCTCTTTCAGCAACGTTGGGAATTTTTGGTTCCCCCTTATCTTCAGATTCCTCATTGAAATCTGGGACTGAATTATCAACAATCCCTGCTGCTTCTGCAGAGAGAGTTTGAAGTCTCTCACTGCCTTTATCAGCATTGATAAGTTCATCAGCAAGGCACTCAGCAGCATTGATGAGTTCATCAGCAGTGGCGACAGATATCTGAGAGTCGACATCCACAATGGGAGCCTCTTCTGTCTTGCCAGCAAACTTCTTCCTTGAAGTTCTGGGCTTTTTGGTCGCAAACGAACCCTCAAATACCTCATCAGTCTTTTGTTTCTAGGAACCTTTTTGAGATGCAGTAACCTTTTTCATCATGTTTGTATACTCATATTTGTTGAGCAGGTTACTGTTGGCTATATCAGTCTTCTCTTTGAGCTCAATGCCAAGCTTCTCCAGCAAGAAGCATATCTTTAGTCCAAAGCACACTGTGGATTTTGGCTCAGCAAGGCCCTTGACGATCTTAGGCTAAAAGCCTTGTAGTTTCTTCACAAATTTCATAAAGGCGTACATTCCCCAGTTAAATGGGTTTTCCAGCCTTTTATTCTGTTAACTTAACAAGAACATCATCATCCAACGTTCTTGGCTTATCTGGTTGGCACCTCCTTGTAGACCATCAAAGCATCTATGAAGAATGCATGCCAGCACATACCAGTGTACCAACAGATGTCTCGTTCTAATGTCAGCAAGCTTGAAGTCGATGGGTGTATCTGATTTTTCAAGATCACACACATCACTGTATAGATGCTTCACACCTTCAAGGAGATCATCATCCTTGGTGTTTATTTCAAAATCATTTCCAAGATTTTGAAGTTCAAACAACTCACAGAAAGTTGTTAAGTTAAAAAAGGATGTCCTTTCCTTGAACTTTTGATTTTACAAACACTATCTCAGTGCCTTCAGAAACATAGGATATAATCCTGGAATTGTTCTAAAATTCCAACACATCCAGTGAAGAAACTCCACTGTGAATAGCATACAGGAAACCCTTGATTTGTGCCTTTTCAAGCATATCCTTCCTGTCATCCTGGTTTTCTATTGCAGCAACAAGGTATTCCTCAATCATGGCACCACCCCAAATCATCCTGTGATTTGATGTCCAATGGTCAGGATTGAAGTCTCCTACTAACCAATTGTTCGTGATAACCAACACTGGTTCTTGCTTTTCAGCAGTACCAGAGGTAGTAGCCTAGGATTTCTGGGTAGAAGCACGTGTTGGAGCCATCTATTTAAATAGTGAAGTTTTTGAAAGTCAGAAAGATATTAGAGTGAGAGTTTAGTGATTCTTTGCAGAATAACTAAGTGAAGAACAGGGATTTGCAGAAATCTTTGAAGGGTTTTCGCTATTTCTGTGTAAGTGAATGTTGGATTAGGCGAAAATAATTTCTTTTGCCAAAATCCTATATATATAGAAACGTAAATCAAACACACATATACTCACAAATTAATTTTTTGTATATGGATCTGTGTACGTGCAGAGTGGCATGGGTGAAAACCGCTTTGCATTAAATGCTAGTGGGCAATAACTATTTTGACAGTCCACTACTTTGTACCGAGAATTAATCTTGGCCGTTAATATGGAACGCCCATTTCATCAAGGGCTTGGATTGCTTCTTCAGCAATGATCACAATCACTACTTGTAATTGTTCACAATTAATGAAATTCGGCCAGCAGCTATCTAAATCACATTTCTTCTGTGTGACTAGGGGACAATTTTCTGAATCTATCTAAATGCAACTGTTCATATATTTCACAAATATACAAATAATACAAATCACAAGAGCGTAGTCGACTACAGACAGTTGTACTACATTTTTCTTTTGTGTTCCCCCTCACTAAGTGAACTCATAGATATCTGAGTACCCGTCTCAGAAATCTTCAAATAGTCATTTTACCCTCAACCTTTCATATCTGAGTACCCGTCTCAGATACCTTTATGCTAAGTTTTTCACCTTTCGCCTTTGATACCTGGATTCCTTTTCCAGATATCTAATCCAGTTGGTCCAGATAATGGCAAAGGAAATAACTAGAGGGGGGGGGTGAATAGTCTTTTACAACTTTTGTCGATAAACAAAATTTCTCAGATATCTGTGAAGATATCTGATACTTAATTTCAGAGAGCGGAAGACTTTTCTGTGATAAGTGCACGTGCTCAGGAAGATATAATGTGTTTAAATAGTTAGAAGAATAAATAGAACGATAAGTAAATTACTGAAAGTAAATAACATGTCTTTTATAGTGGTATCTGAAGGTCGCGTAATCCTTCAACTAATCCACTTCGGCCTTTCTCAGACCTAGAATCCGCTAAGACAGATAATTGAGTTCACCTTACAAATATCTTCTCTCGATTCCTAAATACACTAGGTTCCCAACCAAGTGTTCCCCCTGAGTTATTCCCCGGCTCCCAGCCAAGTACTTCCTATACTAAGAAACCTTTGAGATGTTCCTTAGTTTCCCAAACTAGGTACTTCCTATGCTCAGTAACCTTGGAGTTATTCCTTAGTTTTCCAAACTAAGTACTTCATGTACTCCTCGCCGTTTTAAGGTGTTGGTTATGAAGGTTTCTCATGTGAGTGGCCTTACTAACTTTTCAGTTATTTAGGAATACTCTATAGAACAAGAATCACTTAACACACTTCACAATGTGTGGTGATATGTTCTTTACTGGCCCAAGTCTATGTTAAATGTTCTGGAGAATGAAAATCAGAACTTAATCTTTTGATTCAACTCCTTCACGGATAGCAATGCTTGTTAAGGATCAGGACACTTAGAACTTTCGTGCTACTTAGGATTCATCAGCTTAGTCGCAACTGTAAGCTTAAAGAGTAAGTAGGTTGAAGGCTTGTATGCTTGATTGAATAAGATCGATCTATGTGTTCAGTGTGTATTTCAAGCATTCTAAGTGGTGATATTTATAGTTGAATTTGAAGCCATTTGAATAGTATCCATTAGGCTCAATTCAAATTCAAACTATTGATATCTGAAAATAGTACTGCAGCAGACGTTGTCTCTTTTCAGAGATTTCCTCTTTTGTTTAGATGTCTCTGTCTGTGCATTTATTGCATTGTACTATTTTTTGTCCTGTAGTGCCAACGGAACTATGCACGCTTTCTGAAGCATTGCATGTCCCTTTCCAAAGACCTTCACATCTCCAGATACCTGTTGAAACATTGTTTCCCAGAAACATAGTTTTATCCAGGGTATCAGAGTGTTGATATATGTGGGCATTTTCCTTGTTCAGAAACCTTCTGTTCTCAGATATCTTTTGCAAGACTTGTTTATTGAAAAACACTTGTTTATTCAAGATATCTGGACATAGGTATCTGATGACCTTCGTCTTCAGCAATCTTGTGCAGTCCTCAAAACTTCAAAATTTGTTGAACTCTCCTGCTGGATGCCTTCTTCTTGGTCTTCTTCAAAGATATAAAAATTACATTCAGAGACCTAACATCCTATAAAACATTTGCTAGACTAACATACTTAGTGATTTTCCTCTTTTACAGTGTTTAAGTGAACCAAGAGTACTAACCACCTTTCTGAGCTAAGATAAGTCATTAGGTTGCTGATCAAAATCTAAACAGGTATTCCTAACAAATTAGCCCCTTTCGGCCAGTCAACGATGACTATCTTTAAAACCTATTACAACTTGGAAGAGGGAAAAATCTAACACTTAATCATTTCTTATGATCTTTTAAATTCATTTTAATTAAGTGCTGAAAGTAAACATCAACAAAATCATTTCTTATGATCTTTGCTGACAAGTTATCTTTTTATAGATTGATATCTGAGAGTAAGTTTATCAGATATGTTACAAGTAAAGTTTACAGATAAATTTTACAATGATAAAACAATAAAGCACAATCAGGAAGATACAAAATACATAGTTAACTAGCACAACAGGAGTAACCATGCTCCGAGTAAACATCCTAATTAACTTGTCTTCAAGTCTTCAAACCTTCAGCAGCTCCAAGGATCAATTTGCATACTCCCTATCTCCAAATCTTTTGATATCATCAGAGTAGTCATAGAGCAAGGTTCTGACCAACATCTTAGTGGCTCTGGCATAACCACAGACTTCTTTGTATGATTTGGTGGGATTCTTCTTGGCAAACTGTTTGACCCATAAATACTTTCCCCATTTCCAAGCATGCTCAATTTTGATATCTGATAGCTTGAAGTAATCATATATGATCCTCAGATATCTGATGTCACCCTTGTATTGATCTTCAGTCATGTAGAATGACTCAAAGGGTTCCACAGCAAGTCTTGGCCTTGTGTCTGTTCTAGTGAGGTTTGGGACTGTATGCACATCATCAGGTTTTCCATAAGGACAATCATCATTAAGGTCCTTCCTCATGGCTTCAACTCTCTTGACAACTTAAAATCCAACCAAGCTTTGACATGATTGGTGTTGATCAAGATTGGCTTATCTGTTCTCCATGCCATAAGTTGTTGATGGATGGTACTGGAAATCATTTTTCATTTACAAGCAAGTGCTTGAGTTCCAGTATCCAGTGTCCATTCCTCTAATGAATACACCTGTAGGAGGAGGAGCTGTTGTCAGTCTTCACATACTCAATTCTGGCTTCTTCTAGCCTGAGTGGAAGTAGACCTTTGCTTCTTTCAGCTCTCAATCTATTCCTCCTTTGCCTTGAGTTTTCCCTTGTATTGCTTAAAGAGCCACCGTGGATTGACTTGGTATTTCCAGAGGATGTTTTAGCTGCTAAAGGCTTTGCAGCTAAGGGCCCAGTTAGGCTATCAACCCTTTTTCTCTTTCTGTGAAGAGGTGCTTCATCTTCATCATCATCTTCCAGATTTCTCTTGTTAGGTGATTTGCAACCTTATTCATTGCCCTGGGATTTGATTTGGCCTTCTTCTTCTTCTTCTTCTTCTTCTTCTTCAGAAGACTCATCAACCCCTATCACTTGTCTTCTCCTTGGAGCCTTGGTACCCCTTGGAGGTTTCTGTGCCTTGGCCCTTGTTGTCATTCCTTTTCGTGAAGTTCTTTGAGTTGTGGCCACTATCGTAGTCTTGATCGAGGAGGGCTCATTTATTTTGAGAGGTGGTTGTTCAGTTTTTCTTTTGTTTCCTCTTCCTCTTCCTCTCTGAGCACCTTGAAATCCTTCCCCCTCAGTCATTGTTGACTGACTAAGAATCACAAAATATTCTGAAAGGGAGTCAAAATTGCCTTGCAGATAGTTGTAACCAGTAACCAACTTTTCCAGATTAGCCTTGAGCTCCTAATTTTGTTTGATAAGACCTGTTTCCTTATCCGTGAGCTCTGCCAGTGGGCCTTGAATAGCATCTGCTTTTCCAGCAGCATAGCTAGCCACTTCAAAGGCTTTTCCAGCCAAGTTTTGGTCATCATCCCTAACCATGCCTAGGTCTTTCTGAGCAACGACCAGACTGGTTGTTCTCTAAGTGATCAACTCGGTGAATGTCTTCAACTCTGCAGGGACTGATGCAATGGCGGCTTTATCTTGAGAAGAAAACTCCTTTTTCAATTCAGCCAGTACTTGATATCTGTTCAAGTATTCATTGGAGTTGACATTGGGCAGCTTGTTGAAGATTTCAGGCGAAATCAGCTTCCTTTTCAAATGAGACCCCACCAAGTGCTCATCTCGGTGGTCTGCCATTTTCTTCTCTTTTTCATCATTTGAGTCCTCAGCCTAGTGATCTTCATCCTCTTGGACATTTTCATCAATGTTCTCTGCTCCAGCAACCATCTCAGAGATGGGCTTCTTTCCTTTCAGTGAGGAGGATGGTACATCTTTTGGTAATGCAGCCTTAGCATCATGATTGTCTTCAGGTACATGCTCAGTATCCAAATCCTCAGCAATTGCCAGAACAGCAAGCTGGAGTTCTTTCATTTCAGAATAAGCTTCCATTTCCTTGATTGTTTGGTCTTCAATCTTCTATTGCTTTGCTTTAGATTCAGCTATCTTTTCTTCCAGTTGAAGATTTAGCTGTTGTTCTTCCTCCAACAGTTGTTTGAGTTGAGCAACTCTGGCTTGTGTATCCAATATTTTCTGTACAGTCTTTTTGCTGGGGAGATGGATGGGTAGATTTCTGAGGAGATGGAGGAGGGGATTTTTGTGATGTCCTCTCAGTGTGCTTTTCAGCAACTGAGGTATTATTACCTTGTGCAATCCCTCATGTCCCTAGTGCAGGGGCATCATCATCATCCTTCTTATCATCCTCATCCTTATGATGGTCAGAAGGAGGTTCTTCATAGTCATTCTCATCAGTCTCCTTCTCTTCTTCATCTTCAGAGACCAGATTGATCACTTCTGGAATAGTGATCATTTGCCCATTTACTTCCTCTTGCTCAAAGGGTATGATTTGTAGAGACTTGGGCAAGATTGGCTTGAATGCCATCTCCATTCTGGTCTGACCATCTGCTTTTTCATCAAAGGCTTGAGTGAGATTGTGTGCCACTTCCTTGATGAAGTCCTTATGCATTAGAGAAGCAAAAGAATATTGCTCCGTTGGGAACATTGTATGGACATAATTTTCAAGGTCAAATGCTCTTTCTCTTCTGGTAGGGTGATCATTGACTCTTGTTATTTTAGTCAAATCAGAGCATCTGAGTCTCTGCCATTTCTTGAAGCACCTGAGATGCTTTGGCAGAGTGTGATTCTTGAAAAATGGAAGAAGGTCTTCTGTTGAGAATGCAGAGACCTTTGGCACACTTGTTTGAGCCTGAAAGAAAGAGTTTTGAGTTAGATTCAAAACTTGTTTAGATATCTGAGTCCTAGTGTAGTTAGGTTCCTGAGTTACCTGAATAAGTACATGAGGCTCAGAGACTTGTACTACTGAGGCAGGGGGTGCCTCAGATATCTTGTTATGAGGTGGAGACTAGGGAGTCTGGTCCTCATCAACCTTTCTTTCTGCTTGAACCTGAGAATTAAAATTATCACAATACTTAGAAAATTATCATGAAAGAGTTTATGCAATAAAGCTTCAATGATCTCTGAGTTGTTTACTTACTTCCTCAATAGGAAGCTCAGAATCATTTTTCTCAGAAACTTTCTCAGTTTCTGGTGTTCTTTATGGGATGTTGCCTTGGGGGCTTCATCAATTTCCATGGGTGCAGGGGATGTCGCAATCCTTTCCCCTTGTACATCTTCTTCTGAATGAGCCTGTAAGTAGAAAATATTGAGTAATTAGAGAAGAATTCATATTAACCCATAATGAAGAATGTTTATCACTGATTTTTTTTATACCTTCACACTAGAAGGCTCAATGATATTTTCTTTAGAAACCTTGACGGTTTCTGGGTCCTTTTCTGGTATTTCTGCCTTGTCTTCTTCTTTCTCAGTTGGAGCCTATTAGAAACAATCACTTAAGAATATTAGTCAAGTGTGTAAAGCACTTATCTGAGATGTTATATATTAAGGAACCATCTTCTACCTGTGAGACAAGCTCCTATTCCTTAAGTGGTAAGGCTATGGAAGCCTCCTTCTCAGTCTCTGAGGCAAGCTTTCCAGCTTCCTCTTGTTATTTTATTTCTAATTCAGCCTATAACAAAGAAATTTTAATAAGTAACAAGATTTAAGCATAAGTTATCACAACTAAAGAGTTAAACCATTTATCTACCTGAGCTTTGTCAGGCTGACTGGTCTCTGGAACTTGTGAAGTTTCCAGGCGTTGGTCATGTTGTTCTTGGACCACTTCTTTGTTGGAAGTTTGAGGTACTTCGGACCTATCCTGAGTGTGCAACTCAGTTGCCTCCCCTGGTTGATCATTCTGAGCAGATGCCTCAGTTTGATCCCTCTCATTGAGTTGGGTTGAGTAGGATTTTCTTCAGCAGTCAGGAGTGCTGGTATGTCAAACTGCAATTCATTCACCATGGCTTCATTATCATCTGGTGAATCATGTGAATTGGATCTGGAAGGTGAATTAAAGTGCGGCTCATCCTGATCCTTTTGTGACAGTTTGTATAGTGTGGAGGCAATGTCAGAATCCTCCATCACTATATCACCACTCCTCAAAGCTTCTTCTACCAGCTTGAGTGTGTCTTGTCCAGATTCCTTGGACTTAGGTGCTATCTCAGCAACCTCTGTACTACGTGCTTCTCCAGCAACCTTAGTAATGGGTGCTTTCTCAGCAACCTTTGAAATAGGTGCTTGTTCAACAACCTGTGGTGTAGGTTCTTCTTCAGATACCTCTTTTCTTTCAGCATCCTTTGAACTTGTTGCATTTTCATCAACCTTAGCCCTTTTTGATTTCTGTAGGACTTAAGAGATGACCAATTCATCATCATCAGAGCTCTCATCAGCATTAGGAATTGATTGATCCAGAATCCCTGCGGTTTCTGTAGATAGGGCTTGATGCCTGTCACTATTCTCATTTTTACCAATGAATTCATTAGCAAGGCTTTCCTTGGTAGCATGGATGAGTTTATCAGCAGTTGTATCTTTTGCAGCATTGATGAGTTCATCTGCTGTGAACTTAGCAGCATTGATGAGTTGATCTGCATTGATGAGTTCATCAGTAGTGGCGGCAGATATCTTAGAGTCGACATTCACAACGGGTATGCTTTCTGATTTGCCAGCAGTCTTCTTTCATGAAGTTCTGGGCTTTTTGTTCGCAACGGAACCCTCAGATACCTCATCAGTCTTTCGTTTCTTAGAACCTTTCTGAGACGCAGTAACCTTTTTCATCATGTTTGTATACTCATATTTGTAGAGCAGGTTACTGTTGGCTATGTCAGCCGTCTCTCTGAGCTCAATGCCAAGCTTCTCCAGCAAGAAACATATCTTTAGTCCATAGCTTACTGTGGCTTTTGGTTCAGCAAGGCCCTTGATGATTTTAGTCTCAAAGCCTTGAATCTTCTTCACAAATTTCATAAAGGCGTACTACCCCCAATTGAAAGGGTTTTCCAGCCTTTTGTTCTGTTGATTCAACAAGAACATCATCATCCAGCGTTCTAGGCTTATCTGATCGGCACCTCCTTGTAGACCATCAAAGCATCTGTGAAGAATGCATGCCAATACATCCCAGTGAACCAACAGATGTCTGGTTCTGATGTCAGCAAGTTTGAAGTCAATGGGTGTATCTGATTTTTCAAGATCACACACATCTCTGTATAGTTGCTTCACACCTTCAAGGAGATCATCATCCTTGGTGTTTATTTCAAAATCATTTCCCAGATTGTGAAGTTCAAACAACTCACATAAAGTTGTTAAGTTCAAAAGGATGTCCTTTCCTTGATATTTTGTACAGTACCCTTTACATACGTTAATATTTTCATAGCAATGTTGTAGTGTGATTGCATTGGATTTGTCTGAAATCTACACACACTCCAACTGCATATTGAATATCAGGTCTACTTGCAGTGAGGTACAGTAGAAACCCAATCAATTTCCTATACTTGTGTTCTTCAATACTCTTGTCAGATTCAGTATAGGTCATTTTGGTTCCAATGCCATAGGTATCTTAGCATTCTTTTCAGAAGGCTTTTGATTAAACTTTTTGAGCATATCCTTTGCATACTTTGTTTGACTAATAAATATTCCATCATTAAGTTACTTGACTTGCAATCCTAGGAAGTAGTTTAATTCTCCAATCATGCTCATCTCAAATTTACTTTTCATGAGCTCAGCAAAGTCTTCACAAAGTTGCTTGTCTTTGGATCCAAATATAATGTCATCAACATATACTTGAACTAAGAGTAGTTTCCCTTCATGGTTCAAAGTAAAGAGTGTTTTATCAACATCTCCTTTCTTGAAGCCACTTTCCAGCAAGTATTTGGCTAAAGTATCATACCATGCTCTCGGAGCCTATTTCAGTCCGTACAGAGCTTTCTGAAGCATATAAACCATTCTACTTTCTGTGAAAACCAAAAAGCCTGGTGGTTGTTCAACATAGACTTCCTCAGCAAGTTCACCATTTAGGAATGCACTTTTGACATGTATCTGATAAACTTTAAAGTCATTATGAGCTGCAAAGGCTAGAAACAGTCTAATTGCATCCAATGTTGCAACTGGAGCATATGACACATCAAAATCTAGTCCAATCCCTTGGAAACCAACCTTGCTTTGTTTCTGGTTATTTCACCTGACTCATTCATTTTATTTCTGAAAACCCACTTGGTTCCAATTACAGATATTCCGTCAACAAATGGAACCAGTTTCCAGACTTTGTTTCTCTCAAATTGATCCAACTCTTCTTACATTGCAGAGATCCAATCTTGATCCTTCAATGCTTCTTCTATAGTTTTAGGTTCAATGTTTGAGATGAAACACCCATAAAGAGACTTTAAACCATGTTGTTACATGGACCAACAACGACAATCTGAATAAAAGTATTACGCCACTTTGAATCTCAATTGCCAGCACATTCTTTCAATTACCATGTTGTTTTGAAGTCTATTAAACCCCTCCCCCATTTTAAAACTAAAAACCTCGTTGCTACAGGAACCAACACACCATAATGGGCCGTGACCTAGTCCAAATCCAAATCCAATTCAATTAAAATTCTTTCTAATAAAAGTGTGCGTTGATATCAATTTGACACGTCCAAAAATAGTATTATGCAAGGCTAAGTCCACTGCATTGATAAATTAACGGGTCTTACATAGACTACATTTAATCACTCATTATTTCACACTTTTCCTTTACGAGTAATAGGAAACTCATGAAGGAATGAAGGGAGTACAAAATTAAGTTGAATAACATAAAATTGTCAAGACAAATTTCCAAACAATACAATCATCAAAAATATGTATTCCGGGTCAAATATAAAATTATAAACCAAAATCGAATTAAACTTCGACATAGTAATACGCATCACAATGTGAAAATAGCATGTAAAAGAACATAAGTTCTTCGTAGTATTTTATGAAAACGGAGACATGTGCAATTAGTATGTTACAGTAAAGGTGCACATTGAGGGACTCGCTTCCTCCTCCACTTAGCGGGACATTGTTTCTCCATCTGTTCAACTACCTCTGTTAGCTGTGAACAACCAGCTCAATGATATTTAGATTCTATTCTCTTTCCAGTAGCATCCTCAAACAAAAAACAGTATAAAAAAATTATTCATTGAAAATTATGGGACATTAAATTAAAATAATCTTGTTAACAATGAATGGAAATATGACATATTGAATCTTAACCTTACGATGTATATCGAGGATTCTTTTAAAACATCATTATGTACCTGGCAAGCACTTGAGTAGAAACAAAAATTGTTTGGATCAATTATCTTCCGTTTGCAAACCATGCAAGCTCCTTTTCCTTTGAAGAGAAACCCAGAACCAAGATGTGGTAGTGGAGTCAGAGAAACAAACTTCTTCGTGTTGCACCTGTATTTCTACAAGACAACATAACATAGTAAGCAATCTAATCCTCGGTGCAAACCGCTGTCGGAGATCAAGCAAGGCCTTATAGTCCGTCCATTCTTCTGCTAACTGCTTTATCAAGTAAGTAACTCTCATCTTCCTAAAATTCGGAATGTATGTTCTTCTGCATCAGATGCATGTATGCTTTGTTGAATTTCCATGCTCATACGCTGTATAGATATGATGTTTTTTGGCCAAGTGATGTACTGTATGTTGAATTTTAGTGACTCTAGTATTGCATGCTGCCGTAGTTGAACTTTGGTGCCAATTTGTAGACATGAATTGTAAATTTGCCCTGTGAATGTGCCATATATAGTAGATAATATTTCCAATAGGCTTGCTGAAATTCTTATCGCCTTGCCTCGTGTAGTAGTTGCCAGTGCCTATTGGCATATAGAATTCCCTTCTGTCGCGACTTTGTGTGCCAAGCTAGGTGCCAATGGGTAGAGACAACGACCTATAGGAACACCTAATAAAGTAGATTTTCCTCGTACAATTGGACTTAATAAGATACATAAACGAACTCTCGGATGACCACAACATCATTTTCTGATCCGTTTCCTTGTGCCCTAGGATGTCCGGGAGCGATAGTCAGAATCAACACGAAGTTCCGGACTATGATGATGGAATAATCCAAGGGTCCGAGTCTGTTACGGTAACCTCGTCCGTGTCAGACCACCCGGAGTTGGAGATCCCGCATAACAGACTTCCTGTGGAGGTACGTAACGCAGATGTTGTGGAGGTCATCTCGACTGAAGATTCAGATGCTGGGCATGGGGTCTGTGGCACTGCCACTACCCGGAATGATGTTGTGAATGGCCAAACAAATGTTGCGAGAACGAGGGTAAGGGTTCAATACCAGACCATTGGCAGCGGTGGCATGCCTGTTGGTATGAGTGTGCCCCGGACAGAACAAGGAGGTGACACCGATCGTGAGGCGGATGATATAGAGATGTTCGAGGCTGGAGAGGAGGATCGTGTTGTGATGAAAACGGGTCCGACCAATCCCAGTACATCCGGGAGACCAGAAGTTGGAGTAGAAGAGGAGGAAGAAGGAGAAGAAGAGGAAGAGGAGGATGATGATGAGGAGGAAGAGGAAGAAGCAACTCAAGCTGCTCGTCCGCGTGGATGCTCTGGGCGGAACAATTGCCGAATTGTTCTGCACCCTAGAATGCCCACACATCCTAATCCACCACTAGCTGTGGGTTGTGGAGCTCAGGCGGCGTGGACTAAATTCCCTCGTCCTGCGTCCGCCGTTCTGATAGCAGATCCGTACGGTGAGCTCAACGCGGATGGTTTGCTCCCCACCTGTCCGTCCAAGGTGAAGCAGGAAGATATTCCGGAATGGAGGCGGAAGTGGCAAATTCCCGAGTCCGTCGAAATTATAATTGTTAAAACTTAAGATCCCGGATTGGTACTTTGAAACAAGATCAATAGACAATGTTCCCAACAATGTTGTTCAACACTGTCTACAGTAAACAGATAGCAGCGGATAAATAATGTAACTTCTATTACCAAGCCAATATATAGAAAAATATATTGGCAGCGCCTTAGGCAAAATATCTACTGACAGGAAAAGTAGATCTAATCAAATAGGTTTAATACAATCACAAACGATTGATTAAACAACCAAAACTAGCCCTAGAAGAACCAACAGTAAAAGCTATTCTAGGTCGATGTTTGAAAGAGTTATTCCAACAATGAATACTCTTAGACAAACTCTAAAGCTAGCAGAAAACAAGAAGCCTAAACTCTTTTAATAAAATCTCGGTTGATCATCAAGAAAGGCTCAAAAAATTGCTTTGCTGAATCCTTGCATATATATACTTGAGATGTCGACCTCTTCGATTTATGTCGAAAGGCAATAGGATCTTGGCAAAGGCAATTTTTCCTTTTACTTGTTTTCTTCAAAAAGCGCATAGAAGGAAATTCCCATATTTCAATTCTTCATAAAATATATTCCTTCTTGCTTTCACCATGTCGATCTTTTTCCTTAAATCAATTCTTGTTCGTTTTGTCAATACTTCCAATCCAAGTATCCATCCAAAGTGCTTTGTCTTCAATGTTCATGCGTAATGCTATATCTTCAATGTTATGCCAACATTGAATTCTATCCTGTCACAATGTTATACAACATTGATAATCCTGCAGCTTCACAAACAACAACAAACACAAACTTGGAACTGATTATTGAAAGACAAGATTATCAAAATATAAGTGCATGCTGCACTTTCAATCTCCCCCTTAATCTTAGTCTTTCATCACAAAACAAAACAAGAGATCAGATCATAGAAACAATACTAAGAACTACTACAAGAGATCAGATCTCCCCCTTAACCAGACAGCTTAAGAAATATTCAAGAGAATTTAAAATATTACAGACCCACACAATTATAAATTGTTCAACACAAACTCAAACTCAAGAAGAATGAACTCAAGATATCTATTCTCCCCCTTTTTGTGAGGAAAGAAAAGAAACTAGAGTATTTCTGAACTTCAGATTGTTTGAGATCTGCTCATCAAGCCCTTTGATTTGCTCCAGAATCAGCTTGTCCTGTTCAGTTAAAATACCTGCAGACAGAGTTTCAATGTTAGGAGTCAATGTTGTCCCAACATATAAGTCAACATTGGAATGTTGAGCTGCAACTACAGAGCTTTCTGGTACATCAGTTTCGCCAGTAGAAAGAGGCATATTCTCCTCCACATCCATGTTCACAGAAACATCAGGATCTACCCAAGGAAGATCACAGATCCTGTCATGTGTTTCCAGCAGTTGTTTGGTGACTGTGATGGATTTGAAGTTGGAATGATAGACATCATTGGCTTTAACCTCAATACCCTGCATCTGAAGAACAGCAAATATAGTGGATGGAAGAATCAAATGGCCTCTGATCCCTCTATTCTTAGAATTTTCTAGATGCTTGAGAATCCTTTCTCCCAGATTGACATTGTAACCCATTTTAATCTCAGAAGCAACATGGCTGCCTCTTGGCTGAGCTTGTTGTTATTGGAAGATGGCAACCGGTTGTACAGGCAGATCCTGGCAAGAACAGATACTAGAGAGGAACAATATTTCAAATCTAGAGTTCCAGTAGGCCAAGATTTTAATTTTCCTGCAGTTAGCTCTCTTGCAATCTCATCCATAGTTACCTCCACAGGAGTCTCAATCTCATCCCTATTTCTATGCAGCACAGTATTGATATCCTTAGAAGTCAAGAAGAATACATCACCTTTCAAGTACACAAAGTGATGCTTACCATGCCCTTCACTACCAAAATTCTCAGATAAATGGGCATAGAATTCTCTTATGATTTCAGGAACAAATGCAGTATATTGAGTAACAGCATAATAGAGATTCCTTTTCTTCAGATAGACAACCAAGTTATACTCTTCAAATGAGTCTTCTTTAATTATCTTCTCAACATCTATAGCACTGTTTTTGATTTTCTCATATTTTTCTAGATTCTTGTTATCATAGAACAAATGAGAAACTGCATCTTCATCCCAATCAGAACCATCTGTAAACACAGGTTCAGAGGATAGATCATTTACCTCAGGGTCTTCAATCTGGTCTTCTCCAAGAACGACATCCTCATCATCAAGTGATTCTTCTTCAGATTCTTCCTCTGTCTCAGCTTCATAATCTTCAGAGTCATCTGAGCTTTCATCTGAGTTTCTCAGATCTTCTTCTTCAACCATTGACTCATCCTTAGAGTCATCTTTAGTTTCTGGCTCATAATCTTCCATATCATTAGAGCTTTCATCATTGTTATCATCATGACCAGCTGATGTTACAGCAACATCCCCATCTATATTCATTGGATCACTTTCAGTTTTCTCTGAGTCATCTGACTGCCAATCTTCCACTTCAACTAGTTCAATGGTAGGCTCATCTGCGGGTTTCTCAACATTTTCAGAACGCATGCTAGTCTGATTCTCATCATTCAGGCCATCAGTAGCCGTTTCCCCTATTTTGTCAGGTTGTTGTACATCATCTTCTTCAACAGGATTTTGGGAGTTTTCTGTCAGATCTGCATGTTGAATTTCGGGATGTCCAACATCTTCCCCAGCATCCTCCATGGGAGCATCTTTCTCTATCCCCATTGGGCTTTCATCATCATCCCTCAGATCTTGTGGCAAGTTGACTGGCATGCTCCCCAATTTTACAAGGGTTTCTGCAGCAAATTGGAGGGTTTGATGGTGATGACTCATCTGGGTTTTGGAGATGGTTGTTTTGCACAGAGATGAGGGTTTTCAGCACTATCTTCGAATCCTCACAATTATAGAGGAATCTCAAAATCGGCCGGTAAGACGAATGGGAAGGGGATAAGCTTGCTCCCCCTCAGGTGTTTGCAATGAAAATCCGGGCAAGACGGGTTTTGTCGGGGACGACATTGATTGGATCGTGAAGCTAGAGTTGAGGGAGAAAGAGCGGGAGAGGAGTTTTGTTTGAGAGAGACAAGAGTGTAAAGTGAGTGGAAGGTGAAGAGTTTTGGAAGGAAGTCAGTTTTTGTGAGTGGTGGAGAAGTGGGCTAATGTGAGAGGTAGTGGTAATATGGTTGGAGGGGTGTTTTTGGTTGGTTTGCTCCAAGGATCATAATCATATATATCAAAACACAAACCAAGATCCGTACACAGCTGTTAATATGAGATTAAGGAAAGAAAATGACCACCGTATCAATTAGGTCAAGAATGAAGAAGGTTCTCAAAACTCAACCTAGGGAGGTACATTTTTGTTTTAGGAAACAAATCAAGGTCAGATAAGAGTAAGATATTATATTTTACACTTTACATTTTACCCAGATTACCCAAGACACAAAAATACTCCCCCTCAAACCCAACCCAAAACACAGAAAAAGCACACAAAAACATAGCAAAGTAGGTACTTCCAGTACAGGCAATGTTGACCAGGATGTTGGCTCAACATTGATGACAACATCGGAATATCAGACCACTCTTAAGATGTGCAGATTCGATTAACACCACTGATGCTGCAGGCAAAACAGAAGAAGAAAGGAATACCAAAGAAATACACTCAACATTGCCTCATGAAGTAAATTGAACAATTAGCATAAGTTTGAGTGGGGGTGACCATGAGACCACATTTGACCACATTGGGTAATTTGGTACTCAGAAAGTGAACCAGCAGCTTTACGAGAATCGGCACTTTTGTGCGTGTCGGTTTCCAGTACAGGCCATCAACCCTCACGACATATGACACATTGGCCACGTCGATATCTGGATAGTATTTGAAACCTGCCCAACACGATCCTCGACGGAAACACTTCGAGCCATTTTTATCATAATTCATTAGATTTATTAAGCATAAAGGACAGGAGGCAACATCAAGAGTGAGTCAAGGTACGAGTAAAAATAGCCAAAAAGCAGCAAAAGTGGGTTTTACATAAAGCAAACACACAGGAGACTCGATCCCTTTCAACCATGGTTTCAAATAGCCTTTCAAACCCTAAGCACAGAAGCACAAAAAACACATAAACACACAAGAATAAGAAAGAGAAAAGACTAAAAGAATAACAGAAAGACAACACTAGGTAAACATAGAAGACAATGTTGACCAGGATGTTATGTCAACATTGCATGCAGCAAATCCTATCAAATAGTGCAAAGGCCAAGAGACCTTCTCAAACTGAAGAATCTCTCTTTATCAAGGGGCTTTTTGAAAATGTCAGCTAACTGATTTGTGGTATCAATGTGTTGTATGTCAATTATTTGTTTGTAGACTAAGTCTCTAAGAAAATGATGTCAAATGTCTATATGCTTGGTGCGTGAGTGTTGAACAGGGTTCTTGGATATGTGAATGGCACTAAGGTTATCACAAAACAGCAAAAGAGTGTCACTTTGAAGCCCATATTCATGCAGCATATTGTTCAGCCAAATTAATTGAGACACACAACTCCGGCCTACATATTGATTCAAGAAGAAAGAGAGACACGCAATTTTGTTTCTTACTATACCATGACACAAGATTTGGTCCAAGATAAAAACAACCTCCACTAGTTGATTTTCGATCATCTAAGTCACCAGCCCAATCAGAATCACTAAATCCCAACAGATTAGTGTTTGAATCACATGCATACCATAATCCAAGATTAACAGTTCCTGATATATATCTAATGATTCTTTTGACAGCAGTTAAGTGAGATATTTTGGGCTTGGATTGATACCTGGCACGCACACAAACAGAGAACATGATGTCCGGTCTGGTGGCTGAAAGATATAAGAGACTTCCAATCATTGATCTGTACAATGTTGGGTCAACATCGTCCCCAACATCGGTTTTGCTGAGTTTCAGAGATGTAGCCATGGGAGTGCTGCAAGGTTTGGCATTTTCCAGACCAAATTTTTTGATAAGATTCTTGGCATATTTCTCTTGAGAGATAAAGAGGCCTTCCTGTTTCTGCTGTATCTGGAGCCCCAAGAAGAAGCTGAGTTCACCAATCATACTCATCTCAAAAGTTCCTGTCATGGCTTGAACAAACTTATCTAGCAAGGAGAGGTTAGTAGCCCCAAAGACAATATCATCAACATAGATTTGAGCAATGCAGATGTCTTTTCCTTTCCTGAGGATAAACAGAGTTTGATCTCCCTCACCTCTTTTAAATCCTAACCCAACTAGGAATTCTGTCAACCTAGCATACCAAGCGCGTGGGGCTTGTTTCAAACCATACAAGGCTTTTCTTAGTTTAAAAACATGGTCAGGATAAAAAGGATCTTCAAACCCTCTGGGTTGTTCAACATACACTTCTTTGTCAATGTAGCCATTCAAGAAAGCTCCTTTAACATCCATTTGTTTGAGTTTTATGTTAAGACAACATGCTAAGGCTAGGAGCAAGCGAATGGACTCTAATCTAGCAACTGGAGCGAAGGTCTCATCAAAATCAATGCCTTCCACTTGGGTGTAACCTTGAGCAACCAATCTGGCTTTGTTTTTTACAACTATCCCCTTTTCATCACTCTTGTTTTTGAAAATCCACTTGGTGCCTATGACATTTATATTATGGGGGTGGGGAACAAGAGTCCGACTTCATTTGTTTGAATCGACGAAGTTCATCTTGCATTGTTTCTATCCAAAATCATCGAAGAGCTTCTTTCACATTTTTAGGTTCAATCAACGAAACAAAGCACGAGGAACTTACAGAGTGACATATTTCAAAGAAGTCCGAGTGTCTCCTTGTAGTTTTTTCGTGTTACCCTCAATGTCCTTCCTCCGGATTTCCAATTACTTGGGAACTGGATGATCTTTGCGAATTCTAGGAGGAGGATCCTTTCTTGAGTCAGAGACATAGGTGCAGCATTGTTCTTTGGATGGATTGTCGATTCACCTCGGTTTGATGATGAGGATCAGCTTGTTCTTCATCATGAGAGTAAATCTGGGATGTTGAGTCATCATTGCACTGAGGGGATGTTGGCACAACATTGCCGACAACATGGGTTCTTTCATTTTGATTAGCGGCGAGTCACGCTTCGATATGTTCTCATGTGTAGAAGAGTCGAGGTTGATTCAATAACCTGCTCAAGACTGCAGAGATCTTCTTACGGGCATAGGGCTCGAGTCATCAAAGGAAACATTCACAGATTCTTGTATAGTCTGCAATCTAGGATTGTATACTCTATAAGCTTGACTATTTTGAGAGTATCCTACAAAGATTCCTTTATCACTTTTAGCATCAAACTTCCCTAGATGTTCTCTATCATTAAGTATGTAACACACACATCCAAATACATGAAAGTACTTGAGATTGGGTTTTCTACCTTTCAACATCTCATATGGAGTGGTTAGAGACCCTGGACGAAGATAGACACGATTGATTATGTGACAAGCAGTGTTCACAGCTTCAGCCCATAACCTTTTTGATAGGTTCATTGAGCTCAACATTACTCTAGCCATTTCTTGAAGAGTCCTGTTTTTCCTTTCAGCAACACCATTTTGTTGTGGTGTCTTAGGAGCTGAGTATTCATTCATGATTCCTTTCTTTTCACAAGATTTTATCAAAGAATTGATTCTCGAATTCTTTACCATGGTCAGATCGAATTCTTTGAACAAGAGTAGTGTACTGATTACAGCATTTTGTATGCCATTTTTTGAAGGATTCAAAAGTTTCTGATTTTTCTTTCAAGAAGTTGACCCAAGTGTATCTAGAGAAATCATCAACTATAACATAGATATACCAGGCTCCTCCTAAACTTTTAGCTTCTATAGGGCCCATGAGATCCATATGCAGGAGTTCAAAGCAGTTAAAAGTACCTCTTTGTTGTCCTTCAATCAGAAGTGGCTGATGTGTCACCTTGGTTTGTTTCCCCATAAGACAGTCGCCACACACATGTTTCCCTACATTGGTAAGCTTTGGCACTCCTGTCACCACATTATTTTTGATGATCTTCTCCAGATTTCTATAGTTGACATGTCCCAATTTCTTATGCCACAGTGTTGCATCATCATGTTGAGCAACATTGCATTTGAGAGGAATGTCCAGCACATAGCAGTTGTCCTGTGATCTCACACCTGTCATTACGGTTAATTTGTCCACACAAGTATAAACTTTGCAAAAACGTTTGTCAAACTTGACTTTCAGATCATCATCACACAGGTGACTTATACTAACAAGATTAGCAGTTAACCCTTCAACAAGAACATTCGAGAGTTTCGGATATCCTTTAAGGCACAGTGTTCCCTTTTCAGGTATTTTGCTTTGGTATCCTCCTCCATATGTTACCGTACCTGTCCTTTGAGCTACAAAGTTTGACAGATTTGACAGGTTACCGGTCATGTGCCTAGAACAACCACTGTCGAAGTACCATTTTCCTGCATTGTTAGGAGAAGTAGCAACAGAAAAAGCAACATTGCAAGTATGATTTTCTTTAGCTACCCAAACATGTTTCGAAACACTCTTGTGTTTTCTTATCTGTCCTGGAGATTTGTCTTGTTTAGGAGAGCTAGGAAAGCACTTTAGAGTCTTAAGATTACATCTTTCAGTCTCTGTTGAAGTGGATGTTATCACAACATTGCGACTAGCATCACTGTTTTGTCTGCTGAAAACTGGATGGGAGGGAATTGTGGAGAGATTACTGAGGTTGGAGGTATCAACATATTCACTCTTTAAGTCCTTTTGGTACTTGAAGCAGTAAGGCTTTTTGTGACCTGATTTAAGACAGTAAGTGCACACAAACAAAGCTTTTTCTTTGACAAATATAGGACCTTTTATGAGCTCAGAAAGGGGTTTGACAACTTTTGAGGTATCAGTGTCAACAGTGTCGTTCATGTTGCTCCCAAGTTCATCACAACTACTTGTGTACCCTAAACCAGTGGTCCTATCATTGTTCACATCAAGCATCTCATTAAGTCTAGAAGTAGAAGAGTTCCATTTAGCAATTACCTTCTTTTCATTATCTAGCTCAGAGATTACTTTGAACAGCTCAGAGTCCTTCTTTGTTAATTCAGCTTCTAGTTTGACAATGGTGTCTTTCAGATTGTGGTTCTCCTTCTCAGTTTTCTTGAGGAGTTTTCTGAGAGTCTTCCATTCACTGAAGAGTTTCTCATACATCTGTTGCAGTTCCTTCACCATTTGATCTGCATTAACTTCCTCTTCTGAAGGACTATCTATATCAAAATCCACAGAACCATGTAGACATAAAACATTAGATATTCCTGACTTTTCAGGTTTGGTTAGTGCCAAGATTTCACAGTTCTCAGAGTCATCATAGTCAAAGAAGATTTCTATTCCTGATGTTGTCTTGACAATGTTGTCCCAACATTGGTCATCAACATGGTAAGTGGATGAGCGGAGAGCTCTGGCATTGGTAGTTGAATCATCTTCTTTTTCTTCATCTTCCTGTTCTTCATCTGAGTCATCACTGAGACAAGCAAGAAGATTCTTTTTCTCTTTTCTGAGATTGTTAGCACATTCATTTTGATAATGACCCCATCCTTGGCATTCAAAACATCTAATCTTACTAAGGGGAGTGCGATCGAAATCGATTGAGCTAGTTTTGGAAGTAGAACCGTTTGAAGGTATTGGTTTTCTTTTTGAAAGTTTTAGTTCCACTTGAGGATCCTTGACCAGAGTTTTTCCTGAATCTAAGCTTGTTGAACTTCCTCACAAGATTGTTGAAAGCTTCCTCAGTCATATTGTCTGACTCATCACTACTAATATCAGGCTTTGAAGATTTTGCTTTAGAAACAGAGTGAAGGGAAATACTATGAGTTTTCATACCTTGTCTCTCATTTTCATTTAGTTCAAAATTTTTCAAATTGTTCAACAGGGTATGAAAATCCATAGTTGCCAAGTTATGAGTGTCTTCCAAAATAGTGACTTTGGTATTAAATCTTGAGGAAAGAGATCGAACAGCTTTGGAAACAAGTTGCCTATTAGAAATAGCTTCTCCCAGTCTTTGGACTTCATTTGAGAGAGTCAAAAGTTTTTCAAAATAGGAGTCAATGGTTTCTTCCTCCGCCATTCTTAGATTTTCAAATTGAGACCAAAGCATTCTAAGTTTAGTTTGTTTGACACTAGCATCCCCTTCACAATGACTCTGAAGTAATTCCCAAGCTTGTTTTGCAGTAGTACAGTTTTGAATGATTTTAAACATATGAGAATCTACATGACCAAAGATAGCATTTAAAGCTTTTTCATTATAAGAGCTAAGAAGTATGTCACCTGCAGAGAAGCGTTCTTCAGGTATGGGAACAATGTCACCATCAGCATCAGGTCCTTCAGTTGGCCAGGTGTATCCTTCCAGAATGGATCTCCAAGCACGTCCATCAAGGGACTTGATGTATGTCCTCATCCGAATTTGCCAGTAATGGTAGTTGGACCCATCAAGTACAGGAGGTCTATTGTAGTTTGCATCCATTGTAGTAGTACCAAATCCAGACACCAGTAGTTAGGTGGCTGGCTCTGATGCCACTTGTTAAAACTTAAGATACCGGATTGGTACTTTGAAACAAGATCAATAGAAAATGTTGCCAACAATGTTGTTCAACACTGTCTACAGTAAACAGATAGCAGTGGATAAATAATGTAACTTCTATTACCAAGCCAATATATAGAAAAATATATTGGCAGCGCCTTAGGCAAAATATCTACTGACAGGAAAAGTAGATCTAATCAAATAGGTTTAATACAATCACAAACGATTGATTAAACAACCAAAACTAGCCCTAGAAGAACCAACAGTAAAAGCTATTCTAGGTCGATGTTTGAAAGAGTTATTCCAACAATGAATACTCTTAGACAAACTCTAAAGCTAGCAGAAAACAAGAAGCCTAAACTCTTTTAATAAAATCTCGATTGATCATCAAGAAAGGCTCAAAAAATTGCTTTGCTGAATCCTTGCATATATATACTTGAGATGTCGACCTCTTCCATTTATGTCGAAAGGCAATAGGATCTTGGCAAAGGCAATTTTTCCTTTTACTTGTTTTCTTCAAAAAGCGCATAGAAGGAAATTCCCATATTTCAATTCTTCATAAAATATATTCCTTCTTGCTTTCACCACAAGCTGATCTTTTTCCTTAAATCAATTCTTGTTCGTTTTGTCAATACTTCCAATCCAAGTATCCTGTCCAAAGTGCTTTGTCTTCGATGTCTGCGGCAATGCTATATCTTCAATGTTATGCCAACATTGAATTCTATCATGTCACAATGTTATACAACATTGATAATCCTGCAGCTTCACAAACAACAACAAACACAAACTTGGAACTGATTATTGAAAGACAAGATTATCAAAATATAAGTGCATGCTGCACTTTCAATAATTTCGGAACCAGGGCATGCCTTCTACAATCCGCCCGCTGGTTACATGTGCGTGCATGAAGCGGCCTTCTCCTGTGGATGGAAAGTTTCCCTCACGTCCGAATTGAAGCACATTCTGAACCACATCGTTATTGGACCGAGTCAGGTTATCCCCAAATCTTTAGGAAACCTTATCTGTTTCGCGATCTTCTGTACAAAGAAGGGGAATCCGGTAAACTTTGTAAACTTCCGGCAATTGTTCAATGTAACCTTTAGTCCAGGGAATCCCCTTTTCTATACATTTGTAAATAGGAAATCGTATAATTTCATTTCCGATACCATTTCCTCCCTCGGATCGAAATGGTGGGAAAAGTACGTCTTCGTCCGGATGGCTTTGAAGCCTGGGGAGTCCGCGAGGAGACGGGAGCAGTGGGGGTTGCCCACAAAGTTTCTAAGGGAAAATATCCCAGACTGGCGCCCTCTCCCCAAGAATGTGGCTCCGTGGGTGGCGAAAATCCGCAAGAAAAAAATAATCCACCAACTTATCCGTTCCACGGATTGATTTGTCAGCCGTTGTCGTACTTGTGCGGACTGACTGACGTCGTTGTGGTTGGAGGGAAGACCGACTTCTGTAAGGATCTCTAATTTAGGACTTGTATTTTCTCTGCTGTTAAGTGTCACACCTAACTGTTTCACTGTTATTCGCGAGTTGTATTTTGATAAACCCGTATCTGACTTCATCTGTTTCTTCCGCAGGTTTCTAGTTTAAATACATCATGTCGACCCTCCGCGAAAAGAAGAAGCATCAGAGGGAGCAGCAAGCCCTCGAGCTTGCCACTGGCCAGAGGGCCAAGATTATTAACACTTCTGCGGGTCTGCCTATCCCCAAATATGTAGTCGTGTTCGCTGCGGAAGAGGAGAGGCGGAAGAAGGCGGGTGAAGATTCGCAGACCTTGGAGGTGCCTAACAAGGGCAAAGCTCCCGTTACCCGGAGAGCTGCTACTCCGAGGCCGCCAACTTCTGCTGCTCCGAGGACCTCTGGGTCTGGCGGTTCCTGTAAAATCCCGGAATTATTTCAGACGTGTCCATTTCTTTTATTGAGCTGAATAATTATTTGGACCAGAATTAGTGAACGAGAGTTTATTAATCATTATTTTACGGATTGATAAATCGAAGCGAATTAGGATGATGATTATTGGTTTGGGTTTGGACCGGGGTAAGGCCCAAGTTGAAAGTCCAAAGTAAAAAAGCTAGTTAGGTTATTTCTTTCTTCTCCTTTATTCTTCTTCAGCCGTCTTGTCTTCTTCCATGTCCTCATTCTCTTCTTCTCCTCATCCGTCCGTTATTGTTCGACCTTGACCTTCCCGAGAACCATGTTAGTACCATTTGTACCGGATTATGGACTGAATTCGATTGAGAACTGTGGGTTATGAATCTCGAAACCGAAGCAAGAAACAAGAGACAGATTTCGCTACTTATTGGAACAATTTGTGATGCTTTTGGACCGTTAGTTGTGATTTTAGATGGAGGAGATGATGGGTATTTGATTTTCGTAGCCTTTGCTTGGATTTGGAGGAGTTTAGTTCAAGTTCATGGAGTTTGGAAAGTATTAGAATTTCCAGGGACTGAATTGAAAGATTGCAGAAAGTTAAAGGACTTGCTTTTGAGAATTTGAGTATGGGTAGGGGCTGTTTGTAGGCAGGAGGTTAATGGTTCGAAGCCTGTTGGAGCCGTATTTTGTATTCTTTTTATTTCCAGCCTTTTCGACCCGTTCAAATTACCGTTGTACCCCAAGACATTGCAGAATTACAATTATGCCCTCCCACCAATTATTCCTATTTTTTCTAGCTCCAGAAATTATCGTTTTACCCTTTTTACCCGTTTTCTTAGTTTCGACCTTTTAAACCGAAGTAGAGTCTTTGTGGACTAATCAAGTGGTATTATTGGAGGATTTAAGGGTCAAGGTGACTTTGGAGAATTTGAGTTGCAAGTTGGAGCTTTGTCGTTGGCTACTAAGTTGGATTCGTATCGATTTTGAGGTAAGGGGAACTCTTGACACTTTTGCTTCTATTTTATTGTTATCGTATATATATATGAATGTTTTATGATTGACAAACTACTTATGGTTATTATATCAAGGCATGGGACTTGGTATAATAATTTATTCGAAAAGGATCAAGTATGTGTACCCATAAAAGTTTTATCGTGATTGTGAATTGTGAAAATTGTTTTGTTCAAAAGTATGGATTGAAAATATGTTTTATGCTCATCGATATGCCTATGAATTGTTTGGGCCCTTTCGAGGGAATGTCGTGCTTTTGGAGATCTCCCATTGTATTGTTATCCCTTTGGTAGGGCATTGTTATTGTTATGTAAAAGCCGACCTGTGTGCCACCACGGTTCGTGTGGCCTTAGTGTATGTTTGATTGAGCAAAATAAGTACATCGTTATTGTTTTGATAATGTTCCATGCAAATGATTTTCGACTATGTTTGATATAAAAATGGAGTGTATATGTATGTAAACTTTTTATATGTACTTGATCCGGGTAAAAGTGCCAGGAGCTCACCCTTACACCTTTTTTTTTAGATATTTAGCGAGTGATTGGACGAAGATACTTTGAAGTGGAGACGGTAGATAGATGATGGATTGTGAAGACTTTTTAGTAGTGGTTGCGTACTCTGAGGTTTATAGATTAGTGATGATTTGTACTGTTGGTGTAATCTGTGTGGTAATTTCGGGCATGGTGCTAGTATGTACAGACTTCCTGAGACTATGGGGGAGAACCCAACTCTAGAGATCATTTGCTGGGTGCAAAACAGGCAGCGTGGTGGTTGGCAACCAAATCCGGGAATGAATGCAGGCGCTACTAAGGTGCAGCTCTTCAACCCCGACCGTTCCAATTTATCCTATGGAGGTAACTTCTATGAGAATGCACCACAGCAGGTTCCGGCACAGAAGGTTGCAGTTCAGCAGGCTCCGTTTTCGACAGGCCCCGTTTCCACAGGGTCCAGTACAGCAGTTTCCGGCTCCGCCTACTAGTGCACCGCGAAACGCCGATCAGGAGATTAGAGCTCACATGGAAAGATCAGAGAGATTTTGGGCAGAAGCACAGCGGAATCAAGCCAAGAATGACCAGAGGTTTGAGAGCATTGAGCAATCACAAAAGAGGTTAGAGAAGACTCTTGGCGATCTTGTTGGCACCTTCCAACAAAGAGAGAAGGGTAAACTCCCCGCGACTGTCGGGAACAACAGAATACTTGTTGTGGAGATTGCTTTTGACAGGCCAGGAGTAGTGAAGACTGTTATTACGACTTGCACTTGTAACCATGATAAGGTGGTTCCCCAAGTTGAGGCACCACCGGCACAGGAAGCAGGAAGGGTGATAACATCCGGTCCTGTGATTCCAGGAGAGAAGGCGAATGCAGGACTAACTCAGGTGATCCAAAAGGAAGAGAAGAGCATTAGTGATGCAAACAGTTTCGATTTGGTTGTCGGGATGGGCAGTTCTTCTGAGGTTATAGGTTTTATTGATACTGGAGTTGCAGTTAACTTGATGACATTCGAGACATATGAGGAACTCAACCTGAAGGGTCTAGAACCGAGAAGATGCTTTGTGACCATGGCTAATGGTACTCGAAGCAAATACATGGGAGTTGTTGAGGATGTCCCCGTAACCATTGGTGGAGATGTGTTTATGACTAATTTCGTGGTTGTCGAGTCACTATAGGTGAAGATCACAGAGATGGAAAAAGATGTGCTGCTTCTTGGGCGCCCATTCGTCAAGGCTACTCGCATGATAGTTGATCTTTATGGCCGTACATGTACTATCCAGGTTTACGGTGAGAAACACGAGTTACAAGCTGTCACCACATCATATTCTCCTGCACAGGTTGACACCAGGAATTACATTGCAGCACACACCGGTCCACTCTACACCTGTTCTCGCTCACGAGTGAACGTGGGAACAGAGAAGGCTGGTAACCTCAAGCTCAATTAGCTCCAGAATAGAAGAAGTCGAGCTAACGACTATAAACAAAAGCCCCCTTTTGTTTTTCATTCATTTAGACTGATTTTTTCATTTCATACACTTGCTTGTTATTTCGTATTGTTAGACTATTTGTTTATGTGGTTTGCTTGTTTTTAGTTTATTTGTGTCTTTGGATTGTGGGACCATCGCACTCCTACGAGGGAACTCGTAAACTCTAGCTGAGGTTTGGAGCTTCGATCTTGTGACGCGAGATTGAACTAAGTGCAAGTAAATTTTTTGCGAAAAAATTCACTTTCGCCGCGGCGAGGTGGTCTCCCTGTTTCTGTTTGTGCATTCGTAAGTTTTCGCTCGCCGCCACGATTATATATTTATCTGTTTCATAAAAACTCGTCGCGGCGAGACTTCTCTTCGCCGCTGCGACAAAAAAAAAAAAAAAAAAAGGTGCATTTGCTTGTTGAGGGGTGAAACCTCCAACACTAACTAACTAAACTATTACAAGCAACCCAGTCTGCAATCCGCCTCCTATTTGAAGTCTGAAGGAATACTTGTCCGAACTAGGGCACTTGAAACGACTAAGTGGGGGGGGGGGGGGGGGTTAGAACTGGATGCCCGGATTGCCTATGTCAATCTGGTAAGAGACTTTACTCAAGAGAGAGTTGGGAGCTCTCAATGTAATAGTTATGAGGAAGGTAATTATGCTCAAGAACACTTAGGGATTGTTGCTTACCTTAAGGTCTTGGACCTAGTGCTGTATTTATAATTATCATATACTCATGAGGTGGCTCATAAGATGATGCCAAGTGTACGATCCAGATTTGGACACCAATGCTACCTTTGGCCCATGGCCCATTAGTGAACAGTAGTCCAATACCGTAAAGTGGGCCTTGGAGGGTAGTTTGGACCTTTTCCCTCTGAGAATACTGTTCCGCCTGTTGGGTCCGTGTTAGTCCCTCGGACAGATCTGTCTGCTTGGTTGATCTGCCCTTGGGTGACTTTGGATGTCCGAGCCAAGAGTCTCATGGAAGTATCTCAGTGGTTCTGTTACATACGTTTGGTCTTACAGTAATGGTGGCGTCCGAGGTTCTCTCGTACGGTCCGTTAAGCATCTCTGTCTTGACACAGTCAGTTTACAAGTCCTTTCCTTAGCCATTTCGGACTAGGCGTGGGGATGTAGTGACTTGACATCTTGGTCGATTCACTTTGGGCGGACCATGAGGTCGGACCAAGATCTTGAATTGGCTATTTAAGCCGTGATGCGCTTTAGGACACGCTCTATGGCGCCCTTAACGGATTGGACATATTTTCGTATCAACATATGTCCCCCCAGTTTCCAAGTATCTTAGTAGAAGATAGTTGGTAACTATGTGGGATCAGTCGTGTCTGTGGAGCGTGTCCGAATCGTTAAAAAAAAAAGGAAAAAATCCTTTTTGTCGTGATCCGTCGTCCGTGTCCTCAAGGATTCAATATATCTCTTTCCCCCCCCCCTTTTCCGTCTACAGTCCGAGTTACCGCATAACTGGGGATAGAGAAAAAATATTTGTATCCGAGATATATGTGTCCGAGTACGGTTAGGATCTGACGCAGCTGTCTGGAAGCTGTCCGTTGGGCCGATTGTTGATTTTGTCCTCTTCGTAAGCCCACGAGGCCCAATAGGTTGTCTGTTCGGCCCACGGGAGAAAGATCCCGAGTAAAGAGACGCGACCGTTGGATCAGGACGACATCAACGGTTGGGGCGCCCAGTCCGATTGATGTGACGCGTCATCCGACATTAAATGCGACGTTAAGCGACCATCCACTCATGGCGGTACAACCCTTGGATTGGAGAGGATCAACGGCTGGGATTCAAATTCAAGCGACATGAATCTTGGCTATCCCATATTGCCCTTATAAATAGTCAGGCCATCAGTCATTTTCACACTTTTCGCAATCTCGAAACTCAGAGATGCTCCTTAAGCAATTCAAACAACGCAAGGTCGATCCGAGCAACTAGGACTTGTAAGACTTTTGGGCCATCAAGCTGAGATCTGTAACCTCGGTGCATTACCCAAGTTCGATCATCCGTGGAACTTTCCTGTTTGGATATTTAGCAAGCAAGTACTCTTCTTTGGCCTTGTTTAAGTTGCCTGTATTCGCTATACGCCTATTGCATGTCTAGTGTAGCTCCTTTTGCTGCTTCCGTAATTGTGCTTGTCTCCAGTAATTGACTCTTGTGATACCTTTGGTTTAGACGATAATTGATGTGTTTCTGCTGCATGCTCATAATATGCCGATTTTCTTCGTTGATGTCTTGTACTCTCATTCGATAAGTCCCGTCCGACACAACCTGTCTTGACAATGCATGTTTACTTGTAAATCAGTATTGGTTGTGGTATTTGCCCATAAGTTGTTTCTTTCGTCATCGTGCCATAAGGGGCAAATCGTGGTGCCAGTGGCACAGCTGCGCGTGCCTGGGTCTTGGGTTCCCTGTCCTTCTGTGTATAGAGAATCTTAGGGTTTAAACTTTTTCGCGGACCTCTGGACTTAATAAGACATATAAATGAACTCTCGGACAATAACAATCATCATTTCTGATCCGTTTCCTTCTGCCCTAGGATGTCCGGGAGCGATAGTCAAAACGTTCGCGAGGCGCGGGATTATCAGGATGGAGCAGTTTTGGGCGATGAATCCGTGGACCTGAGCGTGTCCGTAGGAGACTTTCTTGTGGATGTCCTTTCTTCCAGAGATTCCGACGCTAGGCACGGAACCCATGAAACAGTTAACCCTCCGACGGACAGGCCAGTGGTCGAAGGTGGTATTGATGAGGCGAGAACATTGGTCCAATCTCGGACTATAGGCGGTGTGGGAGGGTCTATAGATCCGAATGCGCTCCAACTTGAACGGCCAGGTGACAGCGGGCATGAGGCTGATGATGTGGAGATGTTCGAGGCCGGAGTGGAGGACCGTGTTCAGGTAGAAGCAGGTCCGTCCAAGCCAAGTACGTCCGGGAGACCCGAAGGTGTCCTCGAAGACGAAGAAGATGGTGAGGAAGAGGAAGGCGATGGCAAGGAGGAAGAAGAAGAAGGATCTCCTGTCACTCGTCCCTCTAGACAATCCAGTCGGCGGATTGCATTACATCCCGCTGCGCCCGTTCAGTCCAATCTTCAAGTAATCGAGGGCTGTGGTGCAAAAGCCGCCCGAGTAAAGTTCCGGCGTCCTGCGTCCGCTGTTACCATAGTGGATCAATTTGGAGAATTAAACGCGGACGGGCTTCTTCCTACGTGTCTATCCAGGGTTAGGGCGGAGGACATCCCCGAGTGGAGGCGGAAGTGAGAGATCCCTGATTCCGTAGAAATCATGATTCCCGAGCCTGGTCATGCCTTTTACAATCCGCCCGCCGGGTATATGTGCGTGCATGAGGTGGCCTTCTCCTGTGGATGGAAGATCCCCATTGCTACAGAGCTGAAAAACATCCTGAACCATATTGGTATAGGTCCGAGTCAGGTTATCCCCAAGTCCCTGGGTAACCTTATTTGCTTTGTAGTCTTTTGCAAGAAGAAAGGGCAGCCTGTAAACTTCGAGAATTTTAGGCAGCTCTTCCATGTCTCGTTCAGTCCGGGGAATCCACTATTCTATACTTTCATGAATATGAAACCTTACAACTTTATCTCAGACTCCATCTCGTCGTTGGGGTCGAAGTGGTGGGACAAGTACATTTTCGTACGCATGGCCTTGAAACCAGGGGAGTCCGAGAGGCAGCGAGAACAGTGTGGACTGCCCACAAAGTTTCTGAGGGAAAGCATCCCGGACTGGCACCCTCTTCCAAATAATGTGGCTCCGTGGGTGGCGGCCATCCACAAGAAGCATTACCCGCCTACTTATCCGTTTCACGGATTGATCTGCCAGCCACTTCCCTACCTTTGCGGACTAACCGGTGAAGTAGAAGTGGGAGGGAAGACGGACTTCAGTAAGGATTCGTTGATTGGAGACTTTGGCATTTTTTCTCTTCTTCATTATACTTTATTTTGATCACAAGTGTCCGCAATTCCGATAATCCTTCTTTAGCCCGCCTGTTTCCAACGCCCCCGGTTTATTGTGCAGCTCACTGGTTTGACTACATCATGTCGACTCTCGGAGAGAAGAAGAGGTTGCAGAGGGAACAACAAGCTCTGGAAGTCGCAGCTGGTCAAAGGACCAAGATCATCAACACTTCCGCGGGTCTGCCCATGTCAGATCCGAAAAACGCTGCTGTGTTCGCCGCCGAAGAGGAAAGGCGGAGCAAGGCTGGTGAAGACTCCCAGGCCTTGGCGGTACCTGATAAGGGTAAGGTCCTGCTACGCGGAGCGCCACTGCCAACACTCGAGCTCCACCCCGAGACGTACTTATGCGGGACGCCATTGTCTCAGGACAAAAGTGGGCGGCCAGCTCGGAAGCTCCTGCTACTGCGAAGAGGCAGCAGTTGTCCGCTGTCCTTCCTGTGGACCAAGCTGCTCTGGACAAGGAGTACGAGCGTGCTTGCGGACTCCCAGAAATGGAGCGAGTCGGAGGGTTGGATGCTCTATACCAGCGGTTAAATAATCTGTCCATAATTTACTTGCTTCGTTCTTAATGCGACACAAATATAACTTGTATCTACTCGGGTGTTTCCCCAGCTTGGGTGCTTCATCAAGGCCATGCAGTGGAAGGCCAGTGAACGGGCCACCATCGAAGAGGACCTTCACAAGGCTGTGGCCACATCCGCGGATGAGGCAGAAAAAGTGAAGCAGCTGGAGATGAGGCTGAAGGAGGAAGAGGTAAGGGTCCACAAGTTGAAGACCAGCTGGGAGAAGATCAAGGGCGACCTCGACCATCAGGAGAGATTCGTCGATAAGGCGTCTGAGCTTCCCTGGATTTTAAGAACTTCCTGGTCGGGGGCCTCCAATATGTCCGTCTTTACGCCGGCCGTGACTTCTTGAGGTCTGCTTCTTTCAAGTTCCTGACGTCGGATAAGTCGGATGCCGCCCGGCTGGATGGGTTTGTGTCCGCGATCGGACAGCTGCAGTCCAAGGGACTTCTTCCACCAGACTTTGACTGGAAGGCGGAGGGATTAATCCCTTCTGCGGATGCAAATGGTGTCGAAGTGCCCGTCGATAGCATCTCGGACGAGCAGTTGGCTGCGTGTGAGTTCGTGGAACTGGTCACCGATGAAGGCGAGATTGAGATCCAGAACGGCGGGCCTTTCCTTCCGAGGTTCATCCCGGAAGCTCTTCTGAAAGTGGGCCTTGTACCCTTTAACGATTACCGGGCTTTCCTGCAGAAGTGGTTTGCCCTACCTGCCCGCGTTCTCGATCTTCCCGCGGATTTCGACTTGTTCGCCCACGCTCAAGCTCTTGCTGCGGAAGCCACCAATCGGCCTGAAGCTGAGGAAGCTGGTCCAAGCCAGACTGGGGCCTAATGAGAAGTCCGGGGTATGCCCCGTTAGAAATTCTGTATTTACTGACTTTTCCTGTTGTATTTGCATCTTTTGATAACTCGGAATACCCTTCCATATTAAGACAATGTTCTGTATTTTATCCGAGGAGATGAACTTTTTATGCTTCCGAACGTTTTCTTGCTCTTTTCTTCGTTCCTTTCTTTACCTGTTGCTCATAAGCTGAGTTATTATAAATTACCCATCTCTTAAGTGCACGAACCGCTGGAGATGGTATCTGATGTAGAAGTCAAGCCATCATCCTTCCAATAACCGGACGGTTCGTCCCTTGGGGTGCGAGATTCTTGTAGAAGGAGGAAGGTGAAACAGTGAAATAGTCATTATGACTACGTCTTTTCATCTTCTTAGTTGTCGATGATTGACAGATGTCGAGATCTGAAAGACTTATTGCCACTATAAATAAGGGTGTGGTAATTCTTCTTTTTCACTGTTGTACCTTCCCTCATTCTTTCTTGTGTTCTATCCACTTTCTTCTCTAGCGGAAGTCAGTGTTCTTGATAATGTCAGAATCGAGCGATGATGAGTATGGTCACTGGGTGAACTGTGCTTGCGGGAACATGCATCCGCCCATTTATCCGGGCAGGGGAACTTGGCGTGATCCGATCGTCCTGGATTATGAAGGTGAGCCCCCTCAATGTCCAGGAATAGCCAGGAGACTGGTTGAAGAGGAGCGTGAGCGGACACTGAGGTTGATTCGCAGTAGAATTCGGATGCAGCAGCAAGCTCGCCAGGTCCGGGGTGGTGGTTCAGAGTCTCAAGGTTTAACTTCTGGGCGATGGTGATGTTCAAGGCGGGGTATGCCTTGTGGTAGCATGTTCCTTTTTCTTGGCTTTCGTCGGACTGTATCATCTGTACGTAAATGTTCGAATAATTTTGCTTATATAATTCGAACTATTTTTCCTTGGGTGGGACCTCCGTCTTTTTCTGCTTGCAGACCTCGTCGGATGAAACTGATGCATATTTTCTATGAAAGCTTGGCTAAGAAACTCGGACGTAATTGATGGGCTTGCTTGGGCTTGATTGGATAAACCCATCAGGCCCAACACTGTTCAACCCAAATGGATAGTTTAAGCCCATTGTCGACGTCGAAGTTCTGACGTGTCGGACGCACATTGGTTCGCCACTTCTATAAATACTGCGGATCTCTCTTGGCCTCAGTCGTGCAAATCCAACTTCCACTTTCCAAATCCACTCAATAGCAAAAAGACGGTTTCTTGAATAGTTTCCCCCTCTTGACTCCCGTCCACTCTCAAATCGGCATTTATCCTGAGTTTGAGAGTGGAGTGGGTCTAGAGGGGAAAATCGCTGAAGATCAGTCACCGAAAAGCATAGATCTCGGTTTGAATGTATATCTGCTCGTCGCCTCTATTTTCTTCCATCCCTACTTTAATGGCTCAAATCTCTCTTATGTTGGAAACAGTTTCCGAATTTTAAGAGAGTTTGAGTCTTTAAAGCCGGTACGGCGGAAATCTCTTCCTGTCTGCACTTTGTTTTCCCCGGATACCGGACTTTCCTTCCATATTTCGGTGGTATCCTGATGGATTCCGGCATGCTTAACCATTTTCTTGTGTGCAGGTAGATTGAGTTCCTGGTCTCCGCTAAAACCAGACCTCTCCGCTTTGACACAGAGGAAGCTTTTTCTCGCGGCGAACGATCTTTGCTGGGAGATGACGTATCTCCAGAGACATTTTTCTGCCCTTTTCTCGTAGTGTTCGGATACCGATCTGTGATTGCAAATTGTACAGACAATATTAAGTGTAATTCGTCTATGTATGAACGAACTCTCTTGCTTTCTTTGTAGTTAATCGAACATTAGATCTCAGACGCAAAGGTCGAAAAATCATAAATCGAAAGATAGAAGTTGTATTGATTTGTCGGAAATTCAATTACAACTTGCGGGCTCCGTGGCCAATAACAAAAGGATCAAAAAAGAAACAGAACTGACGGAGTTCCGTGTCACAAATGGTTGATATTGAAATGATCAATCGACATGATGGATTTCCGCGCAATTTTCTTCAAGCATAGAACTTCTGGAGGTTTCTAGCATTCCACGGACGCCTGAGGAGATGTCCGTTCTCATCTTCTAATACATAACTGCCATTTACTTTGGCCCCGACAATCTTGTAGGGTCCTTCCCACTTGGGCTTGAGTTTTCCCACATTGCTCAAGATGTCGGCCCGTCGGAGCACTAGGTCCCCGACTTGCAAGTTCGCCGCATGTACGTTCCTGTTGTAGGCTCGGGCGGCGGTTGCCTGATACCTAAGGATGTTCGCCAGTGCATCAGACCTTTTCTGTTCAAACATGTCCAGCTCGAATATCCGAGCTTCTCGGTTCGCCTTGTCTTCAAACTCTTGGATTCTCAAAGTCTCCATAGCAATCTCGGATGGTATGACTGCCTCTGAACCATACACTAAGGAGAAAGGAGTTTCTTTGGTCGCAGTCCGTGCAGTGGTGCGATGCGCCCATAGCACGCCTTCCAGGTCGTCCGCCCAGCTTTCTTGCGAAGTTCTCAATCGCTTCTCGAGGATCTTGACTATTGTTTTGTTTGTGGACTCAGCCTGTCCATTGGCTTGCGGGTATCCAACAGATGTAAATCGTTGCTCGATTTTGAAGGACGCCAGCCATTCCTTCAGCCTATGTCCTGAGAACTGGGCACCATTGTTATGCGAGACGAGAACCACAGCGAGCAAGCGACAGATGATATTCTTCCAGATAAAGGTCCGCACTCGACTCTCTGTAATGGTCGCAACAGCCTCGGCTTCTACCCATTTGGTAAAGTACTCCACAGCTACAATGAGAAACTTCTTCTGCTGGGTACCCCTCGGAAATGGTCCGACAATGTCGATACCCCACTGATCGAACGGACACGCTATGATTGACGGAATCATAGGGTTCGTCGGGCGATGTGGGATGTTTGCGTAATATTGGCAATCCTGACATCTCCGGGCGTGGTCAGCGGAATCTTTACCGATGGTGGGCCAATAATAGCCTTGTGTCGATGATTTTTACGCAAGGTTCCTCCCGGAATGACTCCACGACTTAGGTGTGTATCTCTTCAAGCACGGTCTGTGCTTCTTGTGGGTTCAAGCATCTCAGGTGGGTCCCGGAAAAAGATCTTTTGTACAGATCATCGCCCATTAAAAAATATCTGTTTGCTCGGCACTGCACACTCCTTGATTCTTTCGGATCGGCCGGCAAAGATCCGTCTTTGAGATAATTAACAATGCCGGTCATCCAGTTTCTCTCCATGTCAAGTATCATGACCGCCGAACTGGGACTCATGACGGATGAGTCAGTGATGGTGAGTAGAATTACTCTCCTTGTGTCCAAAGCCGCTGTAGCAGATGCGTATTTTGCCAAGGCATCAGCTCTTTCGTTCCAAACTCTGTCAAACTTTTCCAGGGTAAATTCCTCGAAGTGGCTGGCCTCATTCTTGAGTAGCTCAAGATACTTGATCATCGAAGGGCCTTTTGTGGCAAAATTTCCTGAAAATTGGGCTTCGACAAGCTGTGAGTCCGTGTAAGCTTTGACCTTCCGGGCTTGGAGAGACTTGGCCAGTCGCAGCCCCATCAAGAGTGCTTCATACTCTGCCTCATTATTTGTAACTTTGAAATCCAAGGAAATCGCATAGTCGAGTTCCGCGCCCTGCGGGCTCTTAAGGTAGATTCCAATTCCTCCCACTCTTCCAGTGGAAGAACCATCGACTTCCAATGTCCAAATATCGGAAGGATGTTTTTTGATTTGGGGATCTCCTGCGAGCTGCTGAGGTTCCGCTCTTGGTTCATCCCCTTCAGTGATTTTCGT
This sequence comes from Plantago major, assembly GCA_026545765.1. Classification (NCBI taxonomy): domain Eukaryota; kingdom Viridiplantae; phylum Streptophyta; class Magnoliopsida; order Lamiales; family Plantaginaceae; genus Plantago; species Plantago major. The sequence goes on along the minus strand of CM048840.1, from coordinate 58,740,180 downwards.
TCGATCTTTGTCGGAACGGGATCTCAGGGATCATCACCAAGTAGAAACATTTGGTTGACCCGAGTTTCCCCCTCTGACCAAGGGAGGGGCCGATTGATGAACTGGGCTTCCTCAAGGTTTTCTGGGTTGAACCTCGGAGGGGCTGGATTTCGGACTATATGTTTGGTGATTAAGCACTCGAACACTGGCTTGTCAGGGACTTTCTCTGAATCTCTCTCTGGGTAATCCGCCAAGAAGTCGGCGAGGACCTGAGCCTTTTTGGCTGACGGAGCCTGGTAGGAAATGTCGTATTCGCTGAGCTCGATCGCCCACTTAGAGAGTCGTCCAGACTGGTCGGGCTTTCCTAGGACCTGTTTCAAAGGTTCCGTAGTTAGTACCACTATTTTGTGAGACTCAAAGTAAGGTTTTAACCGTCTGGCGGTATAAACTAAAGCGTATGTGAGCTTCTCGATCTTCACGTATCTTGTCTCCGCCCCAGCAAGGGCTTTGCTAAGATAGTAGATCGGCAAATGCTCGTTAGCTTGAATCCGTATTAGGACGGAACTCATTGCCTCTTCCGTAGTTGCTAGGTAGAGGTAGAGTGGTTCTCCTTCGACGGGCTTGGAGAGAAGTGGAGGGGAATGGAGTTATTCTTTCAATTTTTCGAAAGCCTCGGAACATTCCGCGGTCCACACAAAGTTCTCTCCTTTCCGGAGGGTTTTGAAGAACGGAAGATTCTTCTCAGCTGATCGGGAAATAAAGCGACTTAAGGACATAAGACTTCCTATGAGCCGCTGTACCTCATTGAGGGTTTTCGGGTGTGGCAGATCTAAGATCACCTTGATTTTCTCGGGATTGGCGCTGATTCCCCTTTTCGTGACCATGTATCCGAGGAATTTTCCTCCCTTCACTCCAAAAGTGCATTTTTCCGGATTCAGTTTCATCCCATACTTCCGCAGGATGGAAAAGCAATTGTTGAGATGCTCAATATGCTCTTCCTCAGTCTTACTTTTAACGAGCATGTCGTCTACCTAGACTTCCATCGTTTTTCCGATCTCGTTTTTGAACATTTGATTTACCAGTCGCTGGTAGGTGGCTCCCGCGTTCTTCAGTCCGAATGGCATCACCTTGAAGTAGTATACTCCTCCTTCCGCGAAGAAGGACGTTTTCTTAACATCCTCCCTGGCCATCCGAATTTGGTAGAAGCCTTGGTATGCGTCCATGAAGCTCAGTAGCGCGCATCCGGAGGTAGAGTCAACTAGTTGATCTATCCGTGGCAATGGATACGGATCCTTGGGACAAAACTTGTTCAACCTTGTGAAGTGATTACACATTCCCCACTTGCCTGGCGACTTTTCGACCAGAACGACGTTGCAAACCCAGTCAGAGTAGCGGACTTCCTCGATGTGTCCTGCCTTTAGGAGTCGATCGACTTCGGCGGATATGATGGCATCCTTGATGGGGCCAAAGTCTTTCCTTTTCTGTCGGATGTATTTGACCGAAGGATCCACGTTCAGACGGTGAACTGTAACCCGTGCGTCAATCCCCTTCAGGTCGTCGGTACTCCAGGCGAACACATCGCTGTTTTCTCGGAGGCAAGCGACGAGCTTCATTTCTACTTCCACATTCATTTCGGTCCCGATCCTTGTTTTCTTCTCGGGATCGCCAGCAATAATTTCGATCTCTTTAAGGGTCTCATGGGGCTCGATTCGCGTTGTTCTAGGAAAATTTTCCTTCTGGCTTCCTATGCCGACTTGTGAGTCCTCCTTCTGAGTGGGAGGACAGTAGGCGCATCGGGAGTCACTGTGACCGTTAACACGGGTGCAGACGCCCGTCTTGTGGACATGATATAGCATTCCCAAGCTTCTCTGACATTTCCGAGCTCTTGTCCGACTCCGAAGGCCGTTGGGAACTTCATCCTGTTGTGGAGAGTAGATGAAACAGCTCGGAACTGGTTGAGACCTGGGCGTCCGAAGATGGCACTGTAGTCGAAAGTTTGTTCGACCACCACAAAGCGGACCTCTTGTGTCACCCTTGCCGGAAAGGTACCGAGAGAAACATGTAACATGATACTTCCGAGGGGTCGTACAGTTCCTCCTCCGAATCCTAATATGGAGGTGTGCACTCTGCCATATCGGACTCTACCCAATGCCATCTGATCCAGTGTCCTTTTAGAGATGATGTTCGAGGAGCTTCCGGTGTCAACCAAGATCTTATTCACTCGGTAGGTTGCAATGGTCAAAGAGACCACCAGTGGGACATCTGGGTTTTCGATGTCTTCTCCCCCTGCCGTAGGAGGAGGAATTTCACTGTCATCGAACGATATGGCGTTAGTGCCTGGAATTGCCGGACTAGCATATGCTCGGTCGTTGTTTCGGAGGTTTTGCGCGGTGCGCTCCCTTGCGTTCCTGCTATCTCCCCCCGTTGGTCCTCCCGCAATAGTGTTGATCACCCCGCTGTATGGGGCATTTTCCATTTCGATATCGTCAGCGTATCGGTAAGAGCGTTGGTCCGGATGGGGTGGATAGTTGGTTGGCGGAGGTGGCAAACGCAGTGAGCGGGGCGGTGGTTCCGTCATCCTCTCCTCTCTCTTTTGCTCTGTTCTATCTTGTCGTACAGGTTCGTCCTTATAGATATGCTCCTTCAATTTTCCATCACTTATCAGGTGTTCCACTTCTGTCTTCAGCTGAATGCAGTCGTCCGTGTCGTGTCCGCGACACTTGTGAAACTTGCAATAGCCTTTTGCGTTCTTATTCTTACGGCCGCCGTGAGGGGGCTTCGGCCATTAGACGTCTAGCTTCTTCTCAACAATAGTTGCCAAGGTGTCGGATCTTGGTCTGTTGAGCCGGGTATGGTCCGCATATCGTCTTGGCGGTCTTCTCTCCCTGTGAAAACCTCTGTCTCTTTGATCCCTTCGTGAATCAAACTTTGCCGGGCGTTGGTCTTGCTTCGCCGGATCCTTCGCTTTCTTGGAGCTGGCCCTCACTGGAACATTCCTTCTGTAATCTTCTCCGTACATCACTTCCTCACAGATGTCTTCTAAGTACTTTTCGCTTCTTACTTCTTGACTTGAGAGTTTTCTTCGGAGTTCCGAGTTGAGAGTATTAGCATACAGGTGTCGGACCCGTTCTTTAATACTGTGTGGCTCAACCCGAAGAACCTCCGTGTGAAATCGATCTAAGAAAGTCCTTAGATCCTCGTGTTCTCCCTGTATAACGCCTGCTAGATGCTCCACGGTACGTTTTCTCCTCTTGGATTTGCCGAATCGAGCCAAGAATTTAGAAGACAGATCCGCGTACGACTGTATCGATTTATTCGGCAAAGAGGTGTACCAATCCATGGCGGCTCCGAAGAGAGTGGATGAGAAAGTGAGGGCTTTGGCGTTATCACTCATTCCTTTGGAATCCATCTTGCTGTTGAAGCGTGTCAGGTGACCCACGGGACAAGCGTCCCCATAGTAGTATTCCAAGTTTGGAATCACTTGGTCCGAATTCCTGTTTCTCTCCTTCTCTCTCATGATACTGTCACAGAGGGGATTTGGCGCGCTGGTAGTTATCTGCTCGTGATCTTTTACGAGACGTCCGAGGCTTTGAATCTGAGCTTCTAAAGCCTTTTGCTGGGCATAGATCTCGTCTGCCGTCATGATCTCCCCTGTCCTCGGATGCATGGCCACATCCGCTGGAAGTCCGTTCATGCGGGCTCTTGGAATTGTTTCCGCCACTTGATCCCTGTCCCTCGGAGGCACTGGGAGTGGAACTTCTGGGTGTCTATTGTTCGCGTCCTGGCGCTCTCTCCTTATTTGATGGCTTCCTTCCCCTCGGATCTGTGAGGCTGAGGCCCGCCTGTCCAATAGATCTCGCAAATCCTCCTGGGGTTGCTGATCTCCTAATCTCTGCTGGATTGGACGTTGTCCGTTCCTAGACAAAGCTGGCTCTGCCTGAGGAGGTGTAGCCACTGGCGGAGTGGCTTGTTGTGGAGGAGCATTGTTGGATCCCAGGCACCCTTGGATGATCGTTAGCAGCCTGTCAAACTGCACCTCGCTCAATCCAAGGTCGTTAGTGCGGACAATGCGTCCATCAGGCATCGTGAACTGTTGGGGTGCGGGTGGGCCTTGAGCTCCTGTCGGAGAAGCTCGGGCCGCACCTTCTTCCGAGGAAGGACTGGCTGTGCGTCCCTCGCTCGGATATCTTCCTCTTACCGTTGCAGCCCTGCGTCCCCGGGATGAGGCGTCCCATGGCGGTGGTGGAGTTCTTACTTCTGTAGTACCAACTCTCGTTGTTCGTCTTGTCCTTGCCATTGGTTCACTCGAAACACAGATGCTTTTTGTAAGTTTCCCACAGACGGCGCCAAAATGTTGAGGGGTGAAACCTCCAACACTAACTAACTAAACTATTACAAGCAACCCAGTCTGCAGTCCGCCTCCTACTTGAAGTCCGAAGGAATACTTGTCCGAACTAGGGCACCTGAAACGACTAAGTGGGGGGGGGGTTAGAACTGGATGCCCGGATTGCCTATGTCAATCCGGTAAGAGACTTTCTCAAGAGAGAGTTGGGAGCTCTCAATGTAATAGTGATGAGGAAGGTAATTATGCTCAAGAACACTTAGGGATTGTTGCTTACCTTAAGGTCTTGGACCTAGTGTTGTATTTATAGTTATCATATACTCATGAGGTGGCTCATAAGATGATTCCAAGTGTACGATCCAGATTTGGAGACCAATGCTACCTTTGGCCCATGGCCCATTAGTGAACAGTAGTCCAATACCGTAAAGTGGGCCTGGGAGGGTAGTTTGGACCTTTTCCCTCTGAGAGTCTTTATTCACTGTTGGGTCTGTGTTAGTCCCTCGGATCTCATGCGCTTGGTTGATCTGCCCTTGGGTGACTTTGGATGTCCGAGCCAAGAGTCTCACGGAAGTATCTCAGTGGTTCTGTTACATACGTTTGGTCTTACAGTAATGGTGGCGTCCGAGGTTCTCTCGTACGGTCCGTTAAGCATCTCTGTACTGACCTGGTCAGGTTTACAAGTCCTTTCCTTAGCTAGCTCGGACTAGCTGTGGGGATGTAGTGACTTCGGCGTACTGGTCGATTCACTTTGGGCGGATCATGTGAGGTCGGACCAGTACTGAATTGGCTAGTTAAGCCGTGATGCGCTTTAGGACACGCTCTATGGCGCCCTTAACGGATTGGACATATTTCCGTATCAACACTGCTGTTTCGTAAAAACTCGCCGCGGCGAGCTATGTTTTTTTATTAAAAATCGTTTTCTCTTCTTCTTCTTCCTCACCGCCCTTATTTCTTCCATCCTTCCTACCATTTTTTTTGTTCTTTTCTCTCCACTCCAATCTCCCTTTCTCCCTCAATTCTCCACCAAATTCCCCTATTCTTGTTGCAAATCAACGGGTTTTTCCTCCTCTCACCATTCCTTGCATCACTTTTGTGTGTTTTCTACCCATTCCTTCGGATTCAAAAGGTAAATTGGCTTGAGCTTCCTTCTTCCTTTGTTTTTCGAGTTTACTTGAATTATATGGTTGATCGTCATTAATTGTGATTGCTTCGGTGTAGTAGTGCAGTTTTGATTGATGCATGGATTCCTTACTCGTTGATTTTGGAACTTCATTGTGTTTTCCAATTTTGTGCAATGCTTGCCCGTTTTTGACGAATTACTGCCACCTTGTCCCTCTTTTGCTATGATTTTCAATACTCCTATGCTTGTGAACTAATGTGAATCGTGTATTGGCCATGATATTGAATTTTGAGTTGATTTGGAGAATTTTGCATCATCCCCTGTTCCCTGCTCTTTTGTTGCCTCTGGCTTTTTGATCATGAATCGGTTTGGGGAGGTAGTTCTCTACCCCCATTATTCTACACTAACAACTTTCTCGCAGGCACTATGTCTCGCAGAACCACAGGAAGTAAACGCCATAGAGGCGAGTCCAGTAGCGCAGCCGGACAGAGCGGTCCCGTAGATGAGTTCTCCCACCTGTCTGCGGAAGGAAGGGCTTTTATGGAGGCAAACTTTATGGAGCCAAGGAAATCATGGCCCGAGTGGGAATTGGCTCTTGATGAGTTAGAGGATGCTGTCTATGCCCGAGTCTGGGACAGGATCCGATATTTAGGTTGGAGTAAGCTCTTCGGCAAGACCCTGCCGTATGACCCGAAGCTGGTTAGGGAATTCTATATCAGCCTCCACGACTTGGCTGACGGGGTGATGACGATTCGCGGTGTCAAGATTCAGTTCTCACCTGGGAGTATTCGGGAATTCCTAAAGTCTAGGGTGTTCCAAGCCGCGGACGACTATTACAGCCACTGGGGCGAAAATTTTCACAACCGGCAGTTTTATACGGACTTAGCCGAGTTTGTACTTCTACCTGGTGCCGATCCGGAGGACCACAGGAACAAAACCACCATAGTCACCCACTTCCTCAAGCCAGAGGTTCGCCTCTGGCAACATCTGATACAATATAATGTAACCCCCAACTCACATTTTACCAGCCTGACCCCTCCCACAGCCCGCCTTATTCGAGCGATCATGGACGGGCAGTTTGTTGACGCCCCATATATCATTATGGCGGAGGCTCAGTCCAGGAAGGCTAAAGGCAATCTCCTCGGTTTTCCATGCCTCATTACCAATATCTGCCGGTCCTTCAATGTTCTCGGTATTCAGGGCTCCGAGAAACCCAAAGGAGCTCTGAAATCCGATATTGCCAGAGTCATCCTCGGCCGCCATCCCACTCCTGTCCGAGATGCCGACTTCCAGCATTACTTCGAGCAGATGCAAGCACAATTTCAGGAGTGGCAGGAACACAATATGCCCGGATTGAGGATCAGTACTCCCGCATCGAGGACCACTACCGGCGACAGGAGGAGCGCGATAGGAGAGCTGAAGCTCGGGAGCAGCGTGAGCTTGAGCGCTTGGAGATGCAGGAGGCACTCTGGAAGGCGCAGCAGGATTTTTGGGAACAACACTTTGGTAGTGGCCCTTCTAGATCCGCCTGATCACCCCTGTTGAGACAACACTATGGTTGGTCATTCTATACAGTCGTTATTACACTCTTCATTGCTAGGGCTAGCACTTGTTTAGGTTTGGGGAGGTGGTGGCCTGTATCTTTAGCTAAAGTTGTCTAGTTTTGTACTCTATTTCTGACATTTGTACTCTATTTCGTACTCTGTTTTTATTCTTTATTTTTATGTATTCTGTTCAAGTGGCATGTTAGCCACTTGTTTGTGTTATGTGACTGTGGTGGTACGTTAGCCACCTTTTATGTGTTAGTTATATATTTCCTTTCCAGTTCAGTCCAGTTTAGATGTTAGTACTTTCATTTTCCATTGTGGTGAGTCTGAGTCAATTACCAAGTCAAACGTCTATTGCGAATGGTAAATTCTCTTGCTGCTTACGTTTTGTTTATTGTCTAGCTAGAAGTAGTGTAGTAGGCTTTTAATCCTGCAAGGTCGTTTCTCTTGTAAATAGCAAGTCTGGTTAGCCCTGTAGTCCAAAAGCCTGTGAGGAGCCTAGCCGAAGAAAAAATATTGTGTCGGCACCTGTTATCGTGTGATTTCCTGGGATGTGCAAGTTTTTACGTATTACATGCGCCTTTTTATACTTATGTGTACTTAGTTTCGTTGGGGATGACGAACGACATCCTTTACTTTGCGGATTTTATTTCCCCCGTTCTGTCGAACTGATTTGGGGAGAGGATTTTTCACTATGAATGTTATGAACCGTTATAATTGTGCTGCGAGAATCTGTTTACTGCTCCCTAAGCTTATGATATTTGAATCTCGGGGCGGATCTATGGTCTTTATTGATCACCATTAGTCATGTTTGGCGTGTTTCAAATACTACCTATATACCGGCGTGGCCTTAAAAAGCCATATGTCCGTGAAGGTTGATGGCATGTATACCAAACTGACACTCACAAAAGTGTGGACTTTCGGTAAAATAGACACCTGCAAAAAATTGAGATTAAAAGAGCCCAGGTGGCCATGCACTGAAGTCAGTGAAGCATTATGAGATTTGATGTTGTTTTGAAATGGATGAGGGGAGTAGTTCCAGTTTTTTCGATTCTTTTGGAGGAATACAGTCATGTGCCAAAGTCCCTTTCGACTCAATGAGACGAGTACAATAGCATAAGATATTTGAGGCATCCTTGTGACGAAATTCATCTTCCCAGTTTACTTTTTGAGCTATACCCTGTATGGATACTCCCATGAGAGTGAGTGATACACTTTATACACCTGTGAGGGACTAGCGGGCTAGTCTTAATTGTTATTTACTTGAGAAACGATAGTATCTGATTACCTGCTTACTATTTCTGCCAAGGGTAGGTTGAGAACAAAATTTTTGCATCTTGTGAATTTAATGGTTTCAATGGTAGATTCGGTCGCTTGGGAATTTGACTCTTTGTTTGTTTACATGGTTTAGAGTCTAGTGTGTTTAGGTTGTGTGTTTGCTCGAGGACGAGCAAAGGTTTGGTTTGGGGATTTTGATGAGACAATATTCTAACGTCTCATTTGGTCTTTTTTAGCGGTGAGTCTTTGTCTTTAGTTTTGTAGTCTTTTTAGTTCGTTTTTATGCTTTGGTGTTTTGTTTATATTTTGTAGAAATCGATGTCTTTTGAGCCGAATGAGAACAAGTCGTTTAGCATGGCTCGCCGCGACGAGATTTTACGAGTTTGGCCTTGAAACTTTCAAGAAGGCTCGCCGCGGTGAGGAAATGAGTCCGCCGCGGCGAGATTTAGCGAGTGATCGTTTTACGTGATTTAAGAACGCTCGCCGTGGCGAAGGAATTGGTCCGCCGCGGCGAGATTTTGCGAATGAGCTCCTGTTTTGAAGATTGAAGCTCGCCGCGACGAAGGAATTGGTAAGCCGCGGCGAGATTGTGCGAGCTGGATATATAATCGATTAAGAAGGCTCGCCGCGGCGAGCTATTTCTTCTGCCGCGGCGAGAGACGCAGAATCAGTTTTGTTTTCCTTATTAGATTAGAATTTTGATTCTTTTCTTTCATACTTCTTTTAACCTAGTCTTGAAAAAAGTTCTAGAGAGACACACATTAACATTGAGACATCTTTGGAGCTTGGTTATTCATTGAATTTTGTCATCAAGATTATTGGTATTGATTTCTCCATTGCTTTGTTCTTTACAATTCGTTCTTTATCTTATCGATTGAATTGTATGTTATTGCGTGTGAGTTTCTCATCTATGTTTCACCTGATTATTACCATGAATCTTTGTATGCAATTCTCAAATATGAGTAGCTAAACACCTTTGAATACAGTAGTCTGTGAAGATTATGCATATTCGTTCTAGGGTTTATCAAATCACTCATATAGGTTAGTCTCGTATAAAATCTTCATAAAAACCTTCAATTTGATATGTCCGTATTAAATTCTCTAAATTGTTCATGTTTAAGTATCGTGAATTGACGACTCACGATTTCTCCAGTATAATATTTTCTAAGAACAATTGGTTGAATCGAATTGATTGATTTGCTGTACAACAACCGCGTGACAAATATGAGTGTTATCCCTAGTTCGGATTAGCATAATTTGATCTTGCTACTGTATTCGTCTTTCTCTCATTGTTAATCGTATTCTTAGCTTTAGTTAAACTAGTTAGAAGTATAACCAAACCATCAATGAAACTGTTACTCGCAAGTATCTGTTTACTCTCACTGCTACGTAGCTTAATTAATTCCTTAGCGAACGACTCTGTGGTTCAGCTTTGTCTGTCTATAACAACTGCTTACTAATTGGTTTTCTAAGTATTAATTTGAGCATATCAGAAGTTGTTGTACCTCATTGATGTTCTTCGATTGTGGCAGGTCTAGGATGGCTTTTATTTTCTCAGGATTAACACTTATTCCCCTTTCTGTGACCATATAGCCTAAGAACTTCCCACCCTTTACTCCGAAGGTGCACTTTTCCGGATTGAGTTTCATTCCGTACTTCCTAAGGATAGCAAAGCATTTGTTCAAGTGCTCTATATGTTGATCCTCAGTTTAGCTTTTAACAAGCATGTCATCCACATACACCTCCATGGTTTTGCCGATTTCCTCCTTAAACATCTGATTTACCAACCGTTGGTAAGTAGCTCATGCGTTTTTCAGTCGAAAGGCATCACTTTAAAGCAATACACTCCTCCTGCAGCAAAGAAAGCTATTTTCTTGATAGCCTCCTTGGCCATCCGAATCTCGTAGAAGCCTTGATACGCATCCATAAAACTCAGTAATGCACATCCGGCTGTGGAGTCGACCAATTGGTCAATCCGTGGCAACGGGTATGGATCCTTTGGGCAAAACTTATTCAGCCTTGTGAAATCATTGCACATCCGCCATTTACCCGGTGATTTCTCAACTAAGACAACATTGCAAACCCAATCAGAATAACAGACCTCTTCAATGTGTCCGGCCTTCATGAGCCAGTTAACTTCCACGGCTATGATGGCATCCTTGATTGGACCGAAATCTTTTCGTTTCTGGGGGATATATTTAATCGCTGGGTCCATGTTCAGACGGTGAACAGTGATCCTCGGATCTATCCCCTTAAGGTCATCAGTACTCCAACCGAAGACATCCCTATTATCTCGGAGGCAAGCAATGAACTTCATCTCTACTTCTGCATTCATCTCCGTTCCAATTCTAGTCTTCTTGTCCGGGCTTCCAACAACAAGTTCAACATCCATGAGAGTCTCATGAGGTTCAATCTGTGCTGTTTTGGGAAACTTGTCCTTCTGAATCCCTATTCAAATGTTGGGATCCTCCTTTTTCGGAAGGAGAACAGCCTGCAGATCGGAAGTCAAAGAGATTGTTAACACAGGAGCGGATGCTCTCCTGGTAGACATGATGTAGCACTCCCAAGCTTCTCGGATGTTTCCCACTTCTTCCCCAATTACGCAGGGAGTTGGAAACTTCATTCTGTTATGGAGGGTAGAGGATATAGCTCGGAACTGATTGAGCCCCGGACGACCAAAGATGGCATTGTAATCAAAGGTCTGATCCACCACAACAAAACGGACTAGTTATGTCACTCTCGCGGATGTGTTCCCAACGAGACATGAATCATGATGCTTCCTAAAGGACGGACAGTTGCTCCCCTGAATCCTAATATGGAGGTGTTGACTCTCTCATATTGAATTCTTCCCAGATTCATCTGATCGATTGTTCTCTTTGCAATGATATTCGAGGAACTCCCTGTATCTACCAGGATCTTGTTCACTCGATAAGTTGCTATGGTCAAAGAAACTAGCAGTGGAACATCCGGATCATCAAAGGATATAGTGTTGGTTCCATGGATTGCCGGAACAACGTAGGATCTATCATTGTTCCGGAGATTCTGAGCTGTCTATTCTCTCGCGTTCCTGCTATCGCCACCAGTCGGTCCTCCTGCTTTGGTGTTGATCACTCCACTGTACGGAAGATTCTCCATTTCAATCTCATCATCATACTTGTACTGGTGATGATCTGTCCGAGGTGGATGATTGGTCGACGGAGGGGGCAGAGATAGCGGTCATGGTTGAGGTTCTGTTATTCTGTTTTCCCTTCTGCGTTCTGTCCTATCATGTCTAGAAGGTTTGTACGCATAGACGTGCTCCTTCAACTTTCCCTCTCTTATTAAGTGCTCAACCTCAGTTTTTAGTTGAATGCAGTCGTCCGTCTCATGGCCACGGCTCTTGTGAAACTTGCAATACCCTTTTGCATTCTTGTTCTTCCGATTATTGTGAGATGGCTTTGGCCATTGAACATCCAACTTTTTCTCAATAATAGTGGCCAAGATGTCGGATCTTGGTCTATTGAGTCGGGTATAATCCGCATATCTTCTGGGCGGACTCCTTTCCCTGTTGAAACCTTTATCTTTATACTCCTTCTTCGGATCAAACATTCCATGGCGTTGCTCTTGCTTCATCGGCTCCTTTCCTTTCTTGGATCCTACTCTTACTGGAACATTCCTTGGGTATTCCTCTCCGTACATTACCTCTTCACAAATGTCATCCAAATGCTTTTCACTTCTCACTTCCTGGCTAGAGAGTTTCGCGGAGTTCTGCGTTGTACGTATTAGCATACAGGTGTCGGACCCGTTCCTTAATATTGTGAGGCTCAACTCTGAGGACCTCCGTATTGAAGCGATCTAAGGAAGTCCTAACATCCTCCTGCTCTCTTTGTATACCTTCTGCCAGGTGCTCCACAGTTCATTTCCTTCTGACTTGTTTGGCAATGCAGTGTACCAATCCATAGCTATTCCGAAGAGAGTGGATGAGAAATTGAGGGATTTTTTATTATCACTTATCCCTTTGGAATCCATCTTGCTGTCGTACCTTGTCAAGTGGCCCACAGGACAAGTGTCTCCGTAGTAGTATTCCAAGTTCGGAATCTCTTGATCCAAGTTCTTGTTTCTTTCCTTTTCTTTCATGATATCATCACACAAAGGATTTGGTGCACTAGTAGCTACCTGCTTATGATCTTTCACCAGACGTCTGAGATTGAGAATCTGAGCTTCCAAGGCTTTTTGTTGTGCATAGATTTCTTCCGCATTCATCATCTCTCTCATCCTTGGATGAACTGCTACATCCGCGGGGGAGTTCATCTAAGTGGACCATAGGAATGATTTCCGCTACGTGATCTCTAGCCCTCTGAGGTATCTGTTGCGGAGCTCTAGGCTGCCTGTTTCCATCTTCCTGATGTGCTCTCTTCCCATTTGGACTTCCTTCTTATCGTGCCTGGGGAGCAGAGGCTCTCCTGTCTAGGAGATTCCGCAAATCATCTTGTTGTAGCTGATTCCCCAACCTCTGCTGGATTGGACATTGTTTGTTCCTTGATACAGCGGGCTTCGCTTGCCCCGGATTAGCCACTGGCGGAGTGACTTGTGGGGGTTGGACATTGTTAGACCCAAGACAGCCTTGGATTATGGTAAGCAGTCGACCAAATTGATTCTCGCTTAATCCGAAGTCACTAGTGCGGACTATACGATCATCTAGCATAGTAAAGTGCTGACCTGGAGGAGGACCTTGTGTCCCTGCCGGAAGAACATGAGCGGCCTCTACTTCGTGATTTTCAAGTACAACGTTCTCAGGAACATTACGGACTCTTCTAGAAGGGACATCTCTTCCTTCATCGGAGGATGGGTTTGTTGTGTGACCATCGCTCGGATAACTCCTTCCCTCAGTGTTCCTTCCTGCTGCAATGGCTGTCCGTCCTCTGTTTGATGGACGTCCGCGGGGACGGGGTGGGGGAGTTCCAACACCAGCAGTACTGGTCCGTGCTGCCCTTCTTGTTCTTGACATCCGATTGATCTTACTGTTAAGGTGGCGTCCGAGTTTATCTCGTCCGGTCCATTTGGTATCCTTGGACTGACAGTGTGTGGTACTTTGTGAGACCATGTGACCTCTTGTTAGGTTCAGAAGTCGTGCACCTAGCTTGGTCGGACCAGCTGAACAGGTCTATTGACCTGAGCGTACTTATTGACCCGGAAGGATTTCCTTAAGGCGGACTAGCCAAGGTCGGACAAGTACTTAATTGGCTACTTTGGCCTTGATGCACTCTATGACACACTCTATGGCTCCCTTAACGGATTGGACATATATCCGTATCAACAGTACCGGTCTCGATTTCATCAGCAGACTTCCATAGAAAAATTATCAGTTAGACATGAATAACAAATATTTTAATTATCAATGAACATACTTTACTAAAGTGAGATTAATGTAATTATGTATCTTTTTTATCTTGTTTCATTTTCTAATGGAAGAAAATAACTCATTACAAATTCGTGACTATAGATTATTAAGAATTTATGTACATGTGTGTATCTGTGACGGTAAAATTAAACACCAAAATTTGCAAAAGAATTTATAATATGATATTTATCCGAATATCTTGACGAATTATATTTGTAGTGATAAAACCTTACAAATTCTAATTGGATACTCCACGTTTCTCACTTGTTTTGACGTTGAATTATTTTTACTATACGCAATTTATTGGATCTATCAATGCAAAATAAAGTGAACGGTATATGGTTTCTATCAATGTATACAAAAATAGAATTTAATTTTATATTTTGTAATAATTAAATTTGAGCACTTAATTTATAGTATAAAACATCTTATTTTTCTAATTAATAAAACACAAAAATGTAAGCCGATTCTTTTTGTGTGGGTTATAACGGTCATGAAATAAAAATAAGAATGCCGACAACTACATTTCTCCTTTGGTAACACCAACATTAGTAGTAGACTTTATTAACCGCAAGAAAAAATAACTACGTCGCCAACTACAAAAGTATATTTGGAAATAAATGAATTCTTTACTATCATTAGTAGTAAACTTCACCTATTAACATTTAAAATCTAATTTTTCAAAATAATAAAGAAAAGAATATAAATGTAAGACAGTGGTGTATCTTGTTGATCTAAGTTTTGACTATTTAATTTTTTTTTACGCCATATGGTGATAACGTAGGAAAATGTTTTTTCCATATACAATTTCCTCCCATGGTCATAAATGCGGCATAAGATTATATATTTCTTCATACACTATTAATACTTCATATACGGCTGCAGGGAAAAATTGATTCCACATAAAAGAGATAAGATGAAGATTGTTTTACACCAATTGGCAAAAAGTCATAGAAAAACATTTTGATTCTCGAAGCCCTTTCCAATGACGAAAAATAGATTGTAAAACTATTAGATTGCACAATGAGTTCGTAATTTGAGTGATGAAACATGTATATACTTAATAAACAAATGATATTTTAGTAAATCCAACCTTAAAACAGATGGTTCAAGAGCAAAGAGTTATGATCATTATATATATAATAGAAAAATAATTACCTGTTGTTGGACATCAGTCGATGATGTACTCATTCTCTAAATTCTGACACTTTTTTTTATGCATCTACAACAATTGGGATAAATTGTTGAATATGATCCTACCTGCAAAACATGTCAGACATAATTATATTAATTTTCCTCAACTACATTGACATATGATAAAACTAATATTAGTGGATTACTCTTTACTACCTTAGCATCTCAAAAAGTAAAACATTTATATATGTTGAATTATTTTAATTGTTGGGTTGAACTTAATTATTCATAGAATCTTAATTTTACACTAATATGAAAAGATTAATACTAAGAAGATTTAACATAAAAAAAATTGAAATTCTTTAATAGGTAAACGGCAAACATAAATTACATCCAATGTTTGAAAGATTTAGTTTCACTCTTTGATCACAGGAATATTGTAAAAACCGGGAAATTTTATCGGTTCTCTATGTAATTTACAAAAAAAAAAAATATATATATAGATAGAAGACTTTAGGAATTGGTTTGTTAAGAGTCCAAGTTGGGCCAGGATGAGTCAATCAAGAAAACCTAAGTTAAAACCCTAGTTTTCTGTTCTTCTTCTTCTTCACCTCACAGCCCACATGCCTGCTTTTCTTTCTTTCGCCCTACCTCTAGTATTGCATCCACGCCTCTCCTTCACCCATCTGCATCGGATCGAGCCCGAGCACAAGCAACCGGAAACCCAGATCGAAGAAGGACGATTGGAGGACCCTGAAACCAAAATTTTAGAGGTTTTAGTCGCAAGAATCAGAAACAGGAAAGGAGGATATTGATTTCGAAATCTTGGACTATCTTGAATGTATTCTTCCTCGTTCTTGGACTGATTTGTGATGTTATGGACCGTTTCCTGATCGATTTGACTGAGGGATTGATGGGGGGTCGATTGTTGTTGCCTTAGCTTCGATCTGGAGGAGTTTGAATCGAGTTTAGACAGTTTGGCTTGTTGCAGGGACTGATTTGAGGTTTTCGAAAAATATAAACCCTTGCTTTTGGGAATTTGAAGGTGCCAGGGACCTCTCGTGCAATTTAACAAGTCTCAGTAAATTCAGTTCTGCCCCAGACAGTAAATCAGGTCATTATGTTTCGGGTAATAAAAATTTCCAAATTGATAGTCTACCCCAGTTGGTTGTGAACTTTGTTGCAAGCCTGGATGTCACTAGTTCGATCCTTGCTGTGCCCAAGATTATTTTTAAGCCCCTTTCGCAAACAAAAAATTACCATATGACCCCTGAACGTTGTAGAATTGAATATATGCCTTTCTACAATTTATACCTATTTTTCCTAGCTCCAGAAATTACCGTTTTACCTTTTTTACCCGTTTTCTCAGTTTCGACCTTTAAACCGGAATAGTGGCTTTGTGGAGTTAGCAAGTGGTGTTTTGGGAGGATTTAAGTATCTAGGTGACTTTGGAAAATTCGAGTTGCAAGTAGGAGATTTCGTGGTTGGATTTGTTAAGCTTGCTTTCGTTTCGCCTTCGAGGTAAGGGAAACTGTTGGTCTAGATAACGGCAAAGTAAAAGACTGGGGGGGGGGGGGGGAAGGTGAATAGTCTTTTCAAACTTTTGTCGATAAAACAGTTTCTCAGAAAGTTGGGTAACTTTCTGATACTTATAATCAGAATAGCGGAAGTCTTTCTTATAAGTGCACGTGCTCAGCAAGCTAGTAAAGTGTGTAAATTACTTTGCAAGTAAGTAAAGGCAGAAAGTAAGTGCAGAAAGTAAATAACACCGTAGCTTTATAGTTGTATCTGAAGGTGACGTAATCCTTCAACTAATCCACTTCGGCCTTTCTCAGACCTAGAATCCACTAAGACAGATAATAGAGCTCACCTTACAAATATCTTTCGATTCCTAAATACACTAGGTTCCTAACCAAGTGTTCCCCCTGAGTTCTTCCCCGGCTTTCCCAGCCAAGTACTTCCACTACTCAGAATTCCATGAGTTGTTCTCCGGCTTTCCCAGCCAAGTACTTCCTCTACTTGGAACCTTTCTTGGAGTTATTCCTTAGTTTCCCAAACTAAGTACTTCCTCTAGTCCATGCCTTTTCTGGTGTTAGCTAAGAAGAGTTTGTCAGATTGATAGATTAATAACTTCCACAGTTATGTAATACTACCTTCTGGAACAAGAGTCACTTAACACACTTGGACAGTGTGTGGTGATATGTTCTTTTTTGACCCAAGTCTATGTTCTTCGTTCAAGAATGAATATCTTAGAAAATCGCAACATTGCTTCAATTAAACTCCTTCATAACAGATATAGCTTGTTAAGTATCAGGACACTTAGAACTCTCGTGCTACTTAGAATCAAGAGCTTGGTCGCAACTGTAAGCTTTGAGTAAGTAGAGAAGGCTTGTATGCTTGAGTGTAGGATATGAAATTCAGTCATTCAAGTGTGTGTTTTCAAGCATTCTAAGTGATGATATTTATAGGTGAAAATCAAGCCGTTTGAATTACTATCCGTTAGGCTATTGAGATTCAAACTACAAACAATCCGCCGATAGTACTATAGAACTTTTATCTCTTTGTTCAGAGATAAAGCTTTGGTCAGCGACTTCTTCAACGTCATTAAATGCACTGTACTATCTTTTGTCCTGTTGTGCCAACGGAACTATGCACGGTGTCTGAGGCTGTGCACGTCGCTATTAGAAACTCCAAGCCTTTCAGAAACTAAGGAAAACATCGTTTCTTCCAGAAACATAGTTTTGACCAAGTTATCTTTTGCATAATGTTTCTGAAGCACAATTCCTTAGTCTTCGGTAATCTTGTGCAGTCTTCATATCTTCAGATAGTTGAGCTCTTTCTGCTGGATGTCTTCTTCTTGGTCTTCTTCAAAGATATAAAATTACATTCAGAGACCTAACATGCTATACAAGATTTACTAGACTAATCATACTAAGTATACTTCCTCTTTTATAATGTTCAAGTGAACCAAAAGTACTAGATACCTTTCTAATCTAAGGTAAGTCATTATGGTGTACTGATCAAAACTAAATAGATATTTCCTAACAAATTTCCCCTTTTTGATCAGTCACCTATGACTACCTTTAAAAACCTATTACAAGTTTGGATGAGGAAACAATCCACAACTTAAACATTCATTCTTTTTATTTAAGTGCAGAAAGTAAGACATCAACCAAATCACAAGGTGTGATCTTTGCTGACAAGTTATCTTTTCAATAGGGAGTATCTGAGAGTAGGTTCATCATATAACAGTTACAAGGTAAATGCAGATAACTTTTACATGATAATTAAACAGAAGTACAATCAGCAAAAATCAAAAGGTTACACAGCTTAGTAGGAAAACAGGAAATTCCAAGTTCCAAGTGAACATCCTAACTAGCTGGCCTTCAAGTCTTCATTCCTTTAGAAAAATTACCATTTTTTAGGCAATCTTCAGTGTATTCCTTCAGAATGGTCCTCACCGTCATTTCACAATCTCTAGAGGCAGCACATCTTTCTTTGTAGGGTTTGTCAGTAAGTCCTGTGTAATAATCATATATCTCTCTGAGATATTCCATGTCTCCTTAAAATTCCTCTTTGGTCATGTAGAATGACTCAAAGGGCTCCACTTGCAGTTTGTTCCTTTTTCCAGATTTATCTTCAAGTATGTACACATCCTCTGGCCTGATGTAAGGGTATTCTTTGGAGAGATCCTGTCTGGCATTCTATCTGACTTCAACTTCAAAGTCAAGCCAGGTCTTGATTATCTCAGAAGGCATCACTTTTGATCTTTTGCCTTTCTTTCTCCATGCCATCAGTTGTTGGTAAACTGGTTCCGGAATCCCATTTCCATTAGCAAGCAAGTACTTGAGTTCCATTATCCAATAGCCATTCTTGTGAACTTTGATGCAGTTCCAGACAGAGGGCTGATCATTGCTAGTCTTCACGTATTCTATTCTAGCATCCTCAGGCCTTGGAGGAAGGGTTCTTCCAAACTTGATGTCTCTGTCCCTCTTCCTTCTCTGTTTGGAATTCAGTCCCTTTTCTGAGGGGTCATTGGAGGATCCACCTTTCTGGATGTACTTGGTTTCTCCAGAAGGTTTTCTAGCCTGAAGAGGCTTTGCAGCCATAGGAGCAGAAGAGCTGATTCTCTTGTGATGAGTTTCCCTGTGCTCATCATCATCATCATTGTCATTCTCAAAAGGTTTGAGTACCTTTGCAGCTTTGTGGAGAAATTTTTCTTCTCTTTTCACAGATTTCTCCTTCTTCTTCTTCTTCTTCTTCTTCTTCTTCTTCTTCTTCTTCTTCATAAACTCCCTTTCTTTTGTCACTCGAGCTCTTGGAAGCTGGAGGTGGCAAGGCAGTTGTTTGAGAGGTCTTTACCTGGGACCTTGTTGTTACTCTTTCGAGAGTAAGGGGTTGTTCCTGGTATATATTTTCCTTACCCTTTCCTTTGGGCTTAGCTTGTTTCTGTACCTTATGGAATACCTTCTCTTCCCCCTTAGTCACAGAGGACTGATCAAAACGAGCCAAGAGACTAACATAAGAGTCAGAGAGAGACTTAAAGTTCCTTTGCATCAGAGAGTAGTTGTTGTTTTTTTATTAAAAGTTACTTTTCATTCATGAAGGAACAAAAGAGATATACAACTCATGGGGGTTTATAAGAACCCATGTATAACAAGAGCCTAGCTAATTTACTAATACCTAACAAGTACTTTACAAAAGAACTTGGATGACATGTAGTCTGCCTTACAAAATAAATCTCCTAATGTGTAGTGCATCTTCGATGAAGACTAACACTTACACAAAATGCTAAGGTACAAGAAACAAACCTAGACGGTTTAACTGTACAAGCAATACAACAGATGCAGGAAATTACGTGGCAGAACTTCTCCAATTCAGAGCGAGAACTGTCCCTTGGAGATATCGGAATCGCTGGTTGTTGGTTCTTTCTCTTTTGGAGGACATGGATTTTCGGGTCTCGCATATTTTTCGTGAGGGGAATGTTGTTGCAGATGCTCTATCTAATCAAAATATCAACGGGTTTTGGTCCTCATCACCGGATTGCATTCGTTCTCATATTTGTAGAGATATGTCTTGTCGGCCTTTTTACAGGTTTACGCAACATTAACGCTTGGGCACTCTTTTTCCCTGCCATAGGTTTTTTCCCACTGGGTTTTTCTATGGTAGGGTTTTAACGAGGCCTGAGGTTGCAACCGTGGGCATTTCTCGCCAATGGGTTATTGTGAAGTTTTGTTTACTTTGCTTTCACTTTGGTTTCTCTCTTGACTGCCTACATGTGGGATCAGCTTGAGAGTCTACCTGACTTTTTTCGTTATTCTTCTTTTCTTTTCTTTTTTTAATCAAGCCGATTCATTCAAAAAAAAAAAAAAAAGATGCAGGAAATTACACCAAGTTTCGTAGCTAGCCTATTTTCAAAGTGGCCTACTGTTACATGATAGAAGCCAAAAGAATAGGTCCCAGCCGAACTGTTATAAATTAGCAAGTTAGAAGTTAGTGTCTTAAGTACAGAAACACCATAAACCTGCACAAAAGGAAACAAACCAGCCAAAGGAAGAAGAAATAATATACTTATGCTCCAAGGAAGGAATGAAGCATACAAGATTTCAAAGAGAGGGATGTTGAAGTCTATATAGAGAGCAACTACAGGCAAAACTCTCTATTCTGCAGGTATGCCCAACATTTCCTATAAGAGTATAAAATACATATTGCTTTCCTAGACTCAGAAGGACAACAAAAGTAAGGAGGAATGTTAGAGCCTATTTCTAGGACAGTTATAGTCAAATCTTCACTTATGTGCCTTAGTGAGTAAAACAGGCATCCAAAAAATTGAGGCACAACATCATAGTAGTTTGAAGAGACTCTCCTTTCTACATAGCAAAGTGACTCTTGCTTCTTACAAGCCTTGAGAAGAGGACTATGGGGACTAAGGATCCGATAGACTATGAACAAATTTGCCTTGTCATGACTTCCAAGAGTTTTGCAGATCCAGGGGGAGGGTATAGGGAGGGTAGTGCCCAATTCTGCTAAGTAGGGATAAAGAGCAAACCTGTTACCTGTAGGCCAAGGGAAACCATGAGGTTGGCTGCCTTCTCTATCAAGTGAGAGTTGCTGCCAGGAGCTAATCTTTCCCTTGTCTTTCTGCATCATTTAGTAATTCTGAGGTAGGGTATGCCAGTGTTATTAGAGTAAACTTGCTTCTTAAGGGCAGAAGAGCATTCTGCAAGTGCAAGCTCTTTATCCCACTTATGCCTTAAGGCTTCTCTAGCCAAGATATCAGCTGCTGCATTACCTTCTCTCAGAATATGGCAAAAGGATACTTCTATTTCTTTCACAAGATCCTGCAACAACCAAATAAGATTCCAGAGTTTCCAATGTTTCATAGCATGCAAAGAGTGAATAGAATCCAAAACATTAGCAGCATCAGACTCCACAATAACTTTAGAGTGTCCTAACTTCTTACAAAGCTGAAGCCCTAATATAATAGCTAAAAGTTCTGCAACAAAGATAGGTTTACTCCCAAGAAATTTCTGGTAGCACTTGAGAACTATACCATTAGAGCATCTAATTAAGCCAAAGCAAATGCAGTTAGTAGCGATTACAAGTACCATCATGTTCAACTTGACCCAAATGAAGGGGTCCGATCAAAGAACAAGGACAAGAGGTTTCACTCTCTTTGGCTTATATTCTAGTCCCAAATTCTCTTCTATACTCCAATCCCCTTTCCATCAAGATGCTGGAATAGGAAAGGATAAGTGAATAGCTTTGAGCTGCTTTAGGATCAAAATAATAATGCCATGAGAGGACACTTTCTTATTTCTGTATTTAGCATCATTTCTTGCTTTGCAAGCTTGCCAGGCAATCAGAAGAGGGACAATACTTCTGATGCGGCCTTTTTTCACTCTGTCAGAAGAGTTCCACCAAGATTGGAATCTTGTCAGAATAGTGTGATGATAAAAAATAGGAACTCCAAATAAATTAGAGAACGATTGCCAAACTTTGTTATTTCAGGATTAAACAAGAGAACATGCTCAATAGTTTCAATGGCAAAACAACATTGGCATTTGGAAGCTAAAGAAATACCAAACTTTTGGATTTTCAGTTCTATTGGAAGCCATTCTTGTGTTACTTTCCACTAGAAGATGGAGATAGTGGGAGACACATAGGGGTTCCAGAATCTCTCAAACTAAGGAGACACTACATGAGTGTTCCTTACCAAAAGTCTGGGCTGACTTTGTGCTAAACTCACCATTCAGAGATGCTTTCCAAATTGGACCTGTGCTCACTTCAGAAATAAGGATACCTTCCAGAAGGATTTTAGTACCCACATTGTAAGGAAGAGCTGACCTGATTTTCTCAATGTCCCATATGTTACCAGTCATCCAAGTTTTCAACAAAGAGGAGTCTACACAATTGCTTGTGCAAATTTCCTGCAAAGCTACAGGTTTATAATCTATTAACCAATGGTCATACCAGAAATAACAACTCTCAGCATTCATAGACCAAAACAAATGAGTCTGAGAAATCTCCCTTACACTAAGCATTCTTTTCCAAATGAAAGAGTCAGTGTTTTTTGAAGTACAATTGCCAGGAAAAACAGTGCCTACATATTTCATAAGCATGAAAGAGCACCACAAGGAGTTACCTACTCTTAGTTTATACCAGAGTTTCATTGCAAAAGATTTAGCCATATCTGCCAAGTTGATGATATTAAGGCCTTTTTCAGTTATAGGTAAACAAAGATTGTGCCATTTAGTCCAATGGAAACTGGTTTTTTCCAATGAGGAACCCCAAAAAAATCTTGCAAAAATTCTGCATATATCAATCAAAACAGATTTAGGAGGGTTCAAAGTTTGAATCAAGTACACAGGGAGGGAGTTCAGAACAATCTTGATGAGAGTGAGTCTACTTCCTTGAGACAGCAAATCAAGGTTCCATCCTAAAAATTTAGCTCTAATTCTATCAATGAGAGGAGAAAACAAAACTTTCTTGTACCTACCTTTAGCAATAGGAGCACCAAGATAAGTAAAAGGAAAGGTCATGACAGGCATAGACAAATCAGCATGCAAGTTACTCAAATTAGCTCTTTTGCCAGGCAGGAAACCACTCTTAGACAAATTGATTTTTTGACCAGTTTGATTTTCAGAATTGTGTAAAAAAGCTTTCAGCTTTAGAATACTTTCTTTACAACCATTACAAAAAGCAATGTAGTCATCTGCAAAAGCTAAGTGAGAGAGGGGCAGTCCTTTTGGCACTTTATAGTACATCTGAGGATTAGAGTCAAAAAGAGCATTCAGAGATCTAGAAAAGTACTCATTTAGCAAAACAAAAAGAGCAGGGGAGAGGGGATCTCCCTGCCTGAGGCCCTTATTAGCTTGAAAAAAACCACACAATTCCCAATTTACTAATAAACTGTAATGACAGTTCTTCACAATAGCAAGCATCCACTGAATCCATTTTCCATTAAACCTAAAGGACCTTAGCATTAGTTCAAGAAAACTCCAAGAAACTCTATCATAAGCTTTCATCATATCTTATTTGATTATAACATTAGACCCCTAACCTTGTGATCAACAGCATAGGCTAGTTCCTGAGCTAGCAAAATGTTATCTACAATAGCTCTTCCCTTAACAAAGCCACTTTGATTTATAGACACAAGACCAGGAAGCACAATGGATAATCTATCATTTAACAGCTTGGATATGATTTTTTCCACATTTGTACAAAGACTTATAGGTCTAAAGTCTCCCCAAACTTCAGGATTAGATTTCTTGGGGATAAGAGCAAGCAGGGTATGAGAGAAACCAGTAGGGAGAGGACTACCTGAGAAGAAATCAAGTACTCCTTCTAGCAAGTCATGCTGGATAATGTTCCAACAAACTTGAAATAATTTTCATGTGTATCCAGCTGGGCCTGGTGCAGAGTCAGGTTTTAATTTAAAAACAACTCTTTTCAATTCTTCCAGGGTTCGTAGCTTGCACAACTCCTCATTCTGGGAACCTGAGATGAGAAAGGGAGGAAGAGTAAGAATAGGGGGATCAAGCACAGGTAAAGGTCCAGCAAAATGATTCTGAAAATATCCTATTGCAGATTATGCAATCTTAGATTTCTCTGTGATTGTATTATCTTGATAGGATATTTTATGAATACCCAGTTTTGCTTGTTTCCTTTTTTTAACCATGTTATGAAAAAGAGCAGTGTTTCTTTCTCCATGTATAATCCAAGAGGTGGAAGCTTTCTGTCTCCAATATGCTTTCTCTTGATCAAGATCCAGAGTGAATTGAGCCAGCTTTGCTTTCCATTGAGAGACATGTATGTCAGAAGGCTGAGAGGAGGCTAAGAGCTCAGCAGATACAACCTCAGCTTCCAAAGTCTTTACCTTCTCAAAAATGTTGCCAAAAGTCCTTTTGTTCCAAGAAATAAGAAATTGCTTCAATCTGAAAAGCTTTTCCTTTATCCTTTTTAGACCCCTATTCCTTCCAGGCATATTCCAATTGTTCTGAACTTCTTCCAGGAACATGAGTTGAAGTACCCACATATTCTGGAATCTAAAGGAACCCTTTCTCTTAGAACTAGAAGACAATGCTTCCAACATAGCAGGCCTATGATCAGATTCCTTCAACATTCCATGAGAGATGGCATTGTTATTGTAATGATCACTCCATGTTGTATTTACAAAGATTCTGTCCAATCTTTGTTTCATTCCATCAGGCCTTTCCCAAGTATAGGGACTTCTTGAAAATCCCAAATCTAACAGGCCATTCTGAACTATACAATTACCAAAGTCAGCTACTGCATTTAAGTCAGGAGTTGAACCCCCTAATCTATCTGCAGGGGACAACACAATGTTAAAATCTCCTCCCATACACCAAGGTGTATTAGGAGGCACAGACAGGTCAGAAATTCCTTCCCACAGAACTCTTCTTTCACTCCTAGTGCACTTAGCATAGATGAAAGTAGCAAGAAAAGGAACATTCAAGGCAACAGAGAAGATAGAGCAATGCAAGAACTGGTCAGTATGTTCCAAAATAGTTACTTGATAGCCAGAAGTAGAACAAACCCAAATTTTGTTGTTCACATTTTTTTAAATTTTTTCAAAGCCTAGTAATCTACTATAAAGAGGTTCATTAAACTGTACAAGGGGTTCCAAGAGAACCAAGATATCCAATAATTTTGTTTTTTTGTAATAAGACACTAGCTGCTGGGTTTGAGGGTTTCCCACACCTCTAACATTCTAGATTTTTAAAATCATTGAGGAGCAGGAAGGGGATTACCACTTCTTTTAGCTGTGTGTCTAGTGAATCTTGTTCCAATGATAAGAGATGCAATAGCACACTTTTTTATTTTTTGGTACTTCTTTTTCTTAGTTTTTCCAGAAATTGTAGAGTCAGGCAGGGAAGGGTCCAATACCTGATTACCTCTTGGTGGTAAGGTGGAATCTATTCCATCTGAGTGATGGGTTTTGCAATTGAGTCCATCTGTGGATTTCCTTCTTTCCTGTACACAAACAAGTTCAGAAAGTAAAGAATTTGGTCCTGTAGCACAGTGCAAACCCAAAGATTGAGAAGACAGAAGAACTTCCCTATCTTGATTATTATCAGGGTTTAATTCTGAGGATACATCATCTTCCTCTTCTGATGCAGTAAGTCCATCTCTTGAGTCCGCTTCTTCTTCAATTTCTTTGCCAATTGCATTGGCTTCCACATTGAATTGACTTGTCTCTTCTTGTGTCAGATAGGGTATGCTAGTAGATCTAGCTCTCCCATTGGAAAGAGAACTGTTATAGCCAGGAATAGGGGATTCCACTCGATACAAAGGAGAAAAGCTATTCTCATTTGCTTTATCAGATGGGAGTGCCTCCTCTTCGTCATTTTCCTGCAACACAGAAGTAAAACCCTCCACAACCAGAGTTTGTTGTGCCTCCAAAAGATGCGAGGGTTCTCCTCTAGAAGGATTAAAGGAAGAAAATCTGTTTTTAATCCTTTTTCCAAAACACATTGAAGGAGGACTTGACCATTTTGAATTTTTTTTAACTTGTTGAAAGCCTTCAAAGTCCTTATCTTTTTCATTAGCTTGAGAGTCAGAAGGCTGAGGACCTAAAGTTGCAGTAGCAGGGTGTTCCTCAACATTCTATTCCTTAAGCCTCAAAGAAGGATTTTATTTTAAAAAAAGATAAAGCATCATGTCCAAGTTTTGAGCAAAACCCACAGTATTTCGGAAATTCATCGTAAACAACATCAACAGAGTGTAAGACACCTCCAGCTTCAACAAACAAAGTTGTAGGTAGATCTTTAGAGGCATCAACTTCCACACAGACTCTAGCTCTTGTATGAACAGATCTGTGTGCAGTTGCTTGATCCATCCTCAAGGGATTTCCTACCAACTTAGCTATTTCAAACAAAGCTTCTACTTGGAAGATCATAATGGGAAGCTTTTTGAAAGTAATCCAGCAGGGAACAAGGGGGGAATCAGAGAGTAGTTATTGGTGAGTCTTCTAAGCTCACTTCTGAGGTCTTCATTTTGTTGATAAAGTCCATGATCTCTGTCTGTAAGAGTAGAAACCACAGCAACCACATTATGGATCTTGGTGGAGGTAGTATCAGCAAGATTATAGGCCTTCTGAGCAATCCTACTGTCTGAGTCTTGGACTAATCCCAGATCTTTCTGAGAAAGTACTATGTTGCTAGTTCTATGAGCAATCACCTCAGCAAACTTAGTGAAGTTTTGTGGCACAGACTTAGTTACTTCCTTGCTTTGAGCCTCCAGTTCCTTCCTTATTCTGAGCAGTTCTTTGAACCTGTTCCCTGTGTCAGCAGTAGGAGTAGGAACTTTTGGAATGTTTGTGGGAGCCAGAATGTATTTCTTCAGATAGGGAATATCTGAGAATTTAACTTTCGAGGGGGTATTTCCTTCTGGCTCACTCAGAAAATCATCATCTTCATCTTCTTCATCCCCGAATCCAGCGACCATTTCTTGCTTGGATCTCTTTTGCTTTCTAGAAGATGATTGGATTTCCTTCTGTTGCTTGAGAGCCTCAGTGTCCTCAGCTTCTATTTCCTTAGCAAATAGTTGGGCATCAAGTCTTATGCGCTTTTGTTCAGTAAGGGCTTCTGCCTCCTTGCGATTCAGGTAATCAATCTTATGCAGATTGGCCTGTATGCTAGCAATCTGGGTTTCCAGTGCCAGAAGCAACGAATTTGCCTCTTCCACCATCTCTTGTAGATTTGCAAGAGTTTGTGAAGTTTCTAGGACTTTCTAGGCCGCAAGATCATCTTGTATGGCGTCCGAATCCTTTCTCTGAGATGGTGAGGGCTTGGATGATCCTTGAGGAGATGGGGAGGGTGAGTTTTTCCTTTCTGAAGACTTTTCAGCGACAGAGTTTTTCTTTGATCCAGTGATCCCTCCAGCACCAAATGGTGCATCATCATCCTCATCATTCTTGGAATCATCTTTCTTTTCAGAAGACTTAGGAGACTTGGGCATCTTTATGTCGTTTTCATCCATCTCCTCATCAGAGTCTAAATTGATGATATCATCAATTCTAATTGTCTTGCTGTCCACTGCCTCTTGTTCAGCAGGAGCAGATGCAAACGTTGGTGGGAGGTTAGGATCAGTAGCAATCTTGAACCTTGTAGCTCGACTCTATGACTTAAAGTTTCTGATCAACTTGCGTTCAACATTTTCAACAAATCTTTTATCCACTAAGGTAGCGAATTCTTCAATTTCTGTGGGAAAGAGATTGTTGACGTATTCTTCGATCTGTTCAGCCCATACCCTCTTGATTGGATCGCTCAGAAATTTAATGAGTGACATAATATTTGTCCTTCTGAGTCTTTGCCATCTTCTGCATCCAAGGATCATCTGAGGGAGGGCGTTTTTCAAGAACAGATCCAAGAGACCCTCATCTGAAAGAGTTGCCAGCTGAAAGCTTTCGGCAGTGGTCTCTTGTTGAGCCTGTGTCGCAACAGCAGGCTCATTTTTCTGAATCTTCGAGGCATCAGCATCCTCACATTCTTTAACTTCAGAAGGAGCCTTGGTGGCCTCCTTTTCTTCTTTGTCTTTCTGAACCTGAGAATTAGAAAATATATTTTACTTAGAAAGTTTTTAAAGAAAGATGCTTCTTATGGTACTGAGAATGAGTGTTAAGTGCCTCTGCAGAAAGAGGCTCGGACACTTGCTTCTCAAAGACTTTGGGACTCTCTGGCATCTTTTCTGATGATGGCTTTGAAGCCTCATCAAATTTCTCTGCTTGAGGGGACTTTGATGTCTCAGCCTCAGCAACTTCTACTTCTTCATGAGCCTGAAAGTAGAGTTTGTTGAATACTTTTGAAGAGATGTTTTTCAGGGAATTGAACATGTTATAGATCTTTCTAATGACTACCTTGTCAGCAGAAGGCTCATGTTCAAGTTTGTCAGAGTCTTGAATAGACTCTTCCTTCTCCTTTGGTGAATTTGGCTTTTCACCATCTCTTTTCTCAGTTTGAGCCTATAAGAAACAAGCATAGATTATGAGTACTATATTAAACACCAGATTCTGAAATGTGGCTCTCAGAAAATCAATATACCTGTGCGACAGGCTCGATTTCCATGGGCTTTGAGGTTGAAGGAACTTCTTTTTTCAGTTTTTGAGGCAAGTGTTTCAGCCTCCTCTAGGATTCTTGTTTCTTGAATGGCCTGTAATGAAGATAAGTGTCATAAGGTTACAAGACGACATACAC
Source organism: Plantago major (assembly GCA_026545765.1). Classification (NCBI taxonomy): domain Eukaryota; kingdom Viridiplantae; phylum Streptophyta; class Magnoliopsida; order Lamiales; family Plantaginaceae; genus Plantago; species Plantago major. The sequence continues at coordinate 58,711,682 of CM048840.1, read as the reverse complement.
AGAAAGTTTCTCACATGTAGAGAATTAAACCATTCATATACCTGAGCAATGTCAGACTGAGTGGTTTCTGGAACATGTGGTCGGTCTGTGAGTTGGTCGAGTTGTTCCATGACTATATCTTCAACGGAAGTTTCAGGCACTTCGAGCCTGTCCACTGAGTGAACTATCCCTTGATTTTCTTGGAATACTTCTCCCACTACAGTGTTGTATTCCGCAACGTCATCTTTCTGACGCATCTCAACTGCTCTTACTACAGTTTCTTCTTCCAGAAACGTAGAGTTTTGTGGTCGTTGTGGTTGTTCTTTTTGTGGAGATCTGGATCTTGATGGGGACGCATCATTGGGGTTTTGTTGTTGTAAATCCCCTACAACTTTCATAACAGTTGCATCAACATCCAGTACTAGGTCATCAGACAAATACTTCAGAGAGGATAGTTCTAGTATGGTATTTTCTCCGCATCTGGTTGCTATTTCATTAACCAATGATACAGGAGTATCTCCAGCAATCACATCCTCTTCCGAGGAGGAGCCCATGTGTAGGTCTGCTAGTTCCGTAGCAGGGGCCTCCTTGGTTTCATCTACCCTCTTGTCAGCAAGAGTGGTATCTCCATCAGCAGGAGATGTGGTCTGTGTAGGGAATGAGGTTTCTTCAACAACAGGTGCAGCAACATGTTCAGAGAGAACTGTTTGTTCACAGCTCTCTGAGGCTTTAGTCTTCTTTCTTCCTTCAGTACTACGTCTCTTTGAGGGCATTATTGGTGCTTCAGAGACTCCTTCTGATGCCCTTTTCTTCTGTCTGTTATCAAAATTATGTCTACACACGAAATCACCGTATGCAACTTGCACTTTCTCTCTGAGCACTACACCACAGTTCTCCAGAATGTAAAGATCTTTAGACCGAAAGGAATGGTCATTAGAGGTTTAGCATGACCACGGATGATTGTGGCTTCAAAGGACTTGATGTTCTCAGCGAACTTCTTCCAGATATACCTCCCCCAGTTGAAGGAAGTTGTCCTTTCGCTCAAGGTGAACATATGGGCAAGAGTACCCCATATCTCCAGAGACACCTTGTCAGCCCCTCCTTTGCTGCACTCAAAACATCTGTGCAAGATCGGTAAGCCAGCTGTGGTTCGAGGACATCTTGTCACAAGATGTTCACAATGTCGAATATTTCAGGAACATTCACGTTGTCCTCATTTTCTGGAGCCATGTTATTTAAATAGAAGTCGTCAATGGCCTCCTTGGACACGTCCATCTGATGTTCACCACCAGAGTGTGGAAGTTCAAACAATTGACATAAGGCTTCTTCGTTAAGACATATCTCTATGTCTTGAACCTTTGAAGTAATTGACATCCTTTCGGAGCCAATCTCGGTTTTCACCGCAGAATTATTGCAGAATTCCAAAACATCCATATAGGATGTAAAAGAGGGTTTCACATAACAGAACTGCTTGATTCCTACATTTTCAAGTATTGCAAGCCCTCTTCTCGCTTCTGCTTGGTTGAGTGAAGCTCCAAGCAGGTATTCATCAACTAGTACTCCTCCCCAGAGTACCTTGGGTCTGGTATTCCACATACATGGGTTGAAAATTCCAGTTACCTTCTTTTCCTTGATGGTAATGGTTTGCTTTACAGCAGTACCAAAAAATGAAACATGGGATTTTGATGCTGCTCTTTTGGGTGCTATCTCTTTAGTATTTATATAGAAATAGGGAATAGAGAGATGAGAATCGTAGTCGGAGTCGACAAGGATTACTTTACAAAAATTCTTAGCAGAGATTCAGACGGATTAGAGAGTTTTTGCAGAGAAGATTAGGAATGTTTTTCCTATTTTCGTGCAAGTGATTTGTGGGATTAGGCAAAAGTATTTTTCTTTGCCAAATCCACCTTTATATAGCAATGCAAGTACATGTGATACATATGAATTCTGTATGTATATTACTCACAGTTCTGCACAGGCATGGTGAAAAGGCGTTATTGCATTTAATGTAAGTGGGGTCAGTTACTTGGTTACTGTGCGAGTGGGGTTAGTGGACGCATCTTGGCCATTGAATTACAAGCGTTAATTTCTGAAGGTTTGAGATTGAGTCTCAGAGCAATGATATCAATCAACACATGTAATTGTGCCCCATCAATGTAATTTGTCACCACTCGCCTATGTGTCCTTCAACATCTCCGAAACCTGTAACCAGTGGACAAAACTGGATTCAGAGATCATTAATTGATCATTCATTACTTGTTTGAAATATTTCACAAGAAAGGAAATTTTCAACACAAAAGAGATATTTGACTTCTGATAGGAATTGTCTTTTTGGTCAAACTATTCTTTTTGTGTTCCCCCTGACTTAAATGTCTCATGGTTTCTGAATACCCGTTTCAGAGACCTCTTCTAAGTGCCTTTTTCTACAATACCTTAGATATTTGAATACCCGTTTCAAGTATCTTTCTGAAATAGCAAATTGTCAAAGTTTCCGACAACTGAGTTCCTGTCTTAGTAGTTTCTTCCTTTTCTTATGTATCTCTCAGAAACCTGTATACTCTTTTAATGGTTACATGAGTTCCCGTCTCAGAAAACAATTGACACCCTTGGAGCCTTTGATTGACTTATCAATAGAAAGTCTCATGGTGTGGCAGGTTCTCCATCAATCGCATAGTGATTTCCTTCCTGTTTTGCAATCAAGACTACTTTCCTTGAATCATTGTCAACCAATTTGCATAGGTTTGACTTGATCTTTACTGAGTACCCTTGGTCTGCCAATTGACTCATGCTTTGTATATTATATTTCAATCCCTCTACATGAAGTACTCCAGTGATTGTAAGAGCTCCAAACTTCAGATCGCCAAAACCTATGGTTGGATTTTCATCTCCTCTTGCAAATCTAATAATTGGTCATTTATCACATTCTCTGTAGTTAACCAGATTTGCTTTGCCTCCTGTCATGTGCTTCCTCATCCACTATCAAAATGCCACTTCGGGTTCTTCCTCAGAGTGTTCTCATCATCAGCCACAAGACATGTCTCAAGGTTAGAGTAATCTGGGTAGATTTCCTTAGAAACTCCACACATTTCATTCTTCCTTTGACCAAAGTCAAATACTTCGTGAGTGGAGGCACAAAATTCTGGTGACGGTAGCTTTGACTCATCGGAATCATCGTCGTCAGAATCTGAATCAAGATCAACTGCATCCAGTTGGATTTCGATCTTCTTTCTTTCTTTAGAAAGCATAGCACTCTGGTTTCTCTTGAAGTTTCTCCTATCCTTTTTGTCACCTGTCTTGAGCTTGTTCAGAACAAGACAGTCCCGTTTGAAGTGACCAGGTTTCTGACAATAGAAACAGATATCGTTTCCGATTTTTGTAACCTCAGTACTTGATGCTTTCTGATCAGGTTTATTCAGAGAGTTGGTCAATTGCATATTCTTGTACTGGTGATAGTTAGGGCCTAGATACTTTTTCAGCTTCTCTTTGGCTTTTCTTCTCTCAATCTCCTATCTAACGTATTTGCTCATTTACTTTACTGCAAGAGTTTCTTCGTCAGTGGATTCTTTGGTAATCTTCTTCTCAGAAGAATCTTGTGTTACTAGAGCAACACTGTGAGCTTGCTGATCAGCTATTTGTCCTCTATGAGAGGTTTCATAGTTGACAGTGGCTAGATAAGGGAATAATTTAATTTGAGTGATATTTGGCATTCCTTGGTTGAAATAAAAGTGTTGAGTATGTTCCCAGTTGTGATTTAAGCTCCTTACGATTGTCTTCACCTTTTCGGCATTAGAATATCTTTCACATTCACCAAGTGCAGCCATTTCACTTATCAACGTTGTAAACTGAAAATCAAGTTGTTCAAGGATTTCTGAAGGCCCTTGTTTAAAATTCTGGAATTTTAATTTCAGAACATCGAACTTGTTTTCCTTGGTTTTCTGAGAGCCGGCACAAATTTGTTCAACTAGTTGCCAGGCCTCTTTCGCCGTTTTTGCACACCACAGTTTACACTGTATGTGGTCTGGAGTAGAACGAATAATGATGTTTCGAGCTTGACCATCCAGTCTATTTCTCTTGAAATCTTCCGATATCCAAAGATATCTGGTTTTTCTTCCAACGCTATCAGACTAGTAGCTCTCCCACTTTTAGAAGTTTCTGAAGTGGAGGTTCTCCTGGGAGAATCTTCATCTCTTCCATCAGTGACTATCTTTGTTTGCTGAATGACTATAGGGCCATTCTTTATAACTTTGATCATTTCATCACTGATGGCTTCCAGATGAAGCATCATATTGTTCCTCCATTTTTCATAGTTCTCTGGCTTGAGAACTGGAGCGTCGCCTAAAGACATCCTGCAGGATAACACTTAACAAACAAATCAAGTGCAGGGGTTAAGCGAAAAGTGAGCACTTATCTAGGATCTAGGTTCAATGCAGAAGGCTTGGGAACCTCCTGCTCTGATACCACTTGTTGGTCCTGATAACGACAAAGTAAAGACTGGAGGGGGAGGGGGGGTGAATAGTCTTTTTAAACTTTTGTCGATAAAACAGTTTCTCAGAAAGTTGGGTAACTTTCTGATACTTATAATCAAAATAGCGGAAGTCTTTATGATAAGTGCACGTGCTCAGCAAGCTAGTAAAGTGTGTAAATTACTTTGCAAGTAAGTAAAGGCAGAATGTAAGTGCAGAAAGTAAATAACATAGTAGCTTTATAGTGGTATCTGAAGGTGGCGTAATCCTTCAACTAATCCACTTTGGCCTTTCTCAGACCTAGAATCCACTAAGACAGATAATTGAGTTCGCCTTACAAATATCTTCTCTCGATTCCTAAATACATTAGGTTCCCAACCAAGTGTTCCCCCTGAGTTCTTCCCCGGCTTTCCCAGCCAAGTACTTCCTCTACTCAGAATTCCCTAAGCTTTTCCCCGGCTTTCCCAGCCAAGTACTTCTTCTACTCATAACCTTTCTTGGAGTTATTCCTTAGTTTCCCAAACTAAGATGTAAAATCCCGGAATTTATTTTTGATTGTCCAATTGAATTAAATTTGAAGACGAGAAATTTTACTAGTTATTATTTTACGGATCAATAAATCAAGACGGAGTACGGTGATTTAATTGTATTTGGATGGGAGTAAAGGCCCAGTTGTGTAAAGCCCAGGTTTACGGAAGCACGACTACTTCTTAATCCCTAACTTATTGATAAACCTAGGACTCATCTTCTTCTTCACCTCATCAGCCACCATCATCGTTCACACATAGTTGACCACCTCCCACCGTCAACTATGTTCGGCTCGTTCATCGCCCGCACCGCTCCTCTCATCATCTGCAACCCCCCAGCTATAACCTAGCAGCCGCACCGAACATTCTTCCCTGTCCTTGTACCGTACGTCATTATTGAGGAGGATTAAAAGGCATAGTAACCAGAAAACATGGAGACTTCGAACATCGAATCGAAAGGGGATTATATGACGAATTGTAATAGTTGATTTGGACTGATTTGTGCTGTTTCAAACTATTTCCTGATCGATTTGACTGGACGAATTGATGGGGGTTCGATTGGTGTTGCCTTAGCTTCGATATGGAGGAGTTTGTATCAAGTTGTGAAGTTTTATAAGTTGCAGGGACTGTTTCGAGGTTTTTGAAAAGTTAAAACCCTTCCTTTTGAGAATTAGATGGTACCAAGGACCTCCTGTGCAATTTAACCAAGCTCCGGATATTTTAGTTTTGCCCCAGACCTGGAAATACCTATTTTGCCCCTGATCTTCCACTTAATCTACAGAATCTGCCATTGCTCGCTTATATAAATCTCTCTGCCAGATTACAAGCAAAGTTGTTGCCAGCCTAGTTGGTTTGATGACTTGCTGTTAACCTAGTACCCCCAGGTTCTAATCTTGATGGAGTCAGACCTTTTTTAATTATGTTGCACCAACCCAAAAGAAAAAATATTTCCAGCCTGTTTTGACCCGTTTAAATTACCGTTTTACCCCTGGATGTTGCAGATTTACAATTGTGCCTTCCACCATTTATTCCTATTTTTCCTAGCTCCAGAAATTATCGTTTTGCCCTTGTAACCTACTTTTCCCTTTTTGACCTATTTAAACCGCAGTAGAGACAAGCGAAGTGTACTAGTGGTGTTTTGGAGGTGACTTTTAGAGATTCGATGTGCAAGCTATCGGAGGATTACTTGCAGTTACTTAAGTTTGACTTGGATTCGTATCGACCTTGAGGTAAGGGGAATTCTTGACACTTTTACTTTATTTTATTGTTATAATATATTTATATGTATTGTTTTAAAGTTTGACAAATAATTGGTTATTATATCATGTTATGGGACTTGATATAATAGTCTATTCGTAAAAAGGATCAAGTATGTGTATCCCAAAATGTTTTCGTTGTGTATGCGATTTGTGAAAGTGATTTGATAAAGCATGGATTATGTGTACGTTTATGCTCATTGATATGCCTATGAAGTGTGTGAGCTTTTCGGGGGGAATGTCGTGCTTTGGAGTACTCCCAGTGTTATGTGTGTGACCCTATTGTGTTAGGGGATATGTTATGTGAAAGCCGACCTGTGTGCCACCACGATTTGCGTGGCCATAGTGTATATTTGATTCAAGCTAAATGTGAATAGTGTATTGTGACATGTGCTCCATGCAAATGATTTTCGACTATGTTTGATATAAAAATGGAGTGTATATGTACGTATACTTTTTTATATGTACTTGATCCGGGTAAAAGTGTCAGGAGCTCACCCTTACACCCCCTTTCAGATATTTAGTAAGTGATTGGACGAAGATACTTGGGAGTTGAGACGGTAGTCAGATGATGGATACGTGAAGGCTGTTTAGTAGTTGCTGCGACTTTGAGATTTCTATTGTATAAGATGATTTGTATTGTATACGATGAGTTGTAGTATTGGAATCGTTGTAATCGTTTGAGGATTTGTAATTATTGTAACTAGTTTATGGGATTTTAGATGCTCTGTTGGTACCACTCTGAGATAATTGATGTATTTGAGGATTAAAGGAAGGCTTCGTCTTGGCATGAGCCCATCTCGCGATAGACGACCGGTCGCGTCAAAGTACTTCCTCTACTCCACGCCTTTTCTGGTGTTGGTTAAGAAGAGTTTATCAGATTGGTAGATTAATAACTTCCACAGTTATGTAATACTACCTTCTGGAACAAGTGTCACTTAACACACTTGAACAGTGTGTGGTGATATGTTCTTTTCTGACCCAAATCTATGTTCTTCGTTCAGGAGAATGAATATCTTAGCAAGTCGCAACAGTGCTTCAATTCAACTCCTTCACAACAGATATAGCTTATTAAGTATCAGGACACTTAGAACTTTCGTGCTACTTAGAATCAAGAGCTTGGTCGCAACTGTAAGCTTTGAGTAAGTAGAGAAGGCTTGTATGCTTGAGTGTAGGATATGAAATGCAGTCGTTCAAGTGTGTGTTTTCAAGCATTCTAAGTGGTGATATTTATAGATGAAAATCAAGCCATTTGAATTACTATCCGTTAGGCTATTGAGATTCAAACTATAAACAATCCGTTGATAGTACTACAAAACTATTGTCTCTTTGCTGAGATACAGCTTTTGGTCAACGAGTTCTGCAATGACATTAAATGCACTGTACTATCTTTTGTCCTGTTCTGCCAACAGAACTATGCACGCTGTCTGAGGCTGCGCACGTCGCTATCAGAAACTCCAAGCCTTTCAGAAACTAAGGAAAACATCGTTTCTTCCAGAAACATAGTTTTCACCAAGTTGTCTTTTGCATAAGGTTTGTGAGGCACAATTCCTTAGTCTTCGGTAATCTTGTGCAGTCTTCTTCAAAGATATAAAATTACATTCAGAGACCTAACATCCTATACAAGATTTACTAGACTAATCATACTAAGTATACTTCCTCTTTTAGAATGTTCAAGTGAACCAAGAGTACTAGATACCTTTCTGATCTAAGGTAAGTCATTACGGTGTACTGATCAAAACTAAACAGATATTTCCTAACAGAAACTCTTGACACTTTTGCTTTATTTTATTGTTATAATATATATTATAATATATATATATATATATATATATATATATATATATATATATATATATATATATATGTATTGTTTTAATGTTTGACAAATAACTTATGGTTATTATATCATGTTATGGGACTTGATATAATAGTCTATTTGAAAAGGATCAAGTATGTGTACCCATAAAATGTCTTTGTTGTATGTGTGATTTGTGAAAGCTATTTTGGGAAAGCATGGATTATGTGTACATACGTTTATGCTCATCGATATGTCTATGAAGTGTGGCCCTTTAGAGAGATTGTCGTGCTTTGGAGTACTCCCAGTGTTAATTGTGTGACCCCTATGATGTTAGGGGATATGTTATGTGAAAGCATGCCTGTGTGCCATCATAGTTTGTGTGGCCGTAGTGTATATATCTTATTCGAGCTAAATATGAATTGTGATTACTGTGACATGTTCCATGCAAATGATTTTTGATTATGTTTGATATAAAAAGGAGTGTATATATACTTTTTATATGTACTTGATTCGGGTAAAAGTGTCAGGAGCTCACCCTTACAGCCCCCATTCAGATATTTAGTAAGTGATTGGACGAAGATACTTTAGTAGTTGCTGCGACTCTCTGATTTCTATTGTGTAAGATGATTTGTATTGTTGGTATTGTTTTTGTTGAGGATTTGTAATTGATGTAGTTACTATGTAATAGATTTTAGATGCTCTATTGTACCACTCTGAGATAACTGATGTAATTTGATGTTAAAGGTAGGCCTCGACTTGGCGTGAGCCCATCTCACGATAGATGGCCGGTCGTGCCAAAATATTTTGATTTTGGGGCGTGACAAATATGCACAATTATATCATAATTTCCTATTTTAGCTAAGGTGCAAGTAAATGTACTTATTGAACCTATAAACTTTATTACATCTTATTTAAATTGATGAATTTTCAAATATGAAATTATTGTAACAATATATTACAACTTTTGATTACAATATTTTATGAAGACAATGCACTTATATTGACATATTTATATAGTGTTTCAGTGGTTCATACTACGATAATTTGAAATGTAACCCAACCGTTTTCGTAGAAAACATGTTGAATACCTTTTGGTTTGTTGGACAACAAGGTTAATTGTAATATCCCGAAAATTTTATTGGACCGTCTATTTGGATTTAGATTGAAGATGAGAAATTATTTGGACCTGAGTTGCTATACGGGATATTATAAGTCATTACTTTTATGGGTCAATAAATTGAGACGGGCTATGGTAATTTTATTGTATCTGATTTGGACCAAACTAAAAGCCCAAAGTGTGTACTAAAGATTTATTGGATATTTAGGGTTTTAAGGTTTAATCGTAATATACTGGTGGTTGCGTAGCTGTGAGGAGATCAGACTTGTGATCGAGACCAATTTAGCGGCCATGGTCGAGAAGACATAATAAGAGTGGTATAACGATCCGGGTCATTAATGGGCCGAGCCCTGACCCTTTGGGCTGGCATTGTTACTCATGGGCAGCTCTCCGGGTGATATGCTGGCCCCACTGTACCAACACATGTCCTTTTCCGCGCACTTTGTCCTCACTCGTTCGCGAACCGGGAGACTTCCCAGTTGGTCACCCATCGTAAGATTGCTCCAGAGTAAGCACGTTTAACTCTGGAGTTCTTATAGATGATGGATCCCCGAAAAGAAAGGTACACTTTGTTGGTATGAGTAGCGTTATTGATTCATTTAAGCTGTTTGGACTTGACTTGAAACTTTGGGGCGTTACATTCACCCCCTCTTGAATTGTGCGATGTCCCCGTCGCACCATGGTCCGGCCAACCGTCCACCCCTTGTGGGCTTTGGGTTGGCACGGCTCTGATACCATTCGTAATGACCCGGGTCATTAATGGGTCGAGCCCCGACCCTTTGGGCCAGAACGGTTACTCATGGGCAGCTCTCCGGGTGATATGCTGGCCCCACTGTACCAACACATGTCCTTTCCCGTGCACTTTGTCCTCACTTGTGCGTGAACCTTCCCAGTTGGTCACCCATCCTAAGATTGCTCCAGAGCAAGGACTCTTAACTCTGGAGTTCTTATATATGATGAATTACCGAAAAGAAAGGTACACATTGTTGGTATGAGTAGCGTTCTCGATCCCTTTAAGCTGTTTGAACTTGACTTGAAATTTTTGGGGGTGTTACAGTACAGGTATGAAGGAGTTGATTTTTAGATTATTTGAGTTAGTTTAGTCAGTTGGACCAACCAGGAAGTGTTTGATTGGTTATTAATTTTGTTGCTTGTAGTGTTACTCGATTGAAATCAATGTTGGAGCATGGAGTTGTGATTTACTACTTTTGTGGCCTAACTATCAAGATTATGCTAAAGGTGTTTGGGTAGTTGTAATCTGCCGAGTATCTCAACAAGGACACTGGAGATTTTGATTTGGGTTGATGGAGTTCGTGGGTGGTTCAGGGGATATGATAGTACTCGGGTTGTTGTTAATTATATATAATAATCTATGTTGATCCGAGATAAAGGAGTTTTTTTTGACATTTTTGCTTCTATTTTATAGTTATTATATATATATATATGAATTGTTTTATGATTTGACAAATAACTTATGGTTATTATATCAAGGAATGAGACTTGGTATAATAATTTATTCGAAAAGATCAAGTATGTGTACCCATAAATGTTTTATCGTGATTGTGATTTGTGAAAGGTGTTTTGTTTAAAAGCATGGATTGAAATATGTTTATGCTCATCGATATGCCTATGAATTGTTTGGCCCTTTCGAGGAAATGTCGTGCTTTTAGAGATCTCCCATTGTTATGTTATCCCTTTGGTAGGGCATTGTTATTTTTATGTGAAAGCCGACCTGTGTGCCACCACGGCTCGTGTGGCCGTATTGTATTGTCTGATTGAGCTAAATACGAATTGACATTGTTTTGAAAAGTGTTCCTTGCCAATTATTTTGGATATGTAAACGTATTGTTATATATGTATACTTTGAAATACTCTACTTGATCCGGTAGAAGTGTCATTGAGGCTCACCCTTATCCACCCCTTTAAGATATTTAGTAACTGATTGGACGAAGATACTTTGGAGTTGAGACGGTAGACGGATGATGGATTTGTGAAGATTATTTAGTAGATGCTGCGTACTATTGGATTTGTATTGTATAGGATTGATTGTAGTAGTGGAGTATTGTTGAGATTGAGTATTTGTAATTGTTGTAATTACTTTATGGGATTTTAGACGCTCAGTTGTACCACTCTGAGATATTGTTATGTATTAAGGATTAAAGGAAAGCTTCGTCTTGGCGTGAGCCCATCTCACGATAGACGGCCGGTCGTATCAAAGTAAATTGGTTTTGGGCGTGACATTAATAGTCTTTTTTAAACTTGTATTATCTCTTGAAAATACTCAAGCAAGTTTTAAACATGTACTTCCTTCGCGCCGTCCGAAGTTTTCCATTATGTCATTTATTTAATCCCACTCAAAATTTTCCATTTATTTTTTACAATTAAACTCTACACTCCACTTACTAATTAATAATAACCTTACAATATCGTCATATTTACAATTTTAGCAACGCACTATCTCATTTTTAGTCATTCTTTATTCTTTTTTCATTGAAATAGTACTCAACTTTCCACTATTAAATTTTATTCATCTTTATTATTTTCTCATTAATAATATTCAACCTTCCACTTTTTCTTACTTTGTTGACCAAAAGTTAAATTCGAAACTTGGGATAGGACGGAGTAAGTATTATCTTTCAAAAATAATCAAGCATGTTTATTTTTTTAAACTTTGCTCCGCAAGTACATTGATAAACCCTGACTGCTACTACCGTTAAGCTGATAAATCATATTGAAATTAAATTTGAAGTCTAGAAGTGATGTAATATCCAAATTAATTTTGTATCTCGGCAAAGGTTGCCAACCTAGATTCTTTGTGGTCTAATTTCTCTAGACACGTTATTAATTTTCTATACAGGTCTTCTCTTAATACAGTTCAACAAAGTTCATTAGAGGAGATTCAAAACTACGTCATTCTAGGTCTTGAATAAACTATGTATGTAGTGTTCCACAGTAATCCTAACTTTAGCTTGAACCCGTTATCTTAAACATTTCGAAAAACATCATGCATTTTTAGCAATATATCGTCCAATTTTTGTGAAACATCATAAAATAATACCCGACAAGAGACTTGCATATGTTTCACATTTATAATTTGGAACATCAAGCAATTTTGGTAAAACATAATTTGTTGATCGTAATACATCATGAACTTTTCATGAAATACAGATATTAAAATTCATGAAATACAAATATTACTTGAACATAAAACATTAGCATTGTTCTAAGGCTGGTGGTAATGCAAGAGAAGCCACTTAGTGCGAGAAAAAATTAATTATTTGTGAAGTTAATGAGTCTTTTCGCAACACATTAATTTTATAGAAGAAAAATTGCTCTAACATATCATCAGCCTTTTTTTAAACATCATACATATTTGGTAAAACATCATTTGTTTTAAATGAAACCTTACTGTTTGTTGATGCCATTGTAACTATAATTAGGAACTCTTCTTCTGTTTTTTCTTCTTAAAAAATATACGCTTTCTAAAATAATCACCAAGGTGAGATTGTTGGTAGCAGTATTTCTCCGTCTTTACAATGGGTAATGAAGAGGAGAAACAAGCAGATTATTATCTCATGGAGATGAATGGACACGCCACCTTCAAATACCTCTATAAACTCTTTGTATATTTTACTTCCTGCAATTTACTTCCACATATTCTCTGTTTAGATTATTTTTTTTTATTTGTACACTGATCACTTGCACTCAGCATGACACTCTGAACAAAAGTCTTTCGGTACTCAGATCTATAAATGTAAATGCAGTCTCTTAAATACCTGGGTATTCAAAAAGTTCGAAAAATTCATAAAGTATTTTAAAGTCTATTCACTCCCCGGGCTCGAAACTTTAAATCTTGTCTTTACAAGGACCAACAGCTTCAAAATCACTAAGTAAACTATCCGTTATACTAAGGACACAAAAAGAATTTGGAAGAACAATGTATTGAAGGATTTTTTTTTGTCCATGGGTTCTTGTAATTGTAATGTTTTAGTATGAATAAACCTTCCATTTTAATTAAAAAAAAAAAAAAGGACACAAAAAGAGTTAATGCGTTGTCAGAAAAGTACAAGGTACACCTGCCAAATAAACCATTCTTGCTAGACGGTAGAAGATGAAAAACTAGGGACAATGTATTATATCTAAAAGAGTGATATACATACATTCCAACAATGAGATATTATCCAACAATATATGTCTTTGAAAGGAACTATTTTCCACTATAAGAGAAACGAATTGGTGATTCAGAAAACACACTTGGAAAACGAGGACGTTGTTTCTACGAGCTGGCCTTTCTTTTTTTCCTTAGGTACGAAAAGAAAACGACACTTTTGATCCCACTACAATAACTCCCAAAATGGACAATCATGTCCAGACCTAGTTTTCATTATTACATAATAGCCCCAAAGTAGCTGTTGTGTACACAGATTAGCCATGTGCTGATGTTTGTACTTGATTTGGTACTAAAATACAAAATTGAAAACACAAACTAACCAAATCAACCAAATCATCAGAAACAAAACAACCAAATCATCCCAATTCCAAAACAAAATCGACCCTTACATTATCCCTCTCACTTAAGAGCATCCTGATCGGCACTCTCAAGCTCCTTCACCCTGTCCTCAAGCACCTCCACTTGCTGCTCCTTCTCAGCGAGCTTCTGCCTGAACCGACCATTATCCGTCTCCAGACTCGTGATGTGTGAGGCGATCGCCATGGAAGTGATCTTACGCGCTAGATCCAACTGCTCGTACGAGTCCGTCGGTACAAGAAGTGATGATTTTGGCGTAGACTTTTGGTACAAGAAGAAAAAGAAAGGGAGAGTAAGGAAATCCGGTGCCATTTCTGCAAAATTGAGTGATGATTTTGGCGTAGACTTTTGGTACAAGAAGAAAGGGAGAGTAAGGAAATGTGGGTGACTATGTTAGGTGGAGATTCGCGTGAATTGAAATTTTGTGGGAGGAGAGGCGGTGGTGGTGGTGGTGGGAGGAGAGGCGGTGGTGGGAGAGAAGAGGGGAACAAAGTTTGGATGTTTTGTTGAGAGAAACAGTTAATGGAGAAGAAGATTAGGAGAATTGTTAATGGCTGGAAGAATTTGGTACCCAATTAAGCTGGGCTTGTATTTACCGTTCACAATTTAATGTGTAGTTGGCTATTTTTTACAAGTTAATGTTTAGTTGGCTATTTTTGTAAACTATACGATGTTGATTTGTAATTTAATGTTGATTGGCTATTTAATGTTGATTTCTTAATATAAATAATTTAATTGGCTATTTTTTAGAATTTAATTGGCTGTTTGTTGGAATTTAATTGGCTGTTTTTAATATGAAATACAAGTTGTAAGCTGAATATCTATATGAAATAAAAGTAGCCAACTAATATAATTTATAAAATTTTTATATCAAATAAAAGTAGCCAACTAAAAAATTTATAAAAAGTATAATGGACCATTACTTATTTATATGTAAAAATTATGATTGTGGTCAACACTAATTTCGAATTTTAACTTTTAAATGGCAAGTAGGCTGGAAAAATGTAAACCACAAAAAAATGGCCAACTAAAAAAAAAAAAAGGCTCACGAGATAAATATAATTTGAGTAAAAATTGTAAGTAGGCATAAGAAAATATAAATAACACAGATGAAATAATAAGTTAGCAAAGGAAAATGAGGCAATGGAATTGAGAGCAATGTATGGTAAAAGTTAGCCTCCAATTAAATTAATGAAATATAGTAGATTGGAGGAGAAGAGCTTGAATTGATCCATCAACACCAATTTTTGAATTCTCAGTCAGAGATGCCTATGCTAAATTCAGTACAAGTCTACTTTTTAGCGCCAGGGGCCTACTGCAATTTACCATTTACATTGATGATTAATGGAGCGGGGGTCTTTATGCAATTAAATTTTTATGTGCTGAAAAAATTCATATCTATCAGCCATGAATTCGTATTGGGTTGCAAGTACGAAATAAAGGTCGTACCTAAGTAGATTTTGAGTCCAACTTTCGTACTGCGACGTAAAAAAGCCCTTGGAAAACATTGAAGAATATAATTTAATGATCATAACTATTTTGATTACTATACAACTTTTATCAAGAACACCAAAAGTCCCAACATCCTTTCAAGACTTAAGCTTTTATAAGCTACCAGTGAAGAAAGAAACTTGAACTATTGCAATTTTATTTTCTTCCTGATTTCTTTTTTTTCAACTTTGACTATGAATTAACCTTAAACCGTAAATGTAAAACGTTCAATTAAATTATATAATGAAACTTCAGTCTTGAAAATTCAGGGACTGAAGTTTCATTATATAATTTAATTGAACGTTTTACATTTGCGGTTTAATATTAATTCGTAGTTGAAAGTCAATTTATCAAAAGTCAAAGCCCATTCGGATGGAGGATGTAATTAGTTCTCATTCACTGGACAAACTCGTGTTCAATGTAATAAGTGTTCGGAAATTCGGAAGAGAAGAACCAAGGATCTAGTTCCAGTATAACTTTTAGTCAATGAATAAGTAGCTAAGAGTTTCTTTTATTTTGGCCTTACAACACCGAGAACACAACCAACAAACCAGAATGGCGCGAAGAAAATGAAGAAGGTACGAAGTACTTTGTTTGGGAGATTGATGTGACAATGAAATGTGCGATTTTGCATGCTTTTAGACCCTTGTTTTTGCCCCAAGATTCAATATTCGTGACATATTTTGGCCAATTACCAATTTCTTGTGTATTTTGTAGGTCCTGATCGTGTTTTTGAGCTATTGCACGATTTCACGTACCAAAACGTCATATTTAGGCGAAATCAGGGAAGTTCAACAAATATGTTGATTTGGTCATTGCACGGAGTTCGAGGTGTAAAAAAATGTCATGTGACCTACCAATGCGAAGATAATTGAAGATGCTAAATCATTGTAGAAGACCACTTTCCGAGAAAATGAAGTTACGAAGCCCGAAATCGAAGAACGAAGAAAACAGATTCGATACTGCAGAAATCGAAGGATGGCGGTCGACAGTCGACCGCAGAAGCCTCTCTGCGGTCCACTGTCGACCGCAATGCACCAGAATCTTCCAGAAACAGGCTTTTTGCTGGAATGTCAGGCTAGAGCTCACCTTTCTAACCTTCCTTAATGATGAATTGCGGCCAGAGCACGTATTTTCAAGTATAAGTAAGACCATTGGGGTCTCATAAACATTCACAGCTCATAAACCAGCTCTCCTAAGAGAGAACCAGTTCTCGGGGAAGTGCAACCCCAAAACTGCTGGCCGTCAAGCACCCAGAAGGAGGAAAACCCTAGAAGCAGCTCGAAGACATCAAAGACTAAGCTTCTCTTTTCTTCTTCTTTCTTTACTGTTTTCGATTTCTGTCAGGATAATACTATGAGTAGCTAACTTTCTCTTGTAAAGGCGAACTGCTGAAACTCTGCTATTGCTACTTCTTTATATCCCATTTTATTAATGGAATAGTTCTTAGACGTAAATCGTGATTATACAACTCTATACATCCTTCGTGGTGTGATGTTCTGCTGAGTGACATAGTATTTTGATTGAACTGAGTAGGGGTACTCGTTGCTGAGGGGTTTAGCCTCAAGCACTAACTATACTACTACAAATAACCTATTCTAATATCCGCCTCCTACTTGAATTCCGAGTTGGGCTCTCTGTCCAGACCAGGGTACCTGAAAAGACTATTTAGAAGGGTTACCCAATTTGCTAGTTGTCAATCAGGTAAGAGACTTTACTCAAGATAGAGTTAGAAAGCTCTCAATGTAATAGTTATGAGGAAGGTTATGATATTCAATATGGCTTACCTCAAATTTTGGACCTTGAGTTATATTGATAGAGACCATAGCTTATGAAGTGACTCATAAGATGGTGCCAAGTGTATGATTCAGATTTGGACACCAATGCTACCTTTGGCCCATAGCCCAATAGTGAACAATAGTCCAATAACGATTAGTGGGCCTGGGAGGGTATTTTGGACCTTTTCCCTTCGAGAGTACTGTTCCGCCTGTTGGGTCCGTGTAAGTCCTTTGTACAGATCTGTCTGCTTGGTTGATCTGCCCTTAGGTAACTCTGGATGTCCGAGCCAAGAGTCTCACGGAAGTATCTCAGTGGTTCCAACATATACGTTTAGTCTTAATGTAAATGTGGCGTCCGAGAGGCTATCTCGTCCGGTCCGTTGGTCATCTTTGTACTGACGTAGCCAGGTTTAGATGTTCTTTTCCCAGCTAGCTCGGACTAGCTGTGAGGGTGTAGTGACCTTTCCGTTGCCAATAGAGACGGATTACTATCCGTCTCTAATAGTCTCCGACTTTTAGAGACGGATAGATTATTCGTCTCTAAAAGTCGGAGACTATTAGAGACAGATAGATTATCCGTCTCTAAAGGAATTAGGGCCAGTGCGCCCTAATTCGCAGATTTAGCGACGGATAACATTTCGTCGCTAAATCTGCTTTTTTTTAAAATAATTTTCAAAATATTTTAATTCCTGTTTCAATTTTCACTTGTTTTTCACCCAATATAATCGTAGATAATATGTCTGAAACAGATAAATTGCATTAATTAACAATAAAGATTCGTCGAATAGAAATTATCAAAACCGAAGTATAAATATCTAAATAGAAGATTAGATAGTGTGAAAGTATGTAGCATAGTAAAACAACACAAGCAACTAAGACTCGGGGATGGTTGTTGGCTCATCCACATTCGGGCGAGGTCTTCCACCCGCTGATTCACACGAGCCTGCTCATCAAGCACCGCCTGGTTAGCTGCCTTAAGTTCAGCTATCTCACGCTGGAGAGGAGTCATCATCTGATCGACATGGTGCTGTGTGTAAACACCGGCTCGTGTGGATGCCTGGGACATGGAGTAGCTACCCGTCAGTGCAGGGCCCAAACTTCCAACTCCATAAACCCGACCCTTGTTGTCTGGTGGGTTGACCTCTAAGAAGATCCGGTCTTGGTCTTGCAAGGACAGCTCCTCACCGTCGACCTTCCTCTCCACGATCCTCCGCTCCACCTCACTCCGCAATAGTAAAGTGCATATGAAATGAGGTACAATTTAAGGTTTAATCAATCTGTTATAATACACATATACAACTGTGAACCTGAACAAAGAAACGTACCGCAATGCACTCGGCCTTCTCATCCACCCAAACGCCATTCTTGAGCTTCACCTTCTTCAAATGTTGTAGCGCGGTCTTGGGTTCCCCAACGTGGATCTAGAGAACATTATACATGCAAACAATTAGTAAGTTGGTAGAAATGCAAACAAGTAGTAAGTTGGTAGAAATGAAAGCAATAAACATGTGTACAAATCATCTTCGAAGTCATAAAACACATATATACTTACTGACATCTGGCGATCTGTGACAACAGCTCGCAACCCATAGTGATGCCTGGAAGAGCCCATACCATCTCATGCTCACCAACTGCTTACATACGTTTCTTCTTGATCGATCCTCGATAAGTGGAAGCTTCCAGTACGACACCCACATAGCCCACTCATCATCCCCCATATAACTTGGATTTACGCCACCTGTTCGTATCGTTCACCATATGCCTATAGAGATCTGAGCCAAGACACTCGAAAATAGACCACAACTGGAGAAGCAGGGCATTCGGAATGTAGAACTTTTTCTACAACAATTCCATACAAAGTAGAAATGACACAAGGTTAATGAAGATAACAATTTGAAGATAAACCCAAGTTAAGTGGCTAACATACCACACAAATTACACAACAAGTTCTTTAATGGAGACTAACATATCACACGAGTTCAGTGGCTAACATACCACTGAAATTGTCCTAGAATTTACTAACACAATGGTGACTAACATATCACCCCAAGTTAAGTGGCTAACATACCACACAAATTACAAAACAAATTCATTAATGGAGACTAACATATCACACGAGTTCAGTGGCTAACATACCACTGAAATTGTCTTAGAATTTACTAACACAATGGTGACTAACATATCACCCAAGTTCAGTGGCTAACATACCACAAAAATTACACAACAAGTTCATTAATGGAGACTAACATATCGCACGATTTTAGTGGCTAACATACCACTCAAATTGTCCTAGAATTTACTAACACAATGGTGACTAACATATCACCCAAGTTAAGTGGCTAACATAGCACACAAATTACAAAACAAATTCGTTAATGGAGAAAACAACAAATAAAGCATTGTAACATTTAACACAACGATGAAAATAACAAATAAAGCATTGTAACATTTAAGCTTACCCACAGCTCATCAAAGTAAAAGTGCTTCGTCCGGTCCGAGAGCTTAGACCACTTTTTGCATCCTTGGCCCGGCAACTCCCTCATGGTCTTGAAAATCTCAGTCAGCTCCCATGAATCATTGCGAGGCCAAAACCTGCAGTTATCAATGAGACAGATAATAAACGAATATTCATTAGTAAATTAATGTGACACATACTTATCTTAAGTTATGTTATACAAATGCATAATACTTACTTCCTCGGGCCGTTGGGGAACAACACCCGCTTCCCCATCCAAGTAGCACCGTCTGTCAAAACGCGATCAGGACATTCGTCATCCGGGAACTCACCAAACCCAGGAGACGTGCCCATGCTCGAGTCCGGTGGAGTCTGGCTAATATGAGAATGGCTGCTCCCACGAACCTCATAACCGACCGAAGGACTACTCGATCCACTCAGTGGTGTACCAGGACCACCCTGGGTCCCACTAGACCTGGGTAGACGGTATGTGCACTTCCTTTGGTGCGGCATCTACAAAAGCATATAACAAAAGTATACTCAGCTACGAACCCCTTACATTTCAAGTGTTCGACTACCGTTGCAGGAGGCAAAAATTGCCTATTCCTACATTTGTTCTGGGTGCAAGGGCACTTCATCATCCCCCACTCAAACAAGTAGTCTGTGTAAGTGCAAGGCTTCAACCCCTTCCACAAAACTAGGTTGAACTCTACAATTAACAGTTCGACGGTACATCCATGAACGATCGGGATTCATAATTGAATAATTAACCTGCGTCTCATTTATTAGATTTATAACATGTATAGCATTACGTATTTAGTTTCATTACAATTACAATTACATTCTTAATTATGATACGTTAAGAATTTGTAATGAATTACATGCATTTTACGATTACAATTCATTTTTATAAATTTTAAACTTCCATTTATCTATTAACATTACAAATTGTAGATGAAAATATTAGTAATAATTTTTATGTTAATACGAAAAAATTATATTCAAATCACCAAAGTCACCAAATTTGTCTCCAAACACACAATTAAATCTACTTAATCCTAGTACGTATAGGAAAATATCTAAGTAAATACCCTACATACTTACAATCATACTAACATTATACTAACAATCCAATTTCACAATAAATATATCAATTGAACATCTCAAAGCTAACACAATACGTAATATAAGCTAAACTAGCTACTACATACTTCCTATAAACATACAATTGCTCAAACTAGTCGAAATTAACAAAATTCCCAAATTTTAAAAAGTAAAGGTTTTAGCCAAAATACCTTCGAATCCGGAGAAAATAGCGGATGAAAGTTGAAATTGATGGAAGAAATGAGCTCCTTGTCCCACGAGCTTCGAAATGACAC
The DNA here is from genome assembly GCA_026545765.1 of Plantago major. NCBI lineage: Eukaryota > Viridiplantae > Streptophyta > Magnoliopsida > Lamiales > Plantaginaceae > Plantago > Plantago major. The sequence goes on along the minus strand of CM048840.1, from coordinate 58,690,908 downwards.
CAAGCTTGGCCAGAATCGTCGAGTTTTGGTCGGAAATGGCAAGTGGCGAAATGAAGAAGAAAGGAGGAAGAAAGAAAAGCAGTAGCGAAAATGGAGGAGATCGAGCCATCTGCTGTTAATGCCAACTTTAACGACGGATAGGCTATCCGTCGTTGATTCCACCGTCGGATTTAATTTTTCATTTTCATTTTTTTTTTGGTCAACTATGTTAGGGATGGATTTCTTATCCGTCCCTAAATTAGCGACGGATAATTTAATCCGTCGCGAATTATCGACGGATAGATAATTCGTCGCAAATTCACGACGGATTACAGACGGATATAGCGTGAAGCTCTATCCGTCGTTACGGCTAGTGATTCGTCGCTAGCCAACGATGGATAGTATCCGTCGTCTTCTGCCGTAGTTAAACGTCGACTTTCTTGTAGTGTTTCAAAAACTCAATATATCTCTCTCCCCCCATTTTCTTTCTGCAGTCCGAGTTACTTAGTAGTTCGGACTGTAGAAGGAAAAGGTATTTGTAATGGAGATATTTTGAGGTCCGAGTACGGTTAGGATTAAATATCTCTTGATGGAAGAGTATGGAGGAAGTCAATCCTTTTGGACCAAAATAGGTGAATGGGCTAATTAGGCTGGTGAACAATGATGCCAAAGGCCCAGTTCCCTTTCCGTTCAGCCCACGGGTGCAAATCTCGAGTGAGTGGAGAATATATCAATTAATAATGATGGGGCCGGATGTAAATTCACCAAGTGTGAAGCGACACAACTGTTAGATGAAAACGATCACAGCTGGGATTAAGGGCGGAAGGATGTGACGCTTCATCTTCCCCAAGTACCCTCTATAAATAGTTCGCCATTGCCGTCACTTTCACACTTTAGCAAATTTGAATCCAGAGCAATCTAAGCAATCCGAGCAAGCAAGAACATCCGAGCAAGCCAGTACTCTCAGAGCATCAGGAGATCCGAGCAAGCAGTATTCAAGGGGAAGCCAAGTTTTCAGCAACTTAGACCTTTTCACCAGTCTAACTTTATCAAGTAAGTGGCTCATTCCCTTTTCTGACATCTAAGATGCTTTTCAATTTCTACTCGCTGCGTACTGTTGCTTGTCGAATTGATGCGTGCATGCTTAGGATTTGAAATCTCACTTTAGAATTGTGTTGGAATTTTGTAGAGATGTATGTTACAGCACCCAGTGTAGGGTTATGCTTGAATCCCCAAAATTATTTGAATGAAGTACTATGTAGCCTTATGTCTTGGTGACTGTTGGCTCTTTTCCGTGTAAATTTACCATGTCCTATGATAAATTTAGGAAACACTTGTATGTTTTGCATGCTATGTTTTCTAGTAATGATATGTAATCATATAGGAATTGGATAGGCTTACTGCTAGCATGGCAAAACTTGTAGATTTTTTGGCCAAAAATTTGTAGATTGTGCTTGGTTCAATGGCACTGTGCATGTGCCATTTGTGTGGAATAATGGTGCCATTAGGCCCGTATATTCCTATAAATGGCACAGTTTTGGCACAGTACTTGCTTTTTATGTACTAAATTAGGTGCCGATGGCACATGAAATCCCCCTGTGGCACTACCACATGTGCCACTGTATGTTCCATTGGTGTGCCAATGGTTAGGAGATTTGTGGCCTGAAAATGCCCAGTTTACCTAGGGTTTCTCTTACTAACTCGGACCTAATAAGATACATAAATGAACTCTCAGACAAAAACAATTCTTGACTAATCCGTTTCTTGTGCCCTAGGATGTCCGGGAGCGATAGTCAAAACATTCCTGAGGCCCAGAACTACGATGATGCTGCGGATCAGCGATCATCATCCGCTCCTCAGAGTGGTTCCGTCTCAGATCATGGGGAGTTTGAGATGCACCATATTCAGTTGATCCCTGAAAATGTGGTGATTCAAGCGGTGGAACCAGATGTTGGTCCGAAGGAAGTGGTGGAAGTTCCTTCTTCGGGTGACTCGGATGCTGGGGACGTTGACCGCCAGGTTGGGGTTGGCCCGAGTAATGTAGCGGCTGGGGAGTGGAATGCTATGCAGACTAGGGTCACAATCCGTGCTAGGACGATTGGAGGTGGTGGGGTTGATGAGGGTGCGGTCGAAGCGTTGGTTGAACAGAGTGGGGACACGGAGCAAGATCTAGATGATGTGGAAATGTTTGAGTCGGGCGATGAGGAGAGGGTGGTCGCGGAATCAATTCCGGGCATAAATGATGCTTCCATGGAGGAGGAAGGAGGTGAAGAGGACGATGGGGATGAGGAGGAGGGGGACGAGGAGACGGAAGAAGCGTCTCAAACTGTCCGTCCGCGAAAAAGATCTGGGCGGTCAAAGAGCCAGCTCAATCTGAAGGTTGTTATCCCTTCTAAGCGAAGGGTAGGGGAGCGCGGATTGAATGCGTGGCGGACCAAGTTCCCCCGTCACCACACTCTGTCGCCATCGCGGATCCCCAGGGGGAGTTGAATGAAGATGGGGCTCTCCCAACTTGTCCCACTAAAGTGAAGGAGTCGCAGATTCTAGAATGGAGGCGGAAGTGAGATATCCCGGACTTTGTAGAGATCCTCCCACCCACTCCGGAGCAGGCCTTCTACAATCTGCCGGAAGGGTACATGGCGGTCCACGAGATCGCCTTCCAATGAGGATGCAGGCTCCAACTACCCCAAGCATCAAGGGGATCCTCGATCACCTCGGTATCAGTCCGATGCAGGTTATCCCAAAATATTTGGGTAATCTTATCTGCTTCGCTGTCTTCTGCAAGCGGAAGAAGATGGAAATAAATTTAGAAAACTTCCGCCAACTCTGCAACATTTCCTTTAGTCCGGGCAATGCCCTCATGTACACATTTGTAAATAGGCCAAAATTTAATTTTATTTCTGACTCTATCTCCTCAATTGGTTGTAATTGGTGGGAGAAATTTGTATTTGTTAGACTAGGACTAGAAGTAGGTGAGCCCGAGAGGGCAAGAGAACAATGGGGTTTTCCCCAAAAATTCTCAAGACCTGACATCACGGACTACCATCCTGTGGCCAGCAACCATCCAAAGTGGGTGGCTAGGTTGCACAAAGGTGCTGATCCCAAGACTCTAATGTTTCCGTTTAACGGATTCACCTGCCAACCTTTACCATACTAGGCTGGCTTGACTGGACCCGTCGAGTGTGGCGGAAATGAAGATTTCAGTAATCCTTCTATACTGTCTCTATGTTTCTTTGCTCTTAACTTGTGCATTCTGAGTCTATTACTGTTTATCTACACTTTGCTTTTTGATCTCTGTTTCTAACTCTTCCTTGTTTTGTTCCGTAGATTTTTGGTGGAGGTATATCATGTCGACTCTCCAAGAATGGAAGAGGATCCAGAGAGAGCAGCAGGCTCTGGAGGTTGCCTCAGGGATGCGGAACAGAATCATCAACGCACCTCCTACTCTTCCGATGCCGGATCCGAAGAATGCGGCTGAATATGCTGCGGACGCAGAACATGGAGTGAAAGCTGGGGAGGATCTTCAAACCCAGAGTTTGCTGAACAAGGGAAAATCCGCTGAGATTCCGTCCCCCAAGAGAGCTCCGCGGTCGGCATCCGTCCCTGTTCAGGACAAGCTCCTGAAGGACGCAATTACCGCTTCCCAGAATAGGCCTGCACCTGCCCTGACCCGTGCCTCAACAGCCAAGAAGTTGAAGACTTATGCCGTACAGGCTCTGGCGGATCAGGCTGCTTTGGAGGCGGAACAGGAGAGGTGTAGGAGCCTCCCGAAACTTGAGAGAGTTGGCGAGCTGTCCGTGTTGTACGAGCGGGTAAGCCTTCATCAAAAATATTGTTTGTTGTTTCATTATTTACTCTTGAAGAGTCTCTAACTTTCTCTTGCATGGAATAATTGTAACTCGGATGCATGGTCGAAGCATTTCAGCATGCAGCCAGCGATCGAGCCACTATCGAGGAGGATTTGCACAAGGTAGAGGCTGCCCAAGCGGATGCAGATGAGAAGATAAAGGTACTGAATGAGCAGGTGTGGAAGGGTAATGTCCTCATGACTAAGATTAATTGCTTTCTGGAACTGTGCAAGGTGGATCTGGCTGGTGAGAGACAGACTTCAGCTAATTATCAGCAGCAGCTCCTGAACTTCAAGGATACCTTGCTTGAGGATCTCAAGTCCTATCGAATTCAGGCTGTCAAGGATTTTTTGGCTTCCGCGGCATTCAAATACCTTTTGGCGGACAAGGTTGATACCTACCGCCTTGAGGGGTTCACGTCCGCAATTGCACAACTGGAGGACAAGAATCTTGTTCTCGCTGGCTACAATTGGAAAGCCGAAGGATTGACCCCTTCCGTGGACGCCAAGGTAGTGCCTTTTGCGCGGGTTGTTGTGTCAAATGAAGAATTGGCCATGGATGAGTTCACGGAGTTGGTGACCAAGGAGGGTGACATTGAAATCAACCATAACGGACCCTACCTCCCAAATGTCATCATGAGTACTTTCCAAACATTCCATCTAAGGCCATTCAAGTATCATATTGACTATCTGAAGAAATGGTGTCTGTTGCCCGCCAAGGTACTCGGGTTCGATCCGGACTTCAGTATGTACGAGACTATGAGGGCTACATGTGAAGTTATGGATGCAGAGGAGGCCATTGCGGATAATGCCACCGCTCCTGGAAATGCTAATGTGGGAACCTCTTCCGCCACTCCTGCCAATCCCCTTGTTGTTTTCCGCCATGGAACAAATGAAGCTGGTCCTAGTAACCACCACTCGTGGCAACAATAAGAGTTCGGGGTATGCCCTGTGAAAGTTTGTAACCGCTGAATTCTGATCTTTTAATGGCACGGAACGTTGCCAAGTACACTGATATTATTCTTGTTGTTCTGATATATTTTTCCGCACAATTATCTGTTATGTTTAAGATAATTCTGCCTTGCTCCCTTTATCTTTACTTGATTATCTTGCATGAATTATCCAACTGTTGGCTACTCGGACTTGTCTCGAATCCATAGGGTAGACATCCGTAGTAGTAAGTCAAATATCCGCAATAATTCGTACAATCCAGTAATGATGAACCATAAACTTATCTTATCTCAGACGTATGGACAAATTCGAAGTAACATTGCTTACTTCTCTTGATAAGTGTAAACCAATGATGATTGATTAGAACTGATAGGATTTCGGACGCATTAGATATGTCCGTTGCGTCTACTCATGAGTGTGAGATTCTGAGTAGTCTTTCATAGACTAGCAATGATAAATTACCGACTCGTGGTGACTCAGACTGGGCTAACAATCACTGGTTAGGTTTATCCGTTGAGGGATCTACTCGGACAGTCTTTTATGTGATTTGTAAAGTGTTCATGCATGGGCTTAGTGTGATAAAAAATGGGTAAACGCAAGTGATCCAACACTATCTGGCCCAAACGGATGGCCCAGGCCCATTGTCAACACCGATTTTATTACGTGGCGGACGCTGATTGGTCAGAGTTTTCTATGAAAAGCCACGATCAAAGTATAGAAATTGTACTAAAATGATCTCAGATTCTTCTTCTTCTTCTATTTTGTCGTTTTGACTGGCCTGCCTTTCAATACTCCCATCCTTTCCTAGTTTGGTGTAAACCCTAAATGAAGGAACGGTGTGGGTCATGAAGGATAGGTTGCTCAAAAGAAATCGCCAACGCAACCGACTGAGAAAACAACGTCATATCCTTTCGGTCAAGCGTCCTTTAGTGACTTAAATCTCTCTCAAATAGGTGTAAAACCTTTCACTTTGAGAGTGATTGGGTTCTAAAGGTGGGTTGGTTGAGGAAATAACTCAAGAGCCTTTTCTGTCATTCCCCCTTTAGTGGCTCAAATCTCTCTTGACTCGGTGGAAAACCCTTGACTTTAAGAGGGTTTGAGCTTCTAATTAAAGCTGGATAGGCTGAGATCTGGTCGTTTCGACTTCCAAGGACCATTGGTGTCAGTTATCCGTACAATCCATGCACGGGATCCATACGAGGACTCAAAGGTATGGTAATATTGTACGAAATTTCACCATACTGAACCATTTTATATTGTGTAGGTACACAGACTCTTGGTGTTCCTGGAAGTGATGACCATGGGGAATACTTTCCTGACGGAGGAATAATTCGATGAAAGATGACGTATCTCCGGAGATTTTCTGTACAATTTATGTATTGTAATTGTAGATCCGGATAAAGATCCGAGGTTGTAAACTGTAAAGATAGTGTTACATACACTTTGTTCGTTTATGAATAAAATTCATTGCTTCCTTCTTTGTCACCAGAATACTAAATTTCAGATTTTTGAATTGAAAGGTAGAAGTTGTATTGATTTGACGGAAATTCAATTACAACTGAAAGACTGCATGGCCAATGACAAAAGAGTAGCAAAAAAAACTTAACTGCAGGAGTTCCGTGTAACAAAACGGCCTCCTAGACAAAACACAGGAGTAACCATCGGACAGAGCTCCGTGCAAGAAACCCTAGGCGTAGAAATTTTGAAGATTCTTTGCATTCCAAGGGCATTTCAGTGCACGTCCGTGATCATCCTCTAGCTCGTAACTTCCATTCACTCTTGCTCCAATTATCTTGAAGGGTGCCTCCCAGTTGGGTTTGAGATTTCCTACATTGCTTGAGGATGATCACGGACGGAGTACTAGGTCTCCGACCTACATGTCCTTCTCATGGATATTCTTGTCATAGGCCCGGGCTGCAGTGGCCTGATATCTGTGAACATGAGCCAGTGCCTCGTATCTTTTCTGATCTAGCATATCAAGATCATAGCTCCGAGCCTCTTGATTGTCAGAATCATTATACTCTTGGATCCTCATTGTCTCTACATTAATTTCCACTGGTATGACTGCTTCCGAGCCATAAACCAGAGTGAATGGAGTTTCTCTTATAGCTGTCCGTGCTGTGGTGCGATGAGCCCAATCTACACCATCTAAGTCGTCCGCCCAGCTATCTTGAGAGGTTCTCAAACGCTTCTCAATGATGTTAACAATTGTCTTGTTGGTGGACTCAGCTTGTCCATTTGCCTGGGGGTATCCCACTGAGGTGAATCGTTGCTCAATCTTGAATGCGGTTAGCCATTCCTTGGGCCTGCTACCAGAGAATTGAGCTCCATTATCCGAGACAAGGACTCTCGGCAATTCGAAGCGACAAATGATGTTCTTCCAGATAAAAGTCCCCACTCTAGTTTCCGTGATAGTAGCAACGGCTTCTGCTTCCACCCACTTGGTGAAGTACTCTACTGCCACAATCGGAAACTTTCTTTGCTGGGTTCCTCTTGGGAAGGGTCCGGTAATGTCAATACCCCACTGATCAAACGGACATGCAATGACTGACGGAATCATTGGATGTGTCGGACGATGTGGGATATTGGCATAATACTGGTAATCAGGGCAGTTTCTAGCAAAGTTCGCTGCATCCTTATCAATTGTAGGGCAGTAATAGCCTTGTCGGATAATATTTTGGGCCAATGTCCGCCCTCCTGAATGACTTCCACAACTTCCGCTGTGTATCTCTTCCAGCACAGTCCATGCTTCTTGTGGATCAAAACATCGCATGTGTGTGCCAGTGAAGGATCTCTTGTAAAGATCCCTCCAAGTATAAAGTACCTATTTGCTCGGCATTCCACGCTTCTCGATTCCTTCGGATCAGATGGTAAAGACCCGTCCTTCAAGTAGTTGTAGATATCAGTCCTCCAGTTCCTACTTATACCAATGGCCATGACAGATGGGGTAGAACTCATGAGGGATGAGTCCTTGACTGTGAGCAGGATAACTCTTCTAGTATCAAGGGCAGCTGCTGCGGACGCATACTTAGCCAAAGTATCCGCTCTTTCATTGCATTCTCTGTCGAACTTTCTCAGAGTAAATTCCTCAAAAAGGCTTACTTCTTGCTTGAATAACTCGAGGTACTTGATCATCGAGGGACCCTTAGTGGTGAAAGTACCAGAGAACTGTGCCTCAGCCAGCTGAGAGTCCGTGTAAGCTTTAAGCCTGCGGACTTGCACGGACTTAGCTATCCGCAAAACTACCAATAGTGCTTCATACTCAGCCTCATTGTTTGTCACCTTAAAATCCAGTGAGATGGCATAATCGAGTTGTGCTCCATCGGGGCTTTTGAGATAAATCCCAATGTATCCCATCCGTCCAGTGGATGATCCGTCCACCTCCAATGTCCAAACATTGGTTGGTTCTTCATGAGGCTATTCGACTTCCGACACTTTCTTTTGTTCTTCCTTGGTCTCCTTTTCGGAACTGGGGGTAACTGGTCCGTGAGGGACACTATCAAGGAGAAACATGTGATTTACCCGAGATTCTTCCCAAGTCGGTATCCGAGAATGATTGATGAACTGAGCATCCTCAAAGTTCTCCAAACCTATTCTTGAGGGAGCTGTCACAGCTTTGATGGTCTTGACTATCAAGCACTCGAATGTCAGCTTGTCCGAGGTCTTTTCAGAATCCGTTTCAGGATAATATGCCAAAAAGTCCGCAATAACCTGAGCTTTCTTGGCTGTCGGTGCTTGATAGTTAATATCATATTCACTCAGTTCAATCGCCCACTTTGAGAGTCGTCCGTACTGATCCGGCTTCCCAAGGACCTGTTTCAAAGGTTCCGAAGTTAGAACAACGATCTTGTGAGATTTAAATTACGGTTTCAACCGTCTTGCAGTGTAAACCAAGGCATATGCGATCTTTTCAACCTTTACGTATCTTGTTTCTGCCCCAGCAAGTGCTTTACTAAGATAGTAGATTGGCATATGACTGTTAGCCTGAACCCGTACCAGGACGGAACTCATTGCCTCTTCCGTAAAGGCTAGGTAGAGGTAGAGTGGTTCTTCATCCATAGGCTTGGAGAGTAATGGAGGGGAATGGAGGTACTTTTTGAGGTTCTCAAAATCCTCTGAACATTCCTCCATCCACTTAAAACTCTCGCCTTTTCGTAGGGTTTTGAAGAACGGAAGATTCTTTTATGCAAAACGGGAGATGAAACGACTCAAGGACATGAGACGCCCGATGAGCTGTTGTACCTCATTAATGTTCTTTGACTGTGGAAGGTCTAGGATGGCCTTGATTTTCTCTGGGTTGGCGCTTATTCCCGTTTCAGTGACCATGTATCCCAGGAACTTTCCGCCTTTGACTCCAAAAGTGCACTTTTCCGGGTTGAGTTTCATCCCGTACTTCCGAAGGATTGCAAAGCATCTGTTCAAATGTTCTATGTGCTACTCCTCAGTTTTGCTCTTGACTAGCATATCATCAACATACACTTCCATTGTTTTACCAATTTCTTCTTTAAACATTTGATTTACCAGATGTTGGTAAGTGGCCCCAGCATTCTTCAGTCCGAAGGGCATTACTTTGAAGCAATACACCCCTCCTGCAGCAAAGAAGGCCGTTTTCTTGATATCCTCTTTGGCCATCCGAATCTGATAAAAGCCTTGATATGCATCCATACAGCTTAGTAATGCACATCCGGAAGTGGAATCCACTAGCTGGTCCATCCGTGGCAATGGGTATGGATCTTTCGGACAAAACATATTTAGTCTTGAGAAATCATTGCACATCCGACATTTGCCCGGTGACTTCTCAACTAGGACACGTTGCAAACCCAATCAGATTAACGGACTTACTCAATGTGTCCAACTTTCATGAGTCTGTCCACTTCTGCAGCAATGATGGCATCCTCAATCGGACCAAAGTCTCTTCTCTTTTGATAGATGTACTTGATCGAGGGGTCCATGTTCAGACGGTGAACAACAACCCTCGGATCTATCCCTTTCAAATCATTCGAGCTCCAAGCAAAGACATCTTTGTTTGTTCAGAGACAGGCTACCAACTTCATCTCAACTTCCGCCTTCATCTCAGTACCAATTCTAGTCTTTTTCTCTGGGCTCCCAATGACCAACTCAACCTCCTTGAGAGTCTCGTGAGGTTCGATCCGTGCTGCCTTTGGAAACTTGTTTTTCTGGCTCCCTATCCCAATGATGGGATTCTCTTTCTTGGGAGATAAAACAAGTTGCGGATCTAATGTCATTGAGACGGACAGAGTTGGGGTAGATGCCCTCCTGGTTGACATAATATAGCATTCCCATGCTTCTCGGACATTTCCTATTTCTTCCCCTACTCCATAGGGAGTTGGAAACTTCATCCTGTTATGCAAGGTGGAGGATATTGCATGGAACAGATTGAGCCCTGGCCGTCCAAATAAGGCATTATAATCGAAAGTCCGATTAACTACCACAAAATGGACTAGCTTGGTTACCCTTGCTGGGTGAGTACCTAAAGACACATGCAACATTATGTTGCCCAGTGGTCGGACAACACCTCCGCCAAATGTTGATATGGAGCTGTTAACTCTTTCATATCGGACTCCTTCATTTGATCAACGATACTCATGGCAATAATATTGGAGGAACTTCCTGTGTCAACCAGGATTTTGTTCACCCTGTAGGTGGCAATAGTCAGAGAAACCACAAGTGGAACATCAGGGTCATCTACATCCTCACCTCCTGACGTAGGAGGAGGAATCTCACTATCATCAAAGGAGATGATGTTCGTTCCTCAGAGTGCTGGTGCAGCGTAAACCCTGTCATTGTTCCTCAGATTTTGAGCAGTCCTTTCGCTTGCATTCCGACTATCACCTCCTGCCAGACCTCCAGCAATCGTGTTGATTACTCCACTATACGGTCGATTCTCCATTTCTATATCATCCCCACACTCGTATTGACTACGATGAGATGGGTGACCTATGGGTGGAGGTGGCAGTGATAACGAACGAGGCTGTGGTTCAGCTGCCCTATCTTCTCTTCTTTGTTCCGTCTTATTATGCCTGGAAGGTTCATCCATCTGGATGCTTTCCTTCAACTTTCCTTCTCTGACCAAATGCTCAACTTCTGTTTTCAAGTGGATGCAATCATCCGTTTCATGACCATAACTCTTGTGAAACTTGCAATACCCTTTGGCTTTGTTATTCTTCCTGTTCTTGTTAGATGGCTTTGGCCACTGGACATCCAACATTTTCTCAATAATGGTGGCCAAGATGTCGAATCTTGGCCTATTGAGACGGGTGTAGTCCGCATATCTTCTTGGCGAACTTCTTTCCCTGTGGAATCCTTCGTCTTTATATTCTTTCTTCGGATCGAATTTTCGTTTTTCCTTCTGGACAGGCTCTTTTACTTTCTTAGATCTGGCTCTCACTGGCACGGTCCTTCGATAATCTTCCCCATACAACAAATCCTCACAAATATCTTCCAGATGCCTCTCATTCCTCACTACTTGGCTATAGAGTCTCCTCCGGAGTTCACCATTGTAAGTATTAGAATACAGGTGACGGACCCGATCCTTAATACTGTGTGGTTCAACTCGGGGCAATTCTGCATTACAGTGATCTAGAAAAGTACTAAGATCTTCATTCTCTCTTTGCACTATATCAGCCAAATGTTCTACAGTATGTTTCTTACTTTTTGATTTTCCAAACCTTAATAGAAACCTAGAGGATAGATCCGCATAGGACTTGATAGATTTGTTGGGAAATGCATTATACCAGTCCATAGCTATTACGAAAAGAGTAGATGAGAAAGTAATAGCTTTGGTATCATCAGTCATACCTTTGAAATCCATCTTGCTGTTGTATCTTGTCAGGTGACCCTGCAGACAAGAATCACCATAGTAATATTCCAGGTTTGGAATCACCAGGTCCAGGCTGTTGTTCCTTTCCTTCTCCTTCATCATTTCATCACACAAAGGATTAGGGGCGCTTGTATAGACTTGCTCGTGATCCTTCACCAAGCGTCCGAGACTAAGAATCTGGGCTTCCAATGCTTTCTGTTGAGCGTAGATTTCTTCCGCGTTCATTATTTCTCTAGTCCGAGGATGTATGGCTACATCTGGAGGGAGCTCATCCACATTGACCACAGGAATTGTTTCCGCCACCTGATCTCTGGCTCTCGGAGGTACTTGTGGCGGAGCTCTGGGCTGCCTGTTCCCATCCTCTTGTCGAGCTCTTTGTGGACTTGGCTCACGTTGAATCTGTGAAGCGGAAGCTCTCTTGTCAAGCAAGTTCCGTAGGTCCTCCTATGGCTCATTTCCCAACCTCTGATGAATCGGACGTTGTTCATTCCTTGAAAGAGCGGGGTCAGCCTGAGCTGGAGCTGGAGCTGATGGAGATGCTTGTTGTGGTGGTACATTGCTGGAACTAAGACAACCTTGGATGACTGTAAGAAGCCTTCCGAACTGAGTTTCGCTCAAACCAAAATCACTCGTACGGACTTCACGTCCGTCTGGCATAGTAAAATGCTGACCTGGGGGAGGCCATTGGTTTCGTGACGGAGGAACTTGGGCCTCTCCTCTCTCAGGGATCTCTGGCACAGGGTTGTCAGGGACATTGCAGATCCTTCTGGTCGGAACTTCTCTTCCTTCATCCGAGGATGGGCTTGCTGTACGACCATCGCTCGGATAACCATCTCTTTTTGCTAGACCCCTAGTAATCTGCCATCCTCTGATGGGTGGACGTCCGCGTGGGCGAGGAGGTGGCGGAGTTCCGACCCCTGTAGCACATCATCGCGCTGTCCTACTTGTTCTTGTCATCGACTCAACCTTGGAACACGAAACTTTTTATAAGGTTTCCCACAGACGGCGCCAAATGATGAGTGGTTTAGCCTCATGAACTAACTAAACTACTACACATAACCTATTCTAATATCCGCCTCCTACTTGAAGTCCGAGCTGGGCTCTCTGTCCGGACCAGGGTACCTGAAAGGATTAAGTGGGGTGGTTAGAAGGGATACCCGGATTGCTAGTTGTCAATCCGGTATGAGACTTTACTGAAGAGAGAGTTAGAAAGCTCTCAATGTAATAGTTATGAGGAAGGTTATGATATTCAATATGGCTTACCTCAAAGTTTGGACCTTGAGTTACATTTATAGAGACCATAGCTTATGAAGTGACTCATAAGATGGTGCCAAGTGTATGATTCAGATTTGGACACCTCCTCTGATTCATAAGATGGCTACCTTTGGCCCATAGCCCAATAGTGAATAGTAGTCCAATACTAATTAGTGGGCCTGGGAGGGTAGTTTGGACCTTTTTCCTCTGAGATTACTGTTCCGCCTGTTGGGTTTTCGGACAGATCTGTCTGCTTGGTTGATCTGCCCTTGGGTAACTCTGGATGTTCGAGCCAAGAGTCTCACGGAAGTATCTCAGTGGTTCCAACATATACGTTTGGTCTTAATGTAAAGGTGGCGTCCAAGAGGCTATTTCATCTGGTCCTTTTCTTAGCTAGCTCGGACTAGCTGTGAGGGTGTAGTCACTTTAGCGTACTAGTTAATTCACTTGGGACGGACCATGTGAGGTCAGACCAGTACTGAATTGGCCATTAAGCCGTGGTGCGCTCTAGGACACGCTCTATGGCGCCCTTAACGGATTGGACATATATCCGTATCAACACTCGTGCCGAATGCGCCTTGACACCATAGTATTATGCCCTAGTGTCGTTAGAGGTAATCACGTAGGATATTAACTAGGAAGTTGGGAGTAGCATAGCAAGAGGGAGGTCAGGGCTCCTTTGCACCTTGACACCATCGAATACATCAAGTTAATTAGGGTTTACTGTGAATTAATCATATGTTTACATTCAATTTGTTTGCTACGCATGAGAAATCAAAACGATACTTATTTGTTCCTATGCTGAGTGTCAATGGAGAACGACATCCCGAGTTAACTTTCTGCTATTGCTCTCAGTTTTTGAACTTCCGACTAATATAAATTTAATCTTTGATTGCAATTGAGAAGTGCAGGTACTACAACGCATTCAAATTTCCAAGAGCACAACACAGATCATGAAGAAACCCATGGAGTGAGGGGAGACTGATGAAAATACCCTTGTGGGAGTTGGGGGTACTTATATTGGAAGCTAAAGATTCATCAAGTACAAAGTTGGGAAATTTGGGTTAAGTGGAATTAGCTATGGATAACATTGTAGTGGAACTCGCCATTGTCTTAGTAAATTAAAGTCGCTAACGCAGGGAAAACATGATAAGTTGAATGATTAAGCCACCTCTAGATACCACTATAACCTATCGGTATATATGTTTTTGCAATTTACTTTGAGCATAATATCTATTTAAATTGATTTTGCTTATTTTCACACTGATCATTTGCACTCAGCACGACACTCTAAAAGTCTTGTGCTACTCTACAACTGTCAGCACAGTGTTTAATAGACTTGTGCATTGAGGAAGTTGGAAAAATACATCGATTATTTTAAAGTCTATGCATGCCCACCCCTTCCTCTCTAGACTTTAAACCATGTTGTTAGATGGACCAACAACGACACGTCCAAAGATAGTATTATACAAGGCTCAGTCCACTGCATTGATAAATTAACGGGTCTTACATAGACTACATTTAATCACTCATTATTTCACACTTTCTCTTTATGAGTAATAGGAAGCTCATGAAGGAATGAAGGGAGTACAATTAAATTGAATAACATAAAACTGTTAAGACAAATTTCCACACAATACAATCACCAAAAATATATATTCCGGGCCGAATATAAAATTATAAACCAAAATCGAATTAAACTTCGACATAGTACTACGCATCATAATGTGAAAATAGCATGTAAAAGAACATAAGTTCCTTGCAGTATTTTATGAAAACGGAGACATGTGCAATTAGTATGTTACAGTAAAGGTGCACGTTGAGAGACTCCCTTCCTCCTCCACTTAGCGGGACATTGTTTCTCCAACTGTTCAACTACCTCTGTTGGTTGTGAAGAACCAGCTCCATGATAATTAGATTCTCTCCTCGTTCCAGTAGCATCCTCAACCTGAAAACAGTATAAAAAAATTAATCGTTGAAAATTATGGGACATTAAATTAAAATAATCTTGTTAACTATGAATGGAAATATAACATATTGAATCTTAGACGATGTATATCGATGATTCTCTTAAAACATAATTACGTACCTGGAAAGCCATTGAGCAGAAACAAAAATTGTTTGGATCAATTAACTTCCGTTTGCAAACTATGCTTGCACCTTTTCCTTCGATGAGAAACCCAGAACCAAGATGTGGCAGTAGAGTCAGAGAAACAACCTTCTTCGTGTTGCACCTGTATGTCTACAAGACAACATAACCTAGAAAAATATCTCATCATATGAAAGAATACATAGAAATGTGTTGGTTACTAATTGAAGTAAAACATGTAAAAAGTACAAACTAATTAGTAAGATGAACTAAAGCAAATCCATACTTTGACCAACAAAATACAAACATATGGTAGGTAGCCCAAGAATTAAGGTAATGTGACAACCTAGTTAAATAGGTTTCTAGCTAACAAAGATTATTCTAAAATTTCATTAATATCTTTGTTGGTGCGGAGAAAATCTATTATTTATTATTCTGTTAAATACATATCTAAAAAATTGACGTTTAGTTGGCATGCAATATTTTCTAGGCATCAAGTTCATACTGAAATTGGAGAAATTCAAACATTTGAAAGACAACATATTAAATGTTAATGAAATCCACTTTCTTGTTGCAACATTACATTTATTTAAATACATGGATAAATCAAATTTTAGTAAATTACATTCATTCCTTATATTCAATGTTTATTAAACTTCTAGTTAAAAGAAATTGTACACATATAGTTAACCGAAATTTGTCTAATGAACTGCTGGAAGGGGAAAAACAAATACCTGTAACTTGCTGCAATCGAGGTGTCGCTTAATCTCATTTATAGGTACTACATCTTGATATACATGTTTATAGATCGTCAGCAGGTCATGCTCTTCATGATTGTCAAACTTGACACAAAACTTGCAAATTGAGGATGAACAAGTGACGCAATACCTGTTCATGTCATTCTTTATATTATCATGGGATTCACATTTCCTGAAGAATGTGTTCCCCAAGAAATATTCCAGCCATTGTGGCAGGGTATCGGACTTGATTTGATCAACAAACTTCCATACAAGAAAATATCAGTGAGACATATAACAAAATTTTTAATTATCAATGAACATACTGTTCCTAAAGTGAAATTAATGTAATTATGTATCTTTCTTGTCTTGTTTGATTTTTCTAATGTAAGAAAATAACTCATTACAAATTCGTGACTCCAGATTATTAAGAATTCATGTACATTTGTGTATATGTGACGGTAAAATTAAACATCAACATATACAATTTGCAAAAGAATGGATACCAAGAGATTTATCCAACTATCATGATGAATTATATTTATAGTGATAAAACCTTGTAAATTCTAATTGGATACTTCACATTTCTCACTTGTTTTAACGTCGAATATTTTTACTCTTCGCAAATATTTGGTTCTATCAATGTAAAATAAAGTGAACTGTATATGGTTTCTATCAATACATACAAAAATGGAATTTAATTTTGTATTTTGTAATTAAATTTGAGAACTTAATTTATTGCATAAAACATCTTATTTGTCTTATTAATAAAAATAAAAAAATGTAAGCCGATTATTTTTGTGTGGGTTATAACGGTCATGAAATAAAATTAAGAATACCAACAACTACATTTGTCCTTTCGTAATACCTAGTTTAGTAGTTGACCTTATTAATTGCAAGCAAAAATAACTACGTCGCCAACTACAAAAGTATATTTGGAAATAAATGAATTGTTTACTAAACTTCACTATTAATGTGTAAAACCTAATTTTTCAAAATAACAAAGAAAAGAATATAAATGTAAGACTGTGTTGTATCTTGTTGATCTAAGTATTGACTATTTAATTTCTTTTTACGATATATGGTGATAACGTAGGAAAATGATTTTTCCATGTACTATTTCCTCCCATGGTCATAAAAGCGGCATAAGATTATATATTTCTTCATACACTTTTAATACTTCATATACGGCTGCAGGCAAAATTGATTCCCCATAAAAGAGATAAGATGAAGATTGTTTTACACCAATTGGCAAAAAGTCAAAGAGAAACATTTTTATTCTCCAAACCCTTTCCAATTACGAAAAATAGGTTGCAAAACTATTATATTGCACAATGAGTTGGTAATTTGAGTGATGAAACATGTATATACCTAATCAACAAATGAAACTTGACTAAATTCAACCCTAAAACAGAAGGTTCAAGACCAAAGAGTAATAAAATTTATATATATAATAGCAAAATGATTACCTGTTGTTGGACATCAGTCAATGATTTACTCATTCTCTAAATTCTGCCACTATTCTTTTTTTTATTTATTTTATGCTTCTAGGACAATTGGGTTAATTAGTTGAAGGGGATCCTACCTGCAAAACATGTCAGACATAATTATATTAATTTTCCTTAACTACTTTGACATATGACAAAATTAATATTAGTGGATTACTCTTCACTACCATAGCATGTCAAAAACTAAAACCATTTATATATGTTGATATATTAAACTGTTTGGTGGAACTTAATTATCCATAAAATCATAATTTTTTTTTTGTATATTTGACATACACAAATATGAAAAGATTAATACTAAGAAGATTTGACATAAACTTTTTTGGACATTCTTCAATAGGTAAAAGTCAAACATAAATTACATCAAATGTTTGTATAATTTAGTTTCACTCATTGGTCACAGAAATATGCACAATTATACCATAAATGTACTTATTGAATCCATAAACTTTATTACATCTTATTTAAATTGATGAATTTTCCAATATGAAATTATGGTAATAGTATATTATAATTTTTTATTACAATATTTTATGAAGACAATGCACTTGTAATGACATATGTATATAGTGTTTCAGTGGTTCATACTACGATAATTTGAAATGTAGCTCAATTGCTTTCGTACAAAAAATGTTGAATACCTTTTAGTTTGTTGGACAACAAGGTTAATAGTATTTTTAAACTTGATTATCTCTCGAAAATACGCAAGCAAGTTTTAAGCATGTAATTCTATCGCGCCGTGCGAAGTTTTCCATTTTCCAATTTTTTTAGTCCCACTAAAAGTTTCTCATTTATTTTAGGCAATTAACCTCTATAGTCCACTTACTAATACCCTCACAATATACTCATATTTACAATTTTTGCAACGCACTATCTCTTTTTTAGTCATTTTTTATTCTTTCTTCATTGAAATAGTACTCTGCTTTCCACTATCAATTTTTATTCATCTTTATTGTTTTCTCATTAAATAATATTCAACCTTCCACTTTTCCTTACTTTGTTGATCAAAAGTTGTAACGACTCGACCACTAATGGGCCGAGACCCAGCCCGTTGGACCGGCGAGGTTACTCATGGCGGGCCCACACATGTCTCGTTGATATGATATTGTCCGCTTTAGGCCGGAGCCCGCACGGATTTGTTTTTGGTATTCCCAAAAGGCTTCATACCATAGAAGAGTAGTGGTTTACATATATACCATTATCCACAACCGTTTTTAAGCGATGTGGGATGTTACAAAAGTTAATTTGGAAACTTGGTACTGGAAGGAGTAAGTATTATCTTTCTGAAACACTCAAGCAAATTTTTTTTTTAATAAACCTTATGTCATGCCCCAAAACCAATTTACTTTGGTGCGACCGGCCGTCTATCGTGAGATCAGCTCATGCCAAGACAAAACCTCCTTTAATCCTCAAATACATAAAATTATGTCAGAGTGGTACAACAGAGCATTTAAAATCCCAAACAAAGTAAATATAAAAATTACAATTCTCCAATACCTAACAACAATTCTAGTAGTACAAGTTATTCACTTCACTAAAATCTCAGAGTACACAACCAACACAACCAATCTTCACTAAAATCTAGCACCAGTCAACAAGCCACATCTCAGAAGTACATCCATCCATTATCATTTACTAAACATCGGAAAGGGGTGGGTATGGGTCAACCTCATTGACACTTCTACCGGATCGAGTATTTCAAATATTCATATATATACACACATCAATACGTTTACATATCCAAATCCATTTGCATGGAATACTTCTAAAAACAACGTCAATTCGTATTTAGCTCAATCAGACAATATCCTACGGCCACACAAAACGTGTTGGCACACAGGACGGCTTTTACATAACAATAACAATGCCCTACCAAAGGGATACTTAACAATGAAAGATCTCCAAAAGCACGACATTCTCTCGAAAGGGCCTAAACAATTCATAGGCATATCGATGAGCCCAACCAATATTTGAATTAGGGTTTACTTCGAATTAATCATGTGTTTACATTCAATCTATTTGCTGTCTGCACGAGAAATCAAAACGATACTTGTTTGTTCCTAAGCTGAGTGTCCGTGGAGAACGACATCCCGAGTTAACTTACTACTATTGCTATTAGTTTTTGAGCTTCCGACTAATACAAATTTAATCTTTGATTGCAATTGAGAATTACAGGTACTACAACGCATTCAAATTTCAAGAGCACATCAGAGATCATGAAGAAACCCTTGGAGTAAGGGGAGACTGATGAGAATACCCTTGGAGGAGTCGGGGGTACTTAGCTTGGAAGCTAAACATTCATCAAGTACAAAGTTGGGAACTTTCGGTTAAGAGGAATTAGCTAAGGATAGCATTGTAGTGGAACTCGCCATTGTCTTAGTAAATTAAAGTCCCTAGAGCAGGAGAACAGGATAAGTTGAAGGATTAAGCCACCTCTAGATACCACTATAACCTATCAGAATATATATTTTTTCAATTTACTTTGAGCATAATATCTATTTAAATTGATTTTCCGTATTTTCACACTGATCATTTGCACTCAACACGACACTCTAAATAAATGTCTTCTGCTACTCTACAACTGTCATCACAGTGTTTAAAAGACTTGTGTATTGAAGAAGTTGGAAAATACATCGATTATTTTAAAGTCTATGCAGGCCCACTCCTTCCTCTCTAGACTTTAAACCATATTGTTACATGGACCAACAACGACACATCCAAAGATAGTACTATACAAGGCTCAGTCCACCGAATTGATAAATTAACGGGTCTTACATAGACTACATTAAATCACTCATTATTTCACACTTTCCCTTTATTAGTAATAGGAAGCTCATGAAGGAATGAAGGGAGTACAATTAAGTTGAATAAAATAAAACTCTCAAGACAAATTTCCAAACAATACAATTATCAATAATATGTATTCTGGGTTGAATTTAAAATTGTAAACCAAAATTGAATTAAACTTCGACTTAGTAATACGCATCACAATGTGAAAATTGCATGTAAAAGAACATAAGATCCTTGCAGTATTTTATGAAAAAGGAGACATGTGCAATTAGTCTGTTACAGTAAAGGTGTCACGCCCCAAAACCAAAATACTTTGGCACGACCGGCCGTCTATCGTGAGATGGGCTCACGCCAAGACGAAGCCTGAATTTAATTGTAAAACAGTTTGGAAAGGTAATTCAGAGCATTTAAAATACAAATACTATTCTAGAAACCCTGAAGTACTTACAATTCTTAGAAAGTACAACTTAAGGTACAAAACCTTCACTTGACACCACCTCTACTATCAACCTCTACGAGACCAGAACCACTCAGACCACTGGAAAAAAAAGTGTAAGGGTAAATCTCCTAGCACTTTTACCGGATGAAGCAGAGTAGTAAAACATACTTATATATACAATTCATATCCATGCACATAACCAGAAAATAGGTCATGGAGTACTTGTAACAGAACAGTAGTATCAGAACATTTAGCTCAACAGAGTCACACTATGGCCACTAGTATAAGTCCGGTACGTAGGTCGGCATGCACGTAACATAATAGAAAGTTCCCCGCTAAAGGAACACAGACAGAAAGAAGTACTTCAGAAGCCAGACTTAATCACCGTCAAAGACAGGCCCAGAATTCATAGGCAAAACTGTGAGCTCAAAATATATTTATTTTCTCCATGTATCAGAAATATAGTTTTCACACATCACAAACATCATATAAAACATACTTTTGGAAATTCACATACTTGATCCTTTTCGAATAGAATATTATATCAAGTCCCATAACATGATATAATAATCATAAGTTATTTATCAAACATTAAAACTGTACATAGACAATAATACGAAAATATAAGCAAAAGTGTCAAGAAATCCCCCTTACCTCAAGGTCGACACTTTATGAAAAGATTAGTATTGTCCGAGTAGATACTCTTACTTTCTCTCGAACCATAGTAATATTTTTTTTATTTGATTGAATTATTTATTTCTCTTGTTTTTCTTGATCGAAACAAGCTTAACCTAGCTACACCACCAAAGCTCAACTAACTTGCACCTTGAATCCTCCGAAAATCACCACTATAATGTAAGAACCCAAATCGAAATCAAAACGTAAATAATACAATTTGAAGGGACAAAAAATCTGGTGGAAGTGATGTCACATGACAAGACAAAATTTTAGAAACATCATTATGGTTCGGTAATAATGATTTATTGAAGAAACAAATTATAACCATGCATGTTTACATGTAAGACACTAAATTGGCGATGATTTTAGAAACTGAAAAGAATTGCTTTGATGAGATTAATTTAAACAGTATACAGTATATAGAATACTCACCCAAATTGATTAACCCAGGCGGCAGAAAGAATAGGAATACCACAGTTTTATTTATGAGTTAGAAGGGTTTTGAAATTTATATAGTACGTAGTGTATATGGGCTCGGGCCTACTAAACGAAAATTGGTTTAAAATATTATCAGGCCCAGTCCACTATAAAACTTAAAATAAAACCATAAAATATAATTAAAATAAAAAGTACCGGTTCTTACATTCCTCCCTCCTTAAAAGAAGTTTTCTCCCGGAAACATAACTCTACTACACACTCCAATCGACCAAACTAAGACCTCCAGCCTCTTCACAAACCACTTAGGTAAATTAACACCAACTCAAACGACTCTTCACTCGACTAGAACAAAACTTAAGACTCACTACAATCTAAACTTAACTAGACTCCCCAAAAGACTCAACCTGAAACCTACACCAGACAAATCGAAACCTAGGCTCTGATACCATTTTTGTCACGCCCCAAAACAAAAATACTTTGGCGCGACCGGCCGTCTATCGTGAGATGGGCTCACGCCAAGACGAAGCCTCAATTTAATTGTAACACAGTTTGGAAAGGTAATTCAGAGCATCTAAAATACAAATACTATTCTAGAAACCTTGAACTAGTTACAATTCTTAGAAAGTACAGCTTAAGTTACAAAACCTTCACTTGACACCACTAGTTGCTCTAACCTGACTTGCCTCTACTAGCAACATCCACGAGACGAGAACCACTCGGACTACTAGAAAAAAAAAGTGTAAGGGTAAATCTCGTGGCACTTTTACCGGATCAAGCAGAGTAGTAAAACATGCTTATATATACAATCCATATCCATACACATAACCAGAAAACAGTTCATGGAGTACTTGTAACAGAACAGTAGTATCAGAACATTTAGCTCAACAGAGTCACACTATGGCCACTAGTATAAGTCCGGTGGCACAGAGGTCGGCACAAAACAGAACATAACAGAAAGTTCCCCGCTAAAGGAACACAGACAGAAAGAAGTACTTCAGAAGCCAGACATAATCACCGTCAAAGACGGGCCTAGAATTCATAGGCAAAACTGTAGGCTCAAAATATATTTAGTTTCTCCATGTATCAGAAACATAGTTTTCACACATCACAAGTATCATATAAAACATACTTTTGGGAATTCACATAATTGATCCTTTTCTAAAAGAATATTATATATCAAGTTCCATAACATGATATAATAATTATAAGTTATTTATCAAACATTAAAACTATACATATACGATAATACGAAAATATAAGCAAAAGTGTCAAGAAATCCCCCTTACCTCAAGGTCGACTCAAAACATGTCACGCCCCAAAACCAAATCACTTTGGCGCGACCGGCCGTCTATCATGACATGGGCTCACGCCAAGACGAAGCCTTCCTTTAATCCTCAAATACAACAATTATCTCAAAGTGTTATAAACAGAGAATCTAAAGTAATTACATCAATTACAAATCCTCAACAAAAACAATCCCAACAATACAAATCATCTTATACAATAGGAATCTCAGAGTCGCATCAACTACTAAATACTCTTCAAAAATCCATCATCTGACTACCGTCTCAACTCCAAAGTATTTTCGTCCAATCACTTACTAAATATCTGAAAGGGGGTGTAAGAGTGAGCTCCTGACATTTTTACCCGGATCAAGTACATATAGAAAAGTATACATACATACACACACCATTTTTATATCAAACATAGTCGAAAATCATTTTGCATGTAACACATGTCACAATTTTCAAAATTCACATTTAGCTCGAATCAAATATACACTACGGCCACACAAACCGTGGTGGCACACAAGTCGGCTTTCACATAACATATCCCGTAACACAATAGGGTCACACACATAACACTGGGAGTACTCCAAAGCACGACATTCCCCCCGAAAGGGCCACACATTTCATAGGCATATCGATGAGCATAAACGTACACATAATCCATGCTTACATTCTGCTTACATTCCAAAGTCCCTACCACTGCACCACAGACACTTTAGTTATTTAGTTTTCACAGGAATATTATTTAACCTCTAACACCTCTGCTGAACAATTTAATTAACAATCTAACCCCTGGCAACTTCAAATTCTCAAAAGCAGGGGTTCATACTTTTCGAAAAACCTCAAAACAGTCCCTGAGAATCCGAAAAGTTTCCAAACTTTCTAAAATCGAACCAAACTCCTCCAAATCGAAGCTAAGGCAGCACCAATCGAACCCCATCAATCCGTCCAGTCAAATCGATCAGGAAACAGTCCCAAACATCACAATTCAGTCCAAATCAACCATTACAATTCGACATATAATCCCCTTTCAATTCGACGTTCGAAGTCTCCATGATTTCCGGTTTCTATCCCTTTTAATCCTCCTCAATAACGACGTGCGGCACAAGGACAGGGAAGAATGTTCGGTGCGGGCGGTGAACGAGTCGAACATAGGTGACGGTGGGAGGTGGTCATAGGCTTATGAGTGAACGATGATGGTGACTGATGAGGTGAAGAAGAAGATGAGTCTTGGGTTCATCAATAAGTTAGGGATTAAGAAGTAGTCGGCTTCCGTAAACTTGGGCTTCACACAACTGGGCCTTTTCTCCCATCCAAATACAATTAAATCACCGTACTCCGTCTTGATTTATTGATCCGTAAAATAATAACTAGTAAAATTTCTCGTCTTCAAATGGATTCAAATAGATGGTACGAAATAAATTACGGGATTTTACAAAACAAGCTTAACCTAGTTACACCACCAAAGCTCAACTAACTTGCACCTCGAATAATCCGAAAATCACCAATATATAATGTAAGAACCCAAATCGAAATCAAAACGTAAATAATATAATTTGAAGGGACAAAAAATCTGGTGGAAGTGATGTCACATGACAAGACAAAATTTTAGAAACATCATTATGGTTCGGTAATGATGATGTATTGAAGAAACAAATTATAACCATGCATGTTTACATGCAAGACACTAAATTGGCGATGATTTCAGAAACTGAAAAGAATTGCTTTGCTGAGATTAATTTAAACAGTATACAGCATATAGGATACTCACCCAAATTGATTAAACCAGGCGGCAGAAAGAATAGGAATACCACAGTTTTATTTATGAGATAAGAAGGGTTTTGAAATTTATATAGTACGTAGTGTACATGGGCTCGGGCTACTAAACGAAAATTTGTTTAAAATATTAACTGGCCTTGTCCACTATAAAACTTAAAATAAAACCATAAAATATAATTAAAATAAAAAGTACGGGTTCTTATAAAAGGTGCACGTTCAGGGACTCCCTTACACATCCACTTAGCGGGACATTCTTTCTCCATTTGTTCAACTACATCTGTTGTCTGTGAAGAACCAGCTCCATGATATTTAGATTCTATCCTCTTTCCAGTTGCATCCACAAACTGAAAACAGTATAAAAAAATTATTTTTTGAAAATTATGGGACATTAAATTAAAATAATCTTGTTAACTATGAATGGAAATAGAACATATTGCATCTTAACCTTACGATGTATATCGAGCATTCTTTTAAAACATCATTACGTACCTGGCAAGCAATTGAGCAGAAACAACAATTGTTTGGATCAATTAACTTCCATTTGCAAACTATGCAAGCTCCTTTTCCTTCAATGAGAAACCCATAACCAAGATGTAGCAGTGGAGTCAGAGAAACAACCTTCTTCGTGTTGCACCTGTATGTCTACAAGACAACATAACATAGAAAATATCTCATCACATGAAAGAATACATAGAAATGTTTTGGTACCTAGTTTAAGTAAAACATGTAAAAAATTATAAGCTAATAGTAAGATGAACTATAGCAAATCCATACTTTGTCCAACAAAATACAAACATATGGTAGGTAGCCCAAGAATTACGGTAATATGACAACCTAGTTAAATAGTTTTCTTGCTAACAAAGATTATTTTAAAATTTCATTAATATCTTTGTTGGTGTAGATAAAATCTATTATTTATTATTCTGTTAAATACATATCTAAAAAAATTGACGTTTAGTTGGCATGCAATATTGTGTAGGCATCATGTTCATACTGCAATTGGAGAAATTCAAACATTTGAAAGACAACATATGAAATGTTAATAAAATCCACTTTCTTGTTGCAACTTTACGTTTATTTAAATACATGGATAAATCAAATTTTAGTAAATTACATTCATTCCTTATATTCAAAGTTTATTGATCTTCTAGATAAAAAAAAAATTGTACACATATAGTTAACTGAAATTTGTGTAAAGAACTGCTGGAAGGGGAAAAACAAATACCTGTATCTTGCTGCAATTGAGGTGTCGCTTAATCTCACTTATAGGTACTACATCTTGATATACATGTCTATATATCGTCAGCAAGTCATGCTCTTCATGAGTATCAAACTCGACACAAAACTTGCAAATTGAGGATGAACAAGTGATGCAATACTATTTATGTCATTCTTTATATTATCATGGGATTCACATTTCTTGAAGAATGTGTTCCCAAGAAATATTCCAGCCATTGTGGCAGGGTATCGGATGTTGAGGGTAAAAGTCCCCCAATCACTTAATGAATTTTCCTTGATTTCCTTCACTCTAAGTACCTAGACCACCTTCGAGTAAGAACCACCTTGCTTGCAAGAACCAAAGAGTAAGAGCCCGTATGAACCGTCGTACTAATAAGAGGCGATGCGTGAGAACCTGCACAAGTAGCTTGAAGGGGGGGGGGGGAGTTAGGACCCTGTTTGCCAAGCGTCAAACCGGTTAGAGACTTTACTCGAGAGAGACTGAAGATCTGCTCTGTATAATGTTCGGGATTAGCTTATGTCGGATGACTTACCTTAACATGGGGAAGTGTGCCATATTTATAGGAATTTCTCAAAGAGAAGGACTCCTCTAGATCGTGCCAAGTGTAAGGCCTTGATCAAGCCACCAAGGCTTGTTTAGGCCCATGGCCCAATAATGACACTTAGCCCATACCATTTTGGGCTTTTATGGGTAGTTTAGTCATTATCAAGAGAGTTTTAGAGGGTGTGACATAGTCTGCCGTGGGCCAAGGTCCGAAGAGGTTGGTCGAGACACTTGGTCCGGACCGTATTGGCTGTCTATGGGGAAGTTCCCTAGGTTTGCCCAACTCTTCCGATTCGGACCTTATGGCTCGGACCTCGCTACTCTCTAGTGCCAGTCTACTTGGTTGCTTGTGAGATTGTCATGTTGGGTCCGAATGATCATCCGTATCGGACCTAGATGGGTCGGACCTGCAGACCTAGGGTCGGACCCAGTATCTTTTAAGTACTCTGTCCCTTTTATAGGGAGGGTCGGACCCGGGTGGGTCGCACCTATGGGTCGGATCATTGTGTCTCGGGTCCTTTAGACAACTCGGGATGCCTTAGGATTCGTTCCAAGGCGCCTATGACGGATTGGACATATATTCGTATCAACATATGTCCCCCTAGTTTCCAAGTATCTTAGTAGAAGATAGTTGTGGAACTATTGGTTGAGACCGATGAGGATGGGTCGTTCCTTGGTCTAATCCGCTTCTCGTAAGCAGAAAAAAGGTGTAATCCGTGCTTCGTAAGGTCCATAACTTAGTCTCCCCCCCCCTTTCTTTTTTACCTTTGTTGGTGTCCGAGGGACAGGGTTCGGAGTGCAACAAAGTTAAGAAAGAAAAGGGTATTTGTAAGCGAGACTAAGTGTAGACTGAGAACGTCGGCGTTGTACCTTTGGTAGGTTACGGGTTAATCCGTAGATGGGTTTCCTATCCGAACCAAACTCTCTTGTAAAGAGAAGGTCCGAAGGAAAACGTCCGAGTGGACGAGGGTCCATGTGTGGGCAAGTGATTTTTGCCTGGAAAAGTTCCGGGGCGTCCGACGGGTAGTCATCCGAGGCCTGAGTGTTATCTTCCGCCCGAAAGTGGGGAAGTTTGTTGTATGCGTCTTTGTTTTCGCAAAGTATGTTTTTTGTACCGATTCTTCATTTCACTTGGTATTATTGTACTACACTGTTGGATGATTTTTGATCTACGATTGAGACTTAACCCCGAAAAATCGTCATGGTTGGAGTTCCAGATATAGCCCTCTATAAACAGGGGCCTAAGTCGCTTTCATTCTTCACTTTTAGAGAGAAGATTTTTGTTCCTGAGCATATCCGAAGTAGTTACACCCGATCCGAAGCGAGTCAAGAGAGGTCCGTAGTGCGTGTTTCCATGCGAAGTCTTGTTGTCTTTTCCATTAAGCTGCTCGGATGTATGCCCATGATGCGTAGGTTAGTAATAACCAATGTTTTGGCTATGTTGACTAACACCGAGTAACCATCTTACTGACTCCGAACTAACTTCGTCCGGCAAATTCGCTTTCTTATCCCCAATTTTTAAATTTTTTCCTCCTTTTTTAATATACATAAACGGCCTCTCGGACTGCCATCTTCAAGCTTACGAAATTGCTTTCTCCTTTCCCTAGGATGTCCGAGAGTGATAGTCAGAACCGATCCGAGGCTGAGGGATATGTCTCCGACGCGTTATCTTTATCCGACAGCTCCGAGGAGATTGACATTGTTGGTGATGACGAGTCAGCAGAGCTGGAGCAATCTCCCCATCCGAGCCGAGAAGAGCCCGAGGTAAGCTCCTTGCTTCGGTTAGTTGTTCCGAGTTCAGGGTCTCCGAAGCATCGGGATTACCTGCGAGTCTCTAATGTGCAGGGTGTTGGTGCGGCTCAAGAGACAAGCTCGCGGACTATAGGAGCTCGGTGTCCAGGCCATGCCGGGAAGGAGCCCGAACTTCCGGTAGAGATTCGATCCCTCATTCGCAACCTAGGTTATAATTTTAGGAGTAACCCTAACCGAATTCCGTTCGTTCCGGATCCACAGGAGCCAAACATCGAGGAGGTGCATGATACCTCCGAGGCGTTTCTCGAGTTAGGTATGTTTGAAGAAGGTATTGAGGATCGGGTCCAAGTAGCTGTTCCCCTTCGGACGGTGGTAGAGTTGGGTACGTCGTCCGAGGATGATAGAGTGGAGGAAGAGGTCCGGGCCGAAAATGTTGGTTCCGAAAAAGAGGAAGAAGAAGAAATACTGTCCGCCCATATTTTTCGGAGGGCATCTGCTGGTTAAGCGGGCCTGAGCCACCAGATGACCAAAGAGGAATTGCCGGAGGGGCTTAAGAGGGGCGAAGACGTGTTCCGAGTGAAGTTTCCTCGGTCAAGGGACGAAGTTACTCACCCTGATCCGGAGGGTGAATTGAATGAGGATGGTACTTTGCCCACTTGTACTTCGATTATACTGGCTGAGGAGGTGGAGGAACTTCGGAGGAAGTACGAGATTCCAGAGTGCGTGGAAATTCTCGTTCCGGACAAGTCACATGCTTTCTACAATCCGCCTCCGGGATACATAAAGGCCCATGAAATAAGTCTCATTTTGGTGGCCGTGTCGTCCGAGTTCCTGGAGATTTTGAGCAGCATGGGGTTAAGTCCGCATCAAATAATCCTGTTAGGAAATTTGTTAGATATTTTGTTAGAAATATATGTTTAGATTTTGATCAGCAACATGATGACTTATCGTAGTCTCAGAAAGGTGATTAGTACTCTTTGTTTACTTGAACATTGTAAAAGAGGAAACTCACTAAGTATGATAGTCTAGCTAATCTTGTATAGGATGTTAGGTCTCAAAATGTAATTTTTATTTTATGAAGAGAAGACCAAGAAGAAGACATCCAAGCAGAACAAGCTCAACGACATTGAAGACTTGAAGAAACTGCACAAGATTACTGAAACAGTTTTTCAGATACCTTGGCCAGATATCTTGAAGACACAAATAGTTTTTAAACAAACTATGTCACAAGAGATATCTGAGAAATGAAAGGTCTATCTGAAAACAAGGAAAGTGTCCACAAATATCTATTCTCAGATACCTTGAGCTTTAAACACATTTCTGAAAAAGAAATATATATATTGCAAACAAAGTTGTTTCAATAAATGTGGTATCTGAAGATTGAAGATAAGGACGTGCAAAGAATCAGATAATACTAGTCTCTGATACAAAGCATAGTTCCGTTGACACTACAGGACAAAAAGTATAGTACAATGCATTTAATGCACGGACAGAGATGTCTGAACAAAAGCAACGGCAGCTTCTGAAGAAGAAGACAAAACCTGCTACAGTACTATACATAAATATCAATAGTTTGAATTTGAGCCTAACGGATACTATTCAAACGGCACTCAAATTCATCTATAAATATCAACACTTAGACTGCTTGAGAGACACACCTTGAACTACACAGAACTTACTGAACATCTTACTCTCTCAATGCAAATTACTTATCCTCAAAGCTTTTACATGCACCAAAGCTTTTGATCTTGAGTAACACTAAAGTTCTAAGTGTCCTGATCCTAAACAAGCATAGCTATCTGTGAAAGAGTTGAAACGAAAGATCAAGTATCTGAGATTCATTCTCTTTAACACTTATCTAAGACTTGGGTCAGTAAAAAGAACAAGATACCATACATTGAAAAGTGTATTAAGTATACTTGATTCACAGAGCTATCTGAATAACTGAACAAGTTATTAAAGAAGCTTATCTGACAACTCAAACCAAAACCAACACCATAACTGGCGTGGAGTACAGGAAGTACTTAGTTTGGAAAATCAGGGAATAACTCCAAGGTTACCGGAGTATAGGAAGTACTTGATTTGGGAAACTAAGGAATAACTCTAAGGTTATTGAGTATAGGAAGTACTTAGCTTGGGAAGCTAGGGAATAACTCAAAAAGGTTTCTGAGTACAGGAAGTACTTGGCTGAGAAAGCCGGGGAACAACTCAGGGGGAACATTTGGTTGGGAACCATTTGTTTAAAGGAATCTTAGAATAGGATTTTTGTAAGGGGAACTCAATTATCTATTCTAGTGAATTCTAGGTCTCTGGAAGACCGAAGTGGATTAGTTGGAGGATTACGCCACCTCCAGATACCACTATACTTGCTGTGTTATTTACCTTCAGATTTACATTTCAAAGAACACACACACACTTTAATTGTTTCTGCACTTATCTATCTTAAGACTTCCGGCCTCGATTCTAAGTATCGATATCTACGAGATATCTCGAGAAATAGTTTTATCGACAAAAGTTTTAAAAGACTATTCACCCCCCTTTTTTACTTTGCCGTTATCTCGACCAACAAGCGGTATCAGAGCGGGAGGTTCACAAGCCTTCAAGACCAACCTAGATCCCAGATAGGTGAAGGAATTTTGTCCATTTTCGAGGACTATTTAATTTGTGTGTTAAGTGCGGGTATATCTCGAGTGATGCACCCGTTCTCAAACCAGAGAACTACGAGAAATGGAAAAATAACATGATGCTCCACCTTGAAGCCATAAGTGATGAAATGATCGAAGTGATAAAGTATGGCCCAATAGTCATTCAACAACTCAAACAAGTCATGGAGGTTTCTAATGGTAGAGACAGATCAAAGCGAGCGATCTTCACAAACCGATGCGTCAACATGTGGGAGATCTACTAGTCAAGTTATTTACTGAACCAAAGCTCAGAGACTGTGGACATCGGAAGATGCCAAGAGAAATCGTCTGGATGGTCAAGCTCGTAATATCATCATCGATCGACACTGAGCACATACAAGGTAAACTGGG
Organism: Plantago major; assembly: GCA_026545765.1. Taxonomy (NCBI): domain Eukaryota; kingdom Viridiplantae; phylum Streptophyta; class Magnoliopsida; order Lamiales; family Plantaginaceae; genus Plantago; species Plantago major. Next base: position 58,659,719 of record CM048840.1, on the reverse strand, counting down.
GTGCTAAACGCGAAAGTTGCTGTAATCGATTGAAGAAATCAGGCGGAACCGAGAAAACCAAAGAAAACAAGTTCGAAGTTCTCAAGTTGAAATTTCAAAATTTCAAACAAGGACCCATCAAACTCGAAGAACTTGATTTCAGATTTACCACTCATGAGTGATATGGCGGCACTTGGGAAAGCATGATACTCCCGATTAGAAAAGATTAAGACTATTGTCAAGTCTTAACCACAACCGGAGCATACCAAATTCTTTTATTTTAACCAAGGAATGCCAAATATCACTCCAGTGGAACTTTTCTCTCATCTTGCTACTGTTGATTATGAGACAACTCAAAGAGAACAAACAACTGAAAAGTTGCAGAACGTTGCTCTAGTCACTCAAGGAATTTCTGAAAAGAAGAAAAGCAAGGAAGAGACTGAGGATGCTCTTGCTGCAAAGCAAATGAGCAAATTTGTCAGTCGAGAAATTGAGAGAAGAAAAGCCAAAGAGAAGCTGAAAAAGCATCTAGGCTCAAACTATCACCAGTACAAAAATATGCAAAGCTCACTGAACAAGCCAACCGTAAAGCATCATGTACCGAGGAAGTAAATTGAAACGACATCTGTTTCTATTGTCGTAAACCTGCCACTTCAAGGATTGTCACCGCCTCAACAAACTAAGGACAGTGACAAGAAAGATAGAAGAATCTTCGTAAGAAGCCGTAAAGCTTTGTTAATCAAGAAAGAAAGAAAATCCAATTCAACCGGATGCTCTAGATATTGAGATGCATCAAGATGATTCAGATGACTCAACTTTACCATCACCAGAATTATGTGGAGTTACTCACGATGTAATCGACTTCGGCCTCAAGAAAAATGAAATGTGTGGAGTTGCTGAGATTGGCTGATGAGGTAACACATACTTCTTATACTTATGAAAGTGATGAAGAAGAAATAAAAGATCTAGAAAATCTCAGGAAAGAACTTGACATCTATGAAAGAGAATTTCTAATGATCCGAGCTAGAGCCGAAAATCTTGAAGAAGAAAAGAATTCTTCATGGGAAAATTCTCAATTAGTTAAGGTATCTGAGAAAAAGGATGCTGAAAATGCATTTCTCAAAGCTCAGATATCTGAGACTGAAAAGTCACATAAAGAAGCAATGGCTGAATTACGAAAGAAATATGAAGATCTACTTTCTGAGAACAAGGAACTTAAGAAGAAAGAATTATCTTTTCAATCTTATGCCTAAGCTAGTGACACTCTTACTGAAGTACAATCTTACTTAAGAGATCCTTCAGAAAAGAAAGGACTTGGGCTGAATACACAGACAGATTGTTCTATTACTCTGAATAAGAGTAAGGAAAGAAGAACATTTGTAAGTACTCAGCAAGACGGTTCCCATACAATCTATAGTATCGGTGAGAATGCGAAGATTGTTGACAAAGGACAGGCAGTTGCGACTAAACCTTTGTGGGAAAAACAAGTCAAAAACAAAACTGTTGGGCACGTCTCTGAAAAGAAACACAACACTGAAAAGAATTGCAGGAGCTGGTAAATTCTCCCATGTCAATTTTTCTGGAAAGAAATTGGACCAACCAGAGACTAGCAAAGCTGCTGAGGAAAGATCTCAGATAGCTTCAAGTGCTCGAAATGGTATTGGCTACAAAGGCATCGGAAAACAACTTGCTCATGAGTACAAGCAGAAGCAAGAACGATGGCTGAAAGCTAGAATTGCTCAAAGCAATTATCAGAAGTGGAAGTTAAATCAAGCCACTGAAAATCTGAATGCCAGGGCTAGAAGAAATCTGGCAAGCAAAGCTAAGTTTGCTGAAAAGCAAACTCAGAAACCTGACAGAATGCTTCCTGGACTAAAGCACAATGGCTATTTGATAGTGGATGCGGAAAGCACATGACAGGAGACAAAGCAAATCTGGTCGATTACAAAGCTTGCAACACAGGACCAGATATCAGATTTGCTGGAGGAGAATTAAATCCCTCTCTGGGATTTGGCAATGTCAAATTGGGAACATTAACAATCACTGACGTATTACATGTTAAGGATTTGAAATATAATCTATTTAGCATGAGCCAGTTTGCAGACAAGGGTTTTACTATAAAATTCAAAGCAAAATACTGCAAACTAATTGACAATGAGTCAAAGCAGACAGTCTTAGTTGCTCGGCGGAAAGGCAGTCTTTATGTTGCCGATTGGGCATCTGCCACAACTGAAGAATGTCTCTTGGTGAGTCAATCTGGTCACACAGAAGAGCACTGGTTATGGCACAAAAGAATGAGTCACTTGAACTTCAAAACTCTGAACAGACTTGCCAAGAAAGAGTTAGTGGTTGGCCTTCCCAGAACATCTTTCAGAAAGGATGGTATCTGTTCTGCCTGTCAGATGGGGAAACAATCTAAGATCTCTTTCAAGTCCAAAATCAGACACTCTAGTGTTAGACCACTGCAAATATTATACATGGATCTTTTTGAATCATCTGTAACTAGTTATGCAGGAAAGAAGTATGGTCTGGTTGTTGTAGATGACTTCTCAAGATTCACTTGGGTTGTCTTTCTGAAACACAAATCTGATGCCAGGGTGGAGATACCAAACTTGCTGAAAAAGCTTGAAGTCATGAAAAATGACAAGGTATCTGCAATCTGAACAGACCATGGTATTGAGTTTGTCAACCAGTACATAAAGGAGTTTTGTACCTGCAAAGGTATACAACACCAACTTTCCTCTGTAAGAACACCTCAACAAAATGGTGTTGCAGAAAGGAAAAACAGAACCCTTATAGAAGCTGCAAGGACGATGCTAGCTGACACTGAAATAAGTGAAATTTATTGGGTTGAAAACATAACACGCTACACTCGTAATGTATGTTTGATAAACAAACACCATGACAAGACCCCTTATAAAATCTTGGTTGGTAGACCCCCTAATATCAAACATCTGAGAGTATTTGGTTGTAAATGTTTCGTTCTAAACAATGGGAAAGATTATCTGAGAATATTTCAACCAAAGGCAGATGAAGGTGTATTTCTTGGTTATTCCACGAATAGCAAAGCCTACAGAATCTACAACAAAAGAACAAAGAAAATTGAAGAATCAGTTCATGTTGTATTCTATGAAGGAAGTAAGAAAACACCTCCTAATGATGAACTCTCAGAAAGGTTCAAAGAACTATTGCTGAGGGATTCTGAAGAAGAATCCTCAGAAAGGAGAAACATCATTATGGAAAGTGAGGATGACTCTGACAAAGAAAAGCTTGATATGCCTAGTAACAACAAGATGACTCACAGACATGATGAGGAATTTCCTATGAGTTTTCCAGAAATGGAACAGGTTACTGAGAACCTTCATCATGAAGAGGTATCTGAAAATGAGACTGCTGAAATGCAAGTTCCAGATATCTCTAACACTGAAAAAGTGTCAGATATCCATGACATTTCCCATATGTCAGATATCTCAGATACTGAAAAAGCATCAAATCATAATCTTAGTGATTCACATTCAAATCACTTGGATATTGATCCTACTAGCACTAAACCTATGATGAGATGGATCAAAGATCATCCTGCAAAGGATGTAATTGGACCAATTAATCAAGGTGTTAGGACTAGGAGAGCAATAGCTGAAAATGCTAATTCTCTCTTTGGATGTTTTATCTCAAATATTGAACCTAAAAATATAGAAGAAGCATTAGGAGACCAAGACTGGATCTCTGCAATGCAAGAAGAGTTGGATCAATTTGAGAGAAACAAAGTCTGGAAACTAGTTCCATTTGTAGAAGGAATATCTGTGATTGGAACTAAATGGGTTTTCAGAAACAAAATGAATGAATCTGGTGAAATAACCAGAAACAAAGCAAGATTGGTTGCCAAGGGATTTACCCAGACTGAAGGCTTAGATTTTGATGAGCCATATGCACCAGTTGCCAGATTGGATGCAATAAGACTCTTTCTAGCCTTTGCAGCTCAAAGATTTTAAAGTTTATCAGATGGATGTCAAAAGTGCATTCTCGAACGGTGAACTTGCAGAAAAAGTTTATGTTGAGCAACCACCTGGCTTTGAAGTTTCCTCAGAAAGTAGAATGGTCTATAAACTACAGAAAGCTCTGTATGGACTGAAACAGGCTCCAAGAGCATGGTATGACTCTTTGGCCAAATACCTTCTGAAAAGTGGTTTCAAGAAAGGTGAAGTTGATAAAACTTTATTTACCTTAAATCATGACGGGAAACTACTCTTAGTTCAAGTATATGTTGATGACATCATATTTGGATCTAAGGACAAGCAACTTTGTAATGACTTTGCAAATCTCATGAAAAGCAAGTTTGAGATGAGCCTGATGGGAGAAATGAATTATTTTCTAGGATTGCAAGTCAAGCAACTCAATAATGGAATATTCATTAGTCAAACAAAGTATGCAAAAGATATGCTCACAAAATTCAATCTTAAGCCTTCTGAAAAGAATGCTAAGATACCTATGAGCATTGGAACCAAAATGACCTATACTGAATCAGATAAGAGTGTGGAAGAACATAAGTATAGGAAATTGATAAGTTCTCTACTTTACTTCACTGCAAGTAGACTTGATATTCAATACGCCGTTGGAGTGTGTGCTAGATTTCAGACAAATCCAATGCAAACACACTACAACGTTGCTATGAAAATATTAAGGTATGTAAAAGGTACAGTAGATGTAGGATTGTGGTATCCTAAAGAAAGCGGATTGAGTTTAGCTGGTACTCGGACGATTATCTTGGATCAACGCTAGATAGGAAAAGCACCTCGTGAACTTGTGGGTTCGGGTACTAGATTTATCTCATGGTTTAGCAAGAAGAAAACTCAATTGCAACTTCTACCACGAGGTGAATATATTGTCTTTGGTTGTTGTGCAACACAAATTCTGTGGATACAACAACTTAAAGACTATGGACTCGATGAGAAGAAAACTCCTATTTTTTGTGACAACACAAGTGCTATTGCGATTACACAGAATCCTAAATTTCATGCCAGAACAAAGCATATTGATGTTAGACATCACTTCATCAGAGACCATGTTGAAAAAGGCAATATAGAGATACTCAAAATTGGCACTGAAGACCAACTTGCAGATATCTTCACTAAGCCACTACAAGAAAGTAGATTCTTAGTCTTAAGACACAGTCTTGGACTAATGGAACTACCAATGAACTGAAAGAGTTCAGGTATCTGGAACGGGCAACCAGAGAAGAGGTATCTGGAACGGGTATCCAGAGAAGAGAAAAGAGAAATCTGGAACGGGTATCCAGAAGTCAAAAAGGCTAAAGAGCAAAAAGACAGCTTAAGATCTCTGAGACGGGAACTCAGATATCTGAATCACTCTATAAAAGGGGAACACAAAAAGAGAATAGTACAACTATCTGCAGTCAACTACTCTCTTGAAATTCGCATTATTTCTATCTTGATGAAAAACTTGGAAAAATCCTAAGTATAAGACAGATTCAGATGCAAACAGTGTTCTTGGTCATACAAAAACGTGATTCAGATAGCTATTAGCCAAAATTCATTAAATGGGCACAATTACACTTGTTGATTGTGATCATTGCTGAAGAAGCAATGGTGACCCTTGATGAAATTAAGCGATTGATCTATACGGTGGAAATTAATTCACAGTAAATAGTGGACTGTTGAAATTCAGACATGGCCCACTATGCATTTAATGCCGAACTAGCTTTTGCTCACGCCTGCTTGCAAATCACAGATACGTACACACAAAATAAATTTGTATGTATAGGTCTGTTGAGATTCAATTGCTATATATATAGGATTTTGGCATAGGAAATCACTTTTGCCTAATCCGAAAACTCATCTTGCACAAAAATAACAAATCCTTCTCTTGATTCTCTGCAAACCTTCTACAATCTTTGCAAATCAAGATTAAGTTTTTCTGCAAAGAATTACTGAATCAAATCTCTTTCAAACACCAATTTCAAATCCCTACACTATATAAAGAGATGGCCCCTAAAAAGTTCAACTACACAGAAATCTCAATCCTCCACTGGTACTGCTGAAAAGCAAGCACCAGAGTTGGTTATTGTGAACAACCGACTGGTAGGAGATTTTAATCTTGACCACTGGACTTCAAATCACAGAATGATTTGGGGTGGTGCCATGGTTGAGGAATACCTCACGGCTGCAATAGAGAACCAAGCCGACAGAAAGCTAATTCTTGACATGCTTGAAAAGGCACAAATCAAGGGCTTTCTATCTGATCACCCTAGTGGAATTTCATCACTCGATGTGTTGGAATTCTACAACAACTCAGAAGTTGTTTGAGTATCAAAATCTTGGAAAGGATTTTGAAATAAACACCAAGGATGATGATCTCCTTGAAGGTGTTAAACAATTGTACAGTGACGTGTGTGATCTTGAAAAATCAGATACACCCACTGAGTACAAGCTTGCTGACATCCGAACCAGACATCTGATGGTTCACTGGGATGTATTGGCTTGCATTCTTCACAGATGCTTTGATGGTCTACAAGGAGGTGCTGACCAGATAAGCCAAGAACGATGGATTATGATGCTCTTGCTGAATCAACAAGACAAAAGGCTGGAAAACCCTTTTAACTGGGGAAAGTACGCCTTCGTGAAATTTGTGAAGAAGATTCAAGGCTTCGAGCCTAAGAATGCCAAAGGACTAGCTGAGCCAAAGGCCACAGTAGGCTATGGTCTGAAGATATGCTACTTGTTGGAAAAGCTTGGCATTGAGCTCAGAGAGACGGCTGAAACCTACTCTACAAATATGAGTATACAAACTTGATGAAAAAGGTTACTGGGTCTCAGAAAGGTTCTAAGAAGCGAAAGTCTGAAAAGGTATCTGAAGAAAAGGTTGTGACCAAGAAGCCCAGAACTTCAAGAAAGAAGTCTGCTGGCAAATCAGAAGACACACCCAAAGAGGTTGTCGATTCTCAGATATCTACAAACGTTGCCGATGAACTGATAAAGGCAGATCAACTCATCAATGCTACAAAAGAATCATCAACTACTGCACAAGTAGACTAAGCAAGAGAAAGTGCGTTCAGAAATGTTGCGACTAATGTAGAATGCCTTGCTGATGAACTCATAAATGCTGCCAAAAGTGGTGAAAAACACCAAGGCCTATCTGCAGAAACTGCAGGAGTAATGGACCAATCAGTTCCTAATGCTGATGTGAGCTCTGACGATGAAGATGCTAAACTAGTCATCTCTCAAGTCCTAGAAAGAGCAAAGAGGGCTAAGGTTACTGAAATAGTAACTGGTGAAAAGGTTTCTGAAGAAGAACCTACACCTCAGGTTGCTGAACAAGCACCTATAGCAAAGGTTGTTGGTACAAACACATCATCATGGAACGTTTCTTACGCACAACTTCAAGAAGCCCTGTTGAGTGGTAATTTAGTGCTGGCAGATATTGATAAAAATGCCACATCTCTGGAAGAACATCTACTGATCAATCCTCTGCTTCCAGACAACCACAACAACCACAACAGTCACAAGTGGTTGATGAAATGGTAAATGAACTCCATTTCGAATTACCAGCAATGCAGTATGCTGAAGAAAATCCTGCAAAAGAGCAGGTTCCCCAACTCAATGTGAGGGATCAAACTGAGACATCTACTCAGAATGATCAACCAGGGGAGGCAACTGAGTTGCACACTCAGGAAAGGTGTGAAGTACCTGAAACTTCAAACAAAGAAGAAATTCTGGGACAAGAAGACCAAAGTATAGAAAGGTCACAAGTTCCAGAGACCAATCAGCCTGAAACTACTCAGGTAGCTGAATGGTTTAACTCTTATCTTGTGAAAATTTTTATGCTTGTACATCTTGTTATTTATAGAAATTCTTTGTTACAGGCTGAGTTAGAAACACAAAAACAAGAGGAAGCTGAAAAGCTTACCTCATAAACTGAGAAGGAGGTTCCCTCAACCTCGCCTCTTAAGATATCTGAGCCTGTGCCACAGGTAATAATGGATTCTTAAGATAACACTTCTTCAGTTATATGTTTATGTGCTTAATCATTAAAATAAATGTTTGTAACAGGCTCCAACAGAGAAAGAGGAAGATAAGGCAGAAATGCCAGAAGAAAACCCAGAAACCGACAAGGTTTCTGAAGAACAGATCATTGAGCCTTCCAGTATAAAGGTATATGAAAATCAGTGATAAAAATTCTTCACCTTGGGTTATCTCAAACTTCTTCTAAATTACTCAATACGTTCTACTCACAGGCTCACTCAGAAATAGAAGTGCAAGGGGACAGAGTTGCGACATCCCCTGCACCTATGGAAATTGATGAGGCATCAAGGCCTTCATCACAAGAAAAGATTCCAGAGACTGCACAAGTCTCTGAGAGACAAATATCTGAGCCTCCCATGGAGGTAATTGACCTCTTAGATATCGGATTTGTCATCTAAAGTTTTCTTGATAAAATTTCCTAAGTATTGTGATAATTTTAATTCTCAGGTTCAAGAAAGAAAGGTTGATGAGGACCAGACTTCCAAGTCTCCGCCTCACAACAAGATATCTGAGACACCAATTGTCTCAGTAGCACAAGTCTCTGAGCCTGAAGTACTTACTCAGTAACTCAAAAACTAAACTACACTTCTACTCAGATATCTACAAAAGTTTTGAAGCTCACTCAAAACTCTTTCTTTCAGGCTCAAACAAGTGCCAAGCAGGCTCCCAATGTTGAGACAAGGGACCTACTTCCCTTCTTCAAAGCTCACACCCTGCCAAAGCATATTCAATGCTTCAAGAAATGGCAAAGGTTAAGGTGCTCTGATCTCTCTGAAATATTGAGAATCACAGATCAACCAAACAGACGAGCACGAGCTCTTGACTTGGAGACATATATCCATGCAATGTTCCCTACCGAACAGTACACAGTTGCAACTCTATTGCATAAGGATTTCTCCAGAGAAGTGGCGCACAGTTTGATACAAGCCTTTGAACAGGCAGATGGTCAGACAAGATTACAGATGGCATTCAAGCCAGTTCTGCCCCAAACTCTGCAATTTATACCTTCTGAACAAGAAGAGGTTAATGGGCAGAAGATCACTATTCCTGAAGTGATCAATCTTGTATCTGAAGATGATGAGGAGGAAGAGATAAACGAAAATGACTTCGATGAACCTCCCACTGACCATCACCAAAAGGATGACACAGACAAAAAGGATGATGATGATGCCCCTGCACCAGGGACCGGAGGAATTTCGCTAAGAAATGATGCCTCAGCTGCTGAAAAGCACACTGAGAAGACTTCACAGAAATCTCCGTCTCCATCTCCTCAGAAATCTACTCATCCATCTTCTAACCAACACCCAGTAACTACTGAACAAGTAGTTGAGCTTTCTGAAGAAACCAATCAGAAAATATTAAACACTCAAACCAGAACTGCTCAACTCAGACAACTGTTGGAAGAAGAACAACAGCTCCATCTTCAACTGGAAGATCAAATAGCTAGATCCAGAGACAAGCTTGATCAACTACAAGATCAATATTTACAAGAAATGATTGCTTACTCTGAGGTTAAAGAGCTACATAATGTTGTGCATGATATCACCAAAGAACTCGATACTGAAGAAGTATCTGAAGTCAAGCATGATGCTAAGGCTGCATCATCTTCAAAAGAAGTACCATCCTCCTCCCAGAACGGAAATAAACCAATCTCGGAAATGGTTGCTGGACTCCATACAATCAATGAGAATGTCCAAGTGGATGAAGATCACTGGGCTGATTACTCAGATGATGAAGAAGACAAGACTTTGGCAGAGCACCGCAATGAACATCTAGCGGTTTCTCACTTGAAAAGGAAGCTGATTGCTCCTGCAATATTCAGCAAACTGCCAAATGTCCACTCCCATGAATACATGAACAGGTACCAAGTACTGGCTCATCTGAACAAGGAGATGTCTTCACAGAACAAGGAAGTAATTGCCTCCGTCCCCTCTGAAATGAAAAAGTTCACTAAGCTCATCACTCAGAGAACAACTAGCATAGTCATTGCTCAGAAAGATCTGGGAATGATAAGGGACAATGATGCGTCTTTAGCTGAAAAAGCTTTCCAAGAGGCAAGTTACACTGCTGGAAAAGCAGATGCCATCCTAGGCCCATTGGCAGAGCTCACTGATAAGGACAATGGACTTATCAAACAAAATCAGGAGCTCAAAGCCGAACTTCAGAAGTTGGTCACTGCCTACAATCTCTTACAAGGACATTTTGAGTCTCTCTCAGATTCATTTATGAGACTGAGTCAGCCAACAATGACTAAGGGGGAAAGAGTGTACAAATCTGGACCCCAAAGTCTGGGGAATGGGAAGAAGGAGAAGAAAATAAGAAGAAATCTGGAGCTGGTGCGGCTCAGAGAGGAAGAAGAAACATGAAAACTTCCCAGCCACCACTCAGAATCAATGAACCCTCCTCAAGCCAAGCTGCTTTGCAAATAGTAGCTACTTCCCAGAAATCCACTGAAGGAACTACAATGGTAACAAGGGCCATGGCACAGAAACCTCCAAGGAGTACCAAGGCTCCAAGGAGAAGACAAGTTAAAGGGATTGATGAATCTTCTGAAGAAGAAGAAGAAGGTCAAATCAAGTCCCTGGGCAATGAAGAAGGTCAGAAACTCTCACAAGATTAAATCTTGATGATGATGAGGAAACTGATGAAGATGAAGCTCCTCTTCACAAGAAAAGGAAAATTGAAAGCCTAACTGAGCCCATAGCTACAAAGCCCCTAGCAGCTAAAACACCCTCTGGAAATACCAAGTCTATCCAGGGTGGTTCTTCAAGAAATAACCCCAAAGAGAATTCAAGACAGAGAAGGAACAGACTGAGAGCTGAGCAAAGACAAAGTCAACTTCCACTCAGGCCAGAAGAAGCCAAAATAGAGTATGTGAAGTATGACAATGATTCCTCTGTCTACAGGTGCATCAATCAGAAAAATGGCTATTGGATTCTGGAACTTAAGCATCTACTGGTAAATTCAAGATTTCTAGAACCAATCCATAAACAACTTATGGCATGGGGAAAAGATAAGCCAACCTTGATCAACACCAATCACATTAAAGCCTGGTTGGATTTTGAAGTTGTCAAGAGAATTGAAGCCATGAGAAAGGACCTCTCTGATGAATGTCCATATGGAAAGCCAGATGATGTGCACAGAATTCTGAATATCACAGGAACAGGCACAAGAGCAAGACTCGCTGTGGAACCCTATGAGTCGTTCTATCTAACTGAAGATCAATACAAGGGTGACATCAGATATCTGAGGATTATCTATGAATACTTCAAGCTTTGGATATCGTAATAGAGCATGCACGGAAGTGGGGAAAGTATCTGGGTTAAACATTTTGTCAAGAAAATCCTACCAAAACCTACAAAGAGGTGCATGGATTTTCCAGAGACACCGAGATGCTCGTCGAACACTTCTCTATGATTATTCGATGACATCAAAAGGTTTGGAGATAGGAAATTTGCGGTCGATCCATAGAACTACTGTTGAAGACTTGAAGAGTTGAAGACTTGAAGACTAGTCTATTAGGATGTTTACTTGGAGCTTGGTTACTCCTGTTGTCCTAATTTACTATGTAGTTTTTGTATTTTTGCTGACTGAGCTAAATTGTTTTATGTATTGAAGTTATCTGTAATCTCTCTTTGTAACTTATCTGAAGAACTTACTCTTAGATAGTATTCTATAAAAGATAACTTGTCAGCAAAGATCACACCTTGTGATTTGGTTGATGTTTACTTTCTGCACTTAATTGAATGAATTGAAAATCTTAAGAAAAGATTAAGTGTTGGATTGTTCACTCATCCAGATTTGTAATAGGTCAGATAGTCATCGTTGACTGATCAAAAAGGGGGAAATTTGTTAGGAAATTTGTTAGATATTTTGTTAGAAATATCTGTTTAGATTTTGATCAGCAACATGATGACTTATCGTAGTCTCAGAAAGGTGATTAGTACTCTTGGTTCACTTGAACATTGTAAAAGAGGAAACTCACTAAGTATGATAGTCTAGCTAATCTTGTAAAGGATGTTAGGTCTCAAAATGTAATTTTTATTTTATGAAGAGAAGACCAAGAAGAAGACATCCAAGCAGAACAAGCTCAACGACATTGAAGACTTGAAGAAACTGCACAAGATTACTGAAACAGTTTTTCAGATACCTTGGCCAGATATCTTGAAGACACAAATAGTTTTTAAACAAACTGTGTCACAAGAGATATCTGAGAAATGAAAGGTCTATCTGAAATCAAGGAAAGTGTCCATAAATATCTATTCTCAGATACCATGAGCTTTAACCACATTTCTGAAAAAGAAATATATATATTGCAAACAAAGAAGTTTCAATAAATGTGGTATCTGAAGATTGAAGATAAGGACGTGCAAAGAATCAGATAATACTAGTCTCTGATACAAAGCATAGTTCCGTTGACACTACAGGACAAAAAGTATAGTACAATGCATTTAATGCACGGACAGAGATGTCTGAACAAAAGCAACGGCAGCTTCTGAAGAAGAAGACAAAACCTACTGATTACTATACGAGATATCAATAGTTTGAATTTGAGCCTAACGGATACTATTCAAACGGCACTCAAATTCATCTATAAATATCAACACTTAGACTGCTTGAGAGACACACCTTGAACTACACAGAACTTACTGAACATCTTACTCTCTCAAAGCAAATTACTTATCCTCAAAGCTTTCTGTTGCGACCAAAGCTTTTGATCTTGAGTAACACTAAAGTTCTAAGTGTCCTTATCCTAAACAAGCATAGCTATCTGTGAAAGATTTGAAACGAAAGATCAAGTATCTGAGATTCATTCTCTTAAACACTTATCTAAGACTTGGGTCAGTAAAAAGAATAAGATACCATACATTGAAAAGTGTATTAAGTATACTTGATTCACAGAGCTATCTGAATAACTGAATAAGTTATTAAAGAAGCTTATCTGACAACTCAAACCGAAACCAACACCATAACTGGCGTGGAGTACAGGAAGTACTTAGTTTGGAAAATCAAGGAATAACTCCAAGGTTACCGGAGTATAGGAAGTACTTGATTTGGGAAACTAAGGAATAACTCCAAGGTTATTGAGTATAGGAAGTACTTAGCTTGGGAAGCTAGGGAATAACTCAAAAAGGTTTCTGAGTACAGGAAGTACTTGGCTGAGAAAGCCGGGGAACAACTCAGGGGGAACATTTGGTTAGGAACTATTTGTTTAAAGGAATCTTAGAATAGGATTTTTGTAAGGAGAACTCAATTATCTATTCTAGTGAATTCTAGGTGTCTGGAAGACCGAAGTGGATTAGTTGGAGGATTACGCCACCTCCAGATACCACTATACTTGCTGTGTTATTTACCTTTCTCTATTTACATTTCAGCAACACATACACACACTTTAATTGTTTCTGCACTTATCTATCTTAAGTCTTCCGCGCTCTGATTCTAAGTATCAGATATCTACTCAGATATCTGAGAAATAGTTTTTATCGACAAAAGTTTTAAAAGACTATTCACCCCCCCCCCCTCTAGTCTTTTACTTTGCCGTTATCTGGACCAACAAATCCCCAACTCACTCGGAAACCTGATGTGCTTCGGGGTAATGTGTAAATATAAGGACATCCCGGTCACATTTGATAACTTCTGAAAGTTGTTCAATATTAGTGTAAGTAATAGGAAAACTTTGTTTTATACGTTCGTATGTCGTCAAGCATACACATTTTTTGTCGACCCCCTTCCTTCGTTGGGGATTCACCGGTGGAAGAGATACTTCTTCGTCCGGCCCGCTTTGAAACAAGGCCAATCCGAAGCGGAAAGGACAAAGTGGCAATTTGAGAAGAAATTTTTTCGAGGCAGGCTGCCAGACTGGAAACCTCCGGCTCGGAACGTCCCTTTATGGATGCAAGCTCTCCATCGGAATCAGGATCCGGAGAAATACTTCTTCCGAGGGTTGATATGCCAACCTCTTCCTTATCTGGCCGGCTTTTCAGAGCCAAGTTTTTGTGATGGGAAGAAGGACTTAAGTAAGTGTTTCCTCCGTCGGGCACGTTGTTGGTCTTCCAAGTCGGTGGTTATTTGCTTTGTTTGTAGTTCTAAATTGTAAACTTCTGTTATCTTGCATCTTATTGTCACTCGGATGTGCAGATTTTTGGTTCGAGTACACCATGTCCACTATGCGAGAGTTGAAGAGGAAGCAGAATGCTGCTCAGAGAAAGGGAATGGAGGAGGGTACTCGAACCCAAATTATCAAGACTTCCAATTGTCTTTAATGGAGCCTCGGAATGCCGCCTTTCCGAGTGGAAGAGACTCGAGAGGGCCATGTGGCAGTAAGCCAGCATAATACCTACCCCGGACAAGGGTAAGGTAGTTGGTTCGAAGGGGGCCAAGAAACCTCCGAGATCTGTGTCTCTGGATCCCCCTGCCAGTGGCTCGAGCGCTGCAGCTGGGCAAAAGCGTTCGTCCGAAGGTCCAATCCCTCCGGCCAAGAAGGGCAAGGGAAAGATGAGTGATGCGCCGGAGCTGGAGTTGGATGCTGAGGTGGATCGGTTGTCACGCCTGAACAGACCGGATTATGGAGTTCATCATTTTCGCCGCAAGGTTTGTTCATTTAGATTTCTGATTGGTGTTTCAACTTCCTTTGGCTCGGAACTGTCTCTCTAACTTTTTAATGTCGGTTGTTCTCAGCTTGCCGCCGCCATTCAGGCGTGCTCCGTGGTGGTTGGTCGGAGGGCCACACTAGAGGAGGACCTGGCCAAGGCTGAGGCTGCTCGGGCGGTTGAGACGTCTCGATTGAATTGTCTGTCCGAGCGGCTGAAAAAGACTATAGCTGCCAAGAAGGAGGCCGAGTCGGAGACGGCCAAAATGAAAAGCGCCATCCTAGTGTTGGAGAAAGACTTGAAAGTTCACCAGGATAGCTTGGATGAGTTCGTTGGTGTCTCCCGGAGCTTCAAAGATATGATGCTGAATGAGTTGATAAAGGTCCAGACAAAGGCCGTCCAGGATTTCTTGGGCTCGGACTCCTGCAAATTCTTGCTCGAATCCCAGTATGACGAGGCTCAACCGGACGGGTTCGATGCGGCTGTTGGCCAGTTCCAGAGGAAAGGTTGGATTCCGAGTGGCTGTGACTTGGAGGCTAGGCATTTCTGCTTTCAAAGAGGCCGATGGTTTGGACTTTGCTCCAGAGGGTGTCTCGGATGAAGACTTGCTCCAATGCGAGTTTGTGGACCTGGTCTGTGATGAGACAGAAGACAAGAAGTTCGACCACGGTGGTCCGTATCTTCCGCATTTCGTGCCCCGGTTGCTGATGTCTAGTGTCTTTGTTCCTTTGGAGGACCACTTGGAGCACAACCGAGACTGGTTGACTTTGCCCAGGCCTTGGACTTGATGCAACGATGCCCTGCCTTCCTGAAAGAGTGTCAGGCTAGGAGAGATAGGAGGTTGGCCCAAGAAGCCAGAGAACGGGAGCAATCACCTCCGGAGGGGGATGTCGGAGGCCCCTCCGGAACTCAGGCTGGTTCATCCGAGCGGCGGAGAGAGTGAAGGCGGGGTATGCCCCAGATCTCTGTAATTGTGAGCCTTCGGGTCTTGAGACAATGTTATGTCCTTCTTAGTTGCTGTTTTGTATAACTTGCTTTATCTATACATTTGACTCGGTATCTGTGTTATTGGTCCGGGCTCGTTGGTGGCTCGGAGCAACTTTTATTACTGGCTTGTGTTATTGCCCTTCCGAATGCATGCTTCTCCTTGCGCGTTTGATTTGTAAAACTGATCAGTAACTCGCAGTTTTCATTGTCTCGGCTTGTTCGGATAATGTGTCCGAGTCCTCGAGGCTCAATTTCCCCGGACGTTAATTGCCTTAAGTAAATTCTCCCTTTACTGGCTCGTGGGACGGTCGGACACGGTGTTCGTCCGAATCATAGCTCCAAATGTTTATTGCCATGAGTAAACAGGAATTATTCGGAGCCGTGTCTTCAAATATTAACCATACAGAAAAATTGGTTTTCCCAAAGCTATAACAAGTAGGACTAGTTCGGATGTTGTCATCCTGCTCGGTCCGTAGGGACTTGGTGTGCCGTTCCGAATCATGTTGGCTTGTGAGAAGTTGGTAAAAAAGAAAAAATCTGTAGAAAAGTTGGGTGACTTGCTATACGGGTCACAGTCGGTACGGAGGTCATCATGGCAGCCTCGAGCTGACGCATCCAAACGGGTAATTCACTTAAGAAGGCCGGCAATGTGAATGGATTTTTTGGGTTGGGCCAATAGCGGCCCAAGCGTTAGGCCCAAGTCCAGGCCCAAGCCCATCGCCGGCTGTTACGGGCCACGTGGCGACTACTGATTGGTTCTTCATTTCTATATATACCCTTGGATTGTACGGCTTTTCGTTAGATCATTCCATCCCTTTTATAGTAATAAGTGGTCCGGATCCTGGGTCCGGACGTCTGACGAGTGGGTTTACACCATCGTCCCTATGCGTGATCTTGGCTCTAGAGGTTTTCCGGTGTTTCGAATTCTCTCCGGGTCAGACCATGCTGGGGACGATGAAGTCAAGTCACTCGGATGCAAGCTCCTTCGGATCCTCGTGCTAATCTTCTTTCTCCAGGGCTGTGGTTGATAGCAATAGCTTGAGCCCCGGGGGGTAGACTAGCTCGATGGAACGAGGGATTACCCAACATTAATTTATGAGTTTCTAGCATATCCGAGTCGTTTCACTTCGAGTCTGCATCCGGGGGACGACAAGTCGGCAGGATTGGTTTGGTAGAAGCCCTTCCAGTATTCCAAGGTTCGGTGTAAGATCCGCCCGGGATGTCGGAAGGCCTTCTATCAAAGCTGTCTCGTTGAGTTGTTCGTCTTCCGGATAGACGTAGGGGTCGGGGTGATCTCAAGTTGGTGTGGTTATTATGGAAATATCCTTTCCAGTATTCCGGGATCTTGAAACGGACCAACCTTAAATATTGGGGGTAGTCGTTCGGTCGGAAATCTCTGGGCGGAACTTACTACAGTCCGGCCCGTCTTTGATAGGTTTGGTCGTATCTTTCCCTTTTTTCCAAGTATAGGAGGCCCGAGAGGGTCTACTTGCTAAGCTTGGAAGGAAAAGGGGATACCGCCACTCTCTCTCGGAGAGAAAACGTTTGCTTGAGTAAGTTGTTCGGCTCGCCCTTGTGGTTCCGTGACCGAGCAGTCCGGTTTCATTGGTAATTTCATTCCAGAATTGAAGGCCCGGGGGCTACTTGCAATTCTGGAAAGGAGTTCCTGATAATGCTGGTCTTGTTGGGTATCAGAACTGCAAACCATCGTGAGCTAGCTACATGACTAAGGTCCATTGGTCCGTGTCCGAGCAGCCCGGTTGTATCGGAAACTTCGTTCCTAGAATTGAAGACCTGCGGGCCCGGGCTACTTGCAATTCTGGAACGGAGTTCCTGACATTACCAATCTTGTTGGGAGTCGGCTCGGCGAATGCTTCCGGAGTGTCTTGGGTCGTTCCGATTATCCTGGTTGTTCCCTTCCAAATACTTGAGTAATTCGAGAAGGATTCACTATAGTATCTGGTAGGAGATGATCCGGATTGTCGTGGTGATACTTGTTTGCTTCGGAACCGTTTCTTCCGTTCGGAGGTCATGAAGCATTCTATCGGGATATCTCGAATGGCCTCGATTATCCTGGTCGTTCCCTCCCAGATACTAGGTTGTCCGAAAGGAACTCCATAATCTCTGGGAGCTGAACTTGTTTTGTCGAAAAAGTCAAGTTCTTCCTTATTCGGAATGTTCGCAGGTGTAGGATCGATTATGACCGAATCAGGTTCGTTCCGATAAGTGCTCGGAAGTACAAGATCGTTCTTCTAAAGATGGAGCTTCTGGAAGAGTAGGAGAGTTAACTAGAATAGGTGCTTGTGTCTTTGTAAGCTTGTTCAGGGCTCTTCGGGCTCTTCACTTTGTAACTCGGTCCTCACTTTGTTTGAATAAAATGCGCTTGTTTTTGTTATTGTTGTCTGTCAGTTTCATTGTGTTAAGCTTGCTCGGATCGGTGTGCAACTTAGACCCAAAACGAGCAGCTAGGTGACTTTCCTTGTGATTCGGTCGGGCAACGGGGTCCGAAGGACTTGACCCAAGCGGAGTGAAGATGTGTGATGAAAGAAAAGTTGTATTGACTTGACGGAAATCGAATTACAACTTGGGGGCTTCGAGGCCTGTTCATAAACACAAGAATAGATCGACAAAAAGTGGCAGTCATTGCAATGCTCCTTTCCTAAGTGTAGAACTTTTGGAGGTTCTTGGCATTCCAAGTTCTCTTCAAGGCTCGCCCTTGGTCGTCTTCTAGCTCAAAGCTTCTATTGACTCTCGCTCAAGTAACTTTGTAAGGTCCTTCCCATTTAGGCTTGAGTTTCCCAACATTGCTTAGAATATCGGCTCTTCTGAGGACTAAGTCTCCGACTTGTATATCTTTGGGGAAGACATGCTTGTTGTAGGCTCGAGCAGTCATGGCTTGGTATCGGAGTATGTTAGCTAATGCCTTACTTCATTTGTCTTCAAGGAGCTCAAGGTCGTAGATCCTTGCGACTTTATTGTCAGCCGGGTTGTACTGTTGGATCCTTTGGGTTTCCACTGCTACTTCTGAAGGAATGACTGCCTCAGATCCATAGACAAGGGAAAAAGGCATCTCTTGTGTAGAGGTCCGAGTCGTCATCCTATGTGCCCAAAGGACCGCGTCGAGATCATCTGCCCAACTATCTTGGGAGGTCCTCAACCTTTTCTCCAAAATTTTGACGATGGTCTTGTTGGTGGCTTCTACTTGACCATTAGCTTGGGGGTGGCCAACGGAAGTGAAGCACTGTTCTATTTTGAAAGATTGAAGCCATTCCTTCAGTCTTGCCCCCGAGAACTGAGCCCCATTATCCGACACTAGGACTCTTGGAAGTCCGAAGCGACAAATAATGTTCTTCCAGATGAATGTCCGTACCCTGCTTTCAGTGATGGTCGAAACTGCCTCTGCCTCAACCCATTTAGTGAAATACTCCACTGCCACGATCAAGAACTTCTTCTGATGGGTTCCGCGTGGGAAGGGACCAATTATGTCTATGCCCCAATGATCAAATGGACACACTATAATTGACGGAATCATAGGGTTGGTCGGGCTATGTGGTATGTTGGCATAATATTGGCAGTCTTCGCAAGCACGCACGAAGTTGGCGGCGTCAGTGTCAATGGTAGGCCAATAGTATCCTTGTCTTATGATCTTTTGCGCCACGGTTCTTCCCCCGGAGTGACTTCCACAACTTCCAGCATGGATCTCCTCCATCACAGTCTTCGCTTCCTGGGGATCCTGGCATCTCATGTGGGTGCCAGTGAAGGATTTTTTGTAAAGATCATCTCCCATGATGAAGTATCTGTTGGTTCGGCATAGGATCCTCCTTGCTTCTCTAGGATCTGAAGGTAGAGAACCGTCCTTGAGATGGTGGAATATGTCAGTCATCCAGTTTCTTTTAGTGCTTAAGAGGACTTGTCCATTGGAGTTTGCCAAGGAGGAGTTCGTGCGGGTCATCAAGATGACACTTCTCGTGTCCAGAGCTCCTAAGGCCGAGGCATACTTGGAGAGGGCATCAGCTTTTTCGTTCCATTCCCTGTGGAATTGGTCAAGAGTGAAGTCCTCAAAATGCTCAACCTGTTTTTGAGAAGTTCCAAATACTTGATCATGTTATGCCCTTTAGCGGTAAAGGACCCGGAGAACTGGGATTGCACGAGTTGTGAATAAGCTTTAATTCTTTTCGCCTGAAGAGCTCTCGCCATCCTTAGGCCGGTGAGGAGTGCCTCATACTCAGCCTCGTTGTTTGTTACTTTAACGTTGAGGGTGATGGCGTATTCTAGCTTGGCTCCTTCAGGACTTTCAAGAAAAATTCCTATTCCTCCCAATCGTCCAGTACAGGATCCGTCCACTTGTAATATCCAACAATCCTTGTCTCTCAACTTGTTCTCCACAGCGAGAGTAGGCACCTTTTCGTCCTCCTGCTTCTTGTCGGAAGATGCAGGTGTCGAAGTGTTGGATGCCTCATCTAGGAGAAACATGTGCCTCACCCTTAATGAATCGTCCATGGGTTCTTGATACTTGGTCCAAAGCTGGAGACTATCCCCGTGTGTCTCTTTTGCTTTCTCTTCCTCCAAGGAGTCTTTTACTTGAGTGATCATGACGTGGCTCATGTCCTTTTGCGGGCTTTCGGTTTCCCCTTCTGTTTCCTCCGGATAATCTACCAGGAAGTCAGCAAGGACTTGTGCTTTTTTGGCAGATGGAGCTTGATAACCGATATCATATTCACTTAGTTCGATCACCCACTTGGATAAACGTCCAGACTGGTCTGGCTTACCTAAGACATGTTTGAGTGGTTCATTGGTGAGGACCACGATTCGATGAGATTTGAAGTAAGGCTTTAGTCGTCGTGCAGTGTAAACTAGCGCGAAGGCGAGCTTCTCGATCTTGACATATCTGGCCTCGGAGCCCACAAGTGCTTTGCTCAAATAGTAGATTGGTAAATGGTCGTTGCCTTGTATCCGCACCAATATAGAACTCATCGCTTCATCAGTAGTGGCCAGATAAAGGTAAAGAGGTTCACCCTCTATTGGTTTAGACAAGAGGGGTGGTGAAAGGAGGTATCGTTTCAAATTATCCAGGGCCTCTTCACACTCCTTTGTCCACTCAAACTTGTCTCCTTTCCATAGAATCTTGAAGAAGGGTAAGTTTTTCTCGGCGGACTTGGAGATGAAACGGCTTAATGCCATCACCTTTCCCGAAAGCTTCTGAACTTCATTGATAGTTTTTAGCTGTGGTAAGTCTAGGATTGCCTTTATTTTCTCCGGATTAGCGCTGATACCTCTCTCTATGACCATGTAGCCAAGGAACTTTCCTCCCTTTACTCTGAACGTGCACTATTCAGGGTTCAACTTCATTCCGTACTTCCTAAGGATGGAAAAGCAATTGTTGAGATGCTCGATGTGCTCCTCTTCAGTCTTGCTTTTTACAAGAATGTCATCCACATAGACTTCCATGGTTTTGCCTAACTCTTCTTTGAACATCTTATTTACCAATCGTTGGTATGTAGCACCTGCGTTCTTGAGGCCAAATGGCATGACCTTGAAGCAGTAGACCCCTACTGCCACAAAGAAGGCCGTTTTCTTGATGTCTTCCTGGGCCATCCTAATTTGGTAGAAACCTTGATATGCGTTCATGAAGCTCAGGAGTGCACATCTTGCGGTGGAGTCAACTAGCTGGTCTATGCGGGGTAATGGATAAGGATATTTTGGACAAAACTTGTTGAGTCTAGTGATGTCATTGCACATTCTCCACTTTCCCGGAGCCTTTTTGACGAGGACCACGTTACAGACCCAATCGGAATATCTGACTTCTTCGATAGGTCCTTCTTTCATCAACTTGTCCACCTCTCCTACTATGATAGCATCCTCAACATGCCCAAAGTCTTTTCTCTTCTGTCGGATGTCTTTTACCGTTGGATCCATGTTCAGACGTTGAACTGCGATCCTTGGGTCTATCCCCATAAGATCATCGGTGCTCCAGGCAAAGATATCGTGATTGTCTCGAAGGCAAGTGATGAGCTTCATCTCTACTTCCGTGCTCATCTCCGTTCCAATCCGAGTTGTCTTTTCCAAGTTCCCCTCGATCAACTGAACCTCTTTCAGGGCTTCATGAGGTTCTATCCTGGCAGTCTTGGGGAACTTTTCCCTGAGCGACCCAACACCAATTTCTTCCTTTAGTGGGGTAAGAGCCACAGGAGGAGGGCTCCTGGGTCTCTTAGTGACCAAAAGAACGGGTACTGTGGCTCCTCTGGTTGACATGATGTAGCATTCCCAGGCTTCTCTAACATTGCCCACTTCTTCACCCACACCGTTCGGGGTTGGGAACTTTACCCTGTTGTGCAGGGGAGAAGCGATTGCCCTGAATTGGTTAAGTCCTGGGCAGCCCAGGATCACGTCATAGTCGAAGGTGCTATCGACTACCACAAAGAGGATTGTCTCAGTCACTCTTGTCGGAAAGGTGCCCATAGAGACTTGTAGTGGTACACTCCCAATGGGACGTACTACAGATCCTCCAAAACCCACCAAAGAAGTATACACACGCCCATATTGAATTTGTCCCAAGTGCATTTGCTCCACGGTCCTTTTGGAGATGACATTGGAAGAACTTCCTGTGTCGACAAGTACTTTGTTGACCTTGTAAGTGGCGATAACAAGAGAAACAACCAAAGAAACGTCGGGGTCCTTGAGATCTCCTCCACCAAACGTTGGTGGCAGGATTTCGCTATCATCAAAGGTGATGGCGTTTGTGACCTTCAGGGCTAAAGGATCGTAGTCTCTATCGTTGTTTCTCAAGTGTTGCGCGGTCCTTTCCCTTGCATTTAGACTGTCTCCACCAGTTGGTCCTCCTGCAATGGCATTGATAACTCCGCTATAGGGGAGGTTTTCCGTATCCATATCATCCTGGTACCCTCGGTATCCTTGGGCATGCTGAGGTGGGATCCCCGCTGGAGGTGGCGGTAAGGACCCTGTCGGAGGTTCCGAACCACGCTCCTCCCTTCTTTGTTCATTCTTCTGATGTCAAGAAAGTTCCTCTTCATATATAGGTTCTTTCAATTTTCCGCTCCTTATCATCCCCTCTATTTCTGTCTTCAACTGGACACAGTCCTCCGTTGAGTGACCTTTTTGCTTATGGAACCTACAGTAGTCCTTGGAAGCTTTGTTCTTCTTGTTGCTCCTCGTAGGTTTTGGCCATTGTATATCCATGTTTTTCTCAACGATGGAAGCCAAGATGTCGGATCTTGGTCTGTTGAGGCGAGTATACTCAGCGTATCTCCTTGGAGGAGTCCTCTCTCTGCGGAATTCCCTCTTATCTCTAAGTTCCCTTTTTTGTTCAAACTTTCCCTGACGTGGAGGAGGTTCTTGCCTTACTTGCTCTTTTCACCTTTTGGCTCCAGCTCTTATCGGAACATTTTGCCGATACTCTTCTCCATACAAGACTCCTTCACAGATATCTTCCAAGTACTTTTCAGTTGTGATTTCTTCATTGGAAAGCTTTTTTTTGAGATCATCATTATAAGTGTTGGCATATAGGTGTCGGACTCGTTCTTTGATGCTATGAGGTTCTACTTGGCGTACTTCGGCATTGAAACGGTCAAGAAAGGTTCTAAGGTCCTCATGCTCTTTCTGGATTATTCCTGCTAAGTGCTCAACTGACCTCTTTCTCTTCTTTGCTTTCTCAAATCTTTTCAGGATGAGGGAAGCGATATCTGCATAGGACTTGATGGAACCATTAGGCAGTGAGGTCCACCAATCCATTGCTTCCCCAAAGAGTGTAGTGGAAAAGTTGAGAGCTTTCATGTTGTCATTCAGGCCGTTGGTCTCCATCTTACTTTCGTATCTAGTAAGGTGCCCCACAGGACAAGTATCTCCGTAATAGTGTTCAAGGTTTGGAATAGTGGAGTCAGGGCATTTTCTTTCCTTCCTGATCTCGTCACATAGAGGATTGGGAGCTCTAAGAGTTGCCTTCTCATGTGCCTTCACCATCTTGCTCAGAGTGGCGATTTGCGTTTCTAAGGCCTTTTGTTGAAGATAAATCTGCTCAGCTGTTAGCTTCTCACCAGTCCTGGGGTTGATGGCCACATCTAGAGGAAGGTCATCAATAGGGACTATCGAGATGCTTTCCGCCACATGATCTCTTGGCGCATGTTGTTGTGCTCCACGACGACTGGTTCTAACTTCATCCACTCGTTGCATCACTGGACTTTTCCCTCGCTGTTCGTGAGAAGCAGCCGCCCTCCTGTTGAGAAGATTCCTTAGATCTTCCGGATGAGCTTGTTCCCCCAGCCTTTGTTGGATAGGACGATGCTCATTTTTGGATTGTACGGGTTCAGCTTGTCTCGGAATTACCAAAGGAGGAGTGGGTTGAGGAGGCTGGAGGTTGTTTGATCCAAAGCATCCTTGAATAGTTTCTTCCTGGAGGAGGACCATGTGTTTCTGACGGAGGAATTTGTCCTTCGACCCCAAGCACCTGGGTCCTTATTGGCGGATCAGCGACTCTTTCCTCATCTGAAGAGAGACTGGCGGTATGGCCATCGCTTGGACAATCCATCGTATCTCTTGGAGGAGTTCATGCCACCCTGCCTCTCCTAGTGGGAGGTCTACCTCTTTGCCTTGGGGCAGGCATGCCAATTGCAGTAGCGTTGGTTCTTGCGGACCTTCTTGTTCTTGCCATTACTGAAGAGAACGGAACTTTTCGTAAGGATTCCCACAGACGGCGCCAAAATGTTGAGGGTAAAATTCCCCCAATCACTTAATGAATTTTCCTTGATTTCCTTCACTCTAAGTACCTAGACCACCTTCGAGTAAGAACCACCTTGCTTGCAAGAACCAAAGAGTAAGAGCCCGTAAGAACCGTCATACAGATAAGAGGCGATGCGTGAGAACCTGCACAAGTAGCTTGAAAGGGGGGGGGGGGGTTAGGACCCGGTTTGCCAAGCGTCAAACCGGTTAGAGACTTTACTCGAGAGAGACTGAAGATCTGCTCTGTATAATGTTCGGGATTAGCTTATGTCGGATGACTTACCTTAACATGGGGAAGTGTGCCATATTTAGAGGAATTTCTCAAAGAGAAGGACTCCTCTGGATCGTGCCAAGTGTAAGGCCTTGATCGAGCCACCAAGGCTTGTTTAGGCCTATGGCCCAATAATGACACTTAGCCGGTACTATTTTGGGCTTTTAGGGGTAGTTTAGTCATTATCAAGAGAGTTTTAGAGGGTGTGACATAGTCTGCCGTGGGCCAAGGTCCGAAGAGGTTGGTCCGGACGCTTGGTCCGGACCGTATTGGCTGTCTATGGGGAAGTTCCCTAGGTTTGCCCAACTCTTCCGATTCGGACCTTATGGCTCGGACCTCCCTACTCTCTAGTGCCAGTCTACTTGGTTGCTTGTGAGATTGTCATGTTGGGTCCGAATGATCATCCGTATCGGACCTAGATGGGTCGGACCTGCAGACCTAGGGTCGGACCCAGTATCTTTTAAGTACTCTGTCCCTTTTATAGGGAGGGTCGGACCCGGGTGGGTCGGACCTATGGGTTGGATCACTGTGTCTCGGGTCCTTTAGACAATTGGGACGCCTTAGGATTCATTCCAAGGCGCCTATGACGGATTGGACATATTTTCGTATCAACATCGGGCTCAATTTGATCAACAGACTTCCATACAAGAAAATATCAGTGAGACATATATACCAAAATTTTTAATTATCAATGAACATATTGTACCTAACGTGAAATTAATGTAATTATGTATCTTTTTTGTCTTGTTTGATTTTTCTAATGTAAGAAAATAACTCATTACAAATTTGTGGCCCTAGATTATTAAGAATTCATGTACATGTGTGTATATGTGACGGTAAAATTAAATATCAACATATACAATTTGCAAAAGAATGTATACCAAGAGATTTATCCAAATATCATAATGAATTATATTTATAGTGATAAAACCTTGCAAATTCTAATTGGATACTCCACGTTTCTCGCTAGTTTTAACGTCGAATATTTTTACTATTCGCAAATATTTGGTTCTATCAATGTAAAATAAAGTGAACTGTATATGGTTTCTATCAATATATACAAAAATGGAATTTAATTTTGTATTTGGTAATTAAATTTGAGAACTTAATTTATAGTATAAAACATCTTATTTGTCTTATTAATAAAAATACAAAAATGTAAGCCGATTATTTTTGTGTGGGTTATAACGGTCAAGAAATAAAATTAAGAATGCCAACAACTACATTTCTCTGGTAACACCTACTTTAGTAGTTGGCTTTATTAACTGCAAGCAAAAATAACTACGTCGCCAACTACAAAAGTCTATTTGGAACTAAATGAATTGTTTACTAAACCTCATTATTAACATGTAAAACCTATTTTTTCAAAAGAATAAAGAAAATAGTATAAATGTAAGACGGTGGTGTATCTTCTTGATCTAAGTTTTGACTATTTAATTTCTTTTTACGACATATGGTGATAACATAGGAAAATGATTTTTCCATGTACTATTTCCTCCCATGGTCATAAAAGTGGCATAAGATTATATATTTCTGCATACACTATTAATACTTCATATACGGCTGTAGGCAAAATTGATTCCACATAAAAGAGTTAAGATGAAGATTGTTTTATATCAATTGGCAAAAAGTCAAAGAGAAACATTTTTATTCTCCAAGCCCTTTCCAATTAAGAAAAATGGTTGCAAAACTATTAGATTGCACAATGAGTTGGTAATTTGAGTGATGAAACATGTATATACCTAATCAACTAATGAAATATTACTAAATCCAACCCTAAAACAGAAGGTTCAAGAGCAAAGAATTATAAAATTTATATATATAGTAGCAAAATGATTACCTGTTGTTGGACATCAGTGGATGATGTAATCATTTTCTAAATTCTGACACATTTGCTTTTTTTTTTTTTTTTATGTATCTAGGACAATTCGGTTAAATAGTTGAATGGGATCCTACCTGCAAAATATGTCAGGCATAATTATATTAATTTTCTTTAACTACTTTGTCATATGACAAAATTAATATTACTGGATTACTCTTCACTACCATAGCATCTCAAAAACTAAAACCTTTTATATATGTTGATTTATTTAATTCTTTGGTAAAACTTAATTATTCATAAAATCATTTTTTTTTCTATATTTGACATACACAAATATGAAAAAAATTAATACTAAGAAGAATTGACATAAAATTTTTTGGATATTCTTTAATAGGTAAAAGTCAAAAATAAATTACATTCAATGTTTGAATGATTTAGTTTCACTCTTTGTTCACAGAAATATGCACATAAACAACAGATTTCCTTGCACAGGTCAAAGCAAGCTGGTGTAGACCTATGGATGATCGACCAATGGTTGTCGTGTGGAGGAAATTAAAAAGCCTACAGTCAACTATTGGAGTGATGCAGAACCGTTTTTCTGGAATTAATCAGTAAATTGTGGAAGCCCGCACCAAGCTTAGTCTCGCCCAGGATGAATTGATTCGTGATAGGATGAATATCACCTTGATCGAACAGGTGAAATCGGCCATGCAAGACTTACTCCACTGGAATTAAATCGATGAGAAATTAATACAACAGAAGGCTAAGGTCGATTGGTTACGACTAGGGGATGGAAATAATGTATTTTTCCACGCTACTTTGAAGGCAAAAAATCGAAACCTGGGCATTACAAAACAACAAGGGGCGAATGGACAATACATTACAGAGCAGCACGCATTGGAAGAAGAAATCCTTGATTTTTATAACCAACTTGTCGGAGTGTCGGCGCAGCGCATACAGGGACTGCAGATTCAGGAACTTCGGGCAGGAAAGCAGCTTGCGGCCTGTGAGGCTGAATCTCTCATTACCCCTGAGACTAGTGGAGAAATTATTGCGGCACTCAAGGATATAGGGGACTTAAAGGCACCCGGGATTGATGGATACAATGCTAAGTTCTTCAAATCTACTTGGAGTGTAGTCGGGGAAAACACTATACATGCGGTACAGGAATTCTTCTTGCATAATAGGATGTACATGGCGGTCAATTGCAGTGTTGTTACTCAGATACCTAAGATTGCGGATGCGACGAAGGTAAAGGATTTTTGACCTATTTCCTGCTGCACCACTCTATATAAGATTATATCCAAGGTACTAACCAATCGGCTTAGTAAAGTTATAAATTCAGTGATTCACCCAAGTCAAGCCGCTTTTATACCAGGACAACAGATACATAACCACATCCTCTTGGCATATGAGTTACTACGAGGATATAGCAGAAAGGGTGGTACTCCAAGATGCATGCTACAGATGGATTTGCAAAAAACATATGATACAATAGAATGGACAGCTCTAGAGGGTATATTGCGTGAGTTGAGTTTCCCACAGCAGTTTATTCGCTAGATTATGGTTTGCGTTACGACTGTATCATATCGCTATATGGTCAATGGCAAACCTACACGCATTCTTAGAGCTCGTTGTGGGTTACGACAGGGAGATCCATTATCACCTCTATTGTTTGTCTTAGTAATGGAATACATGCATAGGCTAATGCAGGGTTTGACGACGGTGCCGGACTTCAACTTCCATGCAAAGTGCGAGAAACTCCACATAGTTAATTTAACTTTTGCTGATGATCTATTGCTCTTTGCCAGGGGTGATGTACGTTCTGTAGAGTTATTAATGGAGGTTTTTACCGTTTTCTCTAAATCAACAGGATTACGGATAAACCCATCAAAGTGCCAGGCATTTTTTGGAGCCGTCCCGGATGAGATTCAGAATGCGGTTCGGCAGATCACGGGGTTTGGTGCGGGGAGTTTGCCTTTCAATACCTGGGTGTTCCACTCACAAGTAAGAAATTAACGATCTTACAATGCCAACCCTTGATTGATAAAATCGTGGCACACATAAGACATTGGAGTGCGAAAGTCTTGAGCTATGGAGGTCGAGTACAATTGATAAAAAGTGTCCTGTTTGCAGTCACTAACTATTGGCTCCAGTGTTTTCCCCTACCAAAAGGTGTCTTACAAACCATTGAAGCTATGTGTCGATCCTTTCTCTGGTCCAATAGTGATACAGTTACTCGCAAGTTGTCGGTTGCGTGGGAAAAGGTATGTGCACCAAAGAAGCAAGGTGGTCTACTGATTATTGACCTCATGGTTTGGAGCAAAGCTTGCCTAATTAAACTACTCTGGAATCTGTGCAATAAGAAGGACAGTTTATGGGTGAAGTGGATTCATACTTATTACATACCATAAGAGCACATCCTCACATATCCGTTACCCTTAACTAGCTCCTGGATTATGAAGGGTATTATGAAATGTAGACCATTGGTATTAAACAATGGTACATGGGACTGTATGCAAGGTCAACCAACTTTTCATACTGGAGTGATGTTTAAATCCCTACAAGTACCACGACCTGAGGTGGATTGGAAGCAATTAATATTTGGTACTATTTCACGCCTGAGGGCAAGACTGATTACTTGGCTAGCTTGTCATGAACGCCTGGCTACGAAAGAGAGACTACATAGGTTTGGCATGATTGATGATGCCGCATGTGTGTTCTGCCAGCAAGAAGAGACAATTACGCATCTGATGTTTGGCTGCGTGGAGACTAAAGGGATCTGGCAGGTGGTTTTGAACTGGCTACGGTACCAGCACACCCCAGGTACTGGGAATAATGAACTACGGTGGGTGTTACGACATAGCAAAGGGAAGAACAAGAGACACCAGCTACTTAAAGTAGCCTTTCTGGAAACGATCTATGAGGTGTGGAAATACAGGAATAACATTTGTTTTGGGAATGAGACTAGGCATTTATCCATCGCACAACAAATTATTGATGTAGTGATTTATAGAGCTTGGCTGGTGCCTCGGCTACGACCCCATGTTGGGAGTCTAATGATGAATTAGGTCACATAGTTTACTTTCGAATAATCAGGCTGGATAAGGGTCGATCGCCTTTTTCTTTGTATCTGTTTTTGGAGTTTTAATAATATATTCTAATTCCAAAAATATGCACAATTATACTATAATTTTCCTATTTTAGTAATGATGCAAGGAAATGTACATATTGAATATATAAACTTTAAATTGATGAATTTTCCAAGATGAAATTATAGTAATAGTATATTATAATATTTTATTACAATATTTTATGAAGACAATGCACTTGTATTGACATATGTATATAGTGTTTCAGTGGTTCATACTACGATAATTTGAAATGTTACTCGACTGCTTTCGTACAAAAAATGTTGAATACCTTTTAGTTTGTTGGACAACAAGGTTAATAGTCTTTTTAAACTTGCATCATCTCTCGAAAATACCCAAGCAAGTTTTAAGCATGTAATTCTATCGCGCCGTGTGAAGTTTTGCATTTTCCCATTTTTTTAGTCCCACTCAAAGTTTCTCATTTATTTTTGGGAATTAACCTCTATACTCCACTTACTAATACCCTCACAATATACTCATATTTACAATTTTTGCAACGGACTATCTCTTTTTTAGTCAATTTTTATTCATTCTTCATTGAAATAGTACTCTACTTTCCACTAATCAATTATTATTCATCTTTATTGTTTTCTCGTTAAATAATATTCAACCATCCACTTTTCCTTACTTTGTTGATCAAAAGTTAATTTGGAAACTTGGTACTGGAAGGAGTAATTATTATCTATTAGAAAAACTCAAGTAATTTTTTTTTAATAAACCTTGTGTCATGCCCCAAAACCAATTCACTTTGGTGCGACCGGCCGTCTATCGTGAAATGAGCTCACGCCAAGACGAAACCTCCTTTAATCCTCATATGAGCATCTAAAATCCCAAACAAAGTAATTATAAAAATTACAATTCTCCAATACCTAACAACAATTCTAGTAGTACATCCGTCCAGTATCATTTACTAAACATCTGAAAGGGGTGGGTATGGGTCAACCTCATTGACACTTCTACCGGATCGAGTATTTCAAACATAAATATATATACACACATCAATATGTTTACATATCCAAAACCATTTGCATGGAATACTTTTGAAAACAACATCAATTCGTATTTAGCTCAATCAGACAATACACTACGGCCACACAAAATGTGGTGGCACACAGGTCGGCTTTTACATAACAATAACAATGCCCTACCAAAGGGATACTTAACAATGAAAGATCTCCAAAAGTACGACATTCCCTCGAAAGGGCCCAAATAATTCATAGGCATATCTGCTGAGGGGTTGAGCCTCAAACACTAACTAAACTACTACAAATCCCTAATCTAAGATCCGCCTCCAACTTGATGTCTGTCTTGAGAGCTTTGTCCGAGCCAGAGCACCTAAAAGGACTAGGGGGGGGGGGGTTAGAAGAAAGCTAGTTATCAAACCGAGAAGAGACTTTACTCAAGAGAGAGAAGAAAGCTCTCAATGTAGTAGTTATGAGGGAAGTTATGATATGAGTTGACTTATCACTTTATCACTGATGGCCTATCTCTCTGTTCCTTTCTAATGTATGGGACCTTGTGCTATATTTATAGTTATCATGTACTTATGAAGTGGTTCATAAGATGATGCCAAGTGTATGTTCAGGATTTGGACAACAATGCTCCCTTAGCCCATGGCCCAAAAGTATGTGAAAGTCCAATACCATTAGATGGGCCTGGGAGGGTAGAATTGTCCTTTTATCTCTCAGAGTACTATTCTCGCGGATGGGTCCGTGTGAGACCTTTAGAATGACCCGAGCTCTGTCGAGTTGGTCTGTTCCTAGGTAACTCAGTGACGGTCGGAGACACAAGATGCTCGGAAGTATCTTGGAGGTTCCAATTCATACGTTTGGTCTTACTATTCAGGTGGCGTCCGAGTTTATCTCGTCCGGTCCGTTTGGCATCATAGGACTGACAGTGTGCGGTACTTGGTGAGACCATGTGACCACTTGTCAGGTTTGGAAGTCCTACACCTAGTTAGGTCGGACCAGCTGAAAAGGTGTATTGATCACCTGAGCGTACTTGTTGACCCGGAAGGATTTCCTTAAGGCGGACGAGCCAAGGTCGGATAAGTACTGAATTGGCTACTTTGGCCTTGATGCGCTCTAGGACACGCCCTATAGCGCCCTTAACGGATTGGACATATATCCGTATCAACATATGTCCCCCTAGTTTCCAAGTATCTTAGTAGAAGATAGTTGTGGAACTATGAGTAGAAGAACAAGTGTGTTTTAGGAGCGTGTCCGAATCGTTAAATGTGAAGGAGAAAAATTCCTTTTTTGTGCTAAAAATCCGTATCCGTGTTTCAGGAATTTAATATATCTCTCTCCCTCCCACCCCCCCCCCCCTTCTTTCTTTCTACAATCCGGGATAGAAAAAATCCCGGACAGTAGAAGGAAAAGGTATTTGTATCCGAGATATATTGAGATCTGAGTAAGGTTTTAGGATTTAAAGAAGTCTCTTGTGGAAGAGTGTGTCAGAAGCAATCCGTTGAGCTGGATATGTGAAATGGTTAACCTGGGCCGATGAATAGTGATCCAAGAGGCCCAATAAGTCATCCGTCCAGCCCATGAGTGAGGATCCCGAGGTAGTGGAGAATTTCAAAAATAAATTTAATGGGGCGTGATGTAATTTCGCCAAATGTGAACCGATACAACCATTGGATTGAAATGATCATCATATAGGGTTTAAATCCAAGTGATGCGATGCTTCGTCTTCCCCAACTATCCCTCTATAAATAGTACCCTAGATCTGTCATTTTAATAATTTAGCCAAATCAAATCTAGAGCAATCCTAAGCAATCCGAGCAAATAACAAACTTCCTAGTAATCAAAGCTTCCAGTGAGCAATCTAATCTTCCGTGCAAGTCACTCTCGGAGAGCAAGCAAGGCATTGTCGTCCGTCCATCTTTCTCAAGTTACTTTATCAAGTAAGTAAATCTGGCTTTCTCTGAATTTTTGAGTTATCGTTCTTCTTTCTCGGATACATGTATGCTGTGTTGAATTTCCAATCTCGTATGCTGTATAGATAGGATGTTTTTGACCATGTAATGTGCCTTATGTTGAATTTTGGTCACGCTAGTATCGCATGCTTTCCGTATTAAATTAAGGTAGACATGCCTTGTAGATTGGCCCTGTGAATGTGCCATGTATCGTAGGTAATAGCGCCAGTAGGCTTGTTGAGATTCTTATTGCCTTACCACCTATAGTAGATAACAGTGCCAATTGGCACATAGAATTCCCTTGTGGCACTATCTTGCGCGACAGGTTAGGTGCCAGTAGGTAGGAAAAAATGACCCATAGGAACGCCTAATAAAGTAGGATGTCTTCGGACAATTGGACTTAATAAGATACATAAACGAATTCTCGGACGACCACAACATCATTTTCTGACCCGTTTCCTTGTGCCCTACGATGTCCGGGAGCGATAGTCAGAACCAACACGAAGTTCAAGACTATGATGACGGAATAATCCAAAGGTCCGAGTCTATTACGGTAACCTTGTCCGTGTCAAACCACCCGGAGTTGGAGATTCCGCAGAACAGACTTCCTGCGGAGGTATGCAATGTGGACGTTGTGGAGGTCGTCTCTTCTGAAGATTCAGATGCTAGGCATGGGGTCCGTGGCACTGCCACTACTCGGAATGATGTTGTGAGTAGCCCAACCAATGTTGCGAGAACAAAGGTACGAGTCCAATCTCGGACCATCGGCAGTGGTGGCATGCCTGCTGGTGGGAGTGTGCCTCGGATAGAACAGGAAGGCGACACTGGTCGTGAGTCGGATGATGTAGAAATGTTTGAGGCTGGGGAGGAGGACCGTGTTATGATGGAAACAGGTCCGACCAATCCAAGTACATCCGGGAGACACGATGTTAGGAATATCTGTGTAGATTTTGATCAGCAACCTAATGAGTTATCTTAGCTCAGAAAGGTGGTTAGTACTCTTGGTTCACTTGAACACTGTAAAAGAGGAAAATCACTAAGTATGTTAGTCTAGCAAATCTTGTATAGGATGTTAGGTCTCTAAATGTAATTTTTTATATCTTTGAAGAAGACCAAGAAGAAGGCATCCAGCAGGAGAGTTCAACCATTTTTGAAGTTTTGAAGACTGCACAAGATTGCTGAAGACGAAGGTCATCAGATACCTATGTCCAGATATCTTGAATAAACAAGTGTTTTTCAATAAACAAGTTTTGCAAAAGATATCTGAAAACACAAGGTTTCTGAACGAGGAAAAGTGCCCACAGATATCTACACTCAGATACCCTGGATAAAACTATGTTTCTAGGAAACAATGTTTCAACAGGTATCTGAAGATGTGAAGGTCTCTAGAAAGGGACATGCAATGCTTCAGAAAGCAAGCATAGTTCCGTTTGCACTACATGACAAAAATAGTACAATGCAATAAATGCGCAGACAGATACATCTGAACAAAAGAGGAAATCTCTGAAAAGAGACAATGTCTTCTGCAGTACTATTTACAGATATCAATAGTTTGAATTTTTAACTATATATATCAACACTTAGAATGCTTGAACACACGCTGAACACACCAAAAACTTACATCTACGAACTCATTCATTCAAGCATACAAGCATTCAACCTACTTACTCTTTAGCTTATAGTTGCGACTAAGCTCTTGAATTCTAAGTAGCACGAAATTTCTAAGTGTCCTGATCCTTAACAAGCATTGCTATCTGTGAAGGAGTTGAATTAAAAGATCAAGTACTAAGTTTCATTCTCTAGAACATTTAACATAGACTTGGGTCAGTAAAGAACATATCACCACACATTGTGAAGTGTGTTAAGTGATTCTTGTTCTATAGAGTATTCTTACATAACTGAGAAAGTTATAAAGACTACTCACCTGACAAACTACCTTAACCAACACCTGAAACGGCGTGGAGTACAGGAAGTACTTAGTTTGGGAAACTAAGGAATAACTCCAAGGTTACTGAGCATAGGAAGTACTTAGTTTGGGAAACTAAGGAACAACTCAAAGGTTTCTGAGTCCAGGAAGTACTTGGCTGAGAAAGCCTGGGAATAACTCAGGGGGAACACTTGGTTGGGAACCTAGTGTAAAAGGAAATCAAGGGATAGGTTTATTGTAAGGAGAACTCAATATCTATATTAGTGAATTTCAAGTCCTGAGAAAGGGCGAGTGGATTAGTTGAGGGATTATGCCACCCTCATATACCACTATAAAGATCTGTGTTATTTACTTTCTGCAACTTATTACTCACTTTATATATCTTGCTGAGCACGTGCACTTATCACAAAAAAGTCTTCTTCTCTCTGAAATTAAGTATCAGATATCTTCATAGATATCTCAGAAATTGTGTTTATCGACAAAAGTTGTAAAAGACTATTCACCCCCCCCCCTCCTAGTCTTTTCCTTTGCCATTATTTGGACCAAAAGGTGGTATCAGAGCAAGAGGTTCCCAAGCCTTCTGCACAGAACCTAGATCCCAGATAAGTGCCCACTAACCTCTTTTCACCTACACTTGATTTTTCTGTTTAGTGTGTTTTCTGCTGGATGTCTTTAAGTGACGCTCCAATTCTCGAGCCAGAGAATTATGAGAAATGGAAGAACAACATGATGCTCCACCTAGAAGCCATCAGCGATCAGTAATAAAGAATGGCCCCAAAGTCATTCAACAACTCAAGCAGGTCATGGAGGTTTCTAATGGTAGAGACAGAGTTTCCACTGATGAAGAACCAAGTGGTGGTTCCTCACAAACAGGTGCTTCAACCAGTGGAAGACCTACTGGTCAAATTGTTTAAGAGCCAAAGCCCAGAGAGCTCTGGGCAATGGAAGATGCCAAGAGAAATCGACTAGATGGTTAGGCTCGCAATATCATCATACGTTCCACTCCAGAGCACATACAGTGTAAACTGTGGGGTGCAAAAACGACGAAAGTGGCCTGGCAACTGATTGAAGAAATCATGCAAGACCTTTGAAAACAAAGGAAAATAAGTTCGAAGTTTTGAAGCTTAAATTCCAAAACATTAAACAAGGTCCCATAGAGACTCTTGAAGAACTAGATTTCCGATTTACAACACTGATGAGTGAAATGGCTGCACTTGGTGAAAGTGAGAGATACTCTAACTCTGAAAAGGTTAAGACTATCGTGAGAAGCTTGAATCAAAACTGGGAACATACTCAGTATTTTTATTTCAACCAAGGAATGCCAAATATCACTCCAGTAGAACTCTTTTCCCACTTAGCTACTGTCAACTATGAAACTACTCAGAGAGAACAAACAATTCCTGAGAAAGCTCATAATATTGCTTTAGTAACACAAGGTACTTCTGAAAAGAAGGATACCAAGAAAATGACTGAGGAAGATACTCTTGCTGTAAAGCAAATGAGAAAATATGTCAGTCGGGAGATTGAGAGAAGAAAAGCCAAAGAGAAGCTGAAAAAGCATCTAGGCTCAAATTATCACCAGTACAAGAATATGCAGCTGTCAAGCTCGCTGAACAAACCGACTCAGCAAGCATCTAGTACTGACGAATCAGAAATCGGAAACGATATCTGTTTCTATTGTCAGAAACCTGGTGATTTGAAAAGAGAATGCCCTGTTTTCAATAAGATAAAGACAGGTGACAAGAAAGATAGAAGAAACTTCTAGAGAGGTCAGAGAGCTTTGCTCACTGAAGAAAGAAAAAAGATTCAAATCCATCTGGATGCTCTCGATATTGCGTTAGAATCTGAGGAAGAAGACTCAGATGACTCCAAACTACCTTCTCCAGAATTATGTGGCATCACTCATGAATTAGTTGACTTTGGTCAAAAGAAAAGGGAATTATGTGGGGTTGCTGAGGAGATCTATCTAGATTGCTCCAACATTGAGCCTTGCCTAATGGCTGACGAGGTATCCAACATTTCTCAGTTCATAAATTATGAGAGTGATGAGGAAGAAATCAGAGATATAGAATATCTCAGTAGAGAACTTGATCTTTACCAAAGAGAATTTCAAATAGTCCGAACTAGAGCCGACATTTTTGAAGAAGAAATGAATTCTCTTGAGAGGGAAAATTCACAATTACTCAAGATATCTGAGAAAAAGGATGCTGAAAATGCATTTCTCAAACCACAGATATCTGAGATGGAGAAGTTACACAGAAAGGCAATGGATACACTCCAAAAGGAAAATAAAGATCTTCTTTCTGAAAATGAGGAACTCAAGAAGAAAGAACTATCTTTTCAATCCTATGTCAAAGCTAGTGACACTCTTACTGAAGTGTACTATTATTTAAGAGACCCTTCCGAAAAGTGAGGACTTGGGCTGGACACACAAACAAATAACTCTACTACTCTGAATAAGAGTGACGAAAGAATAACGTTTGTTAGTGCTCAGCAAAATGGTTCTCAAATAACCTCTGACATTAATTGAAAGCTAAAGGTTGACAAAGGAAAGGCAGTCGCGATCAAACCTTTGTGGAAAAAAACAAGTCCAAAAGAAAACTATCGGGAATATTTCTGTAAAGAAACATAACACTGAAAAGTGTAATCACATTTCAGAAGAAAATATGTCTCTCAGAAAGGAAAAAATTGCATGAGCAGGCAAATTTTCCAACATCACATTTTCTGGAAAGAAAGACGTTCCAGAGACTAGCAAAGCTGCTGAGAAGAGAACTCAGACAGCACCAGGTGCTCGAAATGGCATTGTCTATAAAGCCATGGGGAAACAACTCGCTCGTGAGTATAAACAAGAGCAAGAACGATGGATGAAAGCCAGGATTGCACATAGCAATCATCAGAAGTGGAAGAAAGAACAGGTTACGACCACTCTGAATGCTAGGGCTAGAAGATGTCTGGCAAGGAAAGCTAAGTTTGCTGAAAAGCAGACTCAACAATCTGACAGTTACTTGAACGCACCACGAGGAGCACCAAGGAACACACCAAGAAGGAAAATAGCTTTAAATTATAATGACACTAATCATTTAATTCCTCCTTATGTTTCAACAAGACAAAAGAATACCGCAAGGAAGTTCATTCAGAAATGGATTCCTACAGGGAGATTCTTTAGTCCAGAAGGTTCCATTGTTGGAATGAGAGCCTAACTCCATGTTTCCTCTGAAGAAGAACCCGAGGTGGCATTTTGATAGTGGATGTGGGAAGCACATGACTGGAGACAAAGCAAATCTGATTAACTACATAAAATGCGATACAGGACCAATTATTAGATTTGCTGGAGGAGATGAAAATCCAACCATAGGTTTTGGGAATCTGAAGTTTGGAGCTCTTATAATCTCTGAAGTACTACATGTAAAGGGATTGAAATATAATCTCCTAAGCATGAGTTAATTGGTAGACAAAGAGTACACTGTAAAGATCAAGTCAAAACTATGCAAAGTAATTGACAATGAGTCAAAGCAGACAATCTTGGTTGTTAAGCGAAAAGGAAATCTTTATGTTGCTGACTGGGCATCTTCCACAACTGAAGAATGTCTCATGGTGAGTCAATCTAGCCACACTGAAGAAAACTGACTATGGCATAAAAGAATGAGTCACTTGAACTTCAGAACTCTGAACAAGCTAGCCAAGAAAGAATTGGTGGTTGGTTTATCCAAAATGGTATATAGAAAAGATGGTATACGCTCAGCTTGCCAAATGGGAAAACAATCCAAAACATCGTTCAAGTCTAAAACTAGACACTCTAGTGAAAGGCCACTGCAAATTTTACATATGGATCTTTTTGAATCCTCTGTAACTAGCTATGAAAGAAAGAAGTATGGTCTGGTTGTTGTTGATGATTATTCAAGATTCACTTGGGTTATATTTCTCAAACATAAATCTGGTACAAGGGTTGAGATACCCAACTTGATGAATAACCTTGAATTCCTGAAAAATGACAAGGTATTTGTAATCAGAACAGACCATGGTACTGAGTTTGTGAACCAGTACATAAAAGAGTTTTGTACCTGCAAAGGTATACAACATCAACTATTTTCAGTAAGGACACCACAACAAAATGGTGTTGCTGAAACAAAGAATAGCACCCTAAAAGAAGCAGCATGAACAATGCTTGCTGACACTGAAATAAGTGAAATGTATTGGGTTGAAGCTGTTAACACAGCCTGCTACACTCAAAATAGATGTTTGATTAACAAATACCATGACAAAACTCCTTATGAACTTTTGATTGGTAGACCCCCTCGTATCAAACATCTAAGGGTGTTCGGTTGCAGATGTTTTGTTCTTAACAATGGAAACGAATACTTGAGAACATTTCAACCAAAAGCAGATGAAGGAGTATTTCTTCGTTATTCTCTGAATAGCAAAGCCTACAGAATCTACAACAAAAGAACGCAAAAGATTGAAGAATCTGTTCATGTAGTCTTCTACGAAGGAAACAAGAAAGTACTCTTGAATGAAGAACTCTCAGATAGGTTCAAAGAACTAATGATTAAAGATTTTGAAGAAGAATCCTCAAAAGGAAACAACTCTGTCATTCATTTATAGTATGAATCTGAGGATGAAAAGCAACCATTGCTTAGTAACAACTAGATGACTCTAAGACATGATGAAGAATTTCCTATGAGAATTCCAGAAATGAAACAGGTTACTGAGAACCTTCATCATGAAGAGATTTCTGAGAATGAGATTCTGAAAATGTCAGATGTCCATGGCATTTCCCATGTGCCAGATACTGCACAAGTATCCTATCAAGATCATATTGATTCACATTCAGATCAAAATGATATTGATCCTACTAGTTCAAAACCCATTATGAAATGGATAAGAGATCATCCTGCCAAGGATGTGATTGGTCCTTTAGACCAAGGAGTTAGAACTAGGGATCAATTGTTGACTCTCTTTATGGATGTTTCATCTCAAATATTGAACCTAAAACTATAGAAGAAGCATTGAAGGATCAAGATTGGATCTCTACAATGCAAGAAGAGTTGGATCAATTTGAGAGAAACAAAGTCTGGAAACTGGTTCCATTTGTTGACGGAATATCTGTAATTGGAACCAAGTGGGTTTTCAGAAATAAAATGAATGAGTCTGGTGAAATAACTAGAAACAAAGCAAGGCTGGTTGCCAAGGGATTCACCCAGACAGAAGGACTAGATTTTGACGAGTCATATGCTCCAGTTGCAAGATTGGACACAATTAGACTATTTCTAGCCTTTGCAGCTCATAACGACTTTAAAGTTTATCAGATGGATGTTAAAAATGCATTCCTAAACGGTGAACTTGCTGAAGAAGTCTATGTTGAACAACCACCAGGCTTTGAGGTTTCCACAGAAAGTAGAATGGTTTATAAGCTTCAGAAAGCTCAGATGGATCAAACAGTTCCGAGAGCATGGTATGATACTTTAGCCAAATACTTGCTGGAAAGTGGCTTCAAGAAAGGAGATGTTGATAAAACACTCTTTACTTT
This sequence comes from Plantago major, assembly GCA_026545765.1. NCBI lineage: Eukaryota > Viridiplantae > Streptophyta > Magnoliopsida > Lamiales > Plantaginaceae > Plantago > Plantago major. Next base: position 58,619,772 of record CM048840.1, on the reverse strand, counting down.
GAACCAATAAGGGAAACTACTTTTAGTTCAAGTACATGTTGATGACATTATATTTGGATCTAAAGACAAGCAACTTTGTGAAGACTTTGCTGAGCTCATGAAAAGTAAATTTGAGATGAGCATGATGGGAGAATTAAACTACTTCCTAGGCTTGCAAGTCAAGCAACTTAATGATGGAATATTCATTAGTCAAACAAAGTATGCAAAGCATATGCTCAACAAGTTTAATCTAAAGCTTTCTGAAAAGAATGCTAAGATACCTATGAGCATTGGAACCAAAATGACCTATACTGAATCTGACAAGAGTGTTGAAGAACACAAGTATAGGAAATTGATTGGGTCTCTACTATACCTCACTCCAAGTAGACCAGATATTCAATATGCAGTTGGAGTGTGTGCTAGATTTCATACAAATCCAATGCAATCACACTACAACATTGCTATGAAAACATTAAGGTATGTAAAGGGTACAGTAGAAGTTGGATTGTGGTATCCAAAAGACAATGGATTGAGTTTAGTTAGCTATTCTGATGCTGACTATGCTGGATCATCGCTTGATAGAAAAATCACCTCAGGAACTTGTCAATTTCTTTGTGCCAGATTAATATCATGGTTCAGCAAGAAACTCAACTCAATTTCCACATCCACCACAGAGGCTGAATATACTGCTGTTGGGTGTTGCGCTTCACATATATTGTGGATACAACAACAACTCAGAGATTATGAGATCAATGAAGAGAAAACACCGATTTTCTGTGACAACACAAGTGCTATTGCCATAACTCAGAATCCTAAATTTCATGCAAGAACAAAGCACATTGATGTCAGACACCACTTCATTAGAGATCATGTTGAAAAAGGCAATATAGAGATACTCAAAATTGGTACTGAATATCAACTTGCAGATATCTTTATAAAGCCTTTGCAAGAAAGCAGGTTCTTAACCTTGAGACATAGTCTTGGGTTAATGGAGCTACCAAAGGAACTGAAACGTTCTAATCTCTGAGACGGAAATTCAGAAAGAAGAGATAAGTTATCTATCTGGAACAGGAATTCAGAATATCAAAGACAAAAGGTGAAAGACATAACAAAAAGATATCTGAGACGGGTACTCAGATATCAAAGGTTAAAGGGTAAAATGGCTATATGAAGATTTCTGAGACAAGTACTCAGATATCTATGAGATCAGAAAGTGAGGGGGAACACAAAAGAGAAATGTGGTACAACTGTATTCAGTCAACTACACCTCTGGTGTTTTGTATCTTTCCATTTATATGTTAAGTTACATACAGTCTCTGAACTGAATACAGTCTCTGAACTGAATACATAAGTTCAAAGACTGTCCCCTAGTCATAGAAAAGAGATGTGATTCAGAAAGCCATACGCCAAATTTCATTAATTGGGCACAATTACAATTACTAATTGTGATCATTGCTGAAGAAGCAATCATAACCCTTGATGAAATGGGCATTTGATCTTAACGGACGAGATTAATTCTCTGTAAAATAGTGGACTGTAAAATCACAAACGTGGCCCACTATGCATTTAATGAAAAATGAATTTTACCCACGCCTATCTTCATTTGCACAGATACATATGTAAATTTGTATGTATATGTCTATTGAGAGTAAGATGCTACATATATAGGATTTTGGCAAAAGAAATCACTTTCGCCTAATCCAACATTCACAATTACACAGAAATAGCAAAAACCTTTCAAAGTTTTCTGCAAATCTCTGTTCTTCACTTAGTTATTCTGCAAAGAATCACTAAACTTAAACCTTAATCTCTTTCCGACTTTCAAAAACTTTCACTATTTAAAGAGATGGTTCCAAAACGTGCTTCTACCCAGAAATCCCAAGCTACTACCTCTGGTACTGTTAAAAAGCAAGCACCAGTGTTAGTTATAACAAGCAAACGGTTGACTGGAGAGTTCAATCCTGATCATTGGACTTCAAATCACAGGATGATTTGGGGTGGTGCCATGATTGAGGAATACCTTGTAGCTGCAATTGAAAACCAGGCTGACAGAAAGTTGGTACTTGATATGCTTGAAAAGGCACAAATCAAGGGCTTTCTATCTGCTCTTCCTAGTGGATTTTCTTCACTGGATGTCCTGGAGTTTTCCAACAACTCCACGATTATTTCCTAAGTCTCTAAAGGCACTGAGACAGTGTCTATCAAGACTAAAGTCCAAGGACAGGAAATCCTGTTGGACGAAACAGCTTTCTGTGAGCTGTTTGAACTTCAAAATCTTGGAAAGGATTTTGAAATTGACACCAAGGATGAAGATCTCCTTGAGGGTGTCAATAAGCTCTACGGTGATGTGTGTGATCTTGCCAAGCCAGACACACCCATCGACTTCAAACTTGACATCGTAACCGGACATCCGCCGTTCACTAGGATGTGTTGGCATGTATCCTTCACATATGCTTTGATGGTCTACAAGGAGGAGCTGACCAGATAAGCCAAGAACGCTGGATGATGATGTTCTTGTTGAATCAACAAAACAAAAGGCTGGAAAACCCTTTTAATTGGGGGAACTACGCCTTCATGAAATTTGTGAAGAAGATACAAGGCTTTGAGCCTAAAATTGTTAAGGTCCTTGCTGAGCCAAAAGCCACAGTAAGCTATGGACAGAGGATATGCTACTTACTGGAGTGCCTTGGCATTGAGCTCAGAGAGATGGCAAACATTGCCAATAGTAACCTACTCTACAAATATGAGTATACAAACATGATGAAAAAGGTTACTGCATCTCAGAAAGGTACCAAGAAATGAAAAACTGATGAGGTATCTGAGGGTTCCGTTGCGACCAAAAAGCCCAGAACTTCACGAAAGAAGTCTACTGGAAAATCAGAAGGCATACCCATTATGGATGTCGACTATCAGATATCTGCCGCCACTGCTGATGAACTCATCAATGAAGGTGAACTCATCAATGCTGCTAAGTCCACAGCTGATGAACTCATCGATGCTGCTAAGACCACTGCTGATGAACTCATCAATGCTAATAAAAGTAGTGAGAAACTTCAAACACTCTCCGCAGAAGCAGCAGAGATTGTTGATAACTCAGTTTCAGATTTCGATGAGGAATCTGAAGATGAGGGGGAAGCAATAATCCCCAAGGTTGCTGAAAGAGAAACTAGTTCAAAGGTTGCTGAAGAAGCAACTGTGTCCAAGGTCACAGGACAAAACACACCATCAGAGAAGGTAACACTTAAGCACATTGAAGATGCTCTGATGAGTGGAAACTTAGTGTTGGAGGATACTGCCATTGCCTCAACACTTAAAAGTCTGTCTCAAGAAGATCTAGATAGGCCCCATACAGCATCACCTTCTTCATCCAGATCAGAATCACCACACCAACCACAACAGCCAATAGTGGATGCTGTTGAGATGATACTTGAGTTACAGCATGAGATACCAGCATCTTTCCTTGCTGAAGAAAATCAGAAAAGAACAGTTCCCCAACTCAATGAGAGGGATCAAACCGAGGCTTCGCCGTAATGATCAACCAGGGGAGGCAACTGAGTTGCACACTCAGGAAAGGTCTGAAGTACCTGAAACTTCAAACAAAGAAGCTGAAATGGAACAACAAGACCAAAGCATAGAAGGGTCACAAGTTCCAAAGACCAATCAGCCTGACACTGCTCAGGTAGCTGAATGGTTTAACTCTCTACTTGTGATATTTTATGTTTATAAATCTTGTTACTTAGAAAAATTTCTTTGTTACAGGCTGAATTAGAAACAAAAGAACAAGAGGAAGTTGCAAAGCTTGCCTCAGAGACTGAGAAGGAGGCTCCCATAGCCTCACCACTTAAGGAACCTGAGCCTGTATTACAAGTGGAAATTAGTTTCCTAAGACATAACTTTTCAGATATCTATTGTACACACTTGACTAACTAAGTGTTTGTTTCTAATAGGCTCCAACTGAGAAGAAAAATGATGAGGCTGAGAAGCCTAACTCAATAGAGAATCAACCAGAGACTCACAAAGTCTTTAAGGAACAAGTATCTGAGCCTTCTATTGAGAAGGCATATATATCTCAATTATCTATATTCTTCACAATGTTACTCTGATCATTTTTCTAAAAACATAACACTTTCTACTCATAGGTTCAAAAAGAAGTAGATGTTGCAGGGGAAATGCCCACTCAATCCCCTCAACCAATGGAAATTGATGAAGCCTCAAAGCCTTCATCACACGAAAACCTTCCAGAGACTGCACAAGTCTCTAAAAGACAAGTATCTGAGCCTCCTACTGTGGAGGTAATTGACATCTCAGATATCTGAAATTGTCTAATGTAGTTTTCTTGCTAAAATTTTCTAAATGTTATGTTTTTAATCTCAAGTTCAAGTAGAAAGAAAGATCACTGAGGATCAGACGTCCAAGTCTCCTCCTCATATCCAGATATCTGAGGCACCTGGAAGCTCAGTAGTCAAGTCATCTAAGCCTGTTACACAGGTAACTCAGATACCTTTCTACTCTAAAACCCAGATTTCTACCATAGTTTTGAAACTAATTCAGAACTCTTTCTTTCAGGCTCAAACAAGTGGCACTAAGGTCCCTGTTGATGAGAATAAGGATCTGCTTCCTTTCTTCAAGGAATACACTTTGCCAAAGCACTTAAAATGCTTCAAGAAATGGTAAAAGCTTCGATACTACGATCTATCTGAGATCATAAAGGTGACTGATCACCCAATAAGGAGAGCAGGAGCCCTTGACTTGGAAAATTATGTCCATGCTATGTTCCCCACTGAACAATACTCTTTTGGAACATTAATGCATAAGGACTTCGTCAAGGAAGTGGCCAGAAAGCTTATTCAAGCTTTCAACCAAGCAGATGGTCAGACCAGAATGCAGATGGCATTCAAGCCTATTTTGCCCCAGACTTTACAGTTCATACCCTCTGAGCAAGAGGATGTAAATGGGCAAATGATCACTATTCCAGAAGTGATCAATCTATTGTCTGAAGATGAATAAGAGAAGGAGACTGATAAGAATGACTATGAAGAACCTCCTTCTGACCATCACAAGGATGAGGATGATAAGAAGGATGATGATGCCCCTGCACCAAGGACAGGAGGGATTGCACAAGGAAATAATACCTCAGTTGCTGAAAAGCACACTGAGAGGACATCACAAAAATCCCCTCCTTCATCTCCTCAGAAATCTACCCATCCATCTCCCCAACAAAAAGACTCTACTGAACAAGTAGTTGAGCACTCTGAGGACAACACTCAGAAAATATTGGATGCACAAGCCAGAGTTGCTTAACTCAAACAACTGTTGGAGGAAGAACAACAGCTAAACCTTCAACTGGAAGAGAAGATAGCTAAATCTAAAGCAAAGCTCCAAAAGATTGAAGATCAAACAATCAAGGAAATGGAAGCTTATGCTGAAATGAAAGAACTCCAGCTTGTTGTTCAGGCAATTGCTGAGGAATTAGATACTAAGCAAGTATCTGAAGACAAGCATGATGCTAAGGCTGCATTACCAAAAGATGTACCATCCTCCTCACTGAAAGGAAAGAAGCCCATCTCTGAGATGGTTGCTGGACTAGAGAACATTGATGAAAATGTCCAAGAGGATGAAGATCACTGGGCTAATGACTCAGATGATGAAGAAGACAAGGCATTAGCAGAACACCGCAATGAACGCTTAGCGGTTTCTCATTTGAAAAGGAAGCTGATTGCTCCTAAAATCTTCAGCAAGCTGCCAAATGTCAACTCCAAAGAATACTTGAACAGATATCAAGTATTGGCTAAATTGAAAAAGGAGTTGTCTTCTCAAGATAAAGCTGCCATTGCATCAGTCCCTGCAGAGATGAAGACATTCACTGAGCTCATCACTCAGAGAACAACCAGTCTGGTCATTGCTCAGAAAGACCTAGGCATGGTTAGGGATGATGACCAAAACTTGGCTGCAAAAGCTTTTGAAGAGGCTAGCTATGCTGCTGGAAAAGCAGATGCTATTCAAGGCCCACTAGCAGAGCTCACTGATAAGGAAACAAGTCTTATCAAACAAAATCAGGAGCTCAAGGCTAATTTTTGGAAAAGTTGGTTGCTTCTTACAACTATCTGCAAGACAACTTTGACTCCCTTTCTGAATCTTTTGTGATTCTTAGTCAGTCAACAATGACTAAGGAGGAAGGATTTCAAGGTGCTCAGAGAGGAAGAGGAAGAGGAAACAAAAGGAAATCTGAACAACGACCTCTCAGAATAAATGAGCCCTCCTCAAGTCAGACTGCTCTACAGATAGTGGCCACCACTCAGCAACTTCCTCTTCACAGAAAAAGATGAAAGGTTGATAGCCTATCTGAGCCCATAGCTGCAAAGCCTTTGGCAGCTAAAACACCCTCTGAAATACCAAGTCGATCCAGGGTGGTTCTTCAAGCAATCCCCCAAGGGAGAATTCAAGACAAAGGAGGAATAGATTGAGAGCTGAAAGAAGAAAAGGTCAACTTCCACTCAGGCCAAAAGAAGCTAGAATTGAGTATGTGAAGACCAACAATGACTCCTCTGTCTACAGGTGCATTAATCAGAAGAATGGCTACTGGATTCTGGAACTCAAGCACTTACTGGTAAATTAAAAATTTCCAGAACCAATCCATAAACAACTCATGGCATGGAGAAAAGACAAGCCAATCTTGATTAACACCAACCACATCAAAGCCTGGTTGGATTTTGAAGTAATCAAGAGAATAGAAGCCATGAAGAAGGACCTCTCTGATGATTGTCCTTATGGAAAGCCAAATGATGTGCACAAAATTCTGAACATCACTGGAACAGGCACAAGAGAAAGACTTGCTGTGGAACCCTATGAGTCCTTGTACATGACTGAAGATCAATACAAGGGTGACATTAGATATCTGAGGATCATATTTGAATACTTCAAGCTATCAGATATCAGAATTGAGCATGCCTGGAAATGGGGAAAGTATCTGTGGGTCAAACACTTTGCCAAGAAGAATCCCACCAAAACCTACAAAGAAGTATGTGATTTTGCCAGAAATACTGAGATGATAGTCAGGACCTTGCTCTATGACTACTCAGTTGATATCAAAAGGTTTGGGGATAGGGAATTCGCTAACTGATCCAAAGATCTGCTGAGTGAAGACTTGAAGATTTTGAAGACTTGAAGACTAGTAAATCAGAATGTTTACTTGGAGCTTGGTTACTCCTGTTGTTCTGATTTAACTAAGTATTTTCTTTTGTATCTTGCTGACTGAGCTGTAATGTGTTTTATTTGTAAAAGTTATCTGTAAACTTTACTTGAACATATCTGATGAACCTACTCTCAGATATCAATCTATAAAAAGATAACTTGTCAGCAAAGATCACACCTTGTGATTTGGTTGATGTTTACTTTCTGCACTTAATTAAAATGAATTGAAAAGATCATAAGAAATGATGAAGTGTTAGATTTTTCCCTCTTCCAAGTTGTAATAGGTTTTAAAGATAGTCATCATTGACTGATCAAAAAGGGGAAAATTTGTTAGGAATATCTGTTTAGATTTTGATCAGCAACCTAATGACTTATCTTAGCTCAGAAAGGTGGTTAGTACTCTTGGTTCACTTGAACACTGTAAAAGAGGAAAATCACTAAGTATGTTAGTCTAGCAAATCTTGTATAGGATGTTAGGTCTCTAAATGTAATTTTTTATATCTTTGGAGAAGTTCAAGAAGAAGGCATGCATCAGGAGAGTTCAACCATTTTTGAAGTTTTGAAGACTGAACAAGATTGCTGAAGACGAAGGTAGATACCTATGTCCAGATATCTTGAATAAACAAGTGTTTTTCAATAAACAAGTTTTGCAAAAGATATCTGACAACACAAGGTTTCTGAACGAGGAAAAGTGCCCACAGATATCTACACTCAGATACCCTGGATAAAACTATGTTTCTATGAAACAATGTTCCAACAGGTATCTGAAGATGTGAAGGTCTCTGGAAAGGGATATGCAATGCTTCAGAAAGCATGCATAGTTCCGTTGGCACTACAGGAGAAAAATAGTACAATGCAATAAATGCGCAGACAGAGACATCTAAACAAAAGAGGAAATCTCTGAAAAGAGACAACGTCTGCTGCATTACTATTTACATATATCAATAGTTTAAATTTCATTAAGCCTAACGGATACTATTCAAATGGCATGATTTTCAACTATAAATATCAACACTTAGAATGCTTGAACACACAGTGAACACACCAAGAACTTACATCTACGAACTCATTCATTCAAGCATACAAGCATTCAACCTACTAACTCTTTAGCTTACAGTTGCGACTAAGCTCTTGAATTCTAAGTAGCACAAAATTTCTAAGTGTCCTGATCCTTAACAAGCATTGCTATCTGTGAAGGAGTTGAATCAAATGATCAAGTATCTAAGTTTCATTCTCTAGAACATTTAACATAGACCTGGGTCAGTAAAGAACATATCACCATACATTGTGAAGTGTGTTAAGTGATTCTTGTTCTATAGAGTATTCTTACATAACTGAGAAAGTTATAAAGACTACTCACCTGACAAACTACCTTAACCAACATCTTAAACGGCGTGGAGTACAGGAAGTACTTTGTTTGGGAAACTAAGGAATAACTCCAAGGTTACTGAGCAAAGGAAGTACTTAATTTGGGAAACTAAGGAACAACTCAAAGGTTTCTGAGTACAGGATGTACTTGGCTGAGAAAGCCAGGGAATAACTTAGGGGGAACACTTGGTTGGGAACCTAGTGTAAAAGGAAATCAAGGGATAGGTTTATTGTAAGGAGAACTCAATATCTATCTTAGTGAATTTCAAGTCCTGAGAAAGGGTGAGTGGATTAGTTGAGTGATTACGCCACCCTCAGATACCACTATAAAGATCTGTGTTATTTACTTTTTGCAACTTATTACTTGCTTTATTTATCTTGATGAGCACGTGCACTTATCACAAAAAGGTCTTCCGCTCTCTGAAATTAAGTATCAGATATCTTCACAGATATCTGAGAAATTGTGTTTATCGACAAAAGTTGTAAAAGACTATTCAACCCCCCCCCCCCTATAGTCATTTCCTTTGCCGTTATCTGGACCAAAACACGAAGTTGGAGAAGAAGATCAAGAAGGAGAAGAAGCGGAAGAGGAAGATGACGAGGAGAAAGAGGAGGAAGCCTCCCAAGCTGCCCGTCCGCGGAGACGCTCTGGCCGGAACAATCACCGGATTGTTTTGCACCCTAGAGTGCCCGCTCAACCTAATCCGCCACTGGCTGCGGGTCGCGGTGCGGACAAAATTCGCTCGTCCTGCGTCTGCTGTCATAATCGCGGACCCATATGGTGAACTTAACGTGGCTGGTTTGCTTCCCAAATGTCCGTCCAAGGTGAAACCTGAAGATATTCCGGAGTGGAGGCAGAAGTGGGAAATTCTCGAGTCCGTCGAAATTATGGTTCCAGAGCCAGAGCACGCCTTCTATAATTCGCCAGCTGGCTATATGTGCGTGCATGAAGCGGCTTTCTCCTGTGGATGGAAGATTCCCATCGCGTCCGAGTTTAAGCATATCCGGAATCACATCGGGATTGGTCCGAGCCAGGTTATCCCCAAATCTTTGGGAAACCTTATCTGTTTTGCGGTCTTCTATGCGAAGAAGGGGCAAAGTGTAAACTTTGAGAACTTCCGGCAGTTGTTCATTGTAACTTTCAGTCCGGGGAATCCCCTCTTCTATACGTTTGTAAATAGGAAGTTGTACAACTTCATTCCCGATCCCATTTCCTCGCTCGGATCGAAATGGTGGAAAAATACATCTTCGTGCGGATTGCTTTGAAGCCTGGAGAGTCTGCGACGAGACAAGAGCAGTGGGGGTTGCCCACAAAGTTTTTAAGGGAGAGTATTCCGGATTGGTGCCCTCTTCCCAAAAATGTGGCTCCGTGGGTGGCGGAAATCCACAAGAAAAACTATCCACCAACGTATCAGTTTCACGGATTGATCAGTCAGCCGTTGACTTATTTATGCGGACTGACTGATGTCGTTGAGGTCGGAGGGAAGACCGACTTTTGTAAGGATTCTTATTTATTCGAATACATCATGTCGACCCTCCGAGAGAAGAAGAAGCGGCAGAGGGAGCAACAAGCCCTTGAGCTTGCCACTGGCTACAGGGCCAAACTTATAAACACTTCCGCCGGTCTGTTTATAGCGGATCCTAAAAATGCAGACCTGTTTGCTGCGGAGGAGGAAAGGAGGAAGAAGGCGGGTGAGGATCCGCAAACCTTGGAGGTGCCTAACAAAGAAAAAGCTCCCGCTACCCGGACTGTTGTTGCTCCGAGGCCGCCAACTTCAACTGCTCCGAGGACCTCTGGGCCTGGGGGTTCTGCTGCATCCGCACCTCCTCGGGTCGTGCTGATGCGGGATGCCATTGTTTCTGGCAGAAAAAGGAACGCAACCTCGGATGCCTCTCATGCATCGAAGAAGTAGCTTTTCTCCGCCGTCCTGCCATTATCCGACCAAGCGGAGTATGAACGGAGTTGTGGGCTCCCTGAGGTTGAAAGAGTCGGAGAGATCCACGAGTTGCATCAGAGGATAAGTGATTTCCTTATGTTCATGGTTTCTTAATGATATTTAAGAATACACCTTGTAATTACTCAGATTTATTGTAGCTCGGATGCATGATCAGGGCTATGCAGTGGAATGCCAGTGAACGGGCCACCATTGAAGAGGATCTGCACAAGGCGGTGGCTGCAGTGGCGGAGGAGGCGGACAAGGTCAAGTAGGTGGAGGCCAAATCGAAGAAGAAGGATATGGTCATCACCAAGCTGAAGGCCAATTGGGACCAGACCAAGGCGGACTTGGAGTGGCAGGAGCACTTCAATGATGGCCAATGAAGTTGTTCCTAGAGTCAAAGGATGCGCTCCTTGAAGATCTCCAGTTCGCTCGGCTCCAAGCTATGAAGGACTTCATGAAGTCAGACTCGTTCAAGTTCTTCATGGCGGACAAAGCCGATGCTCTCCGTCTGGAGGGGTTCTCATCCGCCATCGGCCAATTGCAAGCGAAGGGGTTGGTTCCTCCGAACTTTGATTGGAAGAAGGAAGGATTGGATCCGTTCGCGGACGATAGTGCAGTGGAGATTCCAGTGGAGGTCGATCTGGATGAGCGGTTGGCGGCATGTGAGTTCACAGAGGTGGTCACCGATGAAGGTGATATTGAGATTAACGGCGGACCTTTTCTTCCTGAATGTGTTCCGAAGGCTCTGGGGAAGGTCTACTTCAGGCATTTGAAGAACTACTTAAACTTCTTGAAGAACTGGTACTTTATGCCCTCCCGGATCGTTGGCCGTGACGCGGACTATAACCAGTTTGAGAGCATAAAGGCCTCCTTCGATACTATTGATGAGTCGCGCGCGGATGCCTTAACTGCCAATCCGTCCACCACCAATCCACCTGGAACTAATGAAGCCGGTCCAAGCCAGCCTCCTCCTCAATGAGAAGTCCGGGGTATGCCCCCGTAGAAATTATTTTCCCTTCTTTGATGGAAGCCTCCTTTGATGGCACGGATCTGTTGCCACGTACATTGATTTTCCCTTCTCGGCCTGTAATAGTAATGCCAGTGCAATATCATTTTTTCTGATATGTCAATGCTTTATTTTCTATACTTCCTTGATCCGTCATAATATGCCAGTTTTATTAAATTGTATAAATATACAACTCTTGCAAACTCGGATTACTTTCTTCGACTTGCAAGTTAGGTAAAAAAGTATCAACTTGCTATTTCTCGGACCACTTGGTAGATAGACACTGGGCAATTTCCCTAAAATGCGTCGCACGGATAGGTCAGTGAGTCTATGCTCGGACACTTTTATAGATAGTTACGAGAGTTCAAAAACATGGGCTCAATATGATCAGATGGGATAAGCACAAATGATCCAATACTGCTTGGCCCATACAGATGGCCCAAGCCCATCGTAGACGTCAATCTTCTTACGTGGCGGACGCAGATTGGTTCGTTCTATCTATAAATACCCGAGTTCTCCACTGCATTGATCGTACAATTCCGATTCTAATCTCCATTATGCTGGAAATTTCTTTCTTCTTTCTTAAACTCGAACTCATCTGGCAGTTTGCGCCTAGTGGCCTCAATAGGAAGATGATTTCTTGACTAGTCTCCCCCTCAAGACTCCCGTCCACTCTTAAATCGGTACATGTTGTCTTGAGTTTGAGAGTGGCATGGGTCTAAAGGGATGGATTGCTCAAGATCTGTTGCTAGGAAACATAGATCTTGGAAAATGTTCCGATCTGAGGAGTAAACCGACGGACGATCCCATCGGTCGTATGCATGATCCACCCGGTAGGAGCTTGTCCTGTCCGAGGAGCTGCTGGCGGGTGGGTCGTGATACGATCAATGTGTCAGATCCGTGTTTGGATTCGAACGAATGGGTGTTTTGAAGGATCTTAATGTCCGTAGACTGATTCTTGATTTTTCCGTGTTACAGGTACATCCCACTACTCATTGTTTATGGAAAGTTTGATGCTATTGGGGTGCCGAGGGTCACTTTGCTTGAGAGATCCCCCGGTGAAGTGATGGCATATCTCGGAGAATATGACAGACTTTTCCGTTGTAGTGTAGATGTTATATGGATCCGAATAGATATATCGGATCGTAACATGTACAAAGGGAATTATGTGCATTTTTTATCACTGTACAAACAGGATTGTTGTCAGAGTCTCTTTGCCATGTAAATAATCAAATTTCGTTTGGAGTCAAAAGATGAAATTTTTATTGATTTGTTATAAATTCAATTACAACTTGTGGGCTACATGGCCAATGACAAAAGAGTAACAAAAGTATAACTGACGGAGTTCCGCGTAATAAACCCTAAGCGTAGAACTTTTGAAGGTTCTTAGCATTCAAGGTACGCTTGAGTGGGCATCCGTGCTCATCTTCCAACTCATAACTCCCATTCACTCTAGCTCCGATGATCTTGTAAGGTCCTTCCCACTTGGGTTTGAGTTTCCCAACACTGCTCAAGATGTCAGCTCTGCGGAGCACCGCCAAGAAGATATGCGGATTGGCCACCATCTTGGCCACCCGTCTAAACAGACCAAGATCCGTCATCTTGGCCACCATTATTGAGAAAAAGTTGGATGTTCAATGGCCAAAGCCATCTCACAATAATCGGAAGAGCAAGAATGCAAAAGGGTATTGCAAGTTTCATAAGAGCCATGGTCATGAGACGGACGATTGCATTCAACTGAAAAATGAGGTTGAGAACTTAATAAGAGAGGGAAAGTTGAAGGAGCACGTTCATATGGACGAACCTTCTAGGCATGATAGGACGGAGCGGAGGAGGGAAGACAGAACAGCAAAACCGCAACCATGTCTGCTATCCCTGCCCCCTCCACCAACCAATCATCCATCTCTGACAGATCATCACCAGTACAAGTATGATGATGATATTGAAATGGGGAATCTTCCATACAGTGGAGTGATCAACACCATAGCAGGAGGTCCGACTGGTGGCGATAGCAGGAACGCAAGAGAACGGACGGCTCAGAATCTGCGGAACAATGATAGATCCTATGCTGCTCCGGCAATCCGTGGAACCAACACTATATCCTTTGATGACAGTGAGATTCCACCTCCTACGGAAGGAGGAGAGGACATAGATGATCCGGATGTTCCTCTGGTGGTTTCCTTAACCATAGAAACTTATCGAGTAAACAAGATCCTGGTAGATACATGGAGTTCCTCGAACATCATCGCTAAAAGAACAATCGATCAGATGAATCTGGGAAGAATTCAATATGAGAGAGCCAATACCTCCATATTAGGGTTCGGAGGAGGAACTGTCCGTCCTTTAGGAAGCATCATGCTTCATGTATCGTTGGGAACACATCTCGCGACGGTGACACAGCTAGTCCGTTTTGTAGTGGTGGATCGGACCTTTGATTACAATGCCATCTTTGGTCGTCCGGGGCTCAATCAGTTTCGAGCTATATCTTCTACCCTCCATAACAGAATGAAATTTCCAACTCCCTGCGGGATTGGAGAAGAAGTAGGAAACATCCGAGAACCTTAGGAGTGTTACATCATGTCTACCAGGAGTGCATCCGCTCCTGTGTTAGAAGTCTCTTTGACTTTCGATCCGCAGATTGTTCTCCCTCCGAAAAAGTAGAATCCCAACATTGGAATAGAGTGTCAGAAGGATAAGTTTCCCAAAACTGCACGGATCGAGCCTTATGAAACTCTCAAGGATGTTGAACTTGTCGTTGGAAGCCCGGACAAGAAGACTAGAATCGGAACGGAGATGAATGCAGAAGTAGAGATGAAGCTCATCGCTTGTCTCCGAGATAACAGGGATGTCTTCGCTTGGAGTACTGACGATCTCAAGGGGATAGATCCAAGGGTCACCGTTCACCGTCTGAACATGGACCCATCTATTAAGTATATCCACCAGAAAAGAAAAGATTTTGGTCCAATTGAGGATGCCATCATAGCTGCGGAAGTCGACCGGCTCATGAAGGCCGGACACATTGAAGAAGTTCGGTATTTCGATTGGGTTTGCAACGTTGTCTTAGTTGAGAAATCACCGGGAAAATGGCAGATGAGAAATGATTTCACAAGGTTGAATAAGTTTTGCCCAAAGGATCCATACCCGCTAACACGGATAGACCAATTGGTTGACTCCACAGCCGGATGTGCATTACTGAGTTTCATGGACGCGTATCAAGGCTTTTACCAATCCGGAAAAGTGCACCTTCGGAGTAAAGGGCGGAAATTTTTTAGGCTACATGGTCACATAAAGGGGAATAAGTGCTAATCCTGAGAAGATAAAAGCCATCCTAGACCTGCCCCAACCGAAGAACATCAATGAGGTTTCATGTTCTTAAGTCGTTTTATTTCGCGATCCGCGGAGAAGAATCTTCCATTCTTCAAAATCCTCCGGAAAGGAGAGAACTTTGAGTGGACTGCGGAATGTTCCGAGGCTTTTGAAAACTTGAAAAAGTACCTCCATTCCCCTCCACATGCTCTCCAAACCCGTAGAAGGAGAACCACTCTACCTCTACCTAGCCGTTACAGAAGAGGCAATGAGTTCCGTGTTAGTACGGATCCAGGCTAATGATCACATGCCAATTTACTATCTTAGTAAAGCCCTTGGTGGGGCGGAGATAAAATACGTAAAGATTGAGAAATTTGCATATGCTTTGGTTTACACCGCAAGGTGGTTAAAACTCTATTTTAAATCCCATAAGATAGTGGTCCTAACTACGGAACCTTTGAAACAGGTCCTTGGATAGCCTGACCAATCCGGATAACTCTCTAAGTGGGCAATTGAGCTGAGCGAATACGACATTAGCTATCATGCTCCGACAGCCAAGAAAGCTCAAGTTATTGCTGACTTCGTAGCGGAGTACCCTGAAGTAGAGGCAGGGAAAGTCTCGGATAAGCAGGCGTTTGAGTGCTTGATTACCAAGCAGATCGAACATAAGTCAGTTCCATCAAAGATCAACTCGGACAACTTTGAAGATGCTCAATTCATCAATTAATCTTGGACTCCATCATGGGAGGAAACTCGGGTCAACCGCATGTTCCTCCTTGATAATATCTCAAAAACTGATAACTCGGACCAGGACACTCAGAAAGAGGAGGAACAAAGGTTAAAAATTCAAGAGCCCATAAAAGATCCCCAAGCCAAGGAACAACCCACCGATGTTTGGACATTGGAAGTGGATGGTTCATCCACCGGAAAAGTGGGAGGCATTGGAATCTACCTTAAAAGCCCTGATGGGGCGGAACTCGACTATGAAATATCCTTGGACTTCAAGGTTATGAACAATGAAGCTGAATATGATGCACTGTTGGTCGGACTACGTATAGCCAAGTCTCTTCAAGTCCGGAAACTCAAAGCTTACACGGATTCAAAGTTGGTTGAAGCCCAGTTTTTTGGTGATTTCGCCACAAAAGGCCCAACAATGATAAAGTATCTTGAGCTACTAAAGCAGGAAGTAAGTCTCTTTGAGGAGTTTACCCTGGAGAAATTCGATAGGGAATGGAATGAAAGAGCGGACACTCTGGCAAAATATGCGTCCGCAACAGCTGCCGTGGACACAAGAAGAGTCATTCTACTCACATTCAGGAACTCATCCGTCATGAGCCCTACTCCGACCATTGTGGTCATTGGAACAGGAAGAAACTGGATGACTGATATCTTTAATTACCTCAAGGACGGATCATTACCGGTTGATCCGAAGGAGTCAAGGAGCGTACAGTGCCGAGCAAACATGTATTTCATACTTGGAGAGGATTTGTATAAGAAATAATTCACTGGAACCCATATGAGATGTTTGGATCCACAAGAGGCAAGGACGGTGCTTGAAGAAATTCACAGTGGAAGCTGCGGAAGTCATTCTGGTGGGCAGACTCTTGCTCAAAAGATCCTCCGACAAGGTTACTATTGGCCTACCATTCACAAGGATTCCGCGAGCTTTGCCCGGAATTGTCCTGATTGTCAGTATTATGCAAACATCCCCCATCGTCCGACACACCCAATGATTCCGTCAATAATCGCATGTCTATTTGATCAGTGGGGCATTGATATTGTCGAACCTTTCCCGAGAGGCACTCAACAGAAGAAGTTCTTAATTGTAGCTGTGGAATATTTCACCAAATGGGTAGAGGCAGAGGCCGTTGCCACTATCACTGAAAGCCATATGCGGACCTTCATTTGGAAGAACATCATCTGTCACTTTGGCTTACCGAGAATCCTTGTCCCGGATAATGGTGCGCAATTTTTGGGCAGCAGACTTAAGGAGTGGTTGGCTTCCTCCAAAATTGAGCAACGTTTCACATCTGTCGGATATCCGCAGGCTAATGGACAAGCTGAATCCACGAACAAAAGAATTATCAAGATCTTGTAGAAGCGACAAAGGACCTCTTAGGATAGTTGGGCGGATGACCTAGATGGTGTACTCTGGGCTCATCTCACCATAGCACGGACTGCAACTAGGGAGACCCCTTTTGCTCTAGTTTATGGCACGGAAGCAGTCATACCAGCGGAGATTGCGGTCGAAACAATGAGGATCCAAGAGTTTCATGATTCCGCCAATCAGGAAGCTCGGATCTGTGACCTAGACATGCTAGATCATAAGAGGACCGAGGCATTGGCTAATATCCATAGATATCAAGCAACTGCAGCCCAGGCCTACAACAAGAATATTCAAGCTAAAGATTTACAGGTCGGAGACCTAGTCCCTGTTGAAACCTTTATCATTGTATTCCTTCTTCGGATCGAACTTTCGATGGCGTTACTCCTGCTTCATTGGCTCTTTTCCTTTCTTGGATCCAGCTCTCACTAGAACATTCCTTCGGTACTCCTCTCCATACATCACCTCTTCACAAATATCATCGAAATGTTTTTCACTTCTCACTTCCTGGCTAGAGAGTTTCCTGCGGAGTTCTCCGTTGTAAGTATTAGCATACAGGTGGCGGACCCGTTCTTTAATACTGTGAGACTCAACTCGGAGTACCTCCGCATTGAAGTGATCTAGGAAAGTCCCGGTTCTCTTTGTATAACTTCCGCCAGGTGCTCCACAGTCCGTTTCCTTCTTTTCAATTTTCCACATCATCTCAGGAACTTGGAAGAGAGGTCCGCATAGGATCTTACTGACTTGTTTGGCAATGCAGTTTACCAATCCATGGCTAATCCGAAGAGAGTGGATGAGAAAGTGAGAGATTTTGTATTATCACTCATCCCTATGAAATCCATCTTGCTGTTGTACCTTGTCAAGTGGCCAACAGGACAAGTATCTCCGTAATAGTATTCCAAGTTTGGAGTCACATATTTCAAGTTCTTGTTTCTTTCCTTTTATTTCATGATATCATCACATAAAGGATTTGGTGCACTAGTAGTTATCTGCTCATGATCTTTCACCAAGCGTCCGAGATTGAGAATCTGAGCTTCCAAGGCCTTTTGTTGGGCATAGATTTCTTCTGCATTCATCATCTCTCCCGTCATTGGATGAACTGCTACATCCACGGGGAGTTCCTCTAAGTGGACCACAGGAATGGTTTCTGCTACATGATCTCTAGCCCGCGGAGGTACTAGTTGCGGAGCTCTAGGCTGCCTGTTTCCGTCTTCTTGATATGCTCTCTGCCGATTCGGACTTCCTTCTCGTCGAACCTAGGAAGCAGAGGCTCTCCTATCTAGGAGATTCCGCAAGTCCTCCAATGGTAGCTGATTCCCCAACCTCTGCTGGATCGGACGCTATTCGTTCCTTCATAGAGAGGGCTCTGCTTGCCGCGGATTAGCCACTGGCAAAGTGACTTGTTGGGGTTGGACATTGTTAGACCCAAGATAACCTTGGATTATCGTAAGAAGTCGACCAAATTGATTCTCACTTAATCCAAAATCACTAGTGCGGACTATACGACCATGGTAAAATGCTGACCTAGAGGAGGACCTTGTGTTCCTGCCGGAGGAACTTGCACGGCCTCCACTCCGTGATTCTGTGGTGCAGCATTCTCAGGAACATCACAGACTCTTCTGGGTGGAACATCTCTTCCTTCATCGGAGGATGGGCTTGCTGTGTGACCATCGCTCGGATATCTCCTTCCCTCAGTGTTCCTTCCCGCTGCAATGGCTGTCCGCCCTCTGTTGGGTGGACGTCCGCAGGGACGGCGTGGTGGAGTTCCAACACCAGCAGTACTGTTCCATGCTGCCCTTCTTGTTCTTGTCATCCGCTCGATTGAAACACTGAACCTTTTGTAAGGTTTCCCACATACGGCCAAATGCTGAGGGGTTGAGCCTCAAACACTAATTAAATTACTTCAAATCCCTAATCTAAGATCCGCCTCCAACTTGATGTCCGTCCTGAGAGCTTTGTCCGAGCCAGAGCACCTGAAAGGACAAAGTGGGGGGGGGGGGTTAGAAGGGTAACCCGGTTTGCTAGTTGTCAAACCCGAAAGAGACTTTACTCGAGAGAGAGAGAAGAAAGTTCTCAATGTAGTAGTTATGAGGGAAGTTATGATATGAGTTGACTTATCACTTTATCACTTATGGCTTATCTCTCTCTTCCTTTCTAATGTACGGGACCTTGTGCTATATTTATAGTTATCATGTACTTATGAAGTGGTTCATAAGATGATGCCAAGTGTATGCTCAGGATTTGGACAACAATGCTCCCTTAGCCCATGGCCCAACAGTATGTGAAAGTCCAACACCATTAGATGGGCCTGGGAGGGTAGATTGGTCCTTTTACCTCTCAGAGTACTATTCTCGCTAATGGGTCCGTGTGACACCTTTAGAATGACCCGAGCTCTGTTGAGTTGGTCTGTTCCTAGGTAACTCGGTGACGGTCCGAGACACAAGTTGCTCGGAAATATCTCGGAGGTTCCAATTCATACGTTTGGTCGTCCGAGTTTATTTCGTCCGGTACGTTTGGCATCCTAGGACTGACAGTGTGCGGTACTTGGTGAGACCATGTGACCTCTTGTCAGGTTTGGAAGTCGTACACCTAGCTAGGTCGGACCAGCTGAAAAGGTGTATTGACCTGAGCGTACTTGTTGACCCGGAATGATTTCCTTAAGGCGGACTAGCCAACGTCGGATAAGTACTGAATTAGCTTCTTTGGCCTTAATGCGCTCTAGGACACGCTCAATGGCGCTCTTAACGGATTGGACATATATCCGTATCAACAATATCGATGAGCCCAACCAATATTTCGATTACGGTTTACTGCGAATTAATCATCTGTTTACATTCAATCTGTTCGCTGTCTGCACGTGAAATCAAAACGATACTTGTTTGTTCCTAAGCTAAGTATCCGTGGAGAAAGACATCCCGAGTTAACTTACTACTATTGCTGTCAGTTTTTGAGCTTCCGACTAGTACAAATTTAAACTTTGATTGCAATTGAGAATTACAGGTACTACAACGCATTCAAATTTCAAGAGCACATCAGAGATCATGAAGAAACCCTTGGAGTAAGGGGAGACTGATGAGAATACCCTTGGGGGAGTCGGGGGTACTTAGCTTGGAAGCTAAACATTCATCAATTATAAAGTTGGGAACTTTGGGTTAAGAGGAATTAGCTAAGGATAGCATTGTAGTGTAACTCGCCATTGTCTTAGTAAATTAAAGTCCCTAGAGCAGGGAGATCATGATAAGTTGAATGATTAAGCCACCTCTAGATACCACTATAACCTATAAGTATATATGTTTTTTCAATTTACTTTGAGCATAATATCTATTTAAATTGATTTTCCGTATTTTCACACTGATCATTTGCACTCAGCACGACACTCTAAATAAAAGTCTTCTGCTACTCTACAACGGTCAGCACAGTGTTTAAAAGACTTGTGTATTGAAGAAATTGGAAAAATACATCGATTATTTTAAAGTCTATGCACCCCCACCCCTTCCTCTCTAGACTTTAAACCATGTTGTTACAAGGACCAACAACGACACACCCAAAGACAGTATTATACATGGCTCAGTCCACTGCATTTAATCACTCATTATTTCACACTTTCCCTTTATGAGTAATAGGAAGCTCATGAAGGAATGAAGGGAGTACAATTAAGTTGAATAAAATAAAACACTCAAGACAAATTTCCAAACAATACAATCATCAAAAATATGTATTTTAGGTCGAATTTAAAATTATAAACCAAAATCGAATTAAACTTCGACATAGTAATATGCATCACAATGTGAAAATTGCATGTTAAAGAACGTAAGATCCTTGCAGTATTTTATGAAAAAGGAGACATGTGCAATTAGTCTGACAATAAAGGAGCACGTTGAGGGACTCCCTTCCACCTCCACTTAGCGGGACATTGTTTCTCCATTTGTTCAACTACATCTGTTGGCTGTGAAGAACCAGCTCCATGATATTTAGATTCTATCCTCTTTCTAGTAGCATCCTCAAACTGAAGACAGTATAAAAAAATTATTCGTTGAAAATTATGGGACATTAAATTAAAATAATCTTGTTAACTATGAATGGAAATATAACATATTGAATCTGAACCTTACGATGTATATCGAGGATTCTTTTAAAACATCATTACGTACCTGGCAAGCAATTGAGCAGAAACAAAAATGGTTTGGATCAATTAACTTGCGTTTGCAAACTATGCAAGCTCCTTTTCCTTCAATGAGAAACCCAGAACCCAGATGTGGCAGTGGAGTCAGAGAAACAACCTTTTTCGTGTTGCACCTGTATGTCTACAAGACAACATAACATAGAAAATATCTCATCATATGAAAGAATACATAGAAATGTTTTGGTACCTAGTTTAAGTAAAACATGTAAAAAATTATAAACTAATAGTAAGATGAACTATAGCAAATCCATACTTTGACCAACAAACTACAAACATAAGATAGGTAGCCCAAGAATTACGTAATATGACAACCTAGTTAAATAGTTTTCTTGCTAACAAAGATTATTCTAGAATTTCATTAATATCTTTGTTGGTGCGGAGACAATCTATTATTTATTAATCTGTTAAATACATATCTAAAAAAATTGACGTTTAGTTGGCATGCAATATTGTGTAGGCATCATATTCATACTGAAATTGGAGAAATTCAAACATTTGAAAGACAACATATTAAATGTTGATAAAATCCACTTTCTTGTTGCAACTTTACATTTATTTAAATACATGTATAAATCAAATTTTAGTAAATTACATTCATTCCTTATATTCAAAGTTTATTGATCTTCTAGTTAAAAATAAATAAAAATCGTGCACATATAGTTAACCAAAATTTGTGTAATGAACTGGTGGAAGGGGAAAAACAAATACATGTATCTTGCTGCAATCGAGGTGTCGCTCAATCTCACTTATAGGTACTACATCTTGATATACATGTCTATATATCGTCAGCAGGTCATGTTCTTCATAATTGTCAAACTTGACACAAAACTTGCAAATTGAGGATGAACAAGTGATGCAATACCTGTTTATGTCATTCTTTATATTATCATGGGATTCACATTTCTTGAAGAATGTGTTCCCCAAGAAATATTCCAGCCATTGTGGCACGGTATCGAGCTCGATTTGATCAACAGACTTCCATACAAGAAAATATCAGTGAGACATATATACCAAAAATTTTAATTATCAATGAACATATTGTAGCTAAAGTGAAACTAATGTGATTATGTATCTTTTTTGTCTTGTTTGATTTTTCTAATTTAAGAAAATAACTCATTACAAATTCGTGGCTCCAGATTATTAAGAATTCATGTACATGTGTGTATATGCGACGGTAAAATTAAATATCAACATATACAATTTGCAAAATAATGGATACCAAGAGATTTATCCAAATGTCATGATGAATTATATTTATAGTGATAAAACCTTGCAAATTCTAATTGGATACTCCACATTTCTCACTTGTTTAACGTCAAATATTTGGTTCTATCAATGTAAAATAAAGTGAACTGTATATGGTTTCTATCAATATATACAAAAATGGAATTTAATTTTGTATTTGGTAATTAAATTTGAGAACTTAATTTATAGTTTAAAACATCTTATTTGACTTATTCATAAAAATACAAAAATGTAAGCCGATTATTTTTGTGTGGGTTATATCGGTCATGAAATAAAATTAAGAATGCCAACAACTACATTTCTCTGGTAACACCTACTTTAGTAGTTGACCTTATTAACTGCAAGCAAAAATAACTACGTCGCCAACTACAAAAGTACATTTGGAAATAAATGAATTGTTTACTAAACCTCATTATTAACATGTAAAACCTAATTTTTCAAAATAATAAAGAAAAGAATATAAATGTAAGACGGTGGTGTATCTTGTTGATCTAAGTTTTGACTATTTAATATCTTTTTACGACATATGGTGATAACGTAGGAAAATGGTTTTTCCGTGTACTATTTCCTCCCATGGTCATAAAAGCTGCATAAGATTATATATTTCTCCATACACTATTAATACTTCATATACGGCTGTAGGCAAAATTGATTCCACATAAAAGAGTTAAGATGAAGATTGTTTTATACCAATTGGCAAAAAGTCAAAGAGAAACATTTTTATTCTCCAAGCCCTTTCCAATTACGAAAAATGGTTGCAAAACTATTAGATTGCACAATGAGTTGGTAATTTGAGTGATGAAACATGTATATACCTAAAAAACTAATGAAACTTTACTAAATCCAACCCTAAAACAGAAGGTTCAAGAGCAAAAAGTTATAAAATTTATGTATATAGTAGCAAAATGATTACCTGTTGTTGGACATCAGTGGATGATGTACTCATTTTCTAAATTCTGACACTTTTTCTTTTTTTTTTTTTTTATTCATCTAGTACAATTGGGTTAAATAGTTGAATGGGATCCTACCAGCAAAACATGTCAGACATAATTATATTAATTTCCTTTAACCACTTTGTCATATGACAAAATTAATATTACTGGATTACTCTTCACTACCATAGCATCTCAAAAACTAAAACCTTTTATATATGTTGATTTATTTAATTGTTTGGTAAAACTTAATTATTCATAAAATCATAATTTTGTTTTTGTATATTTGACATACACAAATATGAAAAGATTAATACTAAGAAGAATTGACATAAATTTTTTTGGATATTCTTTAATAGGTAAAAGTCAAACATAAATTACATTCAATATTTGAATGATTTAGTTTCACTCTTTGTTTACAGAAATACTCACAATTATACCATTATTTTCCTATTTTAGTAATGGTGCAAGGAAATGTACTTATTGAATCTATAAACTTTATTACATCTTATTTAAATTGATGAATTTTCCAATATGAAATTATAGTAAGAGTATATTATAATATTTTATTACAATACTTAATGAAGACAATGCACTTGTATTGACATATGTATATAGTGCTTCAGTGGTTGATACTACCATAATTTGAAACGTAACTCAACTGCTTTCATACAAAAAATGTTGAATACCTTTTAGTTTGTTGGACAACAAGGTTAATAGTCTTTTTAAACTTGTATTATCTCTCGAAAATACCCAAGCAAGTTTTAAGCATGTAATTCAATCGCGCCGTCCGAAGTTTTGAATTTTCCCATTTTTTTTAGTCCCACTCAAAGTTTCTCATTTATTTTTGGCAATTAACCTCTATAGTCCACTTACTAATACCCTCACAATATACTCATATTTACAATTTTTGCAACGCACTATCTCTTTTTTAGTCATTTTTTATTCTTTTTTCATTGAAATAGTACGCTACTTTCCACTATCAATTTTTATTCATCTTTATTGTTTTCTCATTAAATAATATTCAACCTTCCATTTTTCCTTACTTTGTTGATCAAAAGTTAATTTGGAAACTTTATACTGGAAGGAGTAAGTATTATCTTTCAGAAACACTCAAGCAATTTTTTATTTAATAAACCTTGTGTCATGCCCCAAAACCAATTCACTTTGGTGCGACCGGCCGTTTATCGTGAGATGAGCTCACGCCAAGACGAAACCTCCTTTAATCCTCAAATACATAAAATTATATTAGAGTGGTACAACGGAGCATCTAAAATCTCAAACAAAGTAATTATAAAAATTACTATTCTCCAATACCTAACAACAATAATTCTAGTAGTACAAGTTATTCACTTCACTAAAATCTCAGAGTATGCAACCAACACAACCAATCTTCACTAAAATCCAGCACCAGTCAACCTGCCACAACTCAGAAGTACATCCGTCCAGTATCATTTACTAAACATCTGAAAGGGGTGGGTATGGGTCAACCTCATTGACACTTGTATCGGATCGAGTATTTCAAACGTACATATATATACACACATCAATACATTTACATATCCAAAACCATTTGCATGGAATACTTTTCAAAACAACGTCAATTTGTATTTAGCTCAATCAGACAATGCACTACGGCCACACAAAACGTGGTGGCACATAGCTCGGCTTTTACATAACAATAACAATGCCCTACCAAAGGGATACTTAACAATGAAAGATCTCCAAAAGCACGACATTCCCTCGAAAGGGCCCAAACAATTCATAGGCATATCGATGAGCCGAACAAATATTTCAATTAGGGTTTATTGCGAATTAATCATCTATTTACATTCAATCTGTGTGTTGTCTGCACGAGAAATCAAAACGATACTTGTTTGTTCCTAAGCTGAGAGTCTGTGGAGGACGACATCCCGAGTTAACATACGGCTATTGCTGTCAGTTTTTGAGCTTCCTACTAATACAAATTTAATCTTTTATTGTAATTGAGAATTATAGGTACTACAACGCATTCAAATTTCAAGAGCACATCAGAGATCATGAAGAAACCCTTGGAGTAAGGGGAGACTAGTGAGAATACCCTTGGGGGAGTCGGGGGTACTTAGCTTGGAAGCTAAACATTCATCAAACACAAAGTTGGGAACTTTGGGTTAAGAGGAATTAGCTAAGGATAGCATTGTAGTGGAACTCGCCATTGTCTTAGTAAATTAAAGTCCCTAGAGCAGGGAGAACAGGATAAGTTGAAGGATTAAGCCACCTCTAGATACCACTATAACCTATCAGTGTATATGTTTTTTCAATTTACTTTGAGCATAATATCTAGTTAAATTGATTTTCCGTATTTTCACACTGATCATTTGTACTCAGCACGACACTCTAAGTAAAAGTCTTCTGCTACTCTATAACTGTCAGCACAGTGTTTCAAAGACTTGTGTATTGAAGAAATTGGAAAAATACATCGATTATTTTAAAGTCTATGCACGCCCACACCTTCCTCTCTAGACTTTAAACCATGTTGTTACATGGACCAGCAATGACACACCGAAAGACAGTATTATAAAAGGCTCAGTCCACTTCATTGATAAAATAACGGGTCTTACATAGACTACATTTAATCACTCATTATTTCACACTTTCCCTTTATGAGTAATAGGAGGCTCATGAAGGAATGAAGGGAGTGCAATTGAGTTGAATAAAATAAAACTCTCAAGACAAATTTCCAAACAATACAATCATCAAAAATATGTATTCAGGGTCGAATTTAAAATTATAAATCAAAATCGAATTAAACTTCGACAATGTAATACGCATCACAATGTGAAAATTGCATGTTAAAGAACAAAAGATCCTTGCAGTATTTTATGAAAAAGGAGACATGTGCAATTAGTCCGTTACATTAAAGGTGCACGTTGAGGGACTCCCTTCCTCCTCCACTTAGCGGGACATTGTTTCTCCATTTGTTCAACTACATCTGTTGGCTGTGAAGAACCAGCTCCATGATATTTAGATTCTATCCTCTTTCCAGTAGCATCCTCAAACTGAAAACAGTATAAAAAAATTATTCGTTGAAAATTATGGGTCATTAAATTAAAATAATCTTGTTAACTATGAATGGAAATATAACATATGGAATCTGAACCTTACGATGTATATCGAGGATTCTTTTAAAACATCATTACATACCTGGCAAGCAATTGAGCAGAAACAAAAATTGTTTGGATCAATTAACTTCCGTTTGCAAACTATGCAAGCTCCTTTTCCTTCAATGAGAAACCCAGATGTGGCAGTGGAGTCAGAGAAACAACCTTTTTCGTGTTGCACCTGTATGTCTACAAGACAACATAACATAGAAAATATCTCATCATATGAAAGAATACATAGAAATGTTTTGGTACCTAGTTTAAGCAAAACATGTAAAAAATTATAAACTAATAGTAAGATGAACTATAGCAAATCCGTACTTTGACCAACAAAGTACAAACATATGGTAGGTAGCCCAAGAATTATGGTAATATGACAACCTAGTTAAATAGTTTTCTTGCTAACAAAGATTATTCTAGAATTTCATTAATATCTTTGTTGGTGCAGAGAAAATCTATTATTTATTATTCTATTAAATACATATCTAAAAAAATTGACGTTTAGTGGCATGCAATATTGTGTAGACATCATGTTCATATTGAAATTGGAGAAATTCAAACATTTTTTTGGAACGAACATTAAACTTTTATTTCCTTCCAATCTGTTAAGTACACGCCGATCCTAGGATCCATGCAAAATATCCAAAATATTCTAAATGACTAGTAGAAACAAGATGAAAAAACGCTACTCTATTAAGCTAACATTAATCGTGCACAATGTGCGCTCAATCGGGGATCAAGCCATGCTCTAGTAACTAAGACTTCAATAATGTTATCCTCAAGATGCGGGTTTACAGGTTTTTTCTGAAAGTAGACAGCGTTCGTCTCCATCCAAACAGCATAAATTGTCTCCGCGAAGGCGCTTTTGAGGAGTTCCAATGTTTACCCCCAAAATGTCGACACAGCACATCGATCTCCATGCTCCAGCCGTGGGGAGTTCTAATAATTTGCAGCCATCTCATTAACCGGAGCCAAATACCATTAGTATAGGTACATTCAAAGAATAAGTGCTGCTGCATTTCTACTTGCGGATAGAACAGGAAGGTTGGGTCTCTACCGGGATCCCATCGTCGGATTCTGTCCCGTGTTGCCAAGCGTTCATGTAGAGCCATCCAAGCACAAAACATAGCCCGTGGCCGTGCTTTGTTTCCGAACCAAAATTTCTTCCATTTGACGTCTTGCTTATCCCCTCGAATCTCCTTGTATAATAACCTGGTGGGAAATTGCGGAGCTATAAGAGCCATCTGCCATATGCTAGATGATTGCACAAGTGCACGAGCCTTCATGACGACTTTCATAATCCAGGAACAATTCGCAGTTATCATTACATCCATGACATCGCGATCCTTAATATAATAGCAATGTATCCATTTCACCCACAGCTTGTCAGCTTTGATGCACAAGTTCCATAGTAATTTAGCAATGGTGCACTTATTCCAATCAGCAATTGAAGTCAGATTTAGGCCACCCTTATTCTTTTCATCGCAAACTTTGTCCCATGCGACAGGTGCTTTCCTGGTAATAGCATCTGTGTTACTCCACATAAAGGAGCGGCAGATGGATTCAATGCGTTTTAGGACAGCAGATGGGAGAGGGAAGACCTGTATCTAGTAACTGGTCATGGCATGTAGCACACTACGGATAAGTTGGAATTTACCTGCATAGCTTAAAAGTTTAGAAGTCCAATGTCGAATACGAGAGGTGATTCGGTCAATCAAAGGTTGGCAATCCCGAATGGCAAGTTTGCGAGTGGAAAGAGGTACCCCGAGGTACTTTATAGGTAACTCGCCCAGCTTAAAGCCTGTCATGTGTACAATTTCCTCCCTCATGGATCGAGAAACACCTCCAAGGAAAATCTGGCATTTGCCGGGGTTCGCATAAAGGCCTGTGGAAGCCGAGAATACACGGCAATGGTCAAGCAGCAGCTCTACGGATCGGAGATCACCACGGGCGAAGAGAAGAAGGTCATCGGAAAAACACAAATTTGTTATGCCCAATTCTTTACATTGTGGGTGGAAATTGTAATTTGGGTCCCTTTTGAGGAGGCTCAGAACGTGGTGCAGGTATTCCATCATAATAACAAACAACAGTGGGGACATAGGATCACCCTGTCGGAGGCCTCGCTTAGCTTTTAAAAGCTGCGAAGGGGAGCCATTAGTAACGTAACGATAGGAGACCGTCATTACACATCTCATAATCCAAGTCACAAGTAGAGTCGGAATCCCATCTCTTCCAAAATCGATTGCAAAGCCCTTCATTCCACAGTATCAAATGCCTTCTGCAAATCCATCTGAATCATACAACGTGGAGAAATACCTTTCCGTTCATAACCCCGTACAAGCTCACTAGCCAGGAAGATATTATCATGGATGACCTTTCCCGGTAAAAACGCAGATTGACTTTTGTCAACTACCGAGTTAATTACACAACTCAATCTCCTAGTGATTATTTTGGAGATGATCTTGTAGACGGTAGAGCAACAGGAAATCGGTCTCATCTCTTTCATGTGCAAGCGCTAGCGGATTTCGGGATGAGTGTAACCAAAGTACAATTAGCCGCAGCATAAAGCTGATTCGAGTGGAAGAAATCTATGACAGATCGAATGACATCCCACTTGATTGTACTCCAGGAAGATTTGAAAAATTTCGCATTGTATCCATCTATCCCTGGAGCCTTATTATCCCCGATGTCACTTAGAGCTTCCCAGATTTCATTTTCGGAGATGGGGACTAGCAGCTCAAGTCGTTCGTCATGACTAAGCTATTTTCCGGACCATAGAGCATCAATATTGACGCTCGGCAGTTGCTGCGAAGCCTTTCCAACAAGTTCACCATAGAATCGGAGAACCTCCCGCTCCAAGTCTTGCGAGAGGTCAGAATCTGTCCATCCGGAGCAATCAGTTTCGATAGTCCCACCTTTCGGTTCTTTTCACGGATCGTGGCATGTAAGAACGCATTGTTTCCATCTCCAGTACGAAGCCAGTGAACTTTGGCTGTTTGCGCCGCAATCATCTCATCCATGTCGTTCCATTTGATCACATCTTCTTTATATTGTTTAACCTGCTGGATAAGCCCCACATTAAAGCGGTCCTGGATTAGTTCTTGCTGTGCCCGAGAGAGAGCAATTCGCGAGGCCTCGAGATTCCGAGTCGTGCCAAGGATTTTCCATGTTAGAGGTTTTAGGTGCCTCTGTAACAATTGCAATTTCCGCCATAAGATATACATGGGCAGGCCTTGAACATCTTGGTTCCATACGGATTGCACAGTAGTAAGAAAAGCATCGGGCAATGCTAGGCTATTCATGAAGCGAAACTGCCGGGGTTTGCGGAGTGGAGTGGCTGCCGAATCAATCACATGCAAAGGTGAGTGGTCCGAGACTCCAGGTGCCAGAACATGAATCTTCCAGGAGGGAAATTTGATGAACCAATCCGGGTTACATATTGCTCTGTCAATACGAGAGTAAATAATAGTCTGGTGTTCTTTATTTGACCAAGTGAAGTAATCACCCTCCATATCCTTTTCCACAAGAGATGCTACCTCCATTGTCTCTTCCAAATCCAGAAACTCAGAAGATGTGACCGGGTTGCCTCCCACTCTATCTAACGGGCCAAGTACATTATTAAAATCCCCAATAACCATCCAAGGGCCAGAAATAGTCATGGATAAACTCTCAATGGCAGACCAAAGCTCTCTATGCTTTTCCAAGCTATTATGTGCATAAACAAAAGTGGTCCAATGTATGAGGGTATCTTGTAGATCATAGACGACGCAATGAATAAATTGATCAGATTTAGAATGAACCCGAAGCTTAACACGCTGATCATTCCAAAGAATCCAAATATGCCCATTCGGGTGATGAGTGTAGTTATCCTGGTAGCACCATTTATTACCAAAGCGAGTCCTGATTCGTATAGCATTCGGTTCTTTGACCCGAGTTTCTAGCAAAGCAGCAATATTAACATTAAGCGAATTGAGGCGGGAGCTAACCTCACGATGCTTAGCTACTTTGTTCAGCCCC
Source organism: Plantago major (assembly GCA_026545765.1). Classification (NCBI taxonomy): domain Eukaryota; kingdom Viridiplantae; phylum Streptophyta; class Magnoliopsida; order Lamiales; family Plantaginaceae; genus Plantago; species Plantago major. Next base: position 58,589,361 of record CM048840.1, on the reverse strand, counting down.
CGAGTATTCCAGTCTAACATTGATTTCGGGTCGGAGGCATTTCTTGGTCATCCAATTGACGTAAAGCCTCAAACCCGTTCCGTGTTTGGATTGGTGGTATACTCGCAGTTGCGCAAATAGGGGGAGTAGTCCCGGAGGTCGATGCTACCGCGTCTGGATCCACAGGTCGAGAGGCAGTGGCCTATCACCTGATCGAATTTGCTGCCTTTCTTAAGCAGGCGCAGGTGGCGGCTATCGAACAGGAGCTGTAGCTGTTGTGTTCGACCGGGCCACCCAACGTCCCACACCATCTTGTCTACGGCCTGGAGCTTATCTAGGCGCTGCATTCCTAGCAGGGGGAGCCGGAGTAGGAGGCTCGGCTTGTTGGTTCTCTAATCCTGGTTCGCAAACATGTCCAATTTCCTGACACTTCTCACAAAAAGCCGTGACCACTCATATTCGAATGCTTGCACAATCTTCTTTCCCTTGTTATCAATAATAGGTATCGATTTACGGAGCTCCTTTGTAACATCAACCTCAATCAGAACACGAGCTTAGGTAACACGAAGTTTGTGAGTTGTACACTCGTCTGTAAATAAAGGCTTTCCAATTGCACTGGCAATTTTTCCAATGCTTCTATCTCCCCACAGATGAAGAGGCAAGTGTGGGAATTTAACCCATATTGGCATAACTCGAAGTAGGTCATCCTTCAATGAGAAATTTTGCGTCCATTGGCCGAGATCGAGGATGACTCACGTTGCAAAACCTCCTTCATGTCCGCAGTAGAATGGAATCGAACTAGAAAGTAGCCTTCTTCATTATTATAATAAAGTTCCGGTAGTTTTACAAATTGCCAGTTTTTTTTATCATGAATTGCTTGACGGCATTCATCGATAATTCCCCTCCAAGCACAAAGAAAATCAAGGTATTTTCCCAGAATTTTAATTCGGAAGCTACATCATTGTCGTCAATCACGATTTCCAGGTTTCCATCAACTATAGTCGGTGCAACATATTTGAAAGACAACAAATTAAATATTAATAAAATCCACTTTCTTGTTGCAACTTTACGTTTATTTAAATACATGGATAAATCAAATTTTAGTAAATTACATTCATTCCTTATATTCAAAGTTTATTGATCTTCTAGTTAAAAATAAATAAAAACTGTGCACATATAGTTAACCGAAATTTGCGTAATGAACTGCTGGAAGGGGAAAAACCAATACATGTATCATGCTACAATCGAGGTGTCGCTTAATCTCATTTATAGGTACTACATCTTGATATACATGTCTGTATATCGTCAGCAGGTCAGGCTCTTCATGATTGTCAAACTTGACACAAAACTTGCAAATTGAGGATGAACAAGTGATGCAATACCTGTTTATGTCATTCTTTTATATTATCATGGGATTCACATTTCTTGAAGAATGTGTTCCCGAAGAAATATTCCAGCCATTGTGGCAGGGTATCGGGCTCGATTTGATCAACAGACTTCAATACAAGAAAATATCAGTGACACATATATACCAAAATTTTTAATTATCAATGAACATATTGTACCAAAAGAATGGATACCAAGAGATTTATCCAAATATCATTTCTCACTTGTTTTAACGTCGAATATTTTTACTCTTCGCAAATATTTGGTTCTATCAATCTAAAATAAAGTGAACTGTATATGGTTTCTATCAATACATACAAAAATGGAATTTAATTTTGTATTTGGTAATTAAATTTTAGAACTTAATTTATTGTATAAAACATCTTATTTGTCTTATTAATAAAAAAAACAAAAATGGAAGCCGATTATTTTTGTGTGGGTTATAACGGTCATGAAATAAAATTAAGAATGCCAACAACTACATTTCTCTGGTAACACCTACTTTAGTAGTTGACCTTATTAACTGCAAGCAAAAATAACTACGTCGCCAACTACAAAAGTACATTTGGAAATAAATGAATTGTTTACTAAGCCTCATTATTAACATGTAAAACCAAAATTTTCAAAATAATAAAGAAAAGAATATAAATGTAAGACGGTGGTGTATCTTGTTGATCTATGTTTTGACTATTTAATATCTTTTTACGACATATGGTGATAACTTAGGAAAATGGTTTCTCCGTGTACTATTTCCTCCCATGGTCATAAAAGCGGCATAAGATTATATATTTCTTCATACACTATTAATACTTCATATACGGGTGTAGGCAAAATTAATTCCACATAAAAGAGTTAAGATGAAGATTGTTATATACCAATTGACAAAAAGTCAAAGAGAAATATTTTTATTCTCCAAGCCCTTTCCAATTACGAAAAATGGTTGCAAAACTATTAGATTGCACAATGAGTTGGTAATTTGAGTGATGAAACATGTATACCTAATCAACTAATGAAACTTTACTAAATCCAACCCAAAAACAGAAGGTTCAAGAGCAAAGAGTTATAAAGTTTATATATATAGTAGCAAAATGATTTCCTGTTGTTGGACATCAGTGGATAATGTACTCATTTTCTGAATTCTGACACTTTTTTTTTTTTTTTTTTTTTGTGCATCTAGGACAATTGGGTTAAATAGTTGAATGGGGTCCTACCTACAAAACATGTCAGACATAATTATATTAATTTTCTTTAACCACTTTGTCATATGACAAAATTAATATTACTGGATTACTCTTCACTACCATAACATCTCAAAAACTAAAACCTTTTATATATGTTAATTTATTTAATTGTTTGGTAAAACTTAATTATTCATAAAATCATGATTTTGTTTTTGTATATTTGACATACACAAATATGAAAAGATTAATACTAAGATGAATTGACATAAATTTTTTTGGATATTCTTTAATAGGTAAAAGTAAAACATAAATTACATCTAATGTTTGAATGATTTAGTTTCACTCTTTGTTTACAGAAATATGCACAATTTTACCATAATTTTCCTATTTTAGTAATGGTGCAAGGAAATGTACTTATTGAATCTATAAACTTTATTACATCTTATTTAAATTGATGAATTTTCCAATATGAAAATATAGTAATACTATATTATAATATTTTACTACAATATTTTTTGAAGACAATGCACTTGTATTGACATATGTATTTAGTGTTTCAGTGGTTGATACTACGATAATTTGAAACGTAACTCAACTGTTTTCGTACAAAAAATGTTGAATACCTTTTAGTTTGTTGGACAACAAGGTTAATAGTCTTTTTAAACTTGTATTATCTCTCGAAAATACCGAAGCAAGTATTAGGCATGTAATTCCATCGCGCCGTGCGAAGTTTTCCATTTTTCCATTTTTTTAGTCCCACTCAAAGTTCCTCATTTATTTTTGGCAATTAACCTCTATACTCCACTTACTAATACCCTCACAATATACTCATATTTACAATTTTTGCAACGCACTATCACTTTTTTAGTCATTTTTTATTCTTTCTTCATTGAAATAGTACTCTACTTTCCACTATCAATTTTTATTCATCTTTATTGTTTTCTCATTAAATAATATTCAACCTTCCACTTTTCCTTACTTTATTGATCAAAAGTTAATTTGGAAACTTTATACTGGAAGGAGTACATATTATCTTTCAGAAACACTCAAGCAATTGTTTTTTTAATAAACCTTGTGTCATGCCCCTAAACCAATTCACTTTGGTGCGACCGGCCATTTATCGTTAGATCAGCTCACGCCAAGACGAAACCTCCTTTAATCCTCAAATACATAAAATTATATCAGAGTGGTACAACAAAGCATCTAAAATCCCAAACAAAGTAATTATAAAAATTTCCATTCTCCAATACCTAACAACAATTCTAGTAGTACGAGTTATTCACTTCACTAAAATCTCAGAGTACGCAACGAACACAACCAATCTTCACTAAAATCCAGAACCAGTCAACTAGCCACAACTCAGATGTACATCCGTCCAATATCATTTACTAAACATCTGAAAGGGGTGGGTATGGGTCAACCTCAATGACACTTCTACCGGATCGAGTATTTCAAACATACATATATATACACACATCAATATGTTTACATATCCAAAACCATTTGCAAGGAATACTTTTCAAAACAACGTCAATTTGTATTTAGTTCAATCAGACAATACACTACGGCCACACAAAATGTGGTGGCACATAGGTCGGCTTTTACATTACAATAACAATGCCCTACCAAAGGGATACTTAACAATGCTTAACAATGAAAGATCTCCAAAGGCACGACATTTCCGCGAAAGGGCCCAAACAATTCATAGGCATATCGATGAACCCAACCAATATTTCAATTAGGGTTTATTGCGAATTAATCATCTATTTACATTTAATCTGTTTGTTGTCTGCACGAGAAATCAAAACGATACTTGTTTGTTCCTAAGCTGAGTGTCTGTGGAGAACAACATCCCGAGTTAACTTACGGCTATTACTGTCAGTTTTTGAGCTTCCTACTAATACAAATTTAATCTTTGATTGCAATTGAGAATTACAGGTACTACAATGCATTTAAATTTCAAGAGCACATCAGAGATCATGAATAAACCCTTGGAGTAAGGGGAGACTGATGAGAATACCCTTGGGGGAGTCGGGGGGTACTTAGCTTGGAAGCTAAACATTCATCAAGTACAAAGTTGGGAACTTTGGGTTAAGAGGAATCAGCTAAGGATATAGCATTGTTGTGGAACTCGCCAATGTCTTAGTAAATTAAAGTCCCTAGAGTAGGGAGAACAGGATAAGTTGAAGGATTAAGCCACCTCTAGATACCACTATAACCTATCAGTGTATATGTTTTTTCAATGTACTTTGAGCATAATATCTAGTTAAATTGATTTTCCGTATTTTCACACTGATCATTTGCACTCAGAACGACACTCTAAGTAAAAGTCTTCTGCTACTCTACAACTGTCAGCACAGTGTTTTAAAGACTTGTGTATTGAAAAAATTGGAAAAATACATCGATTATTTTAAAGTCGATGCACGCCCACCCCTTCCTCTCTAGACTTTAAACCATGTTGTTACATGGACCAACAACGACACAACCAAAGACAATATTATAAAAGGCTCAGTCCACTGCATTGATAAATTAACGAGTCTTACATAGACTACATTTAAACACTCATTATTTCACACTTTCCCTTTATGAGTAATAGGAAGCTCATGAAGGAATGAGGGGAGTACAATTAAGTTGAATAAAAAAAAACTCTCAAGACAAATTTCCAAACAATACAATCATCTAAAAGATGTATTCTGGGTCGAATTTAAAATTATAAATCAAAATCGAATTAAACTTCGACAAAGTAATACGCATCACAATGTGAAAATTGCATGTTAAAGAACATAAGTTCTTGCAGTATTTTATGAAAAAGGAGACATGCGCAATTAGTTATTAAAGGTGCACCTTGAGGGACTCCCTTCCTCCTCCACTTAGCGGGACATTGTTTCTCCATTTTTTCAACTACATCTGTTGGCTGTGAAGAACCAGCTCCATGATATTTAGATTCTATCCTCTTTCCAGTAGCATCCTCAAACTGAAAACAGTATAAAAAAATTATTCGTTAAAAATTATGGGACATTAAATTAAAATAATCTTGTTAACTATGAATGGAAATATAACATATTGAATCTGAACCTGACGATGTATATCGAGGATTCTTTTAAAACATCATTACGTACCTGACAAGCAATTGAGCATAAACAAAAATTATTAGGATCAATTAACTTCTGTTTGCAAACTATGCAAGCTCCTTTTCCTTCAATGAGAAACCCAGAACCCAGATGTGGCAGTGGAGTCAGAGAAACAACCTTTTTCGTGTTGCACCTGTATGTCTACAAGACAACATAACATAGAAAATATCTCATCAGATGAAAGAATACATAGAAATGTTTTGGTACCTAGTTTAAGTAAAACATGTAAAAAATTATAAACTTATAGTAAGATGAACTATAGCAAATCCATACTTTGACCAACAAAGTACAAACATATGGTAGGTAGCCCAAGAATTACAGTAATATGACAACCTAGTTAAATAGTTTTCTTGCTAACGAAGATTATTCTAGAATTTCATTAATATCTTCGTTGGTGCGGATAAAATCTATTATTTATTATTTTGTTAAATACATATCTAAAAAAATTGACGTTTAGTTGGCATGCAATATTGTGTAGGCATCATGTTCATACTGAAATTGGAGAAATTCAAACATTTGAAAGACGACATATAAAATGTTAATAAAATCCACTTTCTTGTTGCAACTTTACGTTTATTTAAATACATGGATAAATCAAATTTTAGTAAATTACATTCATTCCTTATATTCAAAGTTTATTGATCTTCTAGTTAAAAATAAATAAAAATTGTACTCATATAGTTAACCGAAATTTTTGTAATGAACTGCTGGAAGGGGAAAAACAAATACCTGTATCTTGCTACAATTGAGGTGTCGCTTAATCTCACTTATAGGTACTACATCTTGATATACATGTATGTATATCGTCAGCAGGTCATGCTCTTCATGATTGTCAAACTTGACACAAAACTTGCTGAAAGTGCAGCATGCACTTATATTTTGATAATCTTGTCTTTCAATAATCAGTTCCAAGTTTGTGTTTTTTGTTGTTTATGAAGCTGCAGGATTATCAATGTTGTATAACATTTTGATAGGATAGAATTCAATGTTGGCATAACATTGAAGATATAGCATTGCCGCAGACATCGAAGACAAAGCACTTTGGACAGGATACTTGGACTGGTAGTATTGACGAAACGAACAAGAATTGATTTAAGGAAAAAGAACAGTTTGTGGTGAAAGCAAGAAGGAATATATTTTATGAAGAATTGAAATATGGGAATTTCCTTCCGCGCTTTTGAAGAAAACAAGTAAAAGGAAAAATTGCCTTTGCCAAGATCCTATTGCCTTTCGACATAGATGGAAGAGGTCGACATCTCAAGTATATATATGCAAGGATTCAGCAAAGCAATGTTTTGAGCCTTTCTTGATGATCAATCGAGATTTTATTAAAAGAGTTTAGGCTTCTTGTTTTCTGCTAGCTTTAGAGTTTGTCTAAGAGTATTCATTGTTGGAATAACTCTTTCAAACATCGACCTAGAATAGCTTTTACTGTTGGTTCTTCTAGGGCTAGTTTTGGTTGTTTAATCAATCGTTTGTGATTGTATTAAACCTATTTGATTAGATCTACTTTTCCTGTCAGTAGATATTTTGCCTAAGGCGCTGCCAATATATTTTTCTATATATTGGCTTGGTAATAGAAGTTACATTATTCATCCGCTGCTATCTGTTTACTGTAGACAGTGTTGAACAACATTGTTGGCAACATTGTCTATTGATCTTGTTTCAAAGTACCAATCCGGGATCTTAAGTTATAACAAGTGGTATCAGAGCCAGCCACCTAACTACTGGTGTCTGGATTTGGTACTACTACAATGGATGCAAACTACAATAGACCTCCTGTACTTGATGGGTCCAACTACCATTACTGGCAAATTCGGATGAGGACATACATCAAGTCCCTTGATGGCCGTGCTTGGAGATCTATTCTGGAAGGATACACCTGGCCAACTGAAGGACCTGATGCTGATGGTGACATTGTTCCCATACCTGAAGAACGCTTCTCTGCAGGTGACATACTTCTTAGCTCTTATAATGAAAAAGCTTTAAATGCTATCTTTGGTCATGTAGATTCTCATATGTTTAAAATCATTCAAAACTGTACTACTGCAAAACAAGCTTGGGAATTACTTCAGAGTCATTGTGAAGGAGATGCTAGTGTCAAACAAACTAAACTTAGAATGCTTTGGTCTCAATTTGAAAATCTAAGAATGGCGGAGGAAGAAACCATTGACTCCTATTTTGAAAAACTTTTGACTCTCTCAAATGAAGTCCAAAGACTGGGAGAAGCTATTTCTAATAGGCAACTTGTTTCCAAAGTCATCGTCGATCTCTTTCCTCAAGATTTAATACCAAAGTCACTATTTTGGAAGACACTCATAACTTGGCAACTATGGATTTTCATACCCTGTTGAACAATTTGAAAAATTTTGAACTAAATGAAAATGAGAGACAAGGTATGAAAACTCATAGTATTTCCCTTCACTCTGTTTCTAAAGCAAAATCTTCAAAGCCTGATAGTAGTAGTGATGAGTCAGACAATATGACTGAGGAAGCTTTCAACAATCTTGTGAGGAAGTTCAACAAACTTAGATTCAGGAAAAACTCTGGTCAAGGATCCTCAAGTGGAACTAAAACTTTCAAAAAGAAAACCAATACCTTCAAAACTGGTTCTACTTCCAAAACTAGCTCTGAATCTGATTTCGATCGCACTCCTCTTAGTAAGACTAGATGTTTTGAATGCCAAGGATGGGGTCATTATCAAAATGAATGTGCTAACAATCTCAGAAAAGAGAAAATGAATCTTCTTTCTTGTCTCAGTGATGACTCAGATGAAGAACAGGAAGATGAAGAAAAAGAAGATGATTCAACTACCAATGCCAGAGCTCTCCGCTCATCCACTTACCATGTTGATGACCAATGTTGGGACAACATTGTCAAGACAACATCAGGAATAGAAATCTTCTTTGACTATGATGACTCTGAGAACTGTGAAATCTTGGCACTAACCAAACCTGAAAAGTCAGGAATATCTAATGTTTTATGTCTACATGGTTCTGTGGATTTTGATATAGATAGTCCTTCAGAAGAGGAAGTTAATGCAGATCAAATGGTGAAGGAACTGCAACAGATGTATGAGAAACTCTTCAGTGAATGGAAGAATCTCAGAAAACTCCTCAAGAAGACTGAGAAGGAGAATCACAATCTGAAAGACACCATTGTCAAACTAGAAGCTGAATTAACAAAGAAGGACTCTGAGCTGTTCAAAGTAATCTCTGAGCTAGATAATGAAAAGAAGGTAATTGCTAAATGGAACTCTTCTACTTCTAGACTTAATGAGATGCTTGATGTGAACAATGATAGGACCACTGGCTTAGGGTACACAAGTAGTTGTGATGAACTTGGGAGCAACATGAACGACACTGTTGACACTGATACCTCAAAAGTTGTCAAACCCCTTTCTGAGCTCATAAAAGGTCCTATATTTGTCAAAGAAAAAGCTTTGTTTGTGTGCACTTACTGTCTTAAATCAGGTCACAAAAAGCCTTACTGCTTCAAGTACCTAAAGGACTTAAAGAGTGAATATGTTGATACCTCCAACCTCAGTAATCTCTCCACAATTCCCTCCCATCCAGTTTTCAGCAGACAAAAAAGTGATGCTAGTCGCAATGTTGTGATAACATCCACTTCAACAGAGACTGAAAGATGTAATCTTAAGACTCTAAAGTGCTTTCCTAGCTCTCCTAAACAAGACAAATCTCCAGGACAGATAAGAAAACACAAGAGTGTTTCGAAACATGTTTGGGTAGCTAAAGAAAATCATACTTGCAATGTTGCTTTTTCTGTTGCTACTTCTCCTAACAATGCAGGAAAATGGTACTTCGACAGTGGTTATTCTAGGCACATGACCGGTAACCTGTCAAATCTGTCAAACTTTGTAGCTCAAAGGACAGGTACGGTAACATATGGAGGAGGATACCAAAGCAAAATACTTGGAAAGGGAACACTGTGCCTTAAAGGATATCCGAAACTCTCGAATGTTCTTCTTGTTGAAGGGTTAACTGCTAATCTTGTTAGTATAAGCCACCTGTGTGATTATGATCTGAAAGTCAAGTTTGATAAACGTTCTTGCAAAGTTTATACTTGTGTGGACAAATTAACCGTTATGACAGGTGTGAGATCACAGGACAACTGCTATGTGATGGACATTCCTCTCAAATGCAATGTTGCTCAACATGATGATGCAACACTGTGGCATAAGAAATTGGGACATGTCAACTACAGAAATCTGGAAAAGATCATAAAAAATAATGTGGTGACAGGAGTGCCAAAGCTTACCAATGTAGGGAAACATGTGTGTGGTGACTGTCTTATGGGGAAACAAACCAAGGTGACACATCAGCCACTTCTGATTGAAGGACAACAAAGAGGTACTTTTAACTGCTTTGAACTCCTGCATATGGATCTCATGGGCCCTATAGAAACTAAAAGTTTAGGAGGAGCCTGGTATATCTATGTTATAGTTGATGATTTCTCTAGATACACTTGGGTCAACTTCTTGAAAGAAAAATCAGAAACTCTTGAATCCTTCAAAAAATGGCATACAAAATCAGAATCGACACTACTCTTGTTCAAAGAATTGATCGACCATGGTAAAGAATTAGAATCAATTCTTTGATAATCTTGTGAAAAGAAAGGAATCATGCATGAAAACTCGCTCCTAAGACACCACAACAAAATGGTGTTCTTTGAAAGGAAAAACAGGACTCTTCAAGAAATGGCTAGAGTAATGTTGAGCTCAATGAACCTATCAAAAGGTTATGAAATTTGTGAACCGCTTGTCACATAATCAATCGTGTCTATCTTCGTCCAGGGTCTCTAACCACTCCATATGAGATGTTGAAAGGTAGAAAACCCAATCTCAAGTACTTTCATGTATTTGGATGTGTGTGTTACATACTCAATGATAGAGAACATCTAGGGAAGTTTGATGCTAAAAGTGATAAAGGAATCTTTGTAGGATACTCTCAAAATAGTCAAGCTTATAGAGTATACAATCCTAGATTGCAGACTATACAAGAATCTGTGAATGTTTCCTTTGATGACTCGAGCCATATGCCCGTAAGAAGATCTCTGCAGTCTTGAGCAGTTATTGAATCAACCTCGACTCTTCTACACATGAGAACGTATCAGAAACTGTGACTCCTGCTGATCAAAATGAAAGAACCCATGTTGTGGGCAATGTTGTGCCAACATCCCCTCAGTGCAATGATGACTCAACATCAAACTCAACATCCCAGATTTACTCTCATGATGAAGAACAAGCTGATCCTCATCTGGCGAAATTTGAATCGACAATCCATCCAAAGAACAATGCTGCACCTATGTCTCCTGACTCAAGAAAGGATCCTCCTCCTAGAATTCGCAAAGATCATCCCAGTTCCCAAGTAATTGGAAATCCAGGAGGAAGGACATTGAGGGGTAACACGCGCAAAAACTACAAGGAGACACTCAGACTTGCTGAAATATGTCACTCTGTAAGTTCCTCGTGCTTTGTTTCGTTGATTGAACCTAAAAATGTGAAAGAAGCTCTTGCTGATGATTTTTGGATAGAAGCAATGCAAGATGAACTTCGATTTCAAACAAATGAAGTCCGGACTCTTGTTCCCGCCCCCATAATATAAATGTCATAGGCACCAAGTGGATTTTCAAAAACAAGAGTGATGAAAAGGGATAGTTGTAAAAACAAAGCCATTGGTTGCTCAAGGTTACACCCTAGTGGAAGGCATTGATTTTGATGAGACCTTCGCTCCAGTTGCTAGATTAGAGTCCATTCGCTTGCTCCTAGCCTTAGCATGTTGTCTTAACATAAAACTCAAACAAATGGATGTTAAAGGAGCTTTCTTGAATGGCTACATTGACAAAGAAGTGTATGTTGAACAACCTAGAGGGTTTGAAGATCCTTTTATCGACCATGTTTTTAAACTAAGAAAAGCCTTGTATGGTTTGAAACAAGCCCCACGCTTGGTATGCTAGGTTGTAATTCCTAGTTGAGTTAGGATTTAAAAGAGGTGAGGGAGATCAAACTCTGTTTATCCTCAGGAAAGGAAAAGACATCTGCATTGCTCAAATCTATGTTGATGATATTGTCTTTGGGGCCACTAACCTCTCCTTGCTAGATAAGTTTGTTCAAGCCATGACAGGAACTTTTGAGATGAGTATGATTGGTGAACTCAGCTTCTTCTTGGGGCTCCAGATATAGCAGAAACAGGAAGGCCTCTTTATCTCTCAAGAGAAATATGCCAAGAATCTTATCAAAAAATTTGGTCTGGAAAATGCCAAACCTAGCAGCACTCCCATGGCTACATCTCTAAAACTCAGCAAAACCGATGTTGGGGACGATGTTGACCCAACATTGTACAGATCAATGATTGGAAGTCTCTTATATCTTTCAGCCACCAGATCAGACATCATGTTCTCTGTTTGTGTGTGTGCCAGGTATCAATCCAAGCCCAAAATATCTCACTTAACTGCTGTCAAAAGAATCATTAGATATATATCAGGAACTGTTAATCTTGGATTATGGTATGCATGTGATTCAAACACTAATCTGTTGGGATTTAGTGATTCATATTGGGCTGGTGACTTAGATGATCGAAAATCAACTAGTGGAGGTTGTTTTTATCTTGGACCAAATCTTGTGTCATGGTATAGTAAGAAACAAAATTGCGTGTCTCTCTCTACTGCTGAATCAGAATATGTAGCGGCTGGGAGTTGTGTGTCTCAATTAATTTGGCTGAACAATATGCTGCATGAATATGGGTTTCAAAGTGACACTCTTTTGCTGTTTTGTGATAACCTTAGTGCCATTCACATATCCAAGAACCCTGTTCAACACTCACGCACCAAGCATATAGACATTCGACATCATTTTCTTAGAGACTTAGTCTCCAAACAAATAATTGACATACAACACATTGATACCACAAATCAGTTAGCTGACATTTTCACAAAGCCCCTTGATAAAGAGAGATTCTTCAGTTTGAGAAGGTCTCTTGGCCTTTGCACTATTTGATAGGCTTTGCTGCAAGCAATGTTGACATAACATCCTGGTCAACATTGTCTTCTGTGTTTACCTAGTGTTGTCTTTCTGTTATTCTTTTAGTCTTTTCTCTTTCTTATTCTTGTGTGTCTCTGTGTTTTTTGTGCTTCTGTGTTGGTCAATGGCTGTTCCTATTTGTAGCTTACAGTGGTGATGCTTAGGGTTTGAAAGGCTATTTGAAACCAAGGTTGAAAGGGATCGAGTCTCCTGTGTGTTTGCTTTATGGAAAACCCACTTTTGCTGCGTTTTGGCTATTTTTTACTCGTACCTTGACTCACTCTTGATGTTGCCTCCTGTCCTTTATGCTTAATAAATCTAATGAATTATGATAAAAAGGGCTCGAAGTGTTTCCGTCGAGGATCGTGTTGGGCAGGTTTCAAATACTATCCAGATATCGACGTGGCCAATGTGTCATATGTCGTGAGGGTTGATGGCCTGTACTGGAAACCGACACACACAAAAGTGCCGATTCTCGTAAAGCTGCTGGTTCACTTTCTGAGTACCAAATTACCCAATGTGGTCAAATGTGGTCTCATGGTCACCCCCACTCAAACTTATGCTAATTGTTCAATTTACTTCTTGAGGCAATGTTGAGTGTGTTTCTTTGGTATTCCTTCCTTTCTCTGTTTTGCCTGCAGCATCAGTGGTGTTAATCGAATCTGCACATCTTGAGACTTGGTTTCCTGGCTGACTTACATTAAGAGTGGTCTGATATTCCTATGTTGTCATCAATGTTGAGCCAACATCCAGGTCAACATACTGTCTTGTGATACATTCTTCTTGTGTTCGTGTGCTCTTTCTGTGTTTTGGGTTGGGTTTGAGGGGGATTAATTTTGTGTCTTGGGTAATCTGGTAAAATGTAAAGTATAAAATATAGTATCTTACTCTTATCTGACCTTGATTTGTTTCCTAAAACAAAAATGTACCTCCCTAGGTTGAGTTTTGAGAACCTTCTTCATTCTTGACCTAATTGATACGGTGGTCATTTGCTTTCCTTAATCTCATAATTAACAGCTGTGTACAGATCTTGGTTTGTGTTTTGATATATATGATTATGATCCTTGGAGCAAACCAACCAAAAACACCCCTCCAACCATATTACCACTACCTCTCACATTAGCCCACTTCTCCACCACTCACAAAAACTGCCTTCCTTCCAAACCTCTCTCTTTTTTTTTAAAAAAAAAAAAAAAAAAAAAAAAATTCCCTGTACTTACTTCTTACTCCCAAAACTCTTCACCTTCCACTCACTTTACTCTCGTGTCTCTCTTAAACAAAACTCCTCTCCCGCTCTTTCTCCCTCAACTCTAGCTTCACGATCCAATCAATGTCGTCCCCGACAAAACCCGTCTTGCCCGGATTTTCATTACAAACACCTGAGGGGGAGCAAGCTTATCCTCTTCCCATTCGTTGAAACCGCTGATTTTGAGATTCCATCTATAATTGTGAGGATTCGAAGATAGTCTGAAAAACCCTCATCTCTGTGCAAAACCACCATCTCCAAAACCCGGTGAGTCATCACCATCAAACCCCTCTGAATTTGCTGCAGAAACCCTTGTTAAATTGGGGAGCATGCCAGTCGACTTGCCACAAGATCTGAGGGATGATGATGAAAGCCCAATGGGGATAGAGAAAGATGCTCCCATGGAGGATGCTGGGGAAGATGTTGGACATCCCGAAATTCAACATGCAGATCTGAAAACCCCAAAATCCTGTTGAAGAAGATGATGTACAACAACGACAAAACAGGGAAACGGCTCGATGGCCTGAATGATGAGAATCAGACTAGCATGCGTTCTGAAAATGTTGAGAAACCCGCAGATGAGCCTACCATTGAACTAGTTGAAGTGGAAGATTGGCAGTCAGATGACTCAGATAAAACTGAAAGTGATCCAATGAATATAGATGAGGATGTTGCTGCAACATCAGCTGCTCATGATGATAACAATGATGAAAGCTCTAATGATATGGAAGATTATGATCCAGAAACTGAAGATGACTCTAAGGATGAGTCAATGGTTGAAGAAGAAGATCTGAGAAACTCAGATGAAAGCTCAGATGACTCTGAAGATTATGAAGCTGAGACAGAGGAAGAATCTGAAGAAGAATCACTTGATGATGAGGATGTCATTCTTAGAGAAGACGAGATTGAAGACCCTGAGGTAAATGATCTATCCTCTGAACCTGTGTTTACAGATGGTTCTGATTAGGATGAAGATGCAGTTTCTCATTTGTTCTATGATAACAAGAATCTAGAAAAATATGAGAAAATCAAAAACAATGCTATAGATGTTGAGAAGATAATTAAAGAAGACTCATTTGAAGAGTATAACTTGGTTGCCTATCTGAAGAAAAGGAATCTCTATTATGCTGTTACTCAATATACTGCATTTGTTCCTGAAATCATAAGAGAATTCTATGCCCATTTATCTGAGAATTTTGGTAGTGAAGGGCATGGTAAGCATCACTGTGTGTACTTGAGAGGTGATGTATTCTTCTTGACTTCTAAGGATATCAATACTGTGCTGCATAGAAATAGGGATGAGATTGAGACTCCTGTGGAGGTAACTATGGATGAGATTGCAAGAGAGCTAACTGCAGGAAAATTAAAATCTTGGCCTACTGGAACTCTAGATTTGAAATATTGTTGCTCTCTAGTATCTGTTCTTGCCAGGATCTGCCTGTACAACTGGTTGCCATCTTCCAATAACAACAAGCTCAGCCAAGAGGCAGCCATGTTGCTTTACAGGATTAAAATGGGTTACAATGTCAATCTGGGAGAAAGGATTCTCAAGCATCTAGAAAATTCTAAGCATAGAGGGATCAGAGGCCATTTGATTCTTCCATCCACTATATTTGCTGTTCTTCATATGCAGGGTATTGAGGTTAAAGCCAATGATGTCTATCATTCCAACTTCAAATCCATCACAGTCACCAAACAACTGCTGGAAATACATGACAGGATCTGTGATCTTCCTTGGGTAGATCCTGATGTTTCTGTGAACATGGATGTGGAGGAAACTATGCCTCTTTCTACTGGCAAACCGATGTACCGAAGCTCAGAAGTTGCATTTCAACATTCCAATGTTGACTTATATGTTGGGACAACATTGACTCTAACATTGAAACTCATCTGCAGTATTTTATGAGCAGACAAAGCTGATTCTGGAGCAAATCAAAGGGCTTGATGAGCAGATCTCAAACAATCTGAAGTTCAGAAATACTCTAGTTTCTTTTCTTTCCTCACAAAAAGGGGGAGAATAGATAACTTGAGTTTATTCTTCTTGAGTCTGAGTTTATGTTGAACAATTTATAATTTATGTGGGTCTGTAATATTTTAAATTCTCTTGAATATTTCTTAAGTTGTCTGGTTAAGGGGGAGATTTCTTAAGTTATGCAGTTAAGGGGAGATCTGATCTCGGTAGTAGTTCTTAATCTTGTTTCTATGATCGATCTCTTATTTTCTTTTGATGAAAGACTAAGATTAAGGGGAGATTGAAAGTGCATGCACTTATATTTTGATAATCTTGTCTTTCAATAATCGTTCAAGTTTGTGTTTTTGTTGTTTATGAAGTCACAGGATTATCAATGTTGTATAACATTGTGACAGATAGAATTCAATGTTGGCATAACATTGAAGATATAGCATTGCCATGAACATCGAAGACAAAGCACTTTGGACAGATACTTGACCGTAGTATTATTAAACGAACAAGAATTGATTTAAGGAAAAAGAACAGTTTGTGGTGAAAGCAAGAAGGAATATATTTTATGAAGAATTGAAATATGGGAATTTCCTTCTATGCGCTTTTGAAGAAAACAAGTAAAAGGAAAAATTGCCTTTGCCAAGATCCTATTGCCTTTCGACATAGATGGAAGAGGTCGACATCTCAAGTATATATATGCAAGGATTCAGCAAAGCAATGTTTTGAGCCTTTCTTGATGATCAATCGAGATTTTATTAAAAGAGTTTAGGCTTCTTGTTTTTTGCTAACTTTAGAGTTTGTCTAAGAGTATTCATTGTTGGAATAACTCTTTCAAACATCGACCTAGAATAGCTTTTACTGTTGGTTCTTCTAGGGCTAGTTTTGGTTGTTTAATCAATCGTTTGTGATTGTATTAAACCTATTTGATTAGATCTACTTTTCCTGTCAGTAGATATTTTGCCTAAGGCGCTGCCAATATATTTTTCTATATATTGGCTTGGTAATAGAAGTTACATTATTCATCCGCTGTTATCTGTTTACTGTAGACAGTGTTGAACAACATTGTTGGCAACATTGTCTATTGATCTTGTTTCAAAGTACCAATCCGGGATCTTAAGTTATAACACTTGCAAATTGAGGATGAACAAGTGATGCAATACCTGTTTATGTCATTCTTTATATTATCATGGGATTCACATTTCTTGAAGAATGTGTTCCCCAAGAAATATTCCAGCCATTGTGGCAGGGTATCGGGCTCGATTTGATCAACAGACTTCAATACAAGAAAATATCAGTGATTCATATATACCAAAAATTTTAATTATCAATGAACATATTGTACCTAAAGTGAAATTAATGTAATTATGTATCTTTTTTGTCTTGTTTGATTTTTTTAATGTAAGAAAATAACTCATTACAAATTCGTGGCTCTAGATTATTAAGAATTCATGTACATTTGTGTATATGTGACGGTAAAATTAAATATCAACATATACAATTTGCAAAAGAATGGATACCAAGAGATTTATCCAAATATCATGATGAATTATATTTATAGTGATTAAACCTTGCAAATTCTAATTGGATACTCCACATTTCTCACTTGTTTTAACGTCGAATATTTTTACTATTCGCAAATATTTGGTTCTATCAATGTAAAATAAAGTGAACTGTATATGGTTTCTATCAATACATACAAAAATGGAATTTAATTTTGTATTTGGTAACTAAATTTGAGAACTTAATTTATAGTATAAAACATCTTATTTGTCTTATTAATAAAAATAAAAAAATGTAAGCCGATTATTTTTCTGTGGGTTATAACGGTCATGAAATAAAATTAAGAATGCAAAAAACTACATTTCTCTGGTATCACCTACTTTAGTCGTTGACCTTATTAACTGCAAGCAAAAATAACAACGTCGCCAACTACAAAAGTACATTTGGAAATAAATGAATTGTTTACTAAACCTCATTATTAACATGTAAAACCCAATTTTTCAAAAGAATAAAGAAAAGAATATAAATGTAAGACGGTGTTGTATCTTGTTGATCTAAGTTTTGACTATTTAATATCTTTTTACGACATATGGTGATAACGTAGGAAAATGGTTTTTCCGTGTACTATTTCCTCCCATGGACATAAAAGTGGCATAAGATTATATATTTCTTCATACACTAATAATACTTCATATACGGCTGCAGGCAAAATTGATTCCACATAAAAGAGTTAAGATGAAGATTGTTTTATACCAATTGGCAAAAAGTCAAAGAGAAACATTTTTATTCTCCAAGCCCTTTCGAATTACGAAAAATGGTTGCAAAACTATTAGATTGCACAATGAGTTGGTAATTTGAGTGATGAAACATGTATACCTAATCAACTAATGAAACTTTACTAAATCCAACCCAAAAATAGAAGTTTCAAGAGCAAAGAGTTATAAAATTTATATATATAGTAGCAAAATGATTACCTGTTGTTGGACATCAGTGGATGATGTACTCATTTTCTAAATTCTGACACTTTTTCTTTTTTTTTTTTTGCATGCATCTAGAACAATTGGGTTAAATAGTTGAATGGGATCCTACATGCAAAACATGTCAGTCATAGTTATATTAATTTTCTTTAACCACTTTGTCATATGACAAAATTAATATTACTGGATTACTCTTCACTACCATAGCATCTCAAAAACTAAAACCTTTTATATATGTTGATTTATTTAATTGTTTGGTAAAACTTAATTATTCATAAAATCATAATTTTGTTTTTGTATATTTGACATACACAAATATGAAAAGATTAATACTAAGATGAATTGACATAAATTTTTTTGGATATTCTTTAATAGGTAAAAGTCAAACATAAAGTACTGGTCCGACCTCACATGGTCCGGCCAAAGTGAATCAACCAGTACGCTAAAGTCACTACACCTTCGTAGCTAGTCCGAGCTAGCTGGGAAAAGGACTTTTAAACCTGGCTACGTCAGTACAGAAATGCCAAACGGACCGGACGAGAGAATCTCAGACGCCACCATCACATCAAGACCAAACGTATAACAGAACTACTGAGATACTTCCGTGAGACTCTTGGCTCGGACATCCAGAGTTACCCAAGGGCAGATCAACCAAGCAGACAGATCTGTCCGAGGGACTAACACGGACACAACAGGCAGAACAGTACTCAAGTAGGGAAAATGTCCAAACTACCCTCCCAGGCCCATTGATTAGTATTGGATCACTGTTCACTAATGGGCCATGGGCCAAAGGTAGCATTGGTGTCCAAATCTGAAACGTAAACTTGGCATCATCTTGTGAGCCACCTCATAAGCATATGATAACTATAAATATAGTACAAGGTCCAAGACCTTATGGTAAGCGATATCAAGGGAAGAATCCCCAAGTATTATCATAATCCCTCATAACTATTACATTGAGAGATTCCAACTCTCTCTTGAGTAAAGTCTCTTACCGGATTGACATAGGCAATCCGGATAACCCATTCTAACCCCCCCCCCCCCCACCTAGTCCTTTCAGGTACACAAACTCGGACCAGTACTACGTCGGACCTCAAGTCGGAGGCGGGCCTTAGACTAGGTTATTTGTAATAGTTTCGTTAGTTAGTGTTAGAGGTTTTACCCCTCAACATTTTGGCGCCGTCTGTGGGAATCTTTACAAAAAGTTTTCGTGTTTAGAATTAAGCTGATGGCAAGAACGAGACAACAGGTGGTGGTCTTTGCTAGAGTAGGACTCCACCACTGCCCACGAGGACGTCCGTCCACACAGGACGCAGAGTCAGAATCGGAAGGAGATATCCGAGTGAGGGACGCACGGCCAGTCCATCCTCGGATGAAGGGGTCGTACGAGCTTCACCGGCTGAAGCTCAAGGCCCTGCAGCAGGCCAACAGTTCACTATGCCCGATGGTCGCACTGTCCGCACTAGTGATCTCGGACTAAGCGATACGCAGTTCGATAGGTTGCTCACAATCATTCAAGGCTGCCTATGGTCTAACAATGCTCCTCCTCAACACGCCACTCCGCCAGTGGTCACTCCTCCTCAGGCAGAGCCTGCATTATCGAGGAACAGGCAATGTCCGATCCAAGAGAGGTTGGGGAACCAGCCACCTCAAGAGGATTTGCGGAACCTTCTCGGCCGTGCGACCTCTCACGCTCGAGGTGAAGGAAGCCCAAACGGAAGGAGAGAGTATCAAGAAGGAGATAATAGACACCCAGGAGCTCCGCGACAAGAACCTTCTAGAAACAGAGATCAGATGGCAGAAACTATTCCAGCGGTCCGGATAGAAGAACTCCCTGCGGATGTAGCTGTGCATCCGAGGACAGGAGAAATCATGACTGCCGATGAAATCTATGCTCAACAGAAGACTTTGGAGGCCCATTCTGAATCTCGGACGCCTGGTAAAAGACCATGAGCAGATAACCACTAGTGCACCAAATCCCTTGTATGATGAAATCATGAGAGAAAAAGAAAGGAACAGAAACTCGGATCAAGCAATCCCGAGCTTGGAGTACTATTACGGGGATGCTTGTCCTGTTGGACACCTGACAAGGTACAACAGCAAGATGGATTCCAAGGGATTGAGCGACAATACAAAAGCTCTCACGTTCTCATCTACTCTCTTCGGAACGGCTATGGATTGGTACATTGCTCTGCCGAACAAGTCGATAAAGTCATATGCGGACCTTTCTTCAAAGTTCTTGGCGCGATTTGGAAAGGCAAAGAGGAGAAAGTGAACCGTAGAGCACCTGGCAGAAGTTATACAGCGGCAGAAAGAGGATCTTAGGACCTTCTTAGATCGCTTTCACGCGAAAGTTCTTCGAGTTGAGCCGCACAGTATTAAGGAACGGGTCCGTCACCTGTACGCTAATACTTTCAACTCAGAGCTCCGCAGAAAACTATCTAGTCTGGAGGTGAGGAGTGAGAAGCATTTAGATGACATCTGTGAAGAAGTGATGTACGGAGAGGAGTATCGGAGGAATGTTCCAGTAAGAGCTGGTTCCACGAAAGGAAAGGATCCGGTGAAGCAAGAGCAACACCCGAGGAAGTTTGACTCGAAGAAGGATCACAGGGTCAGAGGCTTCCACAGGGAGAGAAGTCCGCCGAGGAGATATGCAGATTATACCCGCCTCAACAGACCAAGATCCAACATTTTGGCGACTATCATCGAGAAAAAGCTAGACGTTCAATGGCCCAAGCCCTCTCACAACAACCGGAAGAATAGGGATGCAAAGGGGTATTGCAAGTTCCACAAGGGCCGTGGTCACGAGACTGATGACTGTATCCAACTAAAAACAGAGGTTGAACACTTGGTACGAGAAGGCAAGCTCAAGGAGCACATCTACACGGATGAACCCTCTAGGCACGATAGAGCAGAGCGAAGAAGGGAGGATAATGCTACAGAATTACCTCCCCGTCCGCTATCTTCGGCACCTCCGCCAGCTCACTGTCCGCCTCGCCCGGATAGACATCCGTATAGACACTGCGACGGTATGGATATGGAGAACCCACCCTACAGTGGAGTAATCAACACCATTGCGGGCGGGCCATCAGGAGGTGACAGTAGGAACGCAAGAGAGCGGACAGCACAAAATCTTCGGAACAACGATAGAGCGTACTCTGCTCCAGCGATTCAGGGTACAAACACTATATTTTTCGATGATAGTGAGATTCCTCTTCCTACGGCAGGAGGAGAGGACATTGATGATCCAGATGTTCCGTTAGTGGTTTCCATAACCATCGCAACTTATCGAGTGAACAAGATTTTGGTAGACACCGGGAGTTCCTCGAATATCATTTCCAAAGAACACTGGACCAGATGGCCCTAGGGAGAATCCAATATGAAAGGGTCCACACCTCTATACTGGGATTTGGAGGGGGAACAGTTCGACCCCTGGGAAGTGTTATGTTGCATGTTTCGCTTGGTACTTTCTCGGAAAGAGTTACTCAGTTGGTCCGATTTGTAGTGGTGTGTTGTTCCAGATAACGGCAAAGTAAAAGACTAGAGCCGGGGGAGGGGGGGGGGTGAATAGTCTTTTAAAACTTTTGTCGATAAAAACTATTTCTCAGATATCTGAGTAGATATCTGATACTTAGATTCAGAGCGCGGAAGACTTAAGATAGATAAGTGTAGAAACAGTTAAAGTGTGTGTGTGTGTTGCTGAAATGTAAGTACAGAAAAGTAAATAACACAGCAAGTATAGTGGTATCTGCAGGTGGCATAATCCTCCAACTAATCCACTTCGGTCTTTCAGAGACCTAGAATTCACTAGAATAGATAATTGAGGTCACCTTACAAAAATCCTATTCTAAGATTCCTTTAAACAGATGGTTCCCAACCAAATGTTCCCCCTGAGTTGTTCCCCGGCTTTCTCAGCCAAGTACTTCCTATACTCAGAAACCTTTTTGAGTTATTCCCTAGCTTCCCAAGCTAAGTACTTCCTATACAAAATAACCTTGGAGTTATTCCTTAGTTACCCAAATCAAGTACTTCCTATACTCCGGTAACCTTGGAGTTGTTCCCTGATTTTCCAAACTAAGTACTTCATGTACTCCACGCCAGTTATGGTGTTGGTTTCGGTTTGAGTTGTCAGATGAGCATCTTTAATAACTTATTCAGTTATTCAGATAGCTCTGTGAATCAAGTATACTTAATACACTTTTCAATGTATGGTATCTTGTTCTTTTTACTGACCCAAGTCTTAGATAAGTGTTCAAGAGAATGAATCTCAGATACTTGATCTTTCAATTCAACTCTTTCACAGATAGCTATGCTTGTTTAAGATCAGGACACTTAGAACTTCAGTGTTACTCAAGATCAAAAGCTTTGGTCGCAACAGAAAGCTTTGAGGATAAGTAATTTGCTTTGAGAGAGTAAGATGTTCAGAGTTGTTATGGAGTTCAAGGTGTGTCTTCTCAGGCAGTCTAAGTGTTGATATTTATAGATGAATTTGAGTGCCGTTTGAATAGTATCCGTTAGGCTCAAATTCAAATTATTGATATCTGTGTATAGTACTGTAGCAGGTTTTGTCTTCTTCATCAGAAGCTGCCGTTGCTTTTGTTCAGACATCTCTGTCCGTACATTAAATGCATTGTACTATTCCTTTTGTCCTGTAGTGCCAACGGAACTATGCTTTGTATCAGAGACTAGTATTATCTGATTCTTTGCACGTCCTTATCTTCAATCTTCAGATACCACTTTTTATTGAAACAACTTTGTTTGCAATATATATATTCCTTTTTCAGAAATGTGGTTAAAGCTCAAGGTATCTGAGAATAGATATCTGTGGACACTTTCCTTGTTTTTCAGATAGACCTTTCATTTCTCAGATATCTCTTGTGACACAGTTTATTTAAAACTATTTGTGTCTTCAAGATATCTGGCTAAGGTATCTGAAAAGTCGCTTCGATAATCTTGCGCTTCTTCAAGTCTTCAATGTCGTTGAGCTTGTTCTGCTTGGATGTCTTCTTCTTGGTCTTCTCTTCATAAAATAAAAATTACATTTTGAGACCTAACATCCTATACAAGATTAGCTAGACTATCATACTTAGTGGGTTTCCTCTTTTATAATGTTCAAGTGAACCAAGAGTACTAATCACCTTTATGAGACTAAGATAAGTCATCATGTTGCTGATCAAAATCTAAACAGATATTTCTAACAAAATATCTAACAGATTTCCTAACAAATTTCCCAACAAATTTCCCCCTTTTTGATCAGTCAACGATGACTATCTGACCTATTACAAATCTGGATGAGTGAATAATCCAACACTTAATTTCTTAAGATTTTCAATTCATTCAATTAAATGCAGAAAGTAGACATCAACCAAATCACAAGGTGTGATCTTTGCTGACAAGTTATCTTTTATAGAATACTATCTGAGAGTAAGTTCTTCAGATAAGTTACAAAGAGAGATTACAGATAACTTCAATACATAGAACAAGTTTAGCTCAGTCAGAAAAAATATAAAAATTACATAGTAAATTAGGACAACAGGAGTAACCAAGCTCCAAGTAAACATCCTAATAGACTAGTCTTCAAGTCTTCAACTCTTCAAGTCTTCAAAAGTAGTTCTATGGATCAGTCTGCAAATTTCCTATCTCCAAACCTTTTGATATCATCAGAATAATCATAGAGAAGTGTTCTGACGAGCATCTCAGTGTCTCTGGCAAATCCACAGACCTCTTTGTAGGTTTTCGTAGGATTTTTCTTGACAAAATGTTTGACCCACAGATACTTCCCCCACTTCCAGGCATGCTCTATTCTGATATCTGAAAGCTTGAAGTATTCGTAGATAATCCTCAGATATCTGATGTCACCCTTGTATTGATCTTCTGTTAGATAGAACGACTCATAGGGTTCCACAGCGAGTCTTGCTCTTGTGCCTGTTCCTGTGATATTCAGAATTCTGTGCACATCATCTGGCTTCCCATATGGACATTCATCAGAGAGGTCCTTTCTCATGGCTTCAGTTCTCTTGACAACTTCAAAATCCAACCATGCTTTAATGTGATTGGTGTTGATCAAGGTTGGCTTATCTTTTCTCCATGCCATAAGTTGTTTATGGATTGGTTCTGGAAATCTTGAATTTACTCGTAGATGCTTAAGTTCCAGAATCCAATAGCCATTTTCGATTGATGCACTCAGAGAGGAATCATTGTCATTCTTCACATACTCTATTTGGCTTCTTCCGCCCGAGTGGAAGTTGACTTTGTCTTTGCTCACTCTCGATGCTCCTTCTCTGCCTTGAATTCTCTTTGAAGTGTTGTGAAGAACCACCGGATAGACTTGGTATTTCCAGAGGGTGTTTTAGCTGCTAGGGGCTTTGCAGCTATGGGCTCAGTTAGGCTTTCAATTTTCCTTTTCTTGTGAAGAGGAGCTTCATCTTCATCAGTTTCCTCATCATCATCAAGATTAAATCTTGTGAGAGTTTTACAGCCTTCTTCATTGCTCAGGGACTTGATTTGACCTTCTTCTTCTTCTTCAGAAGATTCATCAATCCCTTTAACTTGTCTTCTCCTTGGAGCCTTGGTACTCCTTGGAGGTTTCTGTGCCATGGCCCTTGTTATCATTGTAGTTCCTTCAGTAGGTTTCTGGGAAGCAGCTTGGCTTGAGGAGGGTTCATTGATTCTGAGTGGTGGCTGGGAAGTTTTCATGTTTCTTCTTCCTCTCTGAGCCGCAATAGCTCCAGATTTCTTGTTTTCTTCTCCTTCTTCCCATTCCCCCTGACTTTGAGGTCCAGATTTGTACACTCTTTCCCCCTTAGTCATTATTGGCTGACTCAGTCTCATAAAGGAATCTGAGAGAGAGTTAAAATGCCCTTGTAAATAATTATAGGCAGTGACCAACTTCTGAAGTTCGGCTTTGAGCTCCTGATTTTGTTTGATAAG
The DNA here is from genome assembly GCA_026545765.1 of Plantago major. NCBI lineage: Eukaryota > Viridiplantae > Streptophyta > Magnoliopsida > Lamiales > Plantaginaceae > Plantago > Plantago major. The sequence continues at coordinate 58,564,029 of CM048840.1, read as the reverse complement.
TCCATTGTCCTTATCAGTGAGCTCTGCCAATGGGCCTAGGATGGCATCTGCTTTTCCAAAGATGTAACTTGCCTCTTGGAAAGCTTTTTCAGCTAAAGACGCATCATCGTCCCTTATCATTCCCAGATCTTTCTGAGCAATGACTATGCTAGTTGTTCTCTGAGTGATGAGCTCAGTGAACTTTTTCATTTCAGAGGGGACGGAGGCAATTACTTCCTTGTTTTGTGATGACAACTCCTTGTTCAGATGAGCCAGTACTTGGTATCTGTTCATGTATTCATGGGAGTGGACATTTGGCAGTTTGCTGAATATTGCAGGAGCAATCAGCTTCCTTTTCAAGTGAGAGACCGCTAGATGTTCATTGCGGTGCTCTGCCAAAGTCTTGTCTTCTTCATCATCTGAGTAATCAAATGAGTTGATCTTCATCCTCTTGGACATTCTCATCGATTGTATCGAGTCCAAGAACCATCTCGTAGATTGGTTTCTTCCCTTCGGGAGGAGGATGGTACTTCTTTTGAAGATGATGCACTTAGCATCATGCTTGACTTCGGATACTTCTTCAAGATTTAGTACTTTGGTGATAGCATTCACAGCATCCTGTAGCTCTTTAACCTCAGAGTAAGCAATCATTTCTTGTAAGTATTGATCTTGTAGTTGATCAAGCTTGTCTCTGGATCTAGCTATTTGATCTTCCAGTTGAAGATGGAGCTGTTGTTCTTCTTCCAACAGTTGTTTGAGTTGAGCAGTTCTGGTTTGAGTGTTTAATATTTTCTGATTGGTTTCTTCAGAAAGCTCAACTACTTGTTCAGTAGTAACTGGGTGTTGGGAAGATGGATGAGTAGATTTCTGAGGAGATGGAGACGGAGATTTCTGTGAAGTCTTCTCAGTGTGCTTTTCAAAGGTGAGGCATTATTCCTTAGCGAAATTCCTTCGGTCCACAGTGCAGGGCATCATCATCATCCTTTTTGTCTGTGTCATCCTTTTGGTGATGGTCAGTGGGAGGTTCATCGAAGTCATTTTCGTTTATTTCTTCCTCCTCATCATCTTCAGATACAAGATTGATCACTTCAGGAATAGTGATCTTCTTCCCATTAACCTCTTCTTGTTCAGAAGGTATAAATTGCAGAGTTTGGGGCAAAACTGGCTTGAATGCCATTTGTAATCTTGTCTGACCATCTGCCTGTTCAAAGGCTTGTATCAAACTGTGTGCCACTTCTCTGGAGAAATCCTTATGCAATAGAGTCACAACTGTGTACTGTTCGATAGGGAACATTGCATGGATATATGTCTCCAAGTCAAGAGCTCGTGCTCGTCTGTTTGGTTGATCTGTGATTCTCAATATTTCAGAGAGATCAGAGCACCTTAACCTTTGTCATTTCTTGAAGCATTGAATATGCTTTGGCAGGGTGTGAGCTTTGAAGAAGGGAAGTAGGTCCCTTGTCTCAACATTGGGAGCCTGCTTGGCACTCGTTTGAGCCTGAAAGAAAGAGTTTGGACTGAGCTTCAAAACTTTTGTAGATATCTGAGTAGAAGTGTAGTTTAGTTTCTGAGTTACCTGAGTAAGTACTTCAGGCTCAGAGACTTGTGCTACTGAGACAATTGGTGTCTCAGATATCTTGTTGTGAGGCGGAGACTTGGAAGTCTGGTCCTCATCAACCTTTCTTTCTTGAACTTGAGAATTAAAATTATCACAATACTTAGGAAATTTTAGCAAGAAAACTTTAGGTGACAAGTCAGATATCTGAGAGGTCAATTACCTCCATGGGAGGCTCAGATACTTGTCTCTCAGAGACTTGTGCAGTCTCTGGAATCTTTTCTTGTGATGAAGGCCTTGATGCCTCATCAATTTCCATAGGTGCAGGGGATGCGCAACTCTGTCCCCTTGCACTTCTACTTCTGAGTGAGCATGTGAGTAGAAAGCATTGAATGATTTAGAGAAGATTTTAGTTAACCCAAGGTGAAGAATATTTATCATTGATTTTCCTATACCTTCATACTGGAAGGCTCAATGATCTGTTCTTCAGAAACCTTGTCGGTTTCTGGGTTTTCTTCTGGCATTTCTGCCTTATCTTCCTCTTTCTCAGTTGGAGCCTGTTAGAAACATTCACTTAATTGGTTAAGTAAATTATCATATAACTGAAAAATGACAACTTAAGAAACATTTTATCACCTGTAGGACAGGCTCAAATTTCTTAAGAGGTGAGGTTGATGAGACCTCTTTCTCAGTTTCTGAGGCAAGCTTTCCAGCTTCCTCTTGTCCTTGTGTTTCTAACTCAGCCTGTAACAAAGAATTTCGATAAATTACAAGATGTACAAGAATAAAATTTGCACAAGATAAGAGTTAAACCATTCAACTACCTGAGCAGTTTCAGGCTGATTGGTCTCTGGAACTTGTGACCTTTCTATACTTTGATCTTCTTGTCCCAGTAATTCTTCGTTGTTTGAAGTTTCAGGTACTTCACACCTTTCCTGAGTATGCAACTCAGTTGCCTCCCCTGGTTGATCATTCTGAGTAGATATCTCAGTTTGATCCCTCTCATTGAGTTGGGGAACCTGCTCTTTTGCAGGATTTTCTTCAGCATACTGCATTGCTGGTAATTCAAAATGGAGTTCATTTACCATTTCATCAACCACTTGTGGCTGTTGTGGTTGTTGTGTTTGTGGTTGTTGTGGTTGTCTGGAAGCAGAGCATTGGTCAGTAGAATGTTCTTCCAGATTTTTAGATGTGGCATCTTCATCAGCATCTGCCAGCACTAAATTACCATTCATCAGGGCTTCTTGAAGTTGTGCGTAAGAAACGTTCCCTGATGATGTGTTTGCACCAACAACCTTTGCTATAGGTGCTTGTTCAGCAACCTGTGGTGTAGGTTCTTTTTCAGATACCTTTTCACCAGTTACTATTTCAGTAACCTTAGCCCTGTTTGTTCTTTCTAGGACTTGAGAGATGACTAGTTCATCATCTTCATCGTTAGAGCTCTCATCAGCAGTAGGAACTGATTGGTCCATAACTCCTGTGGTTTCTGCAGATAGGGCTTGGTGTTTTTCACCACTTTTGGCAGCATTTATGAGTTCATCAGCAAGGCATTCTGCATTAGTCGCAACATTTCTGAACGCACATTCTCTTGCTGAGTCTACTTGTGCAGTAGTTGATGATTCTTTTGCAGCATTGATGAGTTGATCTGCCTTTATCAGTTCATCGGCAAGGCCTGTAGATATCTGAGAATCGACAACCTCTTTGGGTGTGTCTTCTGTTTTGCCAGCAGACTTCTTTCTTGAAGTTCTGGGCTTCTTGGTCGCAACCTTTTCTTCAGATACCTTTTCAGACTTTCGCTTCTTAGAACCTTTCTGAGACCCAGTAACCTTTTTCATCATGTTCGTATACTCATATTTGTAGAGTAGGTTACTGTTGGCGATTTCAGCCGTCTCTCTGAGCTCAATGCCAAGCTTTTCCAGCAAGTAGCATATCTTCAGACCATAGCCTACTGTGGCCTTTGGCTCAGCTAGTCCTTTGGCAATCTTAGGCTCGAAGCCTTGAATCTTCTTCACAAACTTCATGAAGGCATTTTCCCGCTTAAAAGGGTTTTCCAAATTTTGTCTTGTTGATTCAAAGAAGAACATCATGATCCATCGTTCTTGGCTTATCCGGTCAAGACCTCCTTGTAGACCATCAAAGCATCATGAAGAATGCAAGCCAATACATCCCATGAACCATCGATGTCTAGTTCGGATGTCGAAGCTTGAATTCGTGGGTGTATCGATTTTCAAGATCACACACGCCATCGCATGCTTCTTTAACACCTTCAAGGAGATCATCATCCTTGGTGTTTATTTCAAAATACTTTCCAAGATTTTGAAACTCAAACAACTTATAGAAAGTTGTTAAGTCCAGAAGGATTTCCTTTCCTTGGAATGAGGTTTTAACAGACACTATTTCAGTGCCTTCAGAAACACTGGAAATTATCCTGGAGTTGTTGTAGAATTCCAACACATCGAGTGATGAAATTCCACTAGGGCGAGCAGATAGAAAACCCTTGATTTGTGCCTTTTCAAGCATGTCAAGAATTAGCTTTCTGTCAGCTTGGTTTTCTATTGCAGCCGTGATGTATTCCTCAACCATGGCACCACCCCAAATCATTCTGTAATTTGAAGTCCAGTGGTCAGGATTAAAATCTCCTACCAGTCGGTTGTTCACAATAACCAACTTTGGTGCTTGCTTTTCAGCAGTACCAGTGGAGGATTGAGATTTCAGTGTGGTTGAACTTTTAGGGGCCATCTCTTTATATAGTGTAGAGAATTTGGATTGGTGTTTAAAAGAGATTTGATTCATTAATTCTTTGCAGAAAAACTTAATCTTGATTTGCAGAGATTGTAGAAGGTTTGCAGAGAATCAAGAGAAGGATTTGCTATTTTTGTGCAAGATGAGTTTTCGGATTAGGCAAAAGTGATTTCTTATGCAAAAATCCTATATATATATAGCAATAGAATCTCAACATACATATACATACAAATTGATTTTGTGTGTACGTATCTGTGATTTGCAAGCAGGCGTGAGCAAACGCTAGTTCGGCATTAAATGCAAAGTGGGCTTTGTCAGAATTTTTACAGTCCACTATTTACTGTGAATTAATTTCCTCCGTATAGATCAATCGCTTAATTTCATCAAGGGTCACCATTGCTTCTTCAGCAATGATCACAATCAACTAGTGTAATTGTGCCCATTTAATGAATTTTGGCTAATAGCTATCTGAATCACGTTTTTGTATGACCAAGAACACTGTTTGCATCTGAATCTGTCTTATACTTAGGATTTTTCCAAGTTTTTCACCAAGATAGAAATAATGCGAATTTCAAGAGAGTAGTTGACTGCAGATAGTTGTACTATTCTCTTTTGTGTTCCCCGTTTATAGAGTGATTCAGATATCTGAGTTCCCGTCTCAGAGATCTTAAGCTGTCTTTTTGCTCTTTAGCCTTTTTGACTTCTGGATACCCGTTCCAGATTTCTCTTTTCTCTTCTCTGGATACCCGTTCCAGATACCTCTTCTCTGGATGCCCGTTCCAGATACCTCTTCTCTGGATGCCCGTTCCAGATTCCTGAACTCTTTCAGTTCATTGGTAGTTCCATTAGTCCAAGACTATGTCTTAAGGCTAAGAATCTACTTTCTTGTAGTGGCTTAGTGAAGATATCTGCAAGTTGGTCTTCAGTGCCAATCTTGAGTATCTCTATATTGCCTTTTTCAACATGGTCTCTGATGAAGTGATGTCTAACATCAATATGCTTTGTTCTGGCATGAAATTTAGGATTCTGTGTAATCGCAATAGCACTTGTGTTGTCACAGAAAATGGGAGTTTTCTTCTCATCGAGTCCATAGTCTTTAAGTTGTTGTTGTATCCACAGAATTTGTGTTGCACAACAACCAGCAGCAATATATTCAGCCTCTGTGGTAGAAGTTGCAATTGAGTTTTGCTTCTTGCTAAACCACGAGATAAGTCTAGTACCCAGAAACTGACAAGTTCCTGAGGTGCTTTTCCTATCAAGCAGTGATCCAGCATAATCAGCGTCATTTTCTATATTATATTTGTCCAGAACCATATCTTGTTCAATTTGATAAAATTTCAAGAAGTCTATCTGTAGAGTAAAAAAAAAAGAAGAAAGAGTTTTTTCTGAGTACCCAGCTAAACTCAACCCGCTTTCTTTAGGATACCACAATCCTACATCTACTGTACCTTTTACATACCTCAATATTTTCATAGCAACGTTGTAGTGTGTTTGCATCGGATTTGTCTGAAATCTAGCACACACTCCAACGGCGTATTGAATGTTAGGTCTACTTGCAGTGAGCTAAAGTAGTGAACCTATCAATTTCCTATACTTATGTTCTTCAACACTCTTATCTGATTCAGTATAGGTCATTTTGGTTCCAATGCTCATAGGTATCTTAGCATTCTTTTCAGAAGGCTTAAGATTGAATTTTGTGAGCATATCTTTTGCATACGTTGTTTGACTAATGAATATTCCATCATTGAGTTGCTTGACTTGCAATCCTAGAAAATAATTCATTTCTCCCATCATGCTCATCTCAAACTTGCTTTTCATGAGATTTGCAAAGTCATTACAAAGTTGCTTGTCCTTAGATCCAACTATGATGTCATCAACATATACTTGAACTAAGAGTAGTTTCCCATCATGATTTAAGGTAAATAAAGTTTTATCAACTTCACCTTTCTTGAAACCACTTTCCAGAAGGTATTTGGCCAAAGTGTCATACCATGCTCTTGGAGCCTGTTTCAGTCCATACAGAGCTTTCTGTAGTTTATAGACCATTCTACTTTCTGAGGAAACTTCAAAGCCAGGTGGTTGCTCAACATAAACTTCTTCTGCAAGTTCACCATTCAAGAATGCACTTTTGACATCCATCTGATAAACTTTAAAATCTTTATGAGTCAGAAGGCTAGAAAGAGTCTTATTGCATCCAATCTGCATTGGTGCATATGACTCATCAAAATCTAAGCCTTCTTGATGCAGGTAAATCCTGCAACCAATCTTGCTTTGTTTCTGGTTATTTCACCAGATTCATTCATTTTGTTTCGGAAAACCCATTTAGTTCCAATCACAGATATTCCTTTTACAAATGGAACTAGTTTCCAGACTTTGTTTCTCTCAAATTGATCCAACTCTTCTTGCATTGCAGAGATCCAGTCTTGGTCTCCTAATGCTTCTTCTATATTTTTAGGTTCAATATTTGAGATGAAACATCCAAAGAGAGAATTAGCATTTTTAGCTATTGCTCTCCTAGTCCTAACACCTTGATTAATTGGTCCAATCACATCTTTTGCAGGATGATCCTTGATCCATCTCATCATAGGTTTAGTGCTAGTAGGATCAATATCCAAATGATTTGAATGTGAATCACTAGGATTTTGATTTGATACTATTTCAGTATCTAAGACATTTTGCTCCTCAGAAGGGCAATTAATGTCTGACACTTGCTCAGTGTTTGAGCTATCTGGAACATGTCTATCAGAGAGATTGTTTCCAGAGATAGCTTCATGATGAACATCTTCAGTTTCCAGTTCTGAAAGTTTCATAGGAAATTCTTCATCATGTTTGTGAGTCATCTTGTTGTTACTAGGCACTTCATGCTTTTCTATGTCAGAGTCATCCTCACTTTCCATAATGATATTTCTCCTTTCTGAGGATTCTTCTTCAGAATCCCTCAGCATTTGTTCTTTGAACCTTTATGAGAGTTCATCATTAGGAGGTGTTTTCTTACTTCCTTCATAGAATACAACATGAACTGATTCTTCAATTTTCTTTGTTCTTTTGTTGTAAATTCTGTAGGCTTTCCTATTCGTGGAATAACCATGAAATACACCTTCATCTGCCTTTGGTTGAAATGTTCTCAGATAATCTTTCCCATTGTTTAGAACAAAACATTTACAACCAAATACTCTCAGATGTTTGATATTAGGGGGTCTACCAACCAAGATTTCATAGGGGGTCTTGTCATGGTATTTGTTTATCAAGCATCTGTTCTGAGTGTAGCAGGCTGTGTTTACAGCTTCAACCCAATAAATTTCACTTATTTCAGTGTCAGCTAGCATCGTCCTTGCAGCTTCTTTAAGGTTTATGTTTTTCCTTTCTGCAACACCATTTTGTTGAGGTGTTCTTACAGAGGAAAGTTGGTGTTGTATACCTTTGCAGGTACAAAACTCCTTTATGTACTGGTTGACAAACTCAGTACCATGGTCTGTTCTGATTGCAGATACCTTGTCATTTTTCATGACTTCAAGCTTTTTCAGCAAGTTTGGTATCTCCACCCTGGCATCAGATTTGTGTTTCAGAAAGACAATCCAAGTGAATCTTGAGAAGTCATCTACAACAACCAGACCATACTTCTTTCCTGCATAACTAGTTACAGATGATTTAAAAAGATCCATGTGTAGTAGTTGCAGTGGTCTAACACTAGAGTGTCTGATTTTGGACTTGAAAGAGATCTTAGATTGTTCCCCCATCTGACAGGCAGAACATATACCATCCTTTCTGAAAGATGTTCTGGGAAGGCCAACCACTAACTCTTTCTTGGCAAGTCTGTTCAGAGTTTTGAAGTTCAAGTGACTCATTCTTTTGTGCCATAACCAGTGCTCTTCTGTGTGACCAGATTGACTCACCATGAGACATTCTTCAGTTGTGGCAGATGCCCAATCGGCAACATAAAGACTGCCTTTCCGCCGAGCAACCAAGACTATCTGCTTTGACTCATTGTCAATTAGTTTGCAGTATTTTGCTTTGAATTTTATAGTAAAACCCTTGTCTGCAAACTGGCTCATGCTAAATAGATTATATTTCAAATCCTTAACATGTAATACGTCAGTGATTGTTAATGTTCCCAATTTGACGCCAAATCCTGAGAGGGATTTAATTCTCCTCCAGCGAATCTGATATCTGGTCCAGTGTTGCAAGCTTTGTAATCGACCAGATTTGCTTTGTCTCCTGTCATGTGCTTTCCGCATCCACTATCAAATAGCCATTGTGCTTTAGTCCAGGAAGCATTCTGCACACAACAGGAAACAGGAGATTAGGTTCTCAATTTACAATTGGAACCATCATGACTAAACAATCTTCCAGTAGGAATCCATTTTTGCATGAATTTTCTTGGAACATTCTTTTGTCTGATAGGAACATAAGGAGGAATTATAATTGAATGATTATCATTATTGAGAATTATTTTCTTCCTTGGTGTGTTCCTAGGTGCTCCATTTGGTGTTTTCAGATACCTGTCAGGTTTCTGAGTTTGCTTTTCAGCAAACTTAGCTTTCCTTGCCAGATTTCTTCTAGCCCTGGCATTCAGATTTTCAGTGGCTTGATTCAACTTCCACTTCTGATAATTGCTTTGAGCAATTCTAGCTTTTAGCCATCGTTCTTGCTCCTGTTTGTATTCATGAGCATGTCGTTTCCCGATGCCTTTATAGCCAATACCGTTTCGAGCACTTGAAGCTATCTGAGATCTTTTCTCAGCAGCTTTGCTAGTCTCTGGTTGGTCCAATTTCTTTCCAGAAAAAGTGACATGGGAGAATTTGCCAGCTCCTGCAATTCTACCCTTTTGAGAGACATAGCACTGTGGGTGTTTACACTTTTCATTGTTGTGTTTCTTTTCAGAGACGTGCTCAACAGTTTTGTTTTTTACTTGTTTTTCCCACAAAGGTTTAGTCGCAACTGCCTTTCCTTTGTCAACAATCTTCGTCTTCTCACCGATACTATAGATTGCATGGGAACCGTCTTGCTGAGTACTTACAAATGTTCTTCTTTCCTTACTCTTATTCAGAGTGATAGAACAATCTGTCTGTGTATTCAAATTCAAGTCCTTTCTTTTCTGAAGGATCTCTTAAGTAAGATTGTACTTCAGTAAGAGTGTCACTAGCTTTGGCATAAGATTGAAAAGATAGTTCTTTCTTCTTGAGTTCCTTGTTCTCAGAAAGAAGATCTTCATATTTCTTATGTAATTCAGCCATTGCTTCTTTATGTGACTTTTCAGTCTCAGATATCTGAGCTTTGAGAACTGCATTTTCAGCATCCTTTTTCTCAGATACCTTAACTAATTGAGAATTTTCCTTTGCAAGAGAATTCTTTTCTTCTTCAAGATTTTCGGCTCTAGCTCGGATCATTAGAAATTCTTTTTCATAGATGTCGAGTTCTTTCCTGAGATTTTCTAGATCTTTTATTTCTTCTTCATCAGTTTCATAAGTATAACAAGAAGTATGTGTTACCTCATCAGCCATAAGACAGATTTCTATGTTGGAGATGTCTGGACCGTCAATTTCAGCAACTCCACAAATTTCATTCTTCTTGAGGCCGAAGTCGATTATATCATGAGTAACTCCACATAATTCTGGTGATGGTAAGGTTGAGTCATCTGAATTGTCATCTTCAGAATCTGTCTCAACGTCTAGAGCATCCAGTTGAATTTGGATTTTCTTTCTTTCTTCAGTTAACAAAGCTTTCTGGCTTCTTCTGAAGATTCTTCTATCTTTCTTGTCACCTGTCCTTAGTTTGTTGAAGGCAGGACAATCCTTCTTGAAGTGGCCAGGTTTCTGACAATAGAAACAGATATCGTTTCCAATTTTTGCTTCCTCAGTACATGATGCTTTCTGAGCTGGCTTGTTCAGCGAGCTTTGCATATTTTTGTACTGGTGATAGTTTGAGCCTAATGCTTTTTCAGCTTCTCTTTGACTTTTCTTCTCTCAATTTCTCGACTGATAAATTTGCTCATTTGCTTTGCAGCAAGAGCATCCTCAGTCTCTTCCTTGCTTTCTTCTTTTCAGAAGTTCCTTGAGCAACTAGAGCAACATTCTGCAACTTTTCAGTTGTTTGTTCTCTTTGTGCTGTCTCATGATCTACCGTAGCAAGATGTGAGAAGAGTTCCACTAGAGTGATATTTGGCATTCCTTGGTTAAAATAAAAGAATTTAGTATGCTCCCAGTTGTGGTTAAGACTTCTGACAATAGTCTTAATCTTTTCTGACTGGGAGTATCTGTTGCTTTCCCCAAGTGCTGCCATATCACTCATGAGAGTGGTGAATCTGAAATCAAGTTCTTCCAGAGTTTCAGTGGGTCCTTGTTTGAAATTTTGAAATTTCAACTTGAGAACTTCGAACTTGTTTTCTTTGGTTTTCCCGATCCCGCATTTCTTCAATCAGTTGCGTGCAACTCGCCGTTTTAGCACCCCACAGTTTACACTGTATGTGCTCAGGTGTCGATCTGATGATGATATTACGAGCTTGACCATCCAGACGATTCCTCTTGGCATCTTCCGATGTCCAGAGTTCTCTGGGCTTTGGTTCGTAAATAACTTGACTTGTAGATCTCGCACTTGTTGACGCATCGGTTTGTGAAGATCCTTCGCTTTGTTCTCTGTCTCTACCATTAGAAACCTCCATGACTTATTTGAGTTGTTGAATGACTATTGGGCCATTCTTTATCACTTCGATCATTTCGTCACTCATGGCTTCAAGGTGGAGCATCATGTTATTTTTCCATTTCTCGTAGTTCTCTGGTTTGTGAACGGGTGCATCACTCAGAGACATTCCTGCACACTTAACACACAAATTAACTAGTCCTCAAAAATGGACAAAGTTCCTTCACCTATCTGGGGATCTAGGTTCAGTGCAGAAGGCTTGTGAACCTCCTGCTCTGATACCACTTGTTGGTCCAGATAACGGCAAAGTAAAAGACTAGAGGGGGGGGGGGGAGGTGAATAGTCTTTTAAAACTTTTGTCGATAAAAACTATTTCTCAGATATCTGAGTAGATATCTGATACTTAGATTCAGAGCGCGGAAGACTTAAGATAGATAAGTGCAGAAATAGATAAAGTGTGTGTGTGTGTGTGTTGCTGAAATGTAAGTACAGAAAAGTAAATAACACAGCAAGTATAGTGGTATCTGGAGGTGGCGTAATCCTCCAACTAATCCACTTCGGTCTTTCAGAGACCTAGAATTCACTAGAATAGATAATTAAGGTCACCTTACAAAAATCCTATTCTAAGATTCCTTTAAACAGATGGTTCCCAACCAAATGTTCCCCCTGAGTTGTTCCCCGGCTTTCTCAGCCAAGTACTTCCTATACTCAGAAACCTTTTTGAGTTATTCCCTAGCTTCCCAAGCTAAGTACTTCCTATATACTCAATAACCTTGGAGTTATTCCTTAGTTACCCAAATCAATTACTTCCTATACTCCAGTAACCTTGGAGTTGTTCCTGATTTTCCAAACTAAGTACTTCCTGTACTCCACGCCAGTTATGGTATTGGTTTCGGTTTGAGTTGTGAGATGAGCTTCTTTAATAACTTATTCAGTTATTCAGATAGCTCTGTGAATCAAGTATACTTAATACACTTTTCAATGTATGGTATCTTGTTCTTCTTACTGACCCAAGTCTTAGATAAGTGTTCAAGAGAATGAATCTCAGATACTTGATCTCTCAATTCAACTCTTTCACAGATAGCTATGCTTGTTTAAGATCAGGACACTTAGAACTTCAGTGTTACTCAAGATCAAAAGCTTTGGTCGCAACAGAAATCTTTGAGGATAAATAATTTGCTGAGAGAGTAAGATGTTCAGAGTTGTTATGGAGTTCAAGGTGTGTCTTCTCAAGCAGTCTAAGTGTTGATATTTATAGATGAATTTGAGTGCCGTTTGAATAGTATCCGTTAGGCTCAAATTCAAACTATTGATATCTGTGTATAGTACTGTAGCAGGTTTTGTCTTCTTCTTCAGAAGCTGCCGTTGCTTTTGTTCATACATCTCTGTCCGTGCATTAAATGCATTGTACTATTCCTTTTGTCCTGTAGTGCCAACGGAACTATGCTTTGTATCAGAGACTAGTATTATCTGATTCTTTGCACGTCCTTATCTTCAATCTTCAGATACCACTTTTTATTGAAACAACTTTGTTTGCAATATATATATTCCTTTTTCAGAAATGTGGTTAAAGCTCAAGGTATCTGAGAATAGATATATGTGGACACTTTCCTTGTTTTTCAGATAGACCTTTCATTTCTCAGATATCTCTTGTGACACAGTTTGTTTAAAACTATTTGTGTCTTCAAGATATCTGGCTAAGGTATCTGAAAAGCTGTTTCAGTAATCTTGTGCAGTTTCTTCAAGTCTTCAATGTCGTTGAGCTTGTTCTGCTTGGATGTCTTCTTCTTGGTCTTCTCTTCATAAAATAAAAATTACATTTTGAGACCTAACATCCTATACAAGATTAGCTAGACTATCATACTTAGTGGGTTTCCTCTTTTACAATGTTCAAGTGAACCAAGAGTACTAATCACCTTTCTGAGACTAAGATAAGTCATCATGTTGCTGGTCAAAATCTAAACAGATATTTCTAACAAAATATCTAACAGATTTCCTAACAAATTTCCCAACATGGTGGATCGTACTTTCGACTACAACGCCATCTTTGGGCGCCCGGGGCTTAATCAATTCTGAGCTATCCCCTCCACTCTCCATAACAGAATGAAGTTTCCAACTCCCTTTGGAGTCGGAGAAGAGGTTGGAAACATCCGCGAAGCCTGGGAATGTTACAAAATCTCCACAAGAAGAGCGTCCGCCCACGTGCTGGCGACCACCCTGACCCGTGGTCCGTCAGCGGTTCTTCCAGCTAAAAAGGAGAACCCGCAGATCGGAGTGGGGAGCCAGAAGGAGAAGTTTCCTAGAACATTGCGAATCGAGCCTCACGAGATTCTCAAGGAAATCGAGATTGTCGCTGGAAACCCGGATAAGAAAACAAGAATTGGGACCGAGATGACTACAGAGGTAGAAATGAAGCTCATCGCTTGTCTCCGTGAAAACAGCGATGTGTTTGCCTGGAGTACCGATGACTTGAAGGGAATTGACCCGAGGATCACTGTTCACCGTCTGAACATGGATCCCTCGATCAAGTACATCCGACAGAAAAGGAACGATTTTGGTCCGGTCAAGGATGCCATCATATCCGCTGAAGTGGAGCCACTCCTGAAAGCAGGGCACATTGAAGAAGTCCGTTATTCTGACTGGGTGTGCAACGTAGTCCTGGTAGAGAAGTCACCGGGCAAATGGCGGATGTGCAACGACTTCACTAGGTTGAACAAGTTCTGCCCAGTTGGTGGACTCCACGTCCGGATGTGCATTGTTGAGTTTCATGGACGCATACCAAGGTTTTTACCAAATCCGGATGGCCACAGAAGACATCAAGAAAACAGCTTTCTTCGCTGCCGGGGGTGTATATTGCTTCAAGGTAATGCCCTTCGGATTGAAAAACGCGGGAGCCACTTACCAGCGCCTCATGAATCAAATGTTCAAGGAAGAGATTGGGAAAACCGTGGAAGTGTATGTGGACGACATGCTCGTCAAGAGCAAAACTGAAGAGCAACATGTGCACCATTTGAACAAGTGCTTCGCTATCCTTAGGAAGTACGGAATGAAATTGAATCCCGAGAAATGTACGTTCGGAGTAAAAGGAGGGAAGTTCCTCAGGTAAAAGGTTACCGAGAGAGGGATAAGCACGAACCCAGAAAAGATCAAGGCAATCCTAGATCTGCCGCAACCAAAAACTCTCAATGAGGTACAACAACTCAAAGGACATTTGATGTCCTTAAGTCGTATCATTTCACGATCCGCGGAGAAAAATCTCCCGTTCTTCAAAATCCTCCGGAAAGGAGAGGGCTTTGAGTGGACTGCGGAATGTTCTGAGGCTTTCGAGAAATTGAAAACGTACCTCCATTCCCCTTCACTGCTCTCCAAACCCGTCGAGGGAGAACCACTCTACCTCTACCTAGCTATCACGGAAGAGGCAATGAGTTCAGTGTTAGTACGAATTCAGGCTAACGATCACCTCCCAATCTACTATCTTAGGAAAGCCCTTGCTGGGGCGGAGAAGAGATATGTGAAGATTGAGAAACTTGCATATGCTTTGGTTTACACCGCAAGATGGTTAAAACCATATTTCAAGTCCCATAAAGTTGTGGTACTGACTGCAGAACCTTTGAAACAGGTCCTGGGAAAGCCCGACCAGTCTGGACGGCTCTCTAAGTGGGCGATCGAGCTGAGTGAATACGACATTTGCTATCAGTCTCCGTCAGCCAAGAAAGCTCAAGTCCTCGCCGATTTCTTAGCGGAATATCCTGAGGTGGATTCGGAGAAGGGCCCTGACAAACAGGCGTTCGAATGTTTACTCACCACGCAGGTTAGCCAGAAGCCAGTTCCACCGCAGTTCAACCCATCAAACCTCGAAGACGCACAGTTTATCAATCAATCTCTATCAACATCTCATGAGGAAACTCGAGTTAACCAGATGTTCCTTCTTGACGGTATGGCAAACGAGTCCGTGCCTAACGACTTCTGACCCAAAAGCAGGGAAACCGAAGCACAGAGGTGGGAACCTCGGGAGCCAGCAGAAGATCTCCAAGCCGAAAAAAATCCTTCTGATACGTGGATATTGGAAGTGGACGGTTCCTCCACTGGAAGAGTCAGAGGGATTGGAATCTTCTTTAAGAGCTCCGATGGCGCGGAACTTGACTACGCGATATCCCTGGAGTTCAAAGTTACAAACAATGAGGCTGAATATGAAGCATTGATAGTTGGACTACGACTGGCAAAATCCCTGCAAGTTCGGAAGCTCAAAGCTTTCACGGATTCTCAGCTCGTGGAAGCTCAATTTTCGGGAACTTTTGCCACAAAAGGTCCTTCGATGATCAAGTATCTCGAGCTACTCAAACCGGAAGCCAAGAACTTTAAGGATTTCACCCTAGAAAAGTTTGACAGAGCCTAGAACGAAAGAGCGGATGCCCTAGCAAAATACGCGTCCGCAACGGCAGCTTTGGACACTAGGAGAGTGATTTTACTCAATGTTACTGACTCATCCGTCATGAGTCTCAATTCCACCGTCATGGCAACTGACACGGGCAGAAATGGGATGACTGACATATGGAATTACCTCAAGGATGGATCTCTTCCAGTTGATCCGAAGGAATCAAGGAGTGTCCAATGTAGCGCAAACAGGTACTTTATACTGGGAGAAGATTTGTACAAGAGATCATTTGCAGGGACCCATTTGCGGTGCTTGAGCCCGCAAGAATCAAAGACTGTGCTAGAGGAGATACACAGCGGGAGCTGCGGAAGTCATTCCGGGGGAAGGACTCTTGCCCAGAAAATTATACGACAAGGCTACTACTAGACTAGTATTAATAAAGATTCCGCCGACTACGCTCAGAAGTGCCCTGACTGCCAATACTATGTGAACATTCCACATCGACCGACGCATCCTATGATTCCGTCAATCATAGCGTGTCCATTCGACCAATGGGGCATTGACATAGTCGGACCGTTCCCGAGAGGCACCCAGCAGCGGAGGTTCCTGATTGTGGCTGTTGAATACTTTAACAAATGGGTAGAAGCAGAGGCTGTTGCAACCATTATAGAGAGTCGAGTGCGGACTTTTATCTGGAAGAATATCATCTGCCGCTTTGGCCTGCCCAAGATTCTCGTCTCGGACAATGGTGCCCAGTTCTCAGGACATAGGCTCAAGGAATGGCTGGCGTCCTGCAACGTTTTACATCTGTTGGATACCCGCAAGCCAATGGACAGGCTGAGTCCACAAACAAAACAATAGTCAAGATCCTCGAGAAGCGGTTAAGAATTTCACAAGAAAGCTGGGCGGATGACCTGGAAGGCGTGCTATGGGCTCATCGCACCACTGCACGGACTGCACTCCATTCTCCTTGGTATATGGCTCGGAGGCAGTCATACCGTCCGAGATTGCCGTTGAGACTTTGAGGATCCAACAGTTCGAAGGCATTGCAAACCGCGAAGCTCGGATATTCGACCTAGACATGCTCGAACAGAAAAGGTCTGAGGCACTGGCGAATATCCATAGGTATCAGGCAACTGCTGCCCGAACCTACAACAGGAACGTCCGAGCAACTAACTTGCAAATCGGAGACTTAGTGCTTCGACGAGCCGACATTTTGAACAATATTGGAAAACTCAAGCCCAAGTTGGAAGGACCCTACAAGATTGTCGGAGCAAGAGTGAATGGGAGTTATGAATTAGAAGATGGGAACGGACATCCCCTTAAGCGTCCGTGGAATGCTAGAAACCTTCAGAAGTTCTACGCATAGAGATGATTGTGCGGATCTCCGTCAGGTCGATTGATCATCTCAGATTCCAACTATTTATTACACGGAACACCGCCAGTTCTGTTTTTTTATCCTTGAGCTCGCAAGTTGTAATTGAATTTCCGGCAAATCAATACAACCTCTATCTTTCGATTTGTGATTTTTCGATTTATGCATCTGAGATTTAACGTTCGTTTAACGACAAGAAGGAAAGCAAGGGATTTTATTCATACAAAGACGAATTGTACATAATCCTATCTGTGAAACTTACAATCTCGGATCTTTATCAAGATCAACAGACGCAATATATAATCTATAGAGAGAGTTTCCGGAGATAAGTCATCTTCCATCAAGACTATTCCTCCAACAGGACACTTCTTCACCCACTCACTACTTCTGGGAAAACCGTAGATCTGATATCCCTGCACAACACAAGATGTTTTAATAAGTCAGAAATTCTACGACATTCTCTATGGATCCCGCGCACGATGTGCCTAGAAACATCAGAATCGTGAGTAAGTGATAAACACTGGGAACCTCATGCTTATAAGAAAATTGCACGGACATATCTATCATGTTTGACGTCAAAACTCGGATCTATATACGGATCTGACGCATTGGTCGTACGGTGATCCACCCGTCAGCAACTCCTCGAGAAGAAAAAGCTCCTAAAGGGTGTATCACTCATACAACCAATAAGATAGTCCGTTTGCCAACCTACAGGTCTGTACGTATACCAGGATCTATGCTTTTCGATGACCGATCTTCAACAATCTTCCCCTCTAGACCCACGCCACTATCAAGCTCAGGATGAATGCCGACTTGAGAGTGGACGGGAGTCAAGAGGGGGAAACTATTCAAGAAATCATCCTCTTCCTATTGAGTGGATATGGAAATTGGAAGTTGAATTTGCACGACCAAGGCCAAGAGGGATCCGGAGTATTTATAGAGGTAACGAACCAATAGGCGTCCGATACGTCAGAACTTCGACGTCGACAATGGGCTTAAACTATTCATTTGGGTTGAACAGTGTTGTGCCAAACGGGTTTATCCAATCAAGCCTAAACAAGCCCATCAACCACGTCCGAGTTTGTTAGTCATCTTACAATGATATGCGCGTCAATATAATCCGACGAAGCTTGAACAAGCAAAAGGTGGCGGTCTTATCCGATAAAAAATAGTTCGAATTTTATAGACAAAATTATCCGAACATTTACATACGAGAAGTACAATCTGAAAAGGTCTAAGGCTAAGTACATACTTCCACGGGGCATACCCCGCCTTGTTCCTTCACCAGATTCCGGAAGTCGAGCCTTGGGACTCCGAGCCACCACCTCGGCCCTGACGAGCTTGCTGCTGCATTCGGATCCTCCTACGGATCAACTTCAGCATCCGCTCCCTCTCTTCCTCGGCTAACCTCCTGGCTACTCTCGGACATCGAGGGGGATCGTCTTCAAAATCAAGGATGATCGGGTCATCCGCGGTCCCCGTACCCGGGTAAATTGGTGGATGCATGTGCCCACAAGCACAGGTTACCCAATGCTGATATTCCTCGTCATCAGAGTCTGACATCTTGGAGAACACCGGCTTTTGTGGAAGGCTAGAGTGGATAAAACAAAAGACAGAGTGGAGAAGGGTACAGCAGTGAAAAAAGGAGGAATTACCACACCCTTATTTATAGTCGCGACGGGTCCTTAAGATCTCGCCACTTGTCGATCATCCGACGATAGGGAAGATGAAAAGACGCAGTCATAATGACTATTTCACTGTTTCACCTTCCCCCTTCTAGAAGAATTACGCATCCCAAAGAGCGAACGGTCCGAGGATCGGAAAGATGTTTCTACCATTGAGGAGGACCTTCACAAGGCTGTGGCCACATCCGCGGATGAGGCGGAAAAGGTGAAGCAGTTGGAGATGCAGCTGAAAGAGCAAGAAGTGAAGTTCCATAAGCTGAAGGCCAGCTGGGAAGAAATCAAGGCGGACCTCGATTGGCAGGAGAACTTTGTCGACAAGTCGATGACTTCATGGAGTCCGACTCCTTCAAGTTCTTGACGGCGGACAAATCTGATGCCTCCCGCCTGTTGGGTTCGTGTCCGCTATCGGAAGGGTTAATCCCTTCTGCGGATGCTAGTGGTGTGGAGGTCCCTGTCGACAGTGTCTCGGATGAACAGTTGGTCGCGTGTGAGTTTGCGGAACTCGTCACCGAGGAAGGAGAGATCGAGATTCGAAACGGCGGGCCTTTCCTCCTGAACATGGATGACGGATCTCAACAAAAAGGATTTTTTCCTTTTTTCAGTTAACGATTCGGACACGCTCCACAACACACTTGCTCTTTTCATAGTTACCAACTATCTTATACTAAGATGCTTGGAAACTAGGGGGACATATGTTATTACGGACATGTGTCCAATCCGTTAAGGGCGCCATAGAGCGTGTCCTAAAGCGCATCACGGCTTAATTAGCCAATTCAGTACTGGTCCGACCTCACATGGTCCGGCCAAAGTGAATCAACCAGTACGCTAAAGTCACTACACCCTCATAGCTAGTCCGAGCTAGCTGGGAAAAGGACTTCTAAACCTGGCTACGTCAGTACAGAGATGCCAAACGGACCGGACGAGAGAATCTCGGACGCCACCATCACATCAAGACCAAACGTATAACAGAACTACTGAGATACTTCCGTGAGACTCTTGGCTCGGACATCCAGAGTTACCCAAGGGCAGATCAACCAAGCAGACAGATCTGTCCGAGGGACTAACACGGACCCAACAGGCGGAACAGTACTCAAGTAGGGAAAAGATCCAAACTACCCTCCCAAACCCATTGATTAGTATTGGATTACTGTTCACTAATGGGCCATGGGCCAAAGGTAGCATTGGTGTCCAAATTTGAAACGTACACTTGGCATCATCTTGTGAGCCACCTCATAAGCATATGATAACTATAAATATAGTACAAAGACCAAGACCTTAAGGTAAGCGATATCAAGGGAAGAATCCCCATGTATTATCATAATCCCTCATACCTATTACATTGAGAGCTTCCAACTCTCTCTTGAGTAAAGTCTCTTACCGGATAGACATAGGCAATCTGGATAACCCATTCAAACCTCCCCCCACTTAGTCCTTTTAGGTACACGAACTCGGACCAGTACTACGTCGGACCTCAAGTCGGAGGCGAGCCTTAGACTAGGTTATTTGTAATAGTTTAGTTAGTTAGTGTTAGAGGTTTTACCCCTCAACAAGTTTCACTCTTTGTTTACAGAAATATGCACAATTATACCATAATTTTCCTATTTTAGTAATGGTGCAAGGAAATGTACTTATTGAATCTATAAACTTTATTACATCTTATTTAAATTGATGAATTTTCCAATATTAAATTATTGTAATACTATATTATAATATTTTATTACAATATTTTATGAAGACAATGCACTTGTATTGACATATGTATATAGTGTTTCAATGGTTCATACTACGATAATTATAAATGTAACTCAACTGCTTTCGTACAAAAAATGTTGAATACCTTTTAGTTTGTTGGACAACAAGGTTAATTGTCTTTTTAAACTTGTATTATCTCTCGAAAATACCCAAGCAAGTTTTAAGCATGTAATTCTATCGCGCCGTGCGAAGTTTTCCATTTTCCCATTTTTTTAGTCCCACTCAAAGTTTCTCATTTATTTTTGGCAATTAACCTCTATACTCCACTTACTAATACCCTCACAATATACTCCATATTTACAATTTTTGCAACGCACTATCTCTTTTTTTAGTCATTTTTCATTCTTTCTTCATTGAAATAGTACTCTACTTTCCACTATCAATTTTTATTCATCTTTATTGTTTTCTCCTTAAATAATATTCAACCTTCCACTTTTCCTTACTTTGTTGATCAAAAGTTAATTTGGAAACTTGGTACTGGAAGGAGTAAGTATTATCTTTCAGAAACACTCAAGCATTTTTTTTTAAATAAACCTTGTGTGATGCCCCAAAACCAATTCCCTTTGGTGCGACCGGCCGTCTATCGTGAGATGAGCTCACGCCAAGACGAAACCTCCTTAATCCTCAAATACATAAAACTATGTCAGAGTGGTACAACAGAGCATCTAAAATCCCAAACATAGTAATTATAAAAATTACAATTCTCTAATACCTAACAACAATTCTCGTAGTACAAGTTATTCACTTCACTAGAATCTCAGAGTACGCAACCAACACAACCAATCTTCACTAAAATCCAATACCAGTTAACCAGCCACAACTCAGATGTACATCCGTCTAGTATCATTTACTAAACATCTGAAAGGGGTGTGTATGGGTCAACCTCATTGAAACTTCTACCGTATCGAGCATTTCAAACATACATATATATACACACATCAATACGTTTACATATCCAAAACCATTTGCATGGAATACTTTTCAAAACAACGTTAATTCGTATTTAGCTCAATCAGACAATACACTATGACCACACAAAACGTGGTGGCACACAGGTCGGCTTTTACATAACAAAAACAATGCCCTACCAAAGGGATACTTAACAATGAAAGATCTCCAAAAGCACGACATTCCCAGGAAAGGGCCCAAACAATTCATAGGCATATCGATGAGCCCAACCAATATTTCAATTAGGGTTTACTGCGAATTAATCATCTATTTACATTCAATCTGTTTGCTGTCTGCATGAGAAATCAAAACGATACTTGTTTGTTCCTATGCTGAGTGTCTGTGGAGAACGACATCCCGAGTTAACATACTGCTATTGCTATCAGTTTTTGAGCTTCCGACTAATACAAATTTAATCTTTGATTGCAATTGAGAATTACAGGTACTACAACGCATTCAAATTTCAAGAGCACATTAGAGATCAGGAAGAAACCCTTGGAGTAAGGGGAGACTGATGAGAATACCCTTGGGGGAGTCGTGGGTACTTAGCTTGGAAGCTAAACATTCATCAAGTACATAGTTGGGAACTTTGGGTTAAGAGGAATTAGCTAAGGATAGCATTGTAGTGGAACTCGCCATTGTCTTAGTAAATTAAAGTCCCTAGAGCATGGAGAACAGGATAAGTTGAAGGATTAAGCCACCTCTAGATACCACTATAACCTATCAGTATATATGTTTTTTCAATTTACTTTGAGCATAATATCTATTTAAATTGATTTTCCGTATTTTCACACTGATCATTTGCACTCAGCACGACACTCTAAATAGAAGTCTTCTGCTACTCTACAACTATCTGCACAGTGTTTAAAAGACTTGTGTATTGAAGAAATTGGAATAATACATCGATTATTTTAAAGTCTATGCATGCCCACCCCTTCCTCTCTAGACTTTAAACCATGTTGTTACATGGACCAACAACGCCACACCCAAAGACAGTATTATACAAGGCTCAGTCCACTGCATTGATAAATTAATGGGTCTTACATAGACTACATTTAATCACTCATTATTACACACTTTCCCTTTATGAGTAATAGGAAGCTCATGAAGGAATGAAGGGAGTACAATTAAGTTGAATAAAATAAAACTCTCAAGACAAATTTCCAAACAATACAATCATCAAAAATATGTATTCTGGGATGAATTTAAAATTATAAACCAAAATCGAATTAAACTTCGACATAGAAATACGCATCACAATGTGAAAATTGCATGTTAAAGAACATAAGATCCTTGCAATATTTTATGAAAAAGGAGACATGTGCAATTAGTCTGTTAGAGTAAAGGTGCACGTTGAGGGACTCCCTTCCTCCTCCACTTAGCGGGACATTGTTTCTCCATTTGTTCAACTACATCTGTTCGCTGTGAAGAACCAGCTCCATGATATTTAGATTCTATCTTCTTTCTAGTTGCATCCTCAAACTGAAAACAGTATAAAAAAATTATTCGTTGAAAATTATGGGACATTAAATTAAAATAATCTTGTTAACTATGAATGGAAATATAACATATTGAATCTTAACCTTACGATGTATATCGAGGATTCTTTAAAAACATCATTATGTACCTGGCAAGCAATTGAGCAGAAACAAAAATTGTTTGGATCAATTAACTTCTGATTGCAAACTATGCAAGCTCCTTTTCCTTCAATGAGAAACCCAGAACCAAGATGTGGCAGTGGAGTCAGAGAAACAACCTTCTTCGTGTTGCACCTGTATGTCTACAAGACAACATAACATAGAAAATATCTCATCATATGAAAGAATACATAGAAATGTTTTCGTACCTAGTTTAAGTAAAACATGTAAAAAATTATAAACTAATAGTAAGATGAACTACAACAAATCCATACTTTGACCAACAAAATACAAACATATAGTAGGTAGCCCAAGAATTACGGTAATATGACAACCTAGTTAAATAGTTTTCTTGCTAACAAAGATTATTCTAGAATTTTATTAATATCTTTGTTGGTGTGGAGAAAATCTATTATTTATTATTCTGTTAAATACATATCTAAAAAAATTGACATTTAGTTGGCATGCAATATTCTGTAGGCATCATGTTCATACTGAAATTGGAGAAATTCAAACATTTGAAAGACAACATATTAAATGTTAATAAAATCCACTTTCATGTTGCAACTTTACGTTTATTTAAATACATGGATAAATTAAATTTTAGTAAATTACATTCATTCCTTATATTCAAAGTTTATTGATCTTCTAGTTAAAAAAAAAAATTGTACACATATAGTTAAACCAAATTTGTGTAATGAACTGCTGGAAGGGGAAAAACAAATACCTGTATCTTGCTGCAATCGAGGTGTCACTTAATCTCACTTATAGGTACTACATCTTGATATACATGTCTATATATCGTCAGCAAGTCTTGCTCTTCATGATTGTCAAACTTGACACAAAACTTGCAAATTGAGGATGAACAAGTGATGCAATACCTGTTTATGTCATTCTTTATATTATCATGGGATTCACATTTCTGAAAGAATGTGTTCCCCAAGAATATTCCAGCCATTGTGGTAGGGTATCGGGCTCGATTTGATCAACAGACTTCCATACAATAAAATATCAGTGAGACATATATACCAAAATTTTTAATTATCAATGAACATATTGTACCTAAAGTGAAATTAATGTAATTATGTATCTTTTTTTGTCTTGTTTGATTTTTCTAATGTAAGCAAATAACTCATTACAAATTCGTGACTCCAGATTATTAAGAATTCATGCACATGTGTGTATATTGACGGTAAAATTAAATATCAACATATACAATTTGCAAAAGAATGGATACCAAGAGATTTATCCAAATATCATGATGAATTATATTTATACTGATAAAACCTTGCAAATTCTAATTGGATACTCCACGTTTCTCACTTGTTTTAACGTCGAATATTTTTACTATTCGCAAATATTTGGTTCTACCAATGCAAAATAAAGTGAACTGTATATGGTTTCTATCAATATATACAAAAATGAAATTTAATTTTGTATTTGGTAATTAAATTTGAGAACTTAATTTATAGTATAAAACTTCTGATTTTTCCTATTAATAAAAATACAAAATGTAAGCCGATTATTTTTGTGTGGGTTATAACGGTCATGAAATAAAATTAAGAATGCCAACAACTACATTTCTCTGGTAACACCTACTTTAGTAGTTGACCTTATTAACTGCAAGCAAAAATAACTACGTCGCCAACTACGAAAGTATATTTGGAAATAAATGAATTGTTTAATAAACCTCATTATTAACATGTAAAACCTAATTTTTCAAAATAATAAAGAAAAGAATATAAATGTAAGACGGTGGTGTATCTTGTTGATCTAAGTTTTGACTATTTAATATCTTTTTACAACACATGGTGATAACGTAGGAAAATGGTTTTTCCGTGTACTATTTCCTCCCATGGTCATAAAAGTGGCATAAGATTGTATATTTCTTCATACACTATTAATACTTCAGATACGGCAGCTGGCGAAATTGATTCCACATAAAAGAGTTAAGATGAAGATTGTTTTATACCAATTGGCAAAAAATCAAAGAGAAACATTTTTATTCTCCAAGCCCTTTCTAATTACGAAAAATGGTTGCAAAATGAGTTGGTAATTTGAGGGAGGAAACATGTATATACCTAATCAACTAATGAAACTTCACTAAATCCAACCCTAAAAAAGAAGGTTCAAGAGCAAAGAGTTATAAAATTCATATATATATTAGCAAAATGATTACCTGTTGTTGGACATCAGTGGATGATATACTCATTTTCTAAATTCTGAGACTTTTCCTTTTTTTTTTTATGCATCTAGGACAATTGGGTTAAATAGTTGAATAGGATCCACCAACAAAGCATGTCAGACATAATTATATAAATTTTCTTTAACTACTTTGTCTTATGACAAAATCAATATTACTGGATTACTCTTCACTACCATAGCATCTCAAAAACTAAAACCATTTATATATGTTGATTTATTTAATTGTTTGGTAAAACTTAATTATTCATAAAATCATAATTTTGTTTTTGTATATTAGACATACACAAATATGAAAAGATTAATATTAAGAAGAATTGATGTAAAATTTTTGGATATTCTTTAATAGGTAAAAGTCAAACATAAATTACATCCAATGTTTGAATGATTTAGTTTCACTCTTTGTTCACAAAAATATGCACAATTATACCATAATTTTCCTATTTTAGTAATGGTGCAACGAAATGTACTTATTGAATCTATAAACTTTATTACATCTTATTTAAATTGATGAATTTTCCAATATGAAATTATAGTAATACTATATTACAATATTTTATTACAATATTTTATGAAGACAATGTACTTGTACTGACATATGTATATAGTGTTTAGTGGTTCATACTACGAAAATTTGAAATGTAACTCAACTGCTTTCGTACAAAAAATATTGAATACCTTTTAGTTTGTTGGACAACAAGGTTAATAGTCTTTTTAAACTTGTATTATCTCTCAAAAATACTCAATCAAGTTTCAAGCATGTAATTCTATCGCGCTGTGCAAAGTTTTCCATTTTCACATTTTTTTAGTCCCACTCAAAGTTTCTCATTCATTTTTGGCAATTAACCTCTATAACCTCAAAATATACTCATATTTACAATTTTTGCAATGCACTATCTCTTTTTTAGTCATTTATTATTCTTTCTTCACTGAAATAGTACTCTACTTTCCACTATCAATTTTTGTTCATCTCTATTGTTTTCTCATTAAATAATATTCAACCTTCCACTTTTCCATACTTTGTTGATCAAAAGTTGAATTGGAAACTTGGTACTGGAAGGAGTAAGTATTATCTTTCAGAAACGCCCAAGCAAATTTTTTTTTAATAAACCTTGTGTCATGCCCCAAAACCAATTCACTTTGGTGCGACCGGCCGTCTATCGTGAGATGGGCTCACGCCAAAACGAAACCTCCTTTAATTCTCAAATACATAAAATTATCTCAGAGTGGTACAATAGAGCATCTAAAAGGGCCCTACCAAAGGGATACATAACAATGAGAGATCTCCAAAAGCAAGACAATCCCTCGAAAGAGCCCAAACAATTAATAGGCATATCGATGAGCATAAACATATATATCAATCCATGATTTTGAACAAAACACTTTTCGCACATCACAATCGAGATAAAACATTTATGGGTACACATATTTGATCCTTTTCAAATAGACTATTATATAAATTCCTATAACTCTATATTATTGATACAGAAATATGTCCAGAACGTCAATGGCATCCTAAGCACCCCGAGTCTTCCTAAAGGTGCGTACTACGGTCTTAATGGGACGTCCTAACCTCCCATAAGGGTGCGGACTACGGTCCTTAGCAGGACGTCCTAACCTATCATAAGGATGCAGATTACGATCCTAACCTCTCGTAAGGGTGTCGCTATAGTTCTAAGCGGTAACCTATCATAAGGGTCCGGACTACGATCCTAATCAGGACGTCCTAATCTCTCTATCCTAAGGTCGTGACTTCGATCCTAAACCTCAAATCCATTCTGGCTGGTGAAAGGACCACAATGCCCTTAAAGGCCCAAAAGAGGACATTGGCTAAGTCAACCTAATGGTCCACGGGTCTAATAAGGCATTGGCTAAGTCCACTTGCCACGATCTTGTGAGTTCTCCCATTCTCATGGGAAGCCTATAAATATGGGACATATCCCCATAAACAAGGTAAGTCATCTTCACATATTCATACCCAAAATACTATACAAAGTAGACCTTTCAATCTCTCTCAAGTAAAGTCTTCGCATGGTTTGACACTAAGCAAACCGGGTCTACCATTCTAATCACATCCTACCTGATTTACTTATCAAGCCAACCTGAGTACTACTTTGATTTGTGCCTTGATTTTTGGGAGCAGGATTGCATAACTTTACCGTGAGGTAAGGATTTTGAAGTACACTTATAAGGACATTGGGTTACACTTGTAACCGCTGGCTGTAGTGAGTGATACTTACTTGTTATTTGTTTGCTGTGCAGTCATGAAGTTGGAGCTGAAACTAAGCGAGTTAGTAGAGTTTGAAATTTTGAAACTGTCTGCTTGTATATTGATGTGTAAAATAAGAGTTTTAAATTTGTTTACTTAGCCAAGAGTTAATTCTCAACACTACGAAAACATGTAGTGCTGTGAAGTTAACCCCGAGGTCGGTCTCGAAGGACTTAACTAAGCTGAGTATGGTTTACGAATAGTAATGACAGTATGGAAAGCAGTAAAAGTTTGTTTTGCTTCGACAGCAAAATGATTATCTAACAATTACCCAAAGTAACTAGAAAACAGATTAACTTAACGAGATGAATATATGAGAGGGAATTATGGTGTGGTGACAAAAAACAAGCTAGCTAGCAGTAAACATGCAACAATACTGATGTCAATTTACTCTAGTTATCACTGGGACACGTCCTAACGATTATTACACTGCTCTAGGCTTTTCTAGGCAGACACCTTATATCAGATAAGGTACGAAGGCTCTATGACAATGAACTAACTGAGTTTGTTCTAGAAAACATATAGCATTAGTGAAGGCGGCAATTTCACTAAGCTACAATTAACAAGCTAATGTAGTTATTGTGTTTGCAACGAACCAATGGATTTAGCAATCTCTAGACGTTTTGGTATTAAAGATCTGTTGCTTAATTCATTGGTGATTTTGGTGTAAAGAACATCGAACACATAACTACATATGTATTTAATCAAAACGGCACAGTGTAAATCGCATATTATGTATATTGAATTGCATGAACCCTAACTAGCATGCATTGAATCCATCACCACCCCATAATTAGGGTATTTAGCTACTCATGATATGCGAAGACATAATCAATATCATATAGAACACGAATTAAGCATAATCGAATACTAAATACCAAGAATCAAGAATTGCTACAATTTTACCCAATCGTGTCACAAACCCTAGGTAGAAATTGAAGAACTTGAATCCAATTGGTGAAAAGTATGTAGAATATGCTCCCAAACAATAATCAATCGTGGAATTACAAGAGAAATCGGTTCAATTACCTCCAGTAATAGGTAGATAATTGCCTTGGAAAGGTTCTAGGTTGAGAGCAAAAAGATGTAAAAGAGAATAGAACAACAATAATTAGAATCTGATGAAAAATCGCAAAAATTAGATATATATATATATATATATATATATATATATATATATATATATATATATATATATGTTGGCGCGCAGGCAACGCCAATGGCACATACACAAGAACAAATCCAAGAAGTTTGTTTTCCGAGTAAATAGAACTTATGTATAACCCGGTAATCCCTCACAAGTGGATCGTATGAAACTATCTCTCACACACCTGGAAGTGTCAAGTACGGGTAATCACTCAAGAAATATAAGAAGAGTAGGAAGGTGACTGACGTCACAAACATGCCTCAAATACCTCATGTAAAGTACTCTATCCGTTCACTCAGAAGCGAATTTAAACAACACTCTACAACAGCTTTAGACGCGTAAATGGCAATCATTATCTCTTTTTTATCTTTTTTCTTTTTCTTATTTTTTATTTTTTGTATACTCATTTTTTGCAGTCATTTTGACCCTTATGCTTATTTTGTCTCTTTGTTTTGGTAGTGTCTATTTTACCGAAAGTCCGCACTTTTGTGCGTGCTGGTTTGGTATACACGCTATCAACCCTCACGGACATATGGCTTTTTAGGACCATGCCGGTGTGTACGTAGTATTTGAAACGTGCCCAACACGACTAACGGTAGCACAAGTGTCATAGATACACTTCGAGATTTATTATAATTTTTTTTAGAGAACAAAGCCAAATCACAGTCGTTTATACATATATGGCACACATAAACCTCCTCCCCAAACCTACGGGTTTGTGTTGAGCAAATAAGGAATGAAAAATATGCCGTTCGTCGTACTTAACTTACACAGAGTACACATGAGCATGATGAGGCACAAACAAGAGAGTTTGCACTTCCTAAAAAGTCACAAAAGTACAAAATTCGTCGGTACAATAGTTTTTCATCGGCTAGGCTTGCTCACAGGCTTTTTGGACTACAGAATTAGAATATACTTCCTATTTACAAGCGAAACGAACTTAAAGAATTTAAAACATGCTAGCTGCTAATAATCAGAGATCAATCAAAATTCAAGCATTAAATAGGTTTAATTCATGCAATAGACGCTCGACTTGGAAGTCAGACTTAGACACAACAGAAAATCACACAAACGGGAAAAAGATGACAAGACGCGACAGACACATATAAGGATAAGTACATGAAAGCTACCTCCATCCCCAAACCTAGACTAGAGCTGGTCCCCAGCGAATAGGCTAAAAAGAAAGAAAGCTAAAAATGTCCTTCCCAGAAACGTGTGGCTGCTGCTATCCATTATTGAATGGGAATGAATCTCTTGCATCCTTCCCGCCTAGCTCAGTAATTTGGAAGCCATCCTTAGCTTCTCTCCTCCAATTTTCCATGATTCCTTGCAAACTAAAATTAGATTAAAAAAAAAAAAAAAAACCTAAGGGAATCAGGGGGAAAGTAAAAATGACAAAGGGGGGTCGAAACACCCTTGTTGAGGGTGAAGTCCCCCAACACTAGTTGAGTTCTTCCCAAGTCACCCTAGTCCAAATCACCGTAGAGCGTCCAGAGCAAGCAAAGGTCCAAAGCCCTCTAAAGAACTAGTGGGAAAGAACCTGCACAAGTAATTTGGGGGGGGGGGGGGGGAGTTAGAACTGTAGACCCGGTTTGCTGAGTGTCAAACCGGGTAAAGACTTTACTTGAGAGAGACTGAAGATCTGCTCTGTATAGTGATCGGGATTAGATCATTATGATGACTTGAATTGACTTATTATTTACATGGGAATGTGTGCCATATATATAGAGATCTCCCAAAGAGGAATTCTCCGTTGGATCGTGCCAAGTGTAAGGCTCGGATTGTGCCAACAATGCTCTTTTAGGCTCATGGCCCATTAAGAACAATTAACCCCTTTCCCTTTTGGGCTTTTGAGGGTAGTTTAGTCATTCTCCGAGAGAAATTAGAGACTCCTGAAGTCCGTCTCGGACCTTCGTCCGAGAGTGTAGGTCCGAGGGCCTGGTCCAAGTCACAATCTCATGTCTAATATCAACTCCCAAAAACCACAAGGCATAGTGGTTCGGAACTTGATAGCCTCGGATCCTATTTTCTCTCTTGGTGCCAGTTCACTTGGTTCCTTATGAGGTTAGAAACTTATGTTCGGATCATCGTCCGGGTCGGACACTCATGGTCTCGCGACATGGTTTGGGTCGGACCTATTTCCGTATGAACATATGTCCCCCTAGTTTCCAAGTATCTTAGTAGAAGATAGGTGTGGAACTATAGTTTAAAGTGGGGAGAAAATTTTTGTTTTTTTGTTCAATCCGTCCCTCATAAGATGAAAAAAGGTGTTTAGTCCTTGCCTTTTGTCGTCCTTACCTTAATCTCCCCCCCCCCCCCCATTTTCTTACAGTCTGAGAGTGTCGTCTCGGACTGTAAGTGTGAAAAGGGGTATTCGTTAATGAGATTAAGTCTAAGTTTGAGAGGCATAGGAAAGGGACACTTTTTGTTAGTGGTGAAATCGGGATGGTCCACGGAAGGACATCCGAATGGACGGGAGTCCGACTAAGAACCAAATCGCCAACCTGTAGATCTTTAGCATAGACATGCTTGTTGTAGGCTTGGGCAGCTGTTGCTTGGTAGGCGGAGGATGTTAGCTAGTGCAGTGTTTCTTTTGTCCTCAAGCAGCTCCAAATCATAGATCCTTGCCACATCATTCTCAACGGGTCTGTACTGTTGAATCCTTTGAGTCTCGACTGCAATCTCCGAAGGGATGACTGCCTCAGTGCCATAGACTAGTGCAAAGGGTGTCTCCTGAGTAGCAGTTCTAGCAGTAGTACGGTGAGCCCAAAGTACCCCATCCAAGTCATCTGCCTAGCTTCCTTGCGAAGTCCTTAGCCTCTTCTCTAGGATCTTAACAATTATCTTGTTAGTTGATTCGACTTGGCCATTAGCTTGGGGATGGCCAACCGATGTGAATCGTTGCTCTATCTTGAAGGACTCGCACCATTCCTTGAGTCTAGCTCCGGAGAACTGAGCCCCATTGTCCGAGGCAAGGACCCTGGGTAGTCCAAAGCGACAAATGATGTTTTTCCAAATGAAAGCTCTCACCCGGTTCTCAGTGATAGTTGAGACAGCCTCTGCCTCAACCCATTTAGTGAAGTATTCCATAGCAACAATTAGGAATTTCTTCTGGTGAGTACCGCGGGGAAAAGGACCAACTATATCTATTCCCCACTGGTCAAATGGGCAGGTTATGATTGACGGAATCATAGGGTTTGTAGGGCGGTGAGGAATGTTAGCATAGTACTGACAGTCATCACATGCTCGATCAAAGTTTGAAGCATCCTTATCAATTGTTGGCCAGTAGTAACCTTGCCTTATGACCTTCTAAGCCAATGTTCGGCCTCCTGAATGACTCCCGCAACTTCCACTATGAATCTCCTCTAAAACAGTTCTAGCCTCTTGGGGTCCAAGGCACCTCAAGTGAGTGCCACTGAAAGACTTCTTGTAAAGATCTTCCCCTAGGATAAAATATCTAGTGGCTCTGCAAAAAACTCTCCTTGCTTCCTTTGGATCTGAGGGTAAAGACCTGTCCTAAAGGTAATTGAAGATGTCTGTCATCCAAGTCTGTTCAGTGCTTAAAAGGAAGATATGCGGGCTTGGACTCATGAGTGAAGAATTCCTTAGAGTCAATAGGATGATGCTTCTAGTTTCCAACGCTCCTGAAGCTGAGGCATACTTTGAGAGTGAGTCAGCTTTCTCATTCCATTCCCTATGGAACCTTTCTACTGTGAATTCTTTAAAGTTCTCAACCTCTTTCTTGAGCAAGTCCAAATACTTGATCATGTTATGCCCCATAGTGACGAAGGACCCTGAGAACTGAGATTCAACAAGTTGCAAGTTAGTGTAAGCTTTGACCCTTCTCACTTGCAGTGATTTTGCCATTTTGAGTCCGACGAGGAGTGCCTCGTACTCAGCTTCATTGTTAGTCACCTTGAAGTCAAGCATGATGGCATAATCCAACTCGGCACCTTCAAGGCTCTTAAGGTGTATTCCAATGCCTCCAATTCTACCGGTAGAAGATCCGTCTACCTGTAGTGTCCAAGTGCCTTTCTCTTGTTCCTTGGATGTTGTAGAAGCATCGATGTTCTTATCTTTCGGGATCTCCTCTTGCCTCTTGACAGAAGATGCAAGCACAAGAGTGTTTTGCACTTCGTCCAAAAGGAACATGTGTCTTGCTCTAAGAGAATCATCCATAGGTTCAATTATAAATACCATGGATTGAGTGTCATCATAGATTTCTTGTTCGGCTTCTTTCTCGCTGACTCTCGCTTGTTTAGAGAGGTTCGCTTCTTGTGTTAGCATCAAGCACTCAACTTCTTTCGCCTGATCATTGACATTTTCCTCATCCTTTTCAGGGTAATCGACTAAGAAGTCAGCTAGGATCTGAGCTTTCTTTGCGGACGGAGCTTGATATCCAATATCGTACTCGCTCAGTTCGATCGCCCATTTGGACAGGCGGCCAGATTGATCTGGCTTTCCAAGGACTTGTTTCAAGGGTTCACTGGTGAGAACCACAATCCTGTGTGACTTGAAGTAAGCCTTCAACCTCCATGCAGTGTATACCAAAGCATATGCCAATTTCTCAATCTGAACATACCTAGTCTCTGCTCCAGCTAGAGCCTTGCTTAGGTAGTAGATAGGCATGTGATCATTGGCTTGGATTCGAACCAGCACGGAACTCATAGCCTCATTGGTAACTGCTAGGTACAAGTAGAGGGGTTCTCCTTCTTGAGAGGAGATATTTCTTTAAAGTGTCAAAGGTTTCTTCACACTCTTTGGTCCACTCAAACTTGCTCATTTCCTCAATATCTTGAAGAAGGGTAGGTTCTTTTCTGCTGATCTAGAAATGAAGCGACTTAAGGACATAACTCGCCCTATGAGCTATTGGACCACATTGATGGTTTTCGGTTGTGGCAAGTCTAGAATAGCCTTGATCTTTTCCGGGTTGGCACTGATGCCTCTTTATGTGACCATCTAACCGAGAAACTTACCCCCTTTCACTCCAAAGGTACATTTCTCTGGATTCAGTTTCATCCCGTACTTCCTCAAGATAGAGAAGCAATTGTTAAGGTGCTCTATGTGTTACTCCCCTGTCTGGCACTTAACTAACATGTCATCAACATATACTTCCATTGTCTTGCCAATCTCTTCTTTGAACATTTTATTTACCAGACGTTGGTAAGTAGCTCCAGCATTTTTCAGTCCAAATGGCATAACCTTGAAGCAATAAACTCCTCCAGCCGCAAAGAAGGCTGTCTTCTTAATGTCTTCTTGAGCCATTCTGATTTGATAAAATCCTTGATAAGAATCCATGAAGCTTAGAAGAGCACATCCGGCTGTGGAGTCCAATAGCTGGTCGATCCGAGGCAAGGCATAAGGATCTTTCGGGCAAAACTTGTTCAATCTAGTGAAGTCATTGCACATCCTCCACTTACCCGGAGCTTTTTCCACGAGGACCACATTGCAGACCCAATCAGAGTATCTAACCTCTTCGATGTGTCCTGCTTCCATTAGCCTTTCAACCTCTCCAGCTGTGATAGCGTCCTCAATGGGGCCAAAGTCTTTTGTCTTTTGGCGGATATACTTGACCGAAGAATCCATGTTCAGACGGTGAACAGCTATTCTTGGATCTTTACCCTCAAGATCGTCAGTGCTCCAAGCAAAGACATCACAGTTGCTTTTCAAGCAAGCTATGAGTTTCATCTCAATTTCAATGCTCATCTCAGTTCCAATCCTAGTATTCTTCTCAGGATTTCCTTCTATCAATTGGATCTCCTTTAAGGTCTCATGAGGTTCAATCCTTGCAGCCTTAGGAAATTTCTCCTTGAGAGCTTCAGCTCCAATCTCTTCTTTAGGAGGTGTGAGAGGCGCGGGCGAAAGCGGAAGTTCCTTGGCCACAGAGAGAATAGGGACAGAGGCACTTCTTGTTGACATAATATAGCACTCCCATGCTTCTCTGACGTTTCCTATTTCTTCTGCTACACCGTTTGGAGTAGGAAACTTGATTCTATTGTGTAGTGGAGATGAGATGGCTTTGAATTAATTGGGGCCTGGACGTTCTAAGATAACATTGTAATCAAAGACACGATCCGCAACCACGAAGAGAACTGTTTGAGTTATTCTTTTTGGGAAAGTCCCCATGGAAACTTGTAGAGGGACACTTCCAATGGGACGAACTGTAGAGCCTCCAAATCCCACTAGTTATGTATAGACTCTTCCATACTCGATCCTTCCCAAATTCATTTGGTCCACAATTCTTTTGTATATGATGTTAGAAGAGCTTCCAGTATCAATAAGCACCTTATTGACCTTGTAAGTGGCGATGACTAAAGAGACAACCAAAGGAACGTCCAGATCTCTGAGATCTTCTCCTCCAGACGTTGGGGGAGGTATTTCACTATCATCAAAAGAGATCGAGTTTGATCCTCTCAAAGCAGGAAGAGCATAAGCTCTATCGTTGTTCCTTAGATGTTGGGCGGTTCTTTCTCTAGCATTCCGATTGTCTCCTCCGCTTGGACCTCCTGCAATAGTGTTGATAACCCTACTATAGGGAAGGTTTTCCATTTCTAAGTTTTCGGAGTACTCATCGTATCACTGAGCTTGTTGGGGAGGGATCCCCGTGGGAGGTGGTGGTAATGACCCTATCATAGTTTCAAGATCACGCTCTGCTCTCCTCCGTTCATTCCTCTGCTGGCAAGAGGGTTCTTCTTCCTAAACTAGTTCTTTCAGCTTGCCGCTTCTTATCAGACTTTCAATCTCAGTCTTCAACTTAACATAGTCTTCCGTGGAATGACCTTTATGCTTATGAAATCTGCAGTATTCTTTAGAAACTCTGCTTCTTTTGCTATTCCTCGCTGGTTTGGGCCATTGAACATCCACATTCTTTTCAACAATAGAGGCCAAGATGTTGGATCTAGGTCTATTGAGGCAAGTGTACTCCGCATATGTCCTGGGAGGGGTTCTCTCCCTACGAAATTCTATCTGATCTTTGAAATCCATTTTTTGCTCAAATTTTCCAGGACGAGACGAGAGATTTTGTCTCATCGGCTCTTTTCCCTTCTTAGTCCCGGCTCTTACTGGAACGTTCCTCGTATACTCCTCACCATACAAGACTCCCTCACAGATATCTTCCAAGTATTTTTCGTTTGGAATCTCTTCATTGGAGAGTTTCTTCCTGAGTTCGTCATTGTAGGTGTTGGCGTACAGGTATTGGACCCGCTCTTTGATGCTGTGAAACTCAACTTGACGTACTTCAGCATTGAACCGATCTAGAAAGGTCCTAAGATCTTCATTGTCTCTTTGGATGATTCCAACCAAGTGCTCTACTAATCTTTTCCTCTTCTTTGCCTTCTGAAATCTCTTCAAAAAGAGAGAGAGACTACATCCTCAAAGGTCTTGATGGAGCCATCGGGTAGGCGGTCCAGCAATCCATTGCCTCTCGAAAGAGAGTGGATGAGAAGTTGAGAGCTTTCATGTTGTCATTCAATTCATTGGTGTCCGTCTTACTTTCATACCTAGTAAGATGAGCAATGGGACAAGTATTTCCGTGGTAACGCTCAAGGTTGGGGATAGTGTAATCAGGATGCTTCTTCTCTCTTCTGATTGCATCGCATAATGGGTTTGGAGCTATTATCATCACCTTCTCATTAGCCTTCACCATTTTTCGTAGGTTAGCAATCTAGGTCTCCAAAGCCTTTTGTTGAATGTAGATTTGTTCAGTAGTAAGCCTCTCACCCGTTCTAGGGTTGATGGCCACATCGGTAGGAAGGTCATTGACTTGGATCACTATGAAACTCTCTGCCATTTGTTCTCTTGCCCTTGTTTGAAGAGCAACATGGCGACTAGTACCGGCCTCATCCGATCTAGGTCTTACTGGGCTCCTCTCACGATGCTCCTGAGATGCAGTAGCTCTCTTGTTGATAATGTTGCGTAGATCATCTTGTCGACCTTGTTCTCCTATTCTCTCCAAGACATGGCGATGCTCATTCCTCGACTGAGCAAGCTCTGTTTGCCTTGGAGCTGCCAACGGCAGAGTAGGTTGGACGTTGTTGGATCCAAAGCAACCTTGGATAGTAGGGAGAAAGAGGCCGAACTAATTCTCATTCATCCCAAACTCACTTGGGCAAATGATCTGGCCATTTGGAAGAGTAAAGTTTCTTCCTGGTGGAGGACCATGTGTTCCTGACGGAGGAACATGTCCTTCCACTCCTTGGGCCATCACTCCATGTCCTTGGATCCTCACTGGTTGATCAGCAACACTTTCATCCCCCGAGGAGACACTGGCAGTGTGACCATCGCTTGGATACTCCTCTTGATTCCTTGATGCGATCCTCGCCAATCATGTTCTCCTAGTAGGAGGTCTACCTCGTGGTCTTGGAGTGGGAGTTCCAACTGCAGTAGTGGCGGTTCTCGCTGACTTTCTCTGTCTTGCTATTGCTTATAGAGCTATGAAAATTTTTGTAAAGTTTCCAACAGACGGGCAAAAATGTTGAGGGTGAAGTCCCCCAAATAAAACCTGCTCCCATTTCGAGTCAAAGGAAAAAGAATTTCATGCTCTTCCTTTTGGGAAGGGAGGATAGTTGTGTTCTTCCTAAGTCACCCTAGTCCAAATCTCCGTAGAGCGTCCAGAGCAAGCAAAGGTCCAAAGCCCTCCAAAGAACTAGTGGGAAAGAACCTGCACAAGTAAACTTTGGGGGGGGGGGGGGGACTGTAGACCCGGTTTGATGAGTGTCAAACCGGGTAAAGACTTTACTTGAGAGTTACTGAAGATCTGCTCTGTATAGTGATCGGGATTAGATCATAATGATGATTTGACTTGACTTACCGTTTACATGGGAATGTGTGCCATATATATAGGGATCTTCCAAAGAGGAAGGGCTTCGTTGGATTGTGCCAAGTGTAAGGCTCGGATTGCGCCAACAATGCTCTATTAGGCCCATGGCCCATTAAGAAGACTTAACACATTTCCCTTTTAGGCTTTCGAGGATAGTTTAGTCATTCTCCGAGAGAAATTAGAGAATCCTGAAGTCCGTCTCGGACCTTCGTCCGAGAGTGTAAGTCCGAGGGCCTGGTCCAAGTCACTATCTCATGTCTAAAAGCAACTCCCATAAACCACATGGTATAGTGTTTCGGACCTTGATAGCCTTGGATCATATTTTCTTTCTTGGTGCCAATTCACTTGGTTCCTTATGAGGATAGAAACTTATGTTCGGATCATCCTCCGGGTCGGACCCTCATGGTCTCGGGCCATGGTTTGCGTCGGACCTACTATCTTTGAGGTCTAGCTCATCGTTTCACTCAAGAGGGTCGGACCAGAGGTGGCCTTAGGGTCGGACCTTGAGGCCTTGGACCTTAGACAGCTTGAAACGCCTTAGGATTCATTCCAAAGTGTTCTATGATGGATTGGACATATTTCAGTATCAACAACCCTGGCGAGTCTCGTGTGTGAGCTGGGGCTGGTATGTATAGATCACTGGAAGGTGGGGGGAACAAGAGTGCAATCCGATGGTATCATCTGGGTGGTATCAGGTGTTTGCTCCATCTCCAAATAGTCAGAAATGGGTGGTTCAGTCTCTTCGTCGATCACATCGGTGGATGTCTCCTCCTCCATGACCAACTGATCGTCTAAACTCTCACAAACTCCTTCAAATGAAACGGTAGTTTCTTCTTCAGGTACAGTGGTAGTGGTGGTAGTGGTATCCGAATTTGGTTCAACTACAGAGTCAAATTTTTCCTCCTCTTGTTTATCCCCATTTCCAGATTCTTCTCCAAGAAGCACCGCATACTCTCTGATCGTGGCAACCAAATCCTCGATTCAATCCTCAAGTTGTTGAGGAGTCAAACTCATGATTGACCCACCAGCGGCTCTATCCACCGTTCTTTGACAACCACTTGTTATACCGTTGTAGAAACTCCACATGAGCTCTCCCAATGTTAAACCATGGTTTTGATGTGTCTACTGCAGCTCCTTAAATGTACACCATTCTCTATCGAGTTTCTCTCCAGAAACCTGTCGAAAACGACTTAGCGGGTACCTATTTGCACAATTCACTGCAACATGACCGTCCAATCCACACTCATAGCAATACATGTAATCCACACGCTCCTGAACACACATAAAAGAAACAAAAGTAGTTCCGCCAAACAAACTATACTAAAGAAAAAGGAACATCAAATAAAAACTGACTAATATATACATATGAAAATTAAAATTCGTAAACTTAACAAAGGAGTGAAGTCCCCGGCAGCGGCGCTAAAAACTTGACGTGTCAAATCAATGTTTTAAATTTGTTTAAATAGCCAAAAGTTAATTCTCAACACTACCAAAACATGTAGTGCAGTGAAGCCTGAGGTTGGTCTCGAAGGACTTAACTAAGCTGAGTATGGTTTACGAATAGTAATGACAGTACGGAAAGCAGTAAAAGTTTGTTTTGCTTCGACAGCAGAATGATTATCTAACAACTACGCAGACTAACTAGAAAACAGATTAACTTAACGAGATGAATATATGAGAGGGAATTATGGTGTAGTCACAAAAAACAAGCTAGCTAGCAGGAAACATGCAACAATAATGATGTCGATTTACTCTAGTTATCACTGGGACACGTCCTAAGGATTATTACGCTGCTCTAGGCTTTTCTAGGTAGAAACCTTATATCAGATAAGGTATGAAGACTCTATGACAATGAACTAACTAAGTTTGTTCTAGATAACAGATATAATTAGTGAAGATGTCAATTTCACTAAGCTACAATTAACAAGCTAATGTAGTTATTGTGTTTGCAACGAACCAGTGGATTTAGCAATCTCTAGACATTTTGGTATTAAACATCAGTTGCTTAATCCATTGGTGATTTTGGCGTAAAGAACATCAAACACATAACTACATACACATTTAACTAGCATGCATTGAATCCATCAACACCCCATAATTAGGGTGTTTAGCTACTCATGATATGCGAAGACATAATCAACATCATATGCAAACACGCAATAAACATAATCGAATACTAAATACCAAGAATCAAGAATCGTTACAATTTTATCCAATCGTGTCACAAACCCTAGGTAGAAATTGAAGAACTTGAATCCAATAGGTGAAAAGTATGTAGAATATGTTCCCAAACAATAATCAATAGTCGAATTACAAGAGAAATCGGATAAATTACCTCCTGTAACTGGTTGGTAATTACCATGGAGAGGTTCTAGGTTGGCGCGCTGGCTTGCACCGCTGGCGTATGCCAGACGTTTTGAGCGCCGCTGGCATACGCCAGGCGCTGTTGTCGCGCGCCAAGCCTGCCAGCTCCGGTTTTTTGCACTTTTGAGTGTACAAACGTCGGAATTTGGAAATGGTTCCCATATAAGTTGTAGCTCGTGGTCTTATGTATGCGTGGATACTACGATCAGGTTAATCAGAGATCATATGAGAAACTTATGGCCAAAATACTAAGACTGCTCCAAGTTTGCACTTTCACATATCTTCGCTTGAACATCTCTAGAATCTCCATCGGAACTCCGAATCCACTTCCGTTTCGACCGTTGGACTCCATTTTCAACCGTCTTTAAGACCTTGGAACTTTCTTGATTCAATTAATGCATTAATATGCATTGTTTTAGCCTTTTTTCAATGTGATTTCACCAAACACCTACAAAACAACAAAACACGAAAACGTAACAAAACTTTAATAAAATAAACGATAACGACACTTAAGGATGATAATAAGACAGTAAAAAAGACCAAATGAGACGATGTAAAATCGACTCATCATCTATGTGGTGGTTTATTCTTGCTGTTCATTTCATGGTCACTTCTTAATTATCGTTTTTCCTTGCTCATCCTGGTTTGGTGGTGTGACAATGAAATGTGAGATATAGCATACTTTTAGACCCTCGTTTTTGCCCTAGATGCAATATTTTTATGATTTTATGGTCAATTACCAACTTTGCGTATTTTATGTAGGTCATGATCGCGTTTTGGAGGATTTGCTCGATTTCAGGCACCAAAACGGCATAATTGTGCCAAATCGGGAGAAGGAAGAAAATACGCCGGATTTACCGTTGCACGGAGTTTGAGGAGTTAAAACATGTCATGCGACCAATCGATGCGAAGATAATTGAAGATGCAACAACTTTGCCGAAGACCACTTTTCGAGGAAACGAAGTTACGAAGCCCGAAATTGTAGAACAAAGAAAACAGATTCGAAGCTGAAGAGATCGAAGACTGCGATCCACAGGGACAGCAGAAGAGGCCACTGTGTTCCACAGGCGACCGCAGTGGTGTGTCTGTTTTGGTTCTGGGCTGTTTTGCAGGCCTGTCGGGCTAGAGCCCGCCTTCCTAAACTTTCCTTATTTGAGCTCGAGATTTCACCTATAAATTAGACCTCAGGGGTCTCATAATTCTACACAGCTCACAAAGCAGCTCTCCTGGAGAGAGAACCAGTCCTCGGGGAAATGAAACTCCAAACCGCTGGCCGTCAGGCACCGAGAAGGAGGAAACCTTAGAAGCAGCAGCACTAAGACATCAAGAACATCAGAGACTAAGCTTCTTATTCCTTTCTTCTTAGATTTCGATTACTGTTCTTTGTTACTGTGAGTAGCTAACTTCATTTTGTAAAGGCGAACCGCCGTAACTCTGCTTTACATACCGTGATATGTTAATGGAATAGTTATTTGACGTACATCATGCTTATACAAATCTATACATCCTTTGTGGTATGATGTTCTGCTGAGTGACACAGTAGTTTCATTGAACTGAGTAGGGGTACTCGTGCCGACTGCGCCTTGAGCACCATAGTATTATGATCTGCTGTCGTTAGAGGTAACTACGTAGGATTTTAACTAGGATGTTCGGAGTAGCACAGCAGAGGGAGGTTGGGGAACCTTTACGCCTTTCCATCATTCATTTACAAACAAAGCAATTTAGGGTTTACTGGGATCTGATTATTTTGTCTGAGATTAAAACTATTTAATTTTCTGCATTCAATCACAACGTTATTTGCTTGTTCCCATGCTAAGTGTCCGTGGAGAACGGCATCCCGAGTCAACTTTCCGTGATAAACTGTGGATTTGAGGACTTCCCACTTATAAATTTAATCTTGATTGTATTTGGAGATTATAGGTTCTACACTGGAAAAACGAAATCTTTGAGTGCACATCAGCCGTTGTCTCAACTTATCATCTCATAATGAAGTTTCCCATACCTTTTGGAGTTTGTGTGGTTGTTGGGGATTGCAGAGAGGCCTGGGAGTGCTACACGCTATCAGCATGAAGGGGATCGAAGCCGCGCTTCCATTCCATGTCCCACCTCGAATACCATGGCCCAAAACGTATGTGCCTCATGATCACCGAAGGAACACATGACACCTACCCCCCCCCCCCCCCCAAAGTCTTCGACTCAGAAAAAGAGAGCACTCGATAGTGAGGGGCTTCGAGCTGATGAACCACTGCGGGAGATCACACTTATCCCTGGGAATGAGAAGAAGGTTACAAGATTAGGAACGGAAATGAGCACCAGTATGGAAATGAACCTCATCGCACATCTTCAAGCAAACATCGATGTTTTCGCCTGGACAACGCAAGACCTCATCGGAATCGATCCAAAAGTCATTGTCCATAGCCTTGAAGTCAACCCTCAAGCTCGACCGATCCAACAGAAGAAGCGTCCTCGGAACGCAGCCATGAATGAGATAATTAAGGCTGAGGTACGATGGCTACTCGAGGCAGGTTATATTCGAGAGATACAATATTCGGACTGGGTCTGCATTATAGTGCTTGTAGAAAAATCTCCTGGGGAGTGGAGGATGTGCAACGACTTCACCGATCTCAACAAATTTTGCCCAAAATACCCGTATCCTCTTCGTCGAATAGATCAGCTCGTGGAATCCACCACGGGTTGCGCACTGCTTAGCTTCATGGACGCCTTCCAGGGTTTCTACAAAATACGTATGGCTCCAGAAGATGTGGAGAAAACAACATTCATTACTGACTTTGGTATCTATTGCTTCAACGTTATGCCATTCGGACTACGAAACACAGGAGCCACGTATCAGCGCTTGGTGAACAAAATGTTTGAGGAGGATATTGGGAAAACCATGGAAGTATACATTGATGACATGTTGGTTAACAGCAAAATCAAGCAGGATCATGTCGATCATCTGGCCAAGTGTTTCCGCACCCTTCGAAGGTTTGGAATGAAGCTGAATCCCCCGAAGTGCACATTTGGAGTTAAAGGGGGGAAGTTCCTCAGGTACATGGTTACTGAAAGAGTAATCGAGGCAAACCCAGAGAAGATTCGAGCAATCCTCGAGCTCGATCATCTAAAAAATCTCTGTGAAGCACATAAGTAAATTGGCAAAATAATTTCACTCAACAGGTTTATTGCGCGCAGTGCAGAAAAGAGTTTGTCGTTCTTCCGAGTACTGCGGAAGAGCGAGAATTTTGAATGGATACAGGAGTGTCGAGAGGCCTTCGAGGCATTGAAAGAGTATCTCTTGCGTTCTCTACTACTGGCAAAACCAATCTTGGGACAACCGCTACCTCTACCTAGCAATCAGTGTCAAGGCGATAAGTTCCGTGCTTGTGCGAATCTAAGGGAACGAACATCTTCCAGTCTACTACCTCAGCAGAGCCCTAAAAAAACCAGAAATCAACTATTCTGATGTTGAGAAGTATGCACTCAGCTTGGTAAGCACCGCAAGAAGGCTAAAGCCTTATTTTCAATCCCTTGGAATCGAAGTTCTAACTTCCGAACCCATTCGGGACGTCTCAAAGGCCGGAACGATCTGGAACATTAGCCAAGTGGGCAATCGAGATGGGGGAACATAAAATCGATTTCCAGGTCCCCTCGGCTAAGAAAGATCAAGTCATAGCAGATTTCCTCGCGGAGTATCCCTCGAGTTTAGAAGAACGGAGCCACCCAGATCTGCTCGTGGTTCAAGCAATCGAGTTTAAATCTTTAGAGCTCGAGCCATAGATAATGGATTGGTTACCCCCACCACCTCCATTAGAGAAATTGCAAAGGTGGATTGGGCTAATCGAAGGGGATACGAGGGAGGCAAAAAATACGGCACTTTGGGTTTTATAAGTGGATGGCTCAGCATCAGCTGGACAAGGCAGTGTAGGGATCTATCTCTAGAGCCCTGAGGGTGCAGAAATGGAGTATGCAGTGAGCCTCCGTTTTAA
Source organism: Plantago major (assembly GCA_026545765.1). Taxonomy (NCBI): domain Eukaryota; kingdom Viridiplantae; phylum Streptophyta; class Magnoliopsida; order Lamiales; family Plantaginaceae; genus Plantago; species Plantago major. The sequence goes on along the minus strand of CM048840.1, from coordinate 58,520,562 downwards.
AGTGACAAACAACGAGGTGGAGTATGAAGCTATCTTGGGCGGTCTGAAAATGGCACGAGCTGTGATGGCAAAAGAAATAGAGGTCCAAACTGATTCCCAGTTGGTGGCAAAGAAATACAGTGGGGAATTCGAGATCATTAGTCCCTCGATGAAAAGATACGCAGAATGGCTAAAGAAGGTATCTGAAGAATTTGACCAATTCAAACTGGTTAAAATCGATCGGACCATCAACAGTAAAGTTGATGCCTTTGCAAAACTAGGTACAGATTCGCGATCGATCGACCTGAGGAGTATTGTACTGATTGGATGGGACAAAATAATTCTCGAGGAGGGTTTCACAATCGAGGTGGGATGTGTTGAAGAAAAGGAGAGTTGGATGACTGAGATCGTGTAGTGGTTGTCGAAAGCCTTATTACCTAATGAAAGAAATAGTGCGCGAAATATCCAAGCAAGATCCCTGCGATTGCAGTGGGACGGTACTTGTTTGTACAAAAGAGGATTCAAAGGCTCGGATCTGAGATGCACCAACCCCACTGAAGCCAAAGTAGTGATGGATGAGATACACGGAAGGAGCTGTGAAAATCACTCCGGCGGCCGAGCTCTAGTGGATAAAATCCTAAGGCAAGGGTACTATTGGCCAACGGTGCGAAGGGATGCTGCGGATTATACTGCTCGGTGCGATGAATGCCAACGATTTGCAAACATCCCGCACAAACCCGCATTGAGAATGATACCCTCGACAGTGGCATGTCCCTTCGATCGATGGGGCCTCGATATCGTTGGACCTTTTCCACTCGGAGCAGGGCAGAAAAATGGCTGGTGGTGGCAGTAGAGTACTTCTCAAAGTGGGTCGAGGCCGTGGCACTGACCATCATCTCAAAAAAATGAGTGATGAGTTTTATTTGGACGAATATCATATGCAGATTTGGGCTCCCAAAGATTCTCGTGGCGGATAATGGCAGGCAGTTCTCAGGAGCAAAATTGAGAGAGTGGTGCGAGGAAATGAAAATTGAACAGCGGTTTACCTTAGTCAGATATCCACAGGCCAATGGACAAACAGAGGTCGCAAACCGCACCATCGTTTTCGGGCTCGAGAGAAGGCTGGGAGACACAAAGGGACTCTAGGTAGATGAGTCGCAGGGGTACTCTGGGGATATTGAACTACCCCAAGAATGGCTACAAGGGAAACATCCTTTTGCCTAGTCTATGGGTCAGAGGCGGTAATCCCTTCCGAGGTAGCAGTCGCAACCATTAGAATGTTGATGTACAATACAAATATAAATGAAAAAGCAAGGGAGAGGGAGTTGCACTTGCTCGATTCTACGAGAGCAAATGCATTCGCAAGAACGAAGGCTTATCAGATCAAGATGGGGAGGTCCTACAACAAAGGAATCAAACCCCACAACTTATAGGTTGGGGATCTCGTTCTAAGGAAAGCCGACATCCTAAAGCCTGTGGGTAAGTTACAACCAAAATGGGAAAGCCCCTACAAGGTTGTGAGCCCAAGTTTGAATGGTAGCTACCAGCTCGAAGACTCGAGCGGCAAAGTATTGAAGAGAACTTGGAATGCACGAAACCTACATAAGTACTATTCCTAGTTCAAAGTAGGTACTCTTTTGGTTGAGGCCAGGTCCCTCATTTTGTAACCTCCAAAGAACCATTAATGGAAGGCTCTAGTTTTTCAGTCAACTCTTTGCGCTTAGTTATTATCTACTTTGGAAAAATAAACCACGCAAACCACCAACTCTGTATTTAAAGGCTCCGAACAAAAGCCCTTCAAATAAACAGCTTCCTCCCAGAGCCTCACAAATAGAGCATCGGTTGAACAGGCTAAAAAGAAAAGACCTGGTGCCTTTGACAAACCTGGGAGCAAGCAGGTATTTATAGGCAAGAAAATGAAAAGGAAGTCGAGGAGCCACGATTTCTTAATTTGGCCTAAGGAACCTCGATCTTCACTCGGCCTAAGGAGCCTCGATTTTACTCGGCCCATGCAAGTCATGGAGCCTTGATTTTAACTCGACCTACGGAGCCTCGATTTTACTTGGCCCATGCAAGTCATGGAGCCTCGATCTTTACTCGGCCTAAGGAGCCTCGATCTTTACTCGGCCTAAGGAGCCTCGATTTTTAATCGGACTAAGGAGCCTCGATCTTTACTCGGCCTAAGGAGCCTCGATTTTAACTCGGCCTAAGGAGCCTCGATTTTACTCGGCCTATGCAAGTCATGGAGCCTCGATTTTAACTCGGCCTAAGGAGCCTCGATATTTACTCGGCCTAAGGAGCCTCGATTTTTACTCGGACTAAGGAGCCTCCATCTTAACTCGGCCTAAGGAGCCTCGATTTTAACTTAGTCTAAGAAGCCTTGATTTTACGGGGATAAATCGAACGAGAAACACATGATGAAAACAGAATTATATCTTAGATAAACGGATTGACTTTGAAAAGAAGTACTGTTTCGAATCATGAGAGATCCCTACCACAACGGGGTTTCAAATTTCATCACCCGGTCGAACTAGGAATCTCGAAGCAAAATATCAAGTTTCACAAAACAAAATAATTACATGTTTAAAACCAGTGCACACACTGGCCTTCCTCGACTATTCCTCATCGCTGGACTCGCTCGACTCCCAGTGCCATTTGAGGGCGAATTAGATTCATCTGCTAGATCATCTTGTGCATCCTCGAAAACATCCGCATTGCGCTCTCCTTCCTGCTCGACCGGTTCTTCCCGCTCTTTACCCTCGGCTTCACGAGCTGCTGAAGAACGTGGTGTCCAATATACACTTCCTCCAGAGATGCTTCATCTTGTTGTTAAGATTGGTAAAACACTTCCTCGACCCTTAATATGAATCGCACTGAGAAGCCTTCGCATCCAACTAGGATAATGCTACACGAGAGGGGTGCTAGCGGGGGGAGGGGCCTCACCATCTTCAGACTCGGGCTCAGGCTCAACGAGCGGCCAAAACTCCTCGGTAGCCACCACATCCATATCCAAGTCTTCCTCCTGAGAAACTAGAGCTCGAGGGTTTCCAGTGGCATCCAGGTCGATTCGTACCGAGCGATTGACATTGATGTCAGGGCAGATCAATCCGAGGTGCAGGAGCATATCAACGGCCAAGTTGAAACCTCCCTGAAATCATCCATTTTGGCCATGACTTTAGTAAAAATGAAAGAGCCCGACCCAACGAAATCTCGCACCGCCTGGGCACAGGTGGCACGGGCTTCCACCTTCAAGGCATCCACAGTCTTCTTAAACTGCTTCGCTACTGCACGTAGCCCGAGGTGGCGGCGTTCGCTCAGTGCTTCGACCTCTTCAAGCGCCTTTTGCGCAGCTTCCAGCATCCTCTCAGCACCTTGCCTCGAGCTTTCTGCTCGCTCGAAGCGTTCCTCCAGCACCTTATATTTAACCCGGACCTTTTGCAGATTAGCCTCGAGCCTTGATGACTTCTGCTTTTCAGCATTTTACATCTCATTCAGAGTGCGGAAATTTTCCCAAGACAGGTCATACTGCTATTGCAGGGGGATAACACCTTGAAGGGATTGAGCAACAACGGCAGTAGCAGTGAGCATCTGACACAACCAAGGAGGGGCAACATTAGGATCATAACATAGAATTTTCCTTCAAACTTGAAAAGAGAAACTTACTGATTGAGCAACAGCTAAAATGTTGGACGCTTGCGTGTTCCAAAGCAAGGCACAAAGTCGCTCGACTTCCGCCCGCTCTACTGATGAGTTTATATTTTAACGACTCATTTAGTCTCTTTTAACTGTATTTTGTTATGTCTTCTAGCCTTTTTTATAGTGTTTTAGTTCATTTTCACGTTTGGTTATTTTGTGTGTTTTTGTACTTTTTAGGTGTTTTTAGGTAAAAGGCAAGAAGATGGAGGACCAATGTGCAAATTAAAACATATTTAAGCTTCTAGAAGTACACAAGGCCAAGTAGTGGGCCATTACTCCAAGGTGGTGACAAGGAGGTTGAGAAAAGGGAGTGAAAATAGGAAGAAGTGGGAAAAATGGTAGTTTCCCTGGAAGGGAGGCTCACCACGGTGAGCTCCATCTAAGTGGAAGCTCACCGCGGTCCAGAAGGCTTAATAAGATTACGAGCTCGCCGCGGTGAGAGCTGATATGACCAGCTCAATCCACGATTTATGGCAGATTTTTCCCATGATTTCAAATTTCTACGTCCTTGGTCCTATAAATAGGACACTTGTATCCAGTAGTTTTCATATCTTCATACCTTCTATCTTATATTTCTTTCAATTCCAGCATTGTAAACAATCTAGAGATTCAATCTCTCTTTCAATTGAAGTATATTTCCTTTCAGACGATCTCTTGTCCTAGACGTATCTAGGTAACAATCGTACAATTACTATTTACTCTGTACGTGACAGGTTGTTGCCTTCTATTACAGAACGCATGTTCTATCGGTGTGAACTCGTTCGTGTCTTAATCATTAATTAGGCTATTTCCGTATGATTGCATAGCTCGTGACAGGCTCTTTGTAGTGATTACGTACATGTAGCCCTTATTTGGTTGAACTTTCGATAGCAAGGTGATGAACTGCGACTAGTGTCTCCTTAAATACGTCCTTCTAATATCAACACAGTTCATGAAAGGATTTACTGTCTTCTTTGTTTGTTGAATTGTATGATCTAGGAATTACCTTATCTTGTGATTGTTTGATTCATGAATTCACGTTCGGAGGTTAGAATTCGATATTCTATTGCGTATCTTCTTTCAATTTGACAACTTAATTGATTGTTTATGCTTGATTCTTCGTTTCCTTCAATCTTATGTGTATTCATGTGAGAATGGATTTACATGCTTCTACAATGTCATTAATTAGCTAATTCTTGTATGAACGCAGTAGTGAAGTAAAGCATTTTGTATGTTAGGGTTTGTTGCTATGGATTCGATTCACACGGGAGTTAACCTAGATAAAACATCTTCGTAATAACTTGTGAAATTAGATCGCTAAAATCCTCTAATCGTTTGTTCAAGGATTATCTGTCTGAGAATCAGATAATTACGTTAATCAAAAGTTTCGAAAACTAATTGGTTAAGATCGATTTTACTGTTATTGAACATCCTAACTGTGACAATGTGTGAGTCACCATAAGCAGGTGCTGAGTACATTCTCGTAAACATATTTACCCTGAGCTTAACTAATGTGTTCATACTTTCCATTAAGTATGCCAGAGTTGCCTAGGTTTTCTACTTTCGATTAGATAGAAGAAGTAGAACAAATATTCTGATGAGCCCGTATTTTGGGCTCTCATTTAGTTCCTTTTATCATCTTTACTTCGTCCTTATTTGTTTATTTTAGCGTACCTTTTGCGTTTTTATGTGTTTTGTGTTTTAGTTGTGTTGCACAGGTTTTCGTGCATTTGGAGTTGTTTTGGAGGAAGAAACGATGCTTTTTGAAGGTCGTGTCTGAGAAGAAGCTCAAAAACCCCACTCAAAACTCCTTTCTGCTCGGAATGTGAAGAAATGCATGAAGAGACCGCTGGTCGCGACCCAAACTAGCCTGGTCGCGACCCCACGTGAATCCAAGCTGAGGAAGCCGCACGTCCCGACAAAGAAGATCTCCAGTCGCGACTAAGGTTGCGACCAACGGTGAACTCTTTCAAATTTTGCAGCAGGTCGCGACCGGCATTACCTTGGTCACGACCAACACTGCTGAATCAGTTTCTGCGTGTATATTACCCAATTTTTAACGCAGATTTAGACGCTTCTTTTCTTACGTTCTTTCTGACTCTCAAGCAAGTTGGTTCTCTTGCCTTAGTTTATGATCGATTTGCTCTTGTAATCACATATTGACATTGGATTTTGATCCTGGAGGTTAGATTATCAATCGATTCATTCTTTCTCTTGCAATTACTTCTCTTTTGTGATTGATTGATTGATTTATGCTTGTAATCTCTACTATGATGCTTAATTCGATTATGATTGTCTTTGTGTATGCTATTGCTTACGATATGAGTAGCTAATCCATTCGATAGATGCGGTAGCAATGTAGGATTAATTGAATTAGGATCTTGACCTAGGGTTTGTTCATATGTGTTAAGCTCATTACCAAACTTCGTAAAAACTTCGATTTCAGTACTCTACTCTTGTATTTTCAAACCATTCAGGTTAACAATCAATCGTCTGACAATCATTTGATTAACTACTTCATATTTACAAAGAATGTCTTGGTTAAAACTGAAATCGCATATTTATCTTGACAAATAACTTTGACAACATATGAACACGTGGTCTGATTCTTATTCGATTTATCTGAATGCTACCGTATCTATTTCCCCTCTCTTGATTCAAATTCACTCTCCTTTACTTAGTTTAATTTACAAAACCAACTCAATCATACAAACTGCTACTTGCAAACTCTTGCGTTTGATACTTGAAAACGTCATAGTTGCCTAGTGAGCTCCTTGAGAAAGATCTCGTAGTTAAGGCTTGTTTACTCAACACTACTTTAGCTACATTGAATTTTATCAAGTACTAATTTGAGCATATCATATTCCTGATCATAATAGTTTTTTTTTTTGTGATTTTGTTTATCTGTACTCCATAACTTTGCAGTTGCTGATTAGTTCCTTGAGAGAACGATCCTTCGGTTTAGTTGTGTCTGTCTATAACACAGCCTTACTACTTATTTTATAAGTAATAATTTGAGCACATCAAATTTGGCGCCGCTGCCGGGGAACTAATTCATATTGTTTAGTTTAGGAGTATAGGTTTTTCAACTTTCTTTGTATTTTATTTTATTTTTATATTTTTGTGGATTCTGCTCTTTGGTTTTGTTTTTCTGTGTGCAGATACTAGTAATTCTGCAAAGGCTCAGAGATGGCAACGACATATGGAGATTACTTTTATTAGTTTCTCATGCATAAAAGACCATGCATAAAGCTGGATGTCGATGCCAGGAATTATTCGGTGAACACTACTTACTACTCCATTCTTAGCAAGTTCGATGGATATGGTGATGTTCAAAAATTCATAGAGGCATTTGAGGATTGTGTGCTAAGGATCCCGCATGAGAATGAAGACGGAATTTTGCTTTCAGAAGAGCAGCTTTGCATGAGCATGTTTGATGGAGCCTTGGAGGGATCAGCTAGAAATTGGCTTACCGAAGCACCTGAGGGGTCAATTGACTCTTGGAGTGAGGTAGCTCATTCTTTTGTAGAGAGGTATTCTCCTGGTACGGGGGGGGTGGAATTCCCGCTACACGGTTTCTCCACCAAAGGTCTGTACTGAACCTGCAGCACCCGAGAAGTGTTCTGATGATGAGTTAGTTGTAGACCTGACTTGTCTTGCTCTACAACGACACCTGAATTAGACTCTTCTATTCTTGAGATAGACGAAGGATGCACGTAGGAAGTATCTGATGACGAGATTTTAGAGGATGCTCTTTCATTCCCTTCCGTAGTTGTTACACATGCTACCATCCAGACTCAGGATTTCTTCGTCCTTGAGATTCACTGCACAGACAATTACCAAGGGAGTTTTGATCCTTTCTTTTCTTTTTATTTTTCCCCTATTCCCTTAGGTTATTTTTTAGGTTTTGATTCTACTTATTTGTTTAATTCTTGTTTGCATGGAATTAGGGACCTACTGGAGAGCTTCAAGAGAGGAGCTAAGGAAGGCACCCAAAAGCTTGAGGATACCGGGAAGGATTCAAGGGACTCGTTCCCGTTTGATAATGGATAGAAGCATACCTCAGAAGTCGAGCCAACAACTATTATTAAAGGCGCTTCCCGGGAGGCAACCCGGGGGTAAGTTTATTGTTTTAGTAGGTAGTAATAAATTGTGACATCTTTTGTTTTCTCTTGTTTTTCACCTATTACATGTCTGCAATATATGCTTCCTTTCTCCTTGCTTAAATTCGAAGCTCGAGGATGAGTTAGAGTTTAGGTTTGGGGAATTTATGTGTTTTCTATTTGTTTTTACTGCTTTTCTAGTGGTAGTTGGTGAGCCACATAGAGTTGCATGTCTATGTGTGGCCTATGTGCCTTATTTTCTATCTACGTGGGGTGGTATGTTAGCCACTTTCATGTGATTGTTTTATTTTCCTCCTTTTACTTTTCGTTTTAGTATTCTAGTTAGAGTCTTTTGGCCTCCGTCCAATTTTTTGCCTACTTTTTAATTTTTTTTCTTTTTTTTGAGTCCGAGTTAAACTTCCAAGTCGGACATCCATTGCTAGTGTTAAACCTGCTTGATGCTTGTATTTTGAGTGATTGTTAATTAGTGGTGGTAAGTAGGCTAGAAATTTTGCAAGTTCTTTTCCTCTGTAAATAGGAAGTCTGGTTAGTTATGTGGTCCAAAAGCCTGTGAGAAGCCTATCTTGCCGTTGAAAAAATTTTGTACAGGCTTTAATTTGTGTGATTTCTAGGTTGAGCAATATTTAAGTTATTGTGCCACTTCATACTTATGTGTACTAATATTAATTGGGGATAACGAATGGTATGTTTTCTTTTTTTTTTTTTTGTTTTTTTTTTTTCTCTTCCAAGCCCGTTCCAAGGAACAGGTTTAGGGAGGGGATTCTTTATCCTAGCAACTGTCTTGAGCTGTTGTTGCACATTTCCTGAGAGTCTGTTTGCTGCTTCCCAAAGTTATCTAACTTTGAGTCTCGGGGTGGATCTGTGGTCTTAATTGATCACCATTAGTCGTGTTAGGCGCGTTCCAAACACTACCACATGCCGGCGTGGCTGAAAGGCTACATGTTCGTGTGGTTGATGGCATGTATACCAAACTGACACGCACAAAAGTGCAGACTTTCGGTAAAACAGACACCTGGAAAAGATTGAGATGAAAAGAGCCCAATATGGCCATGCAATAAGCATACAAGGCATTTCTGATGATCTAATAAATAGTATGCAAATAAAAATTATGAATAATACGGAACTAGGGGAGCAGCATTCGACCTTTGATTTTTTGTTAACTGAGTCGCGTGCCAAAGTTCCTTTCGACCTGATGAATTGAGTACATTAGCATAAGAGATTAGTGGCATCTTGTGACGAAAGTCACCACCTAGACTTTGTTTTGAGTGTTTACCTTTGCTAGATACTTCCAAAAGTGAGAGAGAGTCACTAGTTAATCACCTGCGAGGGATTACCGAGCTAGACTTAAGTCTTATTTACTTTGGAAACGAACTTGTGATATTTCTACTTGATTTTCTACCAACGTTAGCGAAAGTTCAAAATATTTGCATCTTTTGGGTTTACTGCTTGCAATGGTGGATTCGGTATCTTGGATGTTTAACTCATTTATATGTTTATGTGGTTAGAGTCTAGTCGAGTCTAAGCTATTTGTTTGCTCGAGGCCGAGCAAAGGTTCGGTTCGGAGAGTTTGATGAGACCATAATTTTGAGGCTCATCATGTCTTTTTTACCGTGTTTTTGTAACTCTTTGTTAGTATTTTATAGTGTTTCTTGTGCCTTTTCAGTTTTATTCGTGTTTTAGTTCTGTTTTGTAGATTGTCGTGTTTTTAGGTGAAAATCGGAGTAAAAATGATGATTTTGGAAATTTAGAAATGAATCTAGAGCTTTGAAATTGTAGCAAAATGGCGAAGAAAATGAAAGTGGATTCGGAGATTGGACGAAGATTTTAGAGTCATTTAAGCGAGACTGCAAAAAAGTGAAACTTACGGAGTAGTCTGGCCATTTTGGTCATAACTCTCTCATACGATGTCTGATTGACCTGAGTTCAGTGGCCACGCGTAGATAATTCAATGGTCTACAACTTTTGAGAAGGAATCATGGCCAAGTTAGTCCTGTACAAGCATCTAGAGAAGTTTTAGTGACACAAGAATCCGAGACGCGTCCTAGGACGCATCCCAGTCTCACAGTCCGCAAGACGCATCCTCACAGTCCGCAAGACGCGTCCTAGGATGCGTCCCAGGTCTTTTGGTCACGATTTTGGCGATTTCTGGCTCGTTTTTCTTCGTTTTTTCTCCTTTAAACTTTCACCATAACTTCAGGGATACATTATTCTAAACCTAATTTGGGGGTCTAAGAACCCTAGGTTTCATCTTGTACACTTGGGGATTTAGCTAATGACTTATAATCATGTGTTTGATTCATGAATTCACGTTCGGAGGTTAGAATCGATATTCTATTGCGTATCTTCTTTCAATTTGACAATTTGATTGATTGTTTATGCTTGATTCTTCGTTTCCTTCAATCTTATGTGTATTCATGTAAGAATGGATTTGCATGCTTCTACAATGTCGTTAATTAGCTAATTCTTGTATGAACGCAGTAGTGAAGTGAAGGATTTTGTATGTTAGGGTTTGTTTCTATGGGTTCGATTCACACAGGAGTTAACCTAGATAAAACATCTTTGTAATAACTTGTGAAATTAGATCGTTAAAATCCTATAATCGTTTGTTCAAGGATTATCTGCCTGACAATCAGATAATTACGTTAATCAAAAGTTTCGAAAACGAATTTGTTAAGATCGATTTTGCTGTTATTGGACATCCTAACTGTGAAAACGTGTGAATCACCATAAGCAGGTGGTGAGTACATTCCCGTAAACATATTTATCATGAGCTTAAATATTGTGTTCATACTTTCCATTAACTGTGCTAGAGTTTCCTAGGTTTTCTACTTTCGATTATCTAGAAGAAGTAGAACAAATATTCCTGATCATAATTGTTTTTTTCTGATTTTGTTTATCTATACTCCATAACTTTGCAATTGCTGATTAGTTCCATGAGAGAACGATCCTGTGGTTTAGCTGTGTCTGTCTACAACACTGATTTACTACTTATTTTATACTTCCTCCGTCCCGGTCAAAGCTTCTCATTTTGCCATTTTAGTTGTCTCATACAAAGCTTCCCCTTTCCATTTTTGGTAATGGGACCACCTATCCTACCTAATCAATAACCTCATAATACATTCTTATTTACAACTTTACCAACCCACTATTTCCTTTTTATTCATTCTTTATTCTTTCTTCATTTAAATAATACTCAACTTTCCACTTTATCAACCCACTATCAACTTTTAATCATTCTTTATTATATTTCCATTTAAATAAAATCCAATAGTCCCCATTTCCTTATTTGGTTGACCAAAAAAACCAAATGGGAAACTATTCCCGGGACGGAGGAAGTAAGTAATAATTTGAGCACATCAGAGACTTGTTGGAGCATTCATGCAGGGGGGTTTCATTAACATCGGGGAAGTAATTGTGGGGGAAACATATACCCATCGCCATGAACTCAAGGTGTTAGCTTTCCAGAGCATCATCACACAATTGTGTGAAGCAGTCCGAGTTCCTGGTATATCTAAAAGCGGGGAATTGAAGGAACCATTGTCGACCAGAGATGTGAACAGTATAATTCGATATACGGCAATGGATCTGAGGGGGTTCGACGCTGCAGTGATGTGGATGATATGGAAGTAGAAGAAGAGCTTGATCCCATGGAATATGGTGAAGAAGAAGAAGCTCAGGAACACCCCGTTGACGAAGGCACCCAACAGGAAGCACAACATGGTGCCAGAACTTCCAACTACTCTCGGTACTTTGAGGAGATGCAAGCTCATTTCGAGCAATGGGCTGGCCCGAGATTCCATGCCATCGAGGAACAACACAACCAATTGCTTACCCAATATGGCGCACTCAACACTAGCTACCAAAACCTTTTCCAAGAGGTAGCACAAGTGCATCAGTACGCTAATAACCTCACTCAGAGGATGGATTGTTGGGAACAGAGCAGTTCCTCGAACTTGGCGGCCCTACGAGAGTTGGATGCGAGATCAGAGAGGAGATTGGAGGGAGAGGAGAGCATGTGGCAGCAGTATTTTGGAGGAGGATCTTCTTTCGGACCCCACGGTCCACCCTCTTTCCCTTGATCAATCCGACCGAGGCATACTACGGGCGGTAACTCTACAACTTTGTCCTTTTATTTATTCTTTACGCTAGTGGTCTAGCTATTGAATACGTTTGGGGAGGGAAGTTGTATGTTTCTTTTGATTAAATGCCTCGGTATGACCTGTTTACGCTGCTTTGTATATATGTATATATGTGTTCTTTGTTTTTTTCTATTTTTAGTTTGGTGGAGTTGAGTGGTATGTTAGCCACTCTTGTGATTATGTGGGGTGGTATGTTAGCCACTTTTGCTTAGTCTTGTGTGAGTCGTCTTTTGCCCTAATTTTTTGGCCTATTTCAAAAAAAAATTGTGTGTTGAGTTTAAGTTCTTTTGACAAATCGTTTATCTATTGCAAAAGATAAGCCTGTTACTGATGTAATCTTTGATGGTCTTTAACTAGTATTAAGGAATCTTCAAAAATCACTTTAGTCCGTTTCATTTGTAAATAGAAAGTCTTCCTATTCTAGCAGTAAAAAAGCCCGTGAGAAGCCTTATTGAGCCGATGAAAAAATATTGTACCGGCAAATGTGTGATTCTAGTAGGATGAGCAAGGAAAATCCTTGCACCACTTCATATATACATGTGCACTCTTTTTAAAATGGGTATGAGGAAGGGCATTTTGACTTGTTATCTCGATTCCCAAACTCGTTCCAAGGAACAGGTTTGGGAAGAAGGGTACTTGTTACTTCATACTCAGGCTCACTCCGCTCTATATTTTGAGCATTTGGTCGATTTTGAAAATTGCCTTGTATTGCTTGCTGCCATTCTAAAAAAGAAAAAAGAAAAATCTCGAAGTGTTTTCCCAGGATCCTTGTGATCATTTGAGATCGTGTTGGGCATTTCCAAATACTAATTATAAACCAACGCGGGCTGATTGTGCGTATGCTGTGAGGGTTGATGGTTTTGTTCTCAAATTGAATGCCAAATACTACCTATAAACCAGCGCGTGGGCGGTTATCGTATGTGGTGAGGGTTGATGGGGTGTACTCTAAACCGACACGCACAAAAGTGCGGATCTTGAGCAACCTATTGGGATACACTTGCAGAATTGAGATAAAAAATGAAAAAATATGAAAATCTTTGCAAAACGTGCAAAGCACAAGAAAAAAAAGAGAAATAAAACGTGCAAAAAGAGCAAAGCACGAGAACGGCAGCTATTTCTATTCTATGTATTGATTTCGACCCCCTTTCACCAAAAAGTCCTTTCTGATTCATTTGAATTGAGTGCAAAAGCATGTAACATTAGTGGCAGCTTTGTGACGTTTGTTGTCACCTTCCTAAGTTAAGTCTTGAGCGATTACCCTTACTTACTAGACACTTCCAGAAGAGAGACTTGAGTTGCACTTATATTATCCTTTGTGAGGGACTGCTAAGGTAAGTCGAAGTTTTATTTACTTGTGAAACAGAAGATTGTGATCTTTGCTAAACTAATTGCCAACGTTAGAGGGGATGCAAGTCTACATCAGTTTTAGGCTTGACTCTTGCAATAGTTATTCCCGTAGCTTGTTGATTGAACTCTTCTATGTTGTGTCGTGTCTATGTGTTGTTTTTTCCTTTTCTAGGACGTATTAGAGTCTTGTTTGCTCGAGGACGAGCAAAGGTTTGGTTTGGGGAGTTTGATGAGTCGATATTTTAACGATTCACTTATTCTTTTTTAACCGTATTTTGTTATGTTTTCTAGCCTTTTTTATAGTGGTTTAGTTCATTTTCACGTTTGGGTATTTTGTGTGTTTTTGTACTTTTTGGTGTTTTTAGGTAAAAGTCAAGAAGATGGAGGACCAATGTGCAAATTAAAGCTTATCCAGGCTTATAGAAGCACACAAGGCCAAGTAGAGGGCCATTACTCCAAGGTGGTGACAAGGAGGTTGAGAAAAGGGAGTGAAAATAGGAAGAAGTGGAAAAAATGGTAGTTTTCCCGGATGGGAGGCTAACCGCGGTGAGCTCCATCAAAGCGGAAGCTCACCGCGGTTCAGAAGGCTTAATAAGATTACGAGCTGCCAAGTAGAACAGAGACAGGGGCGAGCCAGACACCAAAACAGAGCTCGCCACGGTGAGAGCTGATATGACCAGTTCAATCCACGATTTCTGCCAGTCTTTTCCCATGATTTCAAATTTCTACTTCCTTGGTCCTATAAATAGGACACTTGTGTCCAGTTTTTTTCATATCTTCATACCTTCTAACTTATATTTCTTTCAATTCAAGAATTGAAAACAATCTACAGATTCAATCTCTCTTTCAATTGAAGTATATTTCCTTTCAGACGATCTCTTGTCCTAGACGTATCCATGTATCAATCGTACAATTACTATTTACTTTGTACGTGACAGGTTGTTACCTTCGATTACAGAACGCATGTTGCATCGGTGTGAACTCGTTAGTGTCTTAATCATTAATTAGGCTATGTCCGTATGATTGCATAGCTCGTGACAGGCTCTTTGTAGTGGTTACGTACTTGTAGACCTTATTTGGTTGAACTTTCGATAGCAAGGTGATGAACTGCGACTAGTGTCTCCTTAAATTGGTCCTTCTCGTATCAGCACACTTCATGAAGGATATATTATCTTCTTCGTTTGTAGAATTGTTTGATCTAGGTATTACCTTGTCTTGTGATTGTTAGATTTTATGCTAGGGTTGAAGTATCACATTATATCCAACTATCTGTTTACAACCAACACAAGCGAGCCTATTCTATTTGAACTAGCTTGATCAATTCCTCGAGAGAACAATCTTGTGGTTAAGAGCATTGTCTATAACAATCGCGTTTTCTACTTGGGTTAATATAAGTAGTAATTTCTGAGCGCATAATCTACAATGGCTTCCGATGTTCTGGCCCTCTTCGATCCACCTTCAGACGTCTCCTTCTCCCATGGGCGCCTCACACTTCGAGGTGGATCATCCTCAACCTCGACCACATCAGGGTTCACGGTGGTGTTTGTGTTGTCAAAAGGAAAATTGAAACCCTCAAGATCGTGGAACTCCCGATCACCCACATTGTCATGCATCTCCTGCTCATCAGCCACCTCATTCTGGTTCTCAATAACAGGGTTCTCAGGCGCAGGTTGAGGTTGAACAACTTGCTCGACCGGCGGGTTGACTGGACCTACCCATGCGCCATCTCCACCTTGTAAGGGAACTTGGATAGGATTCCCGTTCTCATCCAGCATGGTGGGACCGACCTGGTCACCCAAAGAATTGAAGGGACCGCCCTCGGGTCGGTTTTGAGTCGCCGGTACGGAGCCATCTACGGGCGGATTTAGTTCCTTGGTGATGTTGAAAAACGGACCACCAAAATATCGCTCCGTTGTCCTTTGCCAGGCGTTGTCCGCACGAGCTGCTCGCCGATGAGCCATCTCAACTATCGAGACCATTATCCAGTGACCTGCGCGAAAAGTATGTCAGAAAGACTTGGCAAAATTTCAATAACAGTTGAGCAAGAAAGACTTTGCACATACCAACATCAAAATTATTGGCACAATACACGGGAGTATGAATATGGTGTGCGAGCTACATTATAGGTTGGATGAGGAATCCATATGGATACATCATCGTGTCCTCGGTAACTTGACCTCGAGCGTACCACCTAATCCATGCGGGAATCGAGTTCTCACGGATGTAATGGCGGGGAGCTTGAATGGAATCCGTTCTCCATCGCTCGACAATACCCCAGTCCCCTCGAACACCCTCAGAGTTCTCGGAAAGTCGAAGCCAGATCCACTTCTTTTTCTACCCCACACCGCGCGAGGAGGTAAAGGAGCGGAATATCCTATAATCTCTGCCCTAGTTTAAATAATAAAGCCCCGGGTTGTCCGAGAGTTTCGCAATGGAAAAGAATCAGAAAAAATTCGACAAATTAAGAGGCAACCCTCTCGCTCGAAGGAAAAGGAAAAAACTAAGAGACCCATCCCATTCAGAACGAGCTGGGGGGGGGGGGGGGTTGAAATTGAAAGTATATTTGTCCTCCTAGAGACAATCGTATTGAGGAAAAATATACATATTCGAATCAGTGAGGCATTACAGTATGTAAATATTATTATCTATTTGTCTGTAATTGTTTTGCATATGTGTTCCCATGAGCTTTATGTTATCACTAAGAATGTGAGATCTTCAGTGACATAACATAGCTCTAAAATAGCCCCAATCAATGATCATCGAGAATGGGATATCGATGATGCATTGGAGATTGGCATGTGTTCTGCATCATATCCTTTGAGGGTGTAGTAGTTCCAACGACTACGAATCTATCTACATATTAAAAGAAAAACCATTCAAGCATTCTTAGGGGGTGACAAGTCATCAATTATGTGGAATTGATGAGCATTCCTATTAGTTGAAATTTATACTACTTGGCAGATGGAGATATTTTCATTGCCTCAAAAAATTTATATTCATGATTACACACATATACACTGCATAATATTACCAATTTGTTAGAATTTAGTTCCACATCAATTAACGTATCCATTTTTGGTCTAGATTTTTACATTACTCTATTTTTGGGATATTTGCAAATCGTTAATCTACTAATTAGTTACAATATCACACAAATCCAATAATAACTAATTACTTTCCCTTCGTTCCTTTACCAAAACCGCTCCAGCATGTCTGCTTCATTTGAATCGAAAATAGTGATTGCCTGATTATCCTCTTAAGCCGCCTCTTCAAGCATTGGTATATTAATTTGTTATATTGCGAACATCATTAAGGTCAAATCCTTTTATACAAAGTTTAACATTAAACCATCTCTAAATAATTAAAAAAAGACCGACATATGTTACTTAAAAGAATAACTGTGTTTTTAAATAAAACGTTCATGTTATTAAAAAAATGCATTTTTTAATAGAACTTTAATGTTTTTAATTAAACACTTCATTTGAATCTTGATCGGTCACAAATTCGGGAATTCGTATTCATGAGAAACGTTGGGCTTTTAAATTCTTGATTTGGTGTTCATATATGATTTAGATTAATTTATCTCGATTCATATTACTGAGGTTTTGTTGCTGGTATTGATTTTCGAAAATTTATGCAATAGTAGAGCATGGTTTGTATTTGCGATGTCGACGTTGCCCAATTTGTTTGGATTTTACTAAGATTGTTTAGCGCAGTAGAAGAGATTTTATGTTAGTTGGCTCTGGGGCTCATACTTGGTACCTGTTTGCAAATGATCATCATGAACTGATTGTAGCTTTATGGGGTAGAATCATTTAGTATTCTGTTTTCAAAATAGAATATAGCCTCTGACAAATTAACAATAATAATCTCCAATTTGGGTTTCTCAAGTGTTACTTAAATTTAAAGGATAAAAAGGATCAAATTCTTGATTGTTACTCCCTCTCTCAGTTCCAAAGAAATCTTTCCATTTAATAATTAATTTTTCATTATATAATTTTATTAAATTATTTACTATTATAGTTTAAGTGCAAATCGCGGTCAAAGTCGAAGACAGTTGACCGGTCAAACTTAAAATGGAAAGATTTATTTGGAACGGAGGGAGTATTAGTTATACCATGCATGTTCAACTGGGTAAAAATCTATCATCTAATTCCTTTTTTTCCAATTTAGTGAAATATTGAGATTTATTCCAATATATGAATGGTGCTTTAGCCTAGCCTACAATGTGATTAAAGTTTGTTGCAATACCAAGTTAGTGCATACAGTTCTGCATGTAACCTCTCCCCTTTGTCCTCTTTTACTTTCGTAACCATGGCACAACAGTGGCTCATTTGTCACTTGCGCCGATTCAAGATATAAATGAGATTGTACCTGTTTGTGTAACTAAAAGTTACAATTGAATTTCTAGCAGGAGCAATTTGCCACCAAGGTGGAAACTTGCAGAGTTTAACCGAAGATGATAATTAGTACTACAGTTCTTTCATGTATTTTTTATGCATTGTTATTGTGTGTATAGGAATTTGAAATTCTACTTTTAATTAATATGTATTTGGCTCTCTTAATCATAGCTAGATTTGGTTACATTCTTTTTCTCCTCTTCTTTCATGATTCTTTCATGTGTATATTATTTTGTTCATTTTGGAGTATGAACTTGGTTCATCCACAAGTGACAGCTTGCTGCAGTCTGTAGATCAAAACTTTACATTGAAATACACGGAAAATTCTTATTATATTCTTTATAAATGCTCGTGTAAACTTTTTATTATCTTTAATAAATTTTTAGCCGATTCAAAAGAAAAAAAAGATTGCACTTAAATTCTGGCAGCAGACAACCCAATAAGATGCTAATAAATTTTTTTCTGGTGGTATCTGTCAGGCTAAATGAGAGCTTAATAAGTTATTATCTTGTGGTTTTTATTATAATATAGCTTCTTCAGTGAGGTTTATTGTTAGGAATCTGTTAATTGTATGCTACTGGGAATCTAATCTTATGAAAGCTACAACTTATGAGGTGTACATGGAGGATGCTTTGCATAGATGTTGTAATAGTTCTCATATGGTTCTCATGAAGACAATATTGCTTTGTAAACGTTTTGATTTTTGATGTAACTGCTTCACAAAAAACAATTATTGAGAAATTGAATGAAACTATTATTATATTATCCCGATTCTCTTACAGGAATGGTAGGGTCAGACTGGGGTCTCATGCACAAACGACTCCGATTAAAGTCCGATTCGGAGCCCGATTTAAAATATTTGGGGAGGGGAAAATTTAGGCGGTGGACGGTTGTGCAAGAAGGTAGGTGGTAGAGGTGGTGGGATTGTGGGTACTGTTTGAAGAAGTAAAATTTATGGGGTTTGTTTGTAAGAGTTAGAATTTTTTGGGGTTTATTTTGTGATAAGTGACAATTAATGAATTTTACAATTATAAATAAAAATTAAAATAGGCGAAAAAGTTGACTTTTGCGCTCATTTGTAATTATATATATTTTTTCCATGTGCAAAAAATGGGTACGTCTGTAATTGTTTGAACATAGGGGACTAAAGTGACAATAGCCACATTTAAGGGTTGGTATATGCAATTCGCCCTAAAACATTATCTGACTATATCATGAAATTACATAAACCACTTCTGCTAAATTATATTCACTTTTCAAATTAGTACCAATTGTTTGAACAATTACACCTACGTCAAAACGCTAAACATCTATTACATCCACGCCAAATTGGGATAGAACTAACGTCCCATTTTAATTGAGTCAGACCTTGCTTCCGTATTTGATCATTCCATTATAATTGAGATAACATTGCTATCTTATAATTGAGACCCAACTCAATTAACTCAAAAGTCAAAACTTACACAACAAACCTACTTTACACCTATAAAATTTTAATTCTATACCAAACACAAATTTTCACAACTAAATTAAAATTTAGTTACTATTCATCAGTTATACATCGATTAAATTTACCTCAATTAATGTTCCGTGCCAAACAGCGCGAAAGATTCC
The DNA here is from genome assembly GCA_026545765.1 of Plantago major. Taxonomy (NCBI): domain Eukaryota; kingdom Viridiplantae; phylum Streptophyta; class Magnoliopsida; order Lamiales; family Plantaginaceae; genus Plantago; species Plantago major. Next base: position 58,501,284 of record CM048840.1, on the reverse strand, counting down.
CTATTTCAATTTCAATTTAACATTATCATTTTTTTTTCTCTATTTTAACTTTTTTTAATCTTCATCTTTAATTTCTTCTCAAATTTACATTTCAAACTCGAAATTCATCCATCTTCTCCAAAACACTCGACCACCACTTACTCCACCTTCCACCGCTACCCATCCACCACCAACAGCTGCAACACCACCGACAACTCACCACCACCAACAACTCCATCACCCTGAACCACCATGGAAGCTCGAGACCAAGCTTCCATGGATGGAAGCGGAAGTTGGAACGGAGCTTCCAGGAAGCTATGCACTGAACTTCCATTGGAAGCTCGAATGGAGCTCACCGGAGCTCCGTATCGGAGCTCCATTTTCATGTTTAAAAAAAAATGAAAATGGAAGCTCCGTTCGAGAAGCTCTGATCCAAGTGACCGCTGAAGCTCCAGTCAAATTCTTTTCAAGTTTTTTTGATAATTGAATACTCCCTCCGTCCCGGTTCGTTAAGCCACAATCTTTTTCGGCGCTGTTTTTTATGAAATCAAATAGTTTATTGTTTGTTGGTGGAAAAAGAAATGATAAAGAATAGAGAAATTATGAAGAGAGAGAGAGAGAGAAAAAAAGTATGAGATATGGTTTTTTTTTTTTTTTACTATTTTAGGAAATGACCTAAATTAGTAGGGCATTACAAAAGGAAAATATGCATTTTTTAGCGGGGTGGAGGGAGTATTTGAATTGGGGGGGGGGGGGGGTTAAAACTATGAGGGGGTATATTGTAAAACAAACTAAACATTTTAATTTATCAATAATTTATGTGTTACTATTTGATTAACGGGGAGTTGGTTTAAAACTGTGAGGGGTGTATTGTAAAACAAACTACACATTTTATTTTATCAATAGTTTATGTGTTACTACTATTTATTGAAAAAGAATCTTAACGGCTGATGAACGATTTTTTATGTGGATGTAATGAGTACTAATTTGCAATTAGGCCGAACAATGAAAGCAGTTTATGTAATTGCCCCATGACTATATGCACAATACATGGGTACTTTTAACATTTGTTCAACTCATCTTTCTTTCATCTTACAACAACACTTTTCTTTAACATACATGAACGGTATCACTTAATGAGAACTCTTTATAATATACATTTATAAATTCTCAAATAATGTACTTCCTCCGTTCCAAGAATAGCTTCATATTTTGCCATTTTGGATGTCCCAAACAAAACTTCTCATTTCCTTTTGTGACAACCATTATCCAACTTTAACATTAAATATACTCAAAAGTAAACCCGATAACATTATTTATCCAATTTCCAACGATAGAAATAAATTTCATCAACCCAAACAATACCTTTTCAAAATAATGGTGTTTGGGTTTGGGTCTGGTATATATCCGAACCCATACTCGTGTAACAAAACTCGAATACGACAATCCGATAAAACTCAACCCGACCCGCACCATAGTTTATGATTAAATTAGTGAAATAACAACTTTATATGGGGGAGAGGGTTTCGGGGGTTTCGGATTGGACGAATTCATTATTCTATAGTCGTACCCGTTAGTATTAACTTGCCAGGTACGAGTACAAGGCCCGATAAAAAATACATGGGTATCAACCAGTTGGGTCCAGAACGAGTTTAGGTTGGGCTGTTCCTGACCTGTTTGAAAACATATATACCAGACTTACATAAATAAATTTGGAACTAAAAAATCTAAAAGCGAGTTTATTTCCTTACTTTCAAACGGGTTGGACGGGTTGTATTTACTAAAACCGTACTCGACATGTACACATTAATAATTAACAAGTTTGGATCGTATACATGTTGACGACCCATAAGAAACATAACAAATATCAACCGTTTGACTATGAACGGGTTCGATACAGTTGGACCCTACCGATTTAAAAGGTAAAGCCCAGAGAGATAAAGGAGTAACTGACAACGCCACGAATCAGTTTATAGTTAATGAGATGTCATACGACAAAGATGCCATGAGATCAGAATTTTACGGACTGTACCCACGTCTGATGCGCAACGTAAAATTTACGATAAGATTATGGATGCAGTTGATGGGGGCAGAGGTGGTGTGTTTTTTTATACGGCTATGGTGGTACCGACAAGACTTTTATTTGGAGGACGTTTTGTTCCGGCTTGCGTACTAGAGCAGATATAGTACTTCCAGTAGCATCAAGTGGTATTGCATCACTCTTGCTGCCTAGAGGTAGTACTGCTCATTCTAGGTTTGGTATGCCTATTAAGTGTCAAGAGGAATCAACATGCAGCAAATTGAAACCGTATTTTGATGTCACCGGCTTACTCATGCAAACCAAACTTCTAATTTGGGATGAGGCATCGATGACCAATAAACATTGCTTTGAGGCACTTGATAGGAGTATAAGAGATGTTATGAAACTTCCAGATGATCCTTTCAGTGGCTTCGTAGTTGTCTTCGGTGGAGATTTCAGGCAAATTTTGCCAATTGTTTCTAGTGGTAGCAGATATGATATTGTAAATGCCTCTCTATGCTCTTCGATACTGTGGGATTCATGTGAGGTTCTTAAGCTCACAAAAAACATGTGATTGTAGGTAAACTGTAAAATTCCCGTTACTATCATATAATTGTTCAGTTATATTGTTCTTTTTAATTGACACTTTTTTTTCTATTAAGTCCGGATCATTAGCTGCTGAGATTAGTGAAACTAAAGATTTTGCCGAGTGAATACTACAAGTCGGTGATTGCGTTTCGGGCGAACCCAATGATGGCGAGGTAGACATCAAGTTATCTGATGACATACTCATTCGTGAAGTATGTCATCCTATTTCCACCATTGTAGATTGCACATATCCTTCCCTTTTGGATCACTTAGCCGATCCAACTCTCGATCCCGAATACTTCCATCACCGTGTTGTTCTTGCACCGACTAATGACCTGGTCAATGAGATCAATGACTATGTCATGTCCAAAATGCCTGGTAATTCTGTAGAGTACTTGAGTGCTGATAGCATAAGCATGACCGAGGTAGTAGACAGTGAACTGGCATAATTATTCTCAGTAGAATTATTGAACACTATTAATTGCTCGGGGCTACCTAATCATAGAATATTGCTTAAGGTTGGATGTATGATCATGCTTTTGAGAAATATTGATCAGGCTTCTGAGTTGTGCAATGGAACAAGGCTTATAGTAACTAAACTGGGGAAACATATCATAGAAGTAAGAATGATATCTGGAATGAATGCCGGTCAAAAGGTTTTCATCCCTACGATGACGATGAGCCCATCTGATGAGACTAAATTTCCTCTAAGTTTTGATAGAAGACAGTTTCCTATATCCGTCTACCTACCCTCTCCAGTATTCAACCACGGACAACCGTATGTTGTTCTCTCTAAAGTTACAAGTAGAAAGGGATTGAAAGTACTCATATGTGATAGTGAAGGTAAGACGTACGGCACGACAACCAACGTGGTTTACAAAGAAGTTTTCGATAAATTATGAGGTAAATTTATTTTATCATATACATTAGTTAACATATATATTTTCATTTATGTTTTATATTTTCTCAATTTATTATGCAGCTAATGGTATATCCTTATACTTTTAATGGGTACGGATGCTTTCATATGAAGTCAAGCCTCACCAGTAATTTACTAGATTTTACTTATTGCAAAACTATTATTATTGTACTTTCAAATTTGTTATTCTTACAAACTTGGATCCTCATATTATAGATTTTTTTTTTACCCACCTTAAATATACTAATTTTCTCTGTAGGATTCTTCAACAAAGTTAATTCCTATGGATTCCCTAAGCATAAGATCGTACTCCAGTTACAGATTATGATAATGCTTATGAGATATATTGATCAAACCACAGAGCTGTGAAATGGAGCAAGTGTCATAGTTACTAATGTTAGAAAGCATATTATTGAGGCAAATATAATATCTGTAATATTCGCAGCCCAAAAGGTTTTCATTTCAATTGTGAGAGTGAGCCCATTCGACAAGACGAAGTCCCCTATCAATTTTGATAGAAGATAGTTCCCCATATCATCTATTTTTATATTAACATAAACAAAATTCCTGGCCAATCTCTCTCACTTGTCGGCCTCTACCCCTCAACCGTATTCAAACGTGATCAATTACATGTTCTCTCTCTATGGTTACCAGGACGAAGAGATTCAGTATATTTATATACGAAGAAGATGGTAAAACATATGACACGACCTGTTCATTAACTTTGGCATTTTATTATACGATATATTCATTTCTTATTTTGAGTTTGGTCTGCATGCCCCGTCGAATATCGACGGGCCATTAACTAGTTACTTAGTAATACGTGATGGACACATGGACACTTTAGAGAGTGTTGGTATACCCAGCCGAGAAACCGTTTGATGTACTCTATTTACGTGTCTACGGAAGTAACGGTTTGTAGGGTGGTGTAATAGTCCTTTGACTTGAGGTCAATACGTAATACATGTGTGGAGTGGTATGCTTTGACCATGACCAATGCTTGCACTCCTCGTAGAGGTAGATACGGCATGTGTTGGACATATCACGAAACACATGTTGGTAGTAGTTGAACCAAGATATGATTCATTCCTCAAAATAGACTTGGAGAGAACACTTAACTTCTCGTTACTAGTTTGATCAAAGTTGTTGGCCAACTCAAGATATATTTGGAATGGTGTTCAAATATTATGGATCAATTAGTAGAATGAAATAAATGGATTAAGTTATTGGAACAGACACTAAATCAAGTTCTAGACTTAATCGAGTGTTCGAGAATGAAAGGGCCGTATCATCATAAGCTCTACATTACAGGTGGTTTGCAATCCTCGCAAACGTTCCTTATGTATTAAGAATGCTTGGTAAATTGACTAGGAGTTTCACCAAACCTTAATTAGATAAGTGCTTCCTATAAATAAGGCCCTATGGGTCACACTTTGTGGTGATTGTTCTACCAATTGAGTATTAGAGTGAATTAAATATTAATTGGATTAATAAATATTTAATTTACTGTTATTGATAATTGATCTATTTGATAGAAACCATTAATATATCAAATTGGATTTATCGTACTTAATTAATTGTTATACTTTTAGAAAGTAAACTAATTAAATTGGATTTAATTTATATTTGAAGAAAGATTAATTAGATTAAAATAAATTTAATTAATTAAAGCAAGAAAATTTATTTGGACCAAATTGAAATGAAGTCCCAATGTAAAAGTCCAAAAGAGATGAAGGAAAAATAAGTTGTGCTTAACGGGTTCGAAACCCGTTAACCTACTGGATAAAATATGTAGAGCCCAACCAAATAGGCTAGGAGTCCCATTATGATTGATCACTGGTCAGATTATATGACAGGTATATGATCTGCGAGATCATATGTAAAACAAAAACACACGTTTCCTCTTTTGTTTGGCAACATTTTTATTTCATCATTCTATTTTCCATAACCCTACTCACTAAATAGTTTAGTCTAGTTTCAAACAAGAACATCCTAGTGTTCTTTGGTAGAATTAATCTCCGTGGATACCAAGGTAGAGGAAGGCCAATCATGATGTATTGTGTTCAACATCTCATACCTGACGAACAGATTCGAAGTACTTGACGAACAAATTCACACAAGATAAGGTTTTAAAGCTGCTGTCTGGAAAGCTAGTGCGATAAAGTAAGTATTGTTTTGCTTGTTTTACATTATATAATTATTGGATCAAAATTAATATGCAATAAAATTTTCGAATTCCGCTCCATTAACATATGGTTTGCATTATATATTTTCCAACAGTGGTAAGGCTAGGATGATTTAATGACTATGTACGTAGGTTGTTTGTGTATATATTATCGTGGATTAAATCTATTATGATCAAACATATAATATCAACCTGATTATCAACTTGGTTGATCGACAATTAGTTGTAATAATAATACCATCTTTTTCTACGATCTGGTTTGTTAACAAACTAATTACTATCTTCTTCAACGAACTGGGTTTGGTAACGAAAGGGGCAAACTGGGTTTGAGTTATTTCTTGAACGAAAGAAGAAGAATGGTTTCGAATCCCGTTCAACTCCACCGGCTTCGGCAGTTCTCGTTGAAACGATTCGCATCTGCTGTAACCTCAATCTCCTGTCCCGATTCGCATCTGGTTTGCGAATAGAGATCTCGCAAGCTTCGGCCTCCATTAATGGGATGAATCGATACAGATGGACGGAAAGAGGGATGTAGCAGTCGAAATTCGAAGCGAGAAACCTGCGATTTGAATCGGGAAATCGAATGAATCTGATTTGATCGATTTGTTCATCTTGGTGATGATATGAACGGAGATTGATGTTTAAGACCGAGTTCACAAACCCAGATACGATCTAGGCAGTAGAAACCGTTTTTAGAAAACTTGATTATGTTACAGGGACTCAATCGAAAATTGTAGAAACTTGAAGGGCTTGCTTTTGAGAATTAGATGAGTTCTGCGGACTTCTGGATAATTTGTTAATTCTTGAAATTTCAAACTGGGCCCAAAAGGTTTATGCCTTATTCAGTTGAGCCATAATGTTTCGGACTTATTTCAATTAGAACTCATTTAAGAAAAATAGTTGAAGAAAGTTTGGTTAGGTGATTAGGGACAGTGATTAAGTAGATTGAGAAATTGATTTTAAATGTAGATTTAACAAATTAAATTTGATAAATTTGGTATTTTAAAATGGCGTAAAAGGCATTCTTGTTTTTATTTTCTTTAACATCTCTCATCGTATTATTAGTCTATAGTTTTTTAAATAATAGTACATCATATTTTGTCCAATTATTCTAATATATATTCAATGTACTTTACATCACCACTTTAATAACATCATCAAAATTATCAGAAGTTGAAAGAAATATTCGTTGAGCATTTTAACTTAGTAATGAAAAAAATTAGTAATTGATGTTTACTACATGTATGCATCTTAAAGCGATGCGGATGCATTAATCCTTATGCTAGTTGCAAACAAAATAATAAAAACGGGTAGTTTTTCCTTTTTTTTTTTTTTTTTTCTAATTTAGGTCAGGATATTTTCCGGAATGAAAAAGATAAGAAGGAACTTCTTGTAAAAAAAAAGCTAACTTGGGTAGCTTCTTAAACAACTAACTTTTTAGCTAGCTGGCCAGCTAGCCGATTTAAGAAGCTGCGCGTTCACGTAACGAGCTTTTTATTAGTCAATGGTAAAAAACAAACTCATGGAGCTGAAAAGCTAGTGGTAAATAGAGCCTAGGTGCAAATTGTTTCTGCCTTATTCAATTGAATCCAAAAGCCTTCTGGGAATTCCGAATGGCCACATATTTCGAAATAGTTTTTCGATTTGATTTTAGAAAATGGCAAAGGGACCCAGAACATTTTAAAATTGTGTTTTGACCCTCCTGAAAATTTCAGAATAGCCTCTAAGGTTTTAGAAACTGCAAATTAATTTATAGATGGTTTATAAATTATATTTAAGGGCTGCTTTGTCTTTTAGAAAGCTAGGAACATGTTTGGACATATGTTAGAAATAGTAAAATTTGAGAATTGTTATAAATTAGATCTATAACTTATTTTAAATTAGATTTAGAATATATAAAATAGTTTTTATCCACGATTGTATCACATTGTTTGCTTAGAGCAACTTTATGTATAGTGTGAATTTAGAATTCATATTTTCTTATGCTTGGAGTATATGTTATGTGAATGTGGATCTTGGCCATTAAGATTCATGATTAGATATGAATCCGTATTCTTTAAATATGATAAAATTAATGGAACTAAATAAGTCAGAAGACCTTGATTATTTAGTCGCTGAATGTGAATGTTGTGAATTATTTATTTAGAGTTAAATTAATTCTCGCTTTATTTATGTTATGTTTTAATATAGTTGTTGTGAAATGGCATGTTGTTATAAGATGAATATTTTAATGTTACCGATACTTTAATGTTGACACTATAATTTGCGTCTAGTATATGTTGATTGAGTAAGTCTTGGACTAGCATATATACGTGTATGTTTTGTGAAAGCTTTAAGTGTATTGGTTTGACACAAACACTCGTATGAAATCGAAAGAAAGTAATCTTGATATGAATGTATAGGTAGCATGCATTAAAACATGAGAATGTAAAAGTTATTATAAAACATGCTAATGAGTATGTGCTAGGACTTCTGGTATTGATCAACCTCCTTCGTGAAGTTGACAAAGCCAGTGGGAGCATAAGCTCATGTGATGGTCAAGACGAGTTTTTTTTTTTTTTTTATTTGTTTGTAGAAATTTGATTTCCTTCTTTACAAGTTCTCATGTGATAAGTAATAACTAGGTTATTATTAAAGGGAGTTAGTTTCTTAGAGAATATTGTTTGACAATACTCATGTTTTGTCTCTTCATTGATGATATTAAATTCATAGTGAATTTGATGTCCCGTGAAGTGACATTTTGCAAATCTACTTAACTCGACTGTTTTACTAAGGCCACTATAAGGATAAAAGTGTGCTCATAGTGAGCACATCTGTTCCATCAAGCCAAGAGGCAAGAGGAAGCAAACATGAGTACACCGAGAATGGTTCTAATTGAGTATACTCTTATCCTAAAATGTGGATTGATATAAGGAAGAGCACATCCAAGAGATTATTAGATTTACCGTGATTATAGTAACACGATAAATTTGTAATGTAAAGTTTTAAAATCCTCGAAATAAAGCAAATGCCTATATTTCTAGGAAAGTACTAATTGTGTATTGGATATAGGATATCCACCTTAAGAAAGTTAGTTCAATATAAGATATTGATACTAAATTGAAGCTGTTAGACATGTACTTCAATTATCATGGAGCATTATTTCCAAACTTGTTAAGACTGTATGGACTTACTAGCTATTAGTTGGACTGATAGCGTAAAGGTAGACGTCTTCAAGATTGTGGATTAGAAGTTCCTGTCGAGAGATATAACTTTCTGAAACACACAATTAGAAGACCTCATATAATAAATCAGATTTCCAACTTCTATGGTTTTATTAATTTGGTTAAATCCGTGAGACAAAGACCTGCATAGTTAAGTAAAATTGGATTACTTGACACCATATGTTTGAAAACATATGGATTGTGGATCTCATCACTGGAAAGATGACCAATGTATATCCTTTAGAAATGATATGAGACATAGAATGATTTGAGAAGGTATTACCCTCCTAGACTTGGTCAATGAGAGAATACTTGAATTTGATTTGTGGATTGTTATAAGAGGCATGGGTTCTATTTGGTTGGACAAACCTGAACCTGTTTGGACTATGGGTTCCATTAGAATGGAATAACTATGTATGACATGGAAATGACCCATATGACTTTGTTGCATATTTTATTTCTTTGAAAACACGTGAAAATAAAACTCAATTAATTATCAGTATAATCCCAGCTTGATCAGTCTTAGAGAAACCATAATAGTTATGGTTTAAGCTGTCTTCTTGTTACATATTTTGAAACAGGGTTGCCCTACAAATGTAATTAAAGACACTATTGATAAGTAGGATTTTGGATTAAGAATGAATGAATTTGTGGATTGGATTTCTTATCTCTTGGAACATATGGTTACTTGTACCATAACAAACGTATTCTTGGAATGACAAAGGAGATGGAACCTGAAATAGTTTTAATGCCACAAATTTACCATGGAGGTTAATTACTTGTCGATTAATTATGACAGAGAATCAGTGGGAGAGTTGACGAATCTATTAGCTAGTGGGAGCATATTAGTCGGTCATATGCGTGAGCTAGTGGGAGCATTTTAACTGAGGATGACTCTTTAGATTAAGACACCCTCACCTAAGGAATGCATGCAATTTAGAGATTGCACGATCTCTCTCTCAATGAAAGCATTTGATTGCAAACCTTGGATATTCTCATTGATTGATTAGGACAGTATTTGAGAACCTCATAACATTTAGAATGTATATCTTAACACAAACAGAAAATTCATAAACTCCATAGATTGTGAAAAATAATCATGACAATTTGAATTGTATGGATTCCTCTTGGAGAATCTTTATTTTTGTGACATTCGTAGAAGAATGAAACTGCAATTCTATCCCAAGACGACATTTGATATGGACTTTAAAAGGTGGCCTAAAGCCATAAAATCTTAAAGATGGACGAAGTGGATTATTCAAGTTTTAGAACTTGAATATATCATTGCATTTGATGCATATGTAAGTTTTCAAGGAAAACTTGAAATTAGATATCTACATATACAAACTAGTGGCTAAATTGTTTGGGTATGATTGGAACATAAGCTATAGAATAATTTACCAGTATTGTAGATACAGTCCATTAATATGAAGCATTAATATCTACAAATTTGTCAAACACATTATGTAAAGTTTCTACATATAGAAACCTCTATCAGACCAAAGTGAAATCATTCGTATGTATGAAAATATAGTAAGTCCATTGTGGACTCATGTAAGCCTTTAGGAGTTGCAAATATTACTTGAAGGAATAAGTCAAATAGTTCGACCTGTTCAAAAGTAAAGGAAATTTATACATTTTTGAAGGATTATGAATGGTGACTATTTAAATGGTTGTATATATGTTTGACACATATAAATCATTAAAGATAGTGTTAAGAATATCTGTTTAGATTTTGATCAGCAATCTAATGACTTATCTTAGCTCAGAAAGGTAGTTAGTACTCTTGGTTCACTTGAACACTGTAAAAGAGGAAAATCACTAAGTATGATAGTCTAGCAAATCTTGTATAGGATGTGAGGTCTCTGAATGTAATTTTTATTTCCTTGAAGAAGACCAAGAAGAAGGCATCCAGCAGGAGAAGTTCAACTTTAAAATGAAGTTTTGAAGACCGCACAAGATTGCTGAAGACAAAGGTTATCAGATACTTATGTCCAGATATCTTTAACAAGATATCTTTAACAAACAAGTGTTTCTCAATAAACCAGCTTTGCAAAAGATATCTGAGAACGCAAGGTTTCTAAACGAGGAAAAGTGCCACAGATATCTACACTCAGATACCATGGATAAAACTATGTTTCTGGGAAACAATGTTTCAACAGGTATCTGGAGATGAGAAGGTCTTTGGAAAGGGACATGCAATGCTTCAGAAAGCGTGCATAGTTTCATTGGCACTACAGGACAAAAATAGTACAATGCAATAAATGCGCTGACAGAGACATCTGAACAAGAGAGAAAATCTCTGAAAAGAGACAACGTCTTCTGCAGTACTATTTTCATATATCAATAGTTTGAATTTCATTAAGCCTAACTGTTGATACGGACATGTGTCCAATCCGTTAAGGGCGCCATAGAGCGTGTCCTAGAGCGCATCAAGGCTGAAATAGCGAATTCAGTACTAGTTCGACCTTCAAATGGTCCGACCTAAGGGAAACCATTCCAGGTCAACTAGTACTTACAAGTCAGCACACCTCCTCAGTTAAGTCCGACCAAGCTAGGTGTACGACTTCCGAACCTGACAAAAGGTCACATGGTCTACACATATCAAGAGAAGCAAGCAATGCTACTTCGGATTTGTCCATACGTCCAAGATAAGATAAGTTCATGGTTCATCATTACTGGATTGTATGAAAATTGCGATATTTGACTTGCTACTATGGATGTCTATCCTACGGATTGAAGACAAGTCCGAGTAGCCAACAGCTGGATAATTCAGGCAAGATTATCAAGTAAAGATAAAGGGAAGAAGACAGAATTATCTTAAACATAACAGATAATTGTACGGAAAAACATGTTACAACGACAAGAATATTATCAGTGTACTTGGCAACGTTCATGCCATTAGAAGATCAGAATTCGGTGGGTACAGAAATTTCTTCGAGACATACCCCGGACTTCTCATTGTGGAGGGGGCTGGCTCGGGCTGGCTTCACTAGTTCCGGGCGGATTGGTGGAGGATGGGTAAGCATTCGAGGCACCCGCGCGTGACTCAGCGACTTCATCTAAGGACGCCTTGATGCTATCGAACAAGTTGAAATCCGCGTCAAAGTGCCAGTCCTTTAGATACGCCCTGTAGTTCTCAAAAGGCACGAAGCATACCTTTCCAATAGCGTCTGGGACGCACTTGGGAAGGAAGGGTCTGCCGTTCCTGATGTCGATCTCACCTTCCTCGATGACCAGCTCCGCAAATTCACACGCAGCCAACCGTTCATCCGGCACATTGTCCACTGGAACCTCCACTCCATTAGCATCCGCGGAAGGAATCAATCCTTTCGCCTTCCAATCGAAGTTCTGCGGAAGTAGTCCCTTGGCCTGCAACTGACCAATGGCGGATGAAAAACCATCCAAGCGGGAAGCATCAGACTTGTCCGCCATGAAAAACTTGAAGGAGTCCGACTTCATAAAGTCCCGGACAGCCTCAAGGCGGGCATATTGGAGGTCCTCGAGGAGCACATCCTTTGAGTCTAGGAATGCCTTCATCGACTTATCGATGAAGTTCTCCTGCCACTCCAAGTCCGATTTTATCTCCTGCCAGCTAGCCTTTAACTTATCAATCAGCGTATTCTTTTCTTTTAGTTGGGCATCCGCCTGCTTCACCTTCTCCGCCTCATCCACGGATGTGGCCATAGCCTTATGCAGGTCCTCTTCGATGGTGGCCCGCTCACTAGCCTTCCATTGCATGGCCTTGATTATGCATCCGAGCTGCAAGACGTCCGCATAAACAAAAGTTATATTCCTATCATAATACGTTGGAAGCATGGAAAGGAAAACATTGATATGCCGCTTACCCTCTGGTACAACTCATGGAGCTCTCCAACCCGCTCGACCTCAGGGAGTCCGCGAGCACGCTCATATTCCTTATCGAGAGCAGCTTGGTCGGATGGCAGAATAGCGGACAACTGCTGCCTCTTCGCTGCAAGAGAGGCATCCGAGGTTGCTCCCCTCTTCCTCCCTGAGGTAATGGCGTCTCGCATCAACACATCCCGCTAGGGTGCGGATGCAGCAGAAGCTGGTGGCTTGGAGGCAGTGGTGCTGCGAGTCGCCGGGCCTTTGCCCTTGTCGGGCACCACTAAGACTTGCGGACCCTCACCCGCCTTCTCCCGCCTCTCCTCCTCCGCAGCAAACACCGCCGCATTTTTTGGGTCCGCCATAGGGAAACCCGCGGACGTGTTGATTATCTGGGCCCTTTGGCCAGTAGCGAGCTCAAGGGCATGGTGCTCCCTCTGCTGCCTCTTCTTTTCGCAGAGGGTAGACATGATATAATAAAACCAGTGAGCTACACAACAAAATAAAAGTGTCAGACACGGATACGTAAAGGGAGAATAACAGGAATCTCGAAAATGAAAATTCATGACAAGTCATTCAAAAGAAAGGGAAGCACAAATCCTAAGTTAAGGATCCTTACTGAAGTTAGTCTTTTCCCCAACTTCCACGCCGTCTGTCAATCCGCACAAGTAGGGCAACGGCTGACAAATCAATCTGTGGAACGGATACGTAGGTGGATCATTCTTCTTATGGATCTCCGCCACCCACGGAGCAACATTCTTCGGAAGTGGGCGCTAGTCCGGGATATTCTCCCTTAAGAACTTTTTTGGCAGCCCCCACTGCTCTCGCCTCCTTGCGGACATCCAAGGCTTCAAAGCTATCCGCACAAAAATATATTTACTCCACCATTTCGAGCTGAGCGAGGAGATGGAATCGGAAATAAAATTATAAACTTTTCTATTTACAAAGGTATAGAAAAGGGGGTTCCCCGGACTGAAAGTAACATTGAAGAGCTACCGGAAGTTCTCAAAGTTCACCGGTTGCCCCTTCTTTTTACAAAAGATGACAAAACAGATAAGGTTACCCAAAGATTTTGGGATAACCTGGCTCGGACCAATCCCGATGTGATTCAGGATTTGCTTCAGCTCGGGTGCAATAGGGATCCTCCACCCCCAAGCGAATGCCGCCTCATGCACGCACATATATCGGGCTGGCGGATTGTAAAATGCATGCCCGGGCTCTGGGACCATTATCTCCACAGTATCGGGAATCTCCCACTTCCGCCTCCACTCCGGGATATCCGCCAACTTCACTTTGGACGGACAAGTAGGGAGCAACCCGTCTGTGTTGAGCTCTCTGTATTTGTCCGCTATCACAATGGCACATCACTTGGGTCTAAATCCCAACCGTTGATCTTTTCAATCCAAGAGTCGCATCGCTTCACCTGGGATCTTTTCCCGTGGACCGGACAGGCGACTTATTGGGCCTTTTTGAATTATTGTTCATCAGCCCAGGTGGGACATTCCACATATTTGGCCCAACGGATTGCTTCCTTTACACTCTTTCACAGAGGGCTTCTTCAGATCCTAATCGTACTCGGATCTATATATCTCGGATACAAATACCTTTTCCATCTACAGTCCGAGCTATTACATAACTCGGACTGTAGAAGGAAGGGGGGGGGGGGGGGGAAGAGAGATATATTGAATTCCTAAGAACACGGACGACGGATCCCACAAAATAGGATTTTTTTCCTTTTCAGTTACATTTCAGACACGCTCCACAACACACTTGTTCCTTTTCATAGTTACCAACTATCTTCTACTAAGATACTTGGAAACTAGGAGGACAAATGTTGATACGAACATGTGTCCAATCCGTTAAGGGCTCCATAGAGCGTGTCCTAGAGCGCATCAAGGCTGAAATTGCCAATTCAGTACTAGTCCGACCTTCAAATGGTCCGACCTAAGGGAAACCATTCCAGGTCAACTAGTACTTACAAGTCAACACACCTCCTCAGCTAAGTCCGACCAAGCTAGGTGTACGACTTCCGAACCTGACAAAAGGTCACATGGTCCTTCCAAGTACCACAAACTGTCAGTCCTAGGATGCCAAACGGACCGGACGAGAGAATCTCGAACGCCACCATTACATTTAGACGAAACGTACATAACAGAACCACTGAGATACTTCCGTGGAACCCTAGGCTCGGACGCCTTGAGTTACCTAAGGGCAGATCCACCAAGCAGAAGGATCTGTCCGAAGGAGTTACACGGACCCAACGTGTGGAACAGTACTCTCAGAGGGAAAGGTCCAAACTACCATCCCTGGCCCATTAATTAGTACTGGATTACTGTTCACTATTGGGCCATGGGCCAAAGGTAGCATTGGTGTCCAAATCTGAAGCATACCTTTGGCACCATCTTATGAGTCATTTCATAAGACATGGTCTCTATAAATATAGCTCAAGGTCCAAGACCTTAAAGGAGGTAACAATTCCACTATAACCTTCCTCATACCTATTAAATTGAGAGCTACCAACTCTCTCTTGAGTAAAGTCTCTAACTGGATTGACATACGCAATCCGGGTAACCCTTTCTAACCCCCCCCCCCCACTTAGTCCTTTCAGGTACTCCAGCTCGGACAGGTACTGCTTCGGATTTCAAGTAGGAGGCGGGTCCTAGACTAGGTTGCATGTAATAGTTTAGTTAGTTAGTGTTCGAGGTTTCACCCCTCAACACTAACGGATACTATTCAAACGGCATGATTTTCTACTATAAATATCATCACTTAAAATGCTTGAAAGAAACACACTGAACACCTTGAACTAACACTGAAAATACCAAGCTTCTCTGATAATAGAACTAGTGGTATCTTTCTCTCAAGCATACAAGCCTTCAGACTACTTAATCTCTAGCTTACAGTTGCGACTAAGCTCTTGAATTCTAAGTAGCACGAAAGTTCTAAGTGTACTGATCCTTAACAAGCTTGCTATCTGTGAAGGAGTTGAATCAAAAGATCAAAAATCTAAGATTCATTCTCTAGAACACTTATCATAGACTTGGGTCAGTAAAGAACATATCACCACACATTGTGAAGTGTGTTAAGTGACTCTTGTTCAAGAAGGTAGTATTACATAACTGTAGAAGTTATTAATCTATCAAATCCTGACAAACTACCTTAACCAACACCTTAAATGGCGTGGAGTACAGGAAGTACTTAGTTTGGGAAACTAAGGAATAATTCCAAGGTTACTGAGCATAGGAAGTACTTAGTTTGGGAAACTAAGGAATAGCTCAAAGGTTTCTGAGTATAGGAAGTACTTGGTTGAGAAAGCCGGGGAATAACTCAGGGGAAACACTTGGTTGGGAACCTAGTGTATTTAGGAATCGAGAGAAGATATTTGTAAGGTTAACTCAATTATCTGTCTTAGTGGATTCTTGGTCTGAGAAAGGCCGAAGTGGATTAGTTGAAGAATTACGCCACCTTCAGATACCACTATAAAGACTTGTGTTATTTACTTTCTGCAATTTATTACTTGCTTTATTTACTTTGCTAAGTATTTACACATATCTTACTGAGCACGTGCACTTATCACAAAAAGTCTTCCTCTCTCTGAAATAAGTATCAGATATCTTCACAAATATCTGAGAAATTGTGTTTATCGACATAAGTTTGAAAAAGACTATTCACCCCCCCAGTCTTTTACTTTGCCGTTATCTGGACCAACAAGTGGTATCAGAGCAGGAGGTTCCCAAGCCTTCTGCACTGAACCTAGATCCCTGATAAGTGCCCACTAACTGCTTTTCACCTACACTTGATTTGTCTGTTTAGTGTGTTTGTTGCATGATGTCTTTAAGTGACGCTCCAATTCTCAAGCCAGAGAATTATGAGAAATGGAAGAACAACATGATGCTCCACCTAGAAGCCATCAGTGATGAAATGATCGAAGTAATAAAGAATGGCCCCATAGTCATTCAACAACTCAAGCAGGTCATGGAGGTTTCTAATGGTAGAGACAGACTTCCCACTGATGAAGAACCAAGTGGTGGTTCCTCACAAACAGGTGCTTCAACCAGTGGAAGACCTACTGGTCAAGTTATTTACGATCCAAAACCCAGAGAGCTCTGGACATCGGAAGATGCCAAGAGAAATCGACTGGATGGTCAGGCTCGCAATATCATCATACGTTCCACTCCAGAGCACATACAGTGTAAAATGTGGGGTGCAAAAACGGCAAAAGTGGCCTGGCAACTGATTGAGGAAATCTGTGCCGGCACTGAGAAAACAAAGGAAAATAAGTTCGAAGTTTTGAAGCTCAAATTTCAAAACTTTAAACAAGGTCCCACAGAGACTCTTGAAGTACTAGATTTCCGGTTTACAACACTCATGAGTGACATGGCTGCACTTGGTGAAAGTAATAGATATACCCAACCAGAAAAAATTAAGACTATTGTGAGAAGTCTAAATCATAACTAGGAGCATACAAAGTTTTTCTACTTTAACCAATGAATGCCAGATATCACTGCAGTGGAACTTTTCTCTCACCTTGCCACAGTGGACTATGAGACTACTCAAAGAGAACAAACAACTGAAAAGCTGCAGAATATTGCTCTAGTTGCTCAAGGAACTTCTGAAAAGAAGGAAGGCAAGGAGGTGACTGAGGAGAATGCTCTTGCTGTAAAGTAAATGAGACAATATGTCAGTCGAGAGATTGAGAGAAGAAAAGCCAAAGAGAAGCTGAAAAAGCATCTAGGCTCAAATTATCATCAAGACAATATGCAAAAATATCTGTTTAGCTCGCTAAACAAACAAGCTTTCGAAAGCATCTAGTACTGAGGAAGCAGAAATCGAAAACGATATCTGTTTCTATTGTCAGAAACCTGGTCATTTCAAAAAGGATTTCCCTGCCCTCAACAAGCTAAAGACAGGTGACAAGAAAGATAGAAGAAACTTCAAGAGAGGTCAGAGAGCTCTGCTCACTAAGAAAAGAAAGAAGATACAAATCCAACTGGATGCTCTAGACATTGAGTCTGATTCTGAGGATGAAGACTTAGATGATTCCACACTGCCTTGTCCAGAGATGTGTGGTGTCTCTCATGAAGTGGTTGACTTCGGTCAAAAGAATAAAGAAGTGTGTGGAGTGGCTGAAGAAATCTTTCCAGATATCTCCAACATTGAACCTTGTCTAATGGCTGATGAGGTAACACAAACTTCTTGTTATACTTATGAAAGTATGAGGAAGGAATCAAAGATCTGGAACATCTCAGAAGATAACTTGATCTCTACAAAAGAGAATTTCTAATGGTCCGAGCTAGAGCCGAAACCCTTGAAGAATAAAAGAATTCTCTTGTAAAGGAAAATTCACAATTCCTCAAGATATCTGAGAAAAAGGATGCTAAAAATGCATTTCTCAAAGCTCAGATATCTGGACAGAAAAGTCACATAAAGAAGCATTGGCCAAACTTCAAAAGAAATGTGAAGGTCTTCTTTCTGAGAATAAGGAACTCAAAAAGAAGGAATTATCTTTCCAATCTTATGTCAAAGCTAGTGACACTCTTACTGAAGTACAATCTTATTTAAGAGATCCTTCAGAAAAGGGAGGACTTGGGCTGGACGCACAAACAAATAGATCTACCACTCTGAATAAGAGTGATGAAAGTATAACATTTCTCGATTTTGAAGATGATTCCCAAACAACCTATAACATTAAATCGAGCTAAAAGGTCATTGACAAAGGAAAGGCAGTTGTGACCAAACCTTTGTGGGAAAAACAAGTCCAAAAGAAAACTGTGGGGAATATTTTTGAAAAGAAACATAACACTGAAAAGTGTAATCACCCACAGTGCTATGTCTCTCAGAAAGGAGGAATTGCAGGAGCTGGCAAATTCTCCTATGTCACGTTCTCTGGAAAGAAAATAGACTACCCAAAGACTAGCAAAGCTGCTGAGATGAGAACTCAGATAGCACTAGGTGCTCGAAATGGCATTGGCTATAAAGCCATCGGGAAACAACTTGCTCGTGAGTATAAACAAGAGCAAAACCGATGGATAAAGGCTAGGATTGCTCACAACAATTATCAGAATTGGAAGAAATGGCAAACCACTGAAAATCTGAATGCCAGGGCTAGAAGAAATCTGGCTAGGACAGCTAAGTTTGCTGACAAGCAGACTCAACAACCTGACAGGTATCTGAAAGCACCACGAGGAGTACCAAAGAACACACCAAGAAGGAAAATAGCGTTAAATGATAATGATACCAATCACTTACCTAAAATTCCTCCTTATGTTCCAACAAGACAAAAGAATATCCCAAGGAAGTTCATTCAGAAATGGATTCCTATAGGGAGATTCTTTAGTCCAGAAGGTTCCATTGTTGGAATGAGAGCCTAACTCCTTGTTTCCTATTTTGTGCAGAACACTTTGAGGAAGAACACGAAGTGGCATTTTGATAGTGGATGTGGGAAGCACATGACATGAGATAAAGCAAATCTGATTAACTACAGAAAATGCGATAATGGACCAATTATTAGATTTGCTGGAGGAGATGAAAATTCAACCATAGGATTTGGCAATCTGATGTTTGGAGCCCTTACAATCTCTGAAGTACTACAAGTAAAGGGATTGAAATATAATCTCCTAAGCATGAGTCAATTAGTAGACAAAGGGTACACTGTCAAGATCAAGTCAAAACTATGCAAAGTGATTGACAATGAGTCAAAGCAGACAGTCTTGGTTGGTAGGCGAAAAAGAAATCTTTATGTTGCTGACTGGGCATCTTCCATAACTGAAGAATGTCTCATGGTGAGTAAATCTGGCCGCACTGAAGAAAACTGGCTATGGCATAAGAGAATGAGTCACTTGAATTTCAAAACACTGAACAAGCTAGCCAAGAAAGAATTGGTGGTTGGTTTACCCAAAATTTGATATAGAAAAGATGGTATATGCTCATCTTGCCAAATGGGAAAACAATCCAAAACATCTTTCGAGTCTAAAACTAGACACTCCAGTGAAAGGCCACTGCAAATGTTACATATGGATCTTTTTGAATCCTCTGTAACCAGCTATGCAGGAAAGAAGTATGATGATTACTCAAGATTCACTTGGGTTGTATTTCTCAAACAAAAATCTGATGCAAGGGTTGAAATACCCAACTTGCTGAATAAGCTTGAAGTCATGAAAAATGACAAGGTATCTGTAATCAGAACAGACCATGGTACTGAGTTTGTGAACCAGTACATAAAAGAGTTTTGTACCTGCAAAGGTATACAACATCAATTATCTTCCGTAAGGACACCACAACAAAATGGTGTTGCTGAAAAGAAGAATAGAACCCTAAAAGAAGCAGCAAGAATAATGCTAGCTGACACTGAAATAAGTGAAATCTATTGGGTTGAAGCTGTTAACACAGCCTGCTATAATCAAAATAGATGTTTGATTAACAAACACCATGGCAAAACTCCTTATGAGCTTTTGATTGGTAGACCCCCTAGTATCAAACATCGAAGGGTATTTGGTTCTAGATGTTTTGTTCTTAATACTTGAGAACATTTCAACCAAAAGCAGATGAAGGAGTATTTCTTGGTTATTCTCTGAATAGCAAAGCCTACAGAATCTACAACAAAAGAACACAAAAGATTGAAGAATCTGTTCATGTAGTCTTCTACGAAGGAAACAAGAAAGTATCCTTGAATGAAGAACTCTCAGATAGGTTCAAAGAACTGATGATTAAAGATTCTGAAGAAGAATCCTCAAAAGGAAACAATTCTATCATTCACTTAGAGGATCAATCTGACGATGAAAAGCAACCATTGCTTAGTAACAACCAGATGACTCTAAGACATGATGAAGAATTTCCTATGAGAATTCCAGAAATGGAAAAGGTTACTAAGAACCTTCATCATGAAGAGGTTTCTGAGAATGAGATTGCTTAAAATCAAATTCCAGATATCTCTAACACTGAAAAAGTGTCAAATATCAATGGCATCTCCCATGTGTCAGATATCTCAGATACTGCACAAGTATCCTATCAAGATCATATTGATTCACATTCAGATCAAAATGATATTGATCCTACCAGTTTAAAACCCATTATGAAATGGATAAGAAATCATCCTGCCAAGGATGTGATCGGTGCTTTAGACCAAGGAGTTAGAACTAGGAGAGCAAGTGCTGACTCTCTTTATGGATGTTTCATCTCAAATATTGAACCTAAAACTATAGAAGAAGCATTGAAGGATCAAGATTGGATCGCTGCAATGCAAGAAGAGTTGGATCAATTTGAGAGAAACAAAGTCTGGAAACTGGTTCCATTTGTTGACGGAATATCTGTAATTGGAACAAAGTGGGTTTTCAGAAATAAAATTAATGAGTCTGGTGAAATAACCAGAAATAAAGAAAGGCTGGTTGCCAAGGGATTCACCCAGACTGAAGGACTAGATTTTGATGAATCTTATGCACCAGTTGCAAGATTGGATGCAATAAGACTCTTTCTAGCCTTTGCAGCTCATAATGACTTTACAAATGGATGTTAAGAGTGCATTCCTAAATGGTGAACTTGCTGAGGAAGTCTATGTTGAGCAACCACCAGGCTATGAGGTTTCCTCAGAAAGTAGGATGGTCTAAAAGCTTCAGAAAGCTCTGTATGGGCTGAAACAAGCTCCAAGAGCATGGTATGATACTTTAGCCAAATACTTGCTGGAAAGTGGCTTCAAGAAAGGAGATGTTGATAAAACACTCTTTACTTTGAATCATGAAGGGAAACTACTTTTAGTCCAAGTATATGTTGATGACATTATATTTGGATCTAAAAACAAGCAACTTTGTGAAGACTTTGCTAAGCTCATGAAAAGTAAATTGGAGATGAGCATGATGGGAGAATTAAACTACTAACTAGGATTGCAAGTCAACCAACTTAATGATGGAATATTCATTAGTCAAACAAAGTATGCAAAGGACATGCTCAACAAGTTTAATCTAAAGCCTTCTGAAAAGAATGCTAAGATATCTATGAGCATTGGAACCAAAATGACCTATACTGAATCTGACAATAGTATTGAAGAACACAAGTATAGGAAATTAATTGGGTCTATACTATACCTCACTGCAAGTAGACCTGATATTCAATATGCAGTAGGAGTGTGTGTTAGATTTCAGAAAAATCCAATGCAATCACACTACAACATTGCTATGAAAATATTAAGGTATGTAAAGGGTACAGTAGAAGTTGGATTGTGGTATCCAAAAGACAGTGGATTGAGTTTAGTTGGCTATTTTGATCGACTATCTTTGGATCATTGCTTGATAGAAAAAGCACCTCAGGAACTTGTCAATTTCTTGGTGCCAGATTAATATGATGGTTCAGCAAGAAACAAAACTCAATTGCCACATCTACCACAGAGGCTGAATATATTGCTGCTGGGTGTTGTGCTTCACGGATACTGTGGATACAACAACAACTCAGAGACTATGAGGTCAATGAAGAGAAAACTCCGATTTTCTGTGACAACACAAGTGCTATTGCCATAACTCAGAATCCTAAGTTTCATGCAAGAAAACAAAGCACATTGATGTTAGACACTACTTCATTAGAGACCATGTTGAAAAAGGCAATATAGAGATACTCAAGATTGGTACTGAAGACCAACTTTCAGATATCTTTACAAAGCCTTTGCAAGAAAGCAGGTTCTTAACCTTGAGACATAGTCTTGGGTTAATGGAGTTACCAAAGGAACTGAAAAGTTCTAATCTCTGAGATGAGGATTCAGAAAGGAGAAAGGTATCTGGATCAGACATCTATATATTCAAAACAAAAAAAAGGGGTATCTGAGACGGGAACTCATATACTAAAGAAGCTAAGAATGTGAGTGAGACAGGAACTCAGTATGATTAAGAAGGGAAAAAAGAGAGATAAGATATCTGGAACAGGAATCCAGAATATCAAAGGCAAAAGGTGAAACACTTATTAAACAAGTATCTGAGACGGGTACTTAGATATTAAAAGTTAAAGGGTAAAATGGCTATTTGAAGATTTCTGAGATAGGTACTCAGATATCTAGTTCACTCAGTGAGGGGGAACACAAAAGAGAATAGTACAACTATTTGCAGTCAACTACTCTCTTGAAATTTGTGTTATTTCTATCTTTGTGTGAAACATGAACAGATACTGATTGTGAGATAGACTCATATACAAAAATTGTCCCTTAGTCACACAGAAGAAATGTGATTCAGATAGCTAATCACCAAAATTCATTAATTGGGCACAATCACATGGGTTGATTGTGATCATTACTGAAAAAGCAATCCCAACCATTGATGAAATGGCCGTTCCATTTTAATGACCGAGATTAATTCACTGTAAAATAGTGGACTGTAAAAACTCAGACGTGGCCCACTAAGCATTTAATGGAAATCGAATTTTACCCACGCCTTATTGCACGTACACAGATACAAATGCACAAAATTAATTTGTGTATTTTTGTCTGTTGGAATTACACTGCGATATATATAGGATTTTGGCAAAAGAAATCACTTTCACCTAATCCTACATTTGCTCTTGCACAAAATCTGCAAAATTCTCTCAAATCTCTCTGCAATTTTTCCTACAACATCTGATTCCCTCTTAGTTTTTCTGCAAAGAATCACTAATTTCCTACCTTAATCTCTTCTCGTCTTTCAAAAACTTCACTATTTAAAGAGATGTCTCCCAAATGTGCTTTTACTCAGAAATTCCAAGCTACTACATCTGGTACTACTGAACAGCAAGCACCAGTGCTAGTTATAACAAACAATCGGTTAATTGGAGAATTCAATCCTGATCATTGGACCTCAAATCACAGGATGATTTGGGGTGGTGCCATGATTGAGGAATACCAGTAGGTGCATAGAAAACTGCAGAGATGTAAGTCGGTACTTGATATGCTTGAAAAGGCACAAATCAAGGGCTTTCTATCTGCTCTTCCCAGTGGAGTTTCTTCACTGGATGTCCTGGAGTTTTATAATAACTCCACGATTATCTCCAAAGTCTCTGAAGGCACTGAGACAGTGTCTATCAAGAACAAAGTCCAAGGACAAGAAATCCTGTTGGACGAAACAACTTTCTGTGAGCTGTTTGAACTTCAAAATCCTGGAAAGGATTTTGAAATTGACACCAAGGATGAAGATCTCCTTGAAGGTGTGAAGAAACTATACAGTGATGTGTGTGATCTTGAAAAATCAGATACACCCATCGACTTCAAACTTGCTGACAGCAGAACCAGACATCTGTTGGTTCACTGGGATGTGTTGGCATGTATCCTTCACAAATGCTTTGATGGTCTACAAGGAGGTGCTGACCAGATAAGCCAAGAACGCTGGATGATGATGTTCTTGTTGAATCAACAAGACAAAAGGCTGGAAAACCCTTTTAATTGGGGAAAGTACGCCTTCATGAAATTTGTGACGAAGATACAAGGATTTGAGCCTAAAATCGTTAAGGGCCTTGCTGAACCAAAAGCCACAGTAAGCTATGGACTGAAGATTTGCTACTTACTGGAGTGCCTTGGCATTGAGCTCAGAGAGACGGCAACCATTGCCAACAGTAACCTGCTCTACAAATATGAGTATACAAACATGATGAAAAAGGTTACTGCATCTCGAAGGTTCAAGAAAAAAAGAAAGGGAGGTGAGGAAGGTTCCATTGCGACAATAGGCCCAGAACTTCACAAAAGAAGCCTGCTGGCAAATCAGAAGGCATACCCTCTATGGATGTCGACTCTCAGATACCTGCTGCCACTGCTGATGAACTCATCCATACAGATGAACTCATAAATGCTGCAGAGTGCCTTGCCGATGAACTTATCAATGCTGATAAAAGCAGTGAGAAACTTCAAACTCTCTTTTGCGAGAAGATTGAGGGATTTCCAGTTGATAACTTCGAAGGAGGAGAAGAAGATCAAGGTTCTTGAAAAAGTAACCAAGGCAAGGAAAGAGGAGGACCAAAGGTCCAAGGTTGCTTTGAAAGCAGCAGTAGCTCAAGAAATGAGCAAGCACCTATAGCAAAGGTTGTTGGTTCCAACACACCATCAGGGAAAGTTACGTATAAACAACTTCAAGAAGCCCTGATGAGTGGTGACCTAGTGTTGGTAGACGCTGATGTCAACACCACACTTAAAAATCTGGAAGAGCTCTCAAATGCTCAAACTTCTGCTTCCAGACAACCACAACAACCACAACCACAACAACCACAACAACCACAAGTGGTTGATGAAATGGTCAATGAACTCCATTTCGACATACCAGCAATGCAATATGCTGAAGAAAATCCTGCAAATGAGCAGGTTCCCCAACTCCTAGAGAGGGATCAAACTAAGACACCCGCTCAGAATGATCAAACAGGGGAGGCAACTAAGTTAGCCACTTAGGAAAGGTCTGAAGTACCTGAAACTTCAAACAAAGAAGCTGAAATGGAACAACAAGACCAAAGCATAGAAGGGTCACAAGTTCCAGAGACCAATCAGCCTGACACTGTTCAAGTAGTTGAATGGTTTAACTCTCTACTTGTGAAATTTTATGTCTATAAATCTTGTTACTTATAAAAATTTCTTTGGTACAAGCTGAATTAGAAACAAAAGAACAAGAGGAAGCTGCAAAGCTTGCCTCAGAGACTGAGAAGGAGGCTCCCATAGCCTCACCACTTAAGGAACATGAGCCCTCAGACATGTGGAAAATAGTTTCTCAAGACATGATATCTTTTATACACTTGACTGCTTGTTTCTAATAGTTTGTTCGAGAAGAAAAATGATGAGGCTGAGAAGCCTAACTCATCAGAGAATCAACCAGAGATTCACAAAGTTTCTGAGGAATAAGTATCTGAGCCTTCTATTGAGAAGGTATATATCTCAGATATCTATATTCTTCAAAATATTACTCTGATCATTTTTCTAAATACTTAACACTTTCTAATCATAGGCTCAAATAGAAGTAGAAGTTACTGGGGCATTGCCCACTCAATCCCCTCAACCAATGAAAATTGATGAGGCCACCAAACCTTCATCACCAGAGAGAATACCAGAAACTGTACAAGTTTTTGAGAGACAAGTATCTGAGCCGCCTACTGTGGAGGTAATTGACATCGCAGATATCAAATTGTCTAAGTGTTTCTCTCCTGATAAATTTCTAAGTGTTATGTTGTTTTTAATCTCAAGTTCAAAAAGAAAGAGAGGATGCTGAGAATCAGACTTCTAGGCCTCCTCCTCACACCAAGATATCTGAGGCACCTAAAACCTCAGTAGTCCAACCTTCTCAGCCTGTCGCTGTTGCACAGGTAACACAGATACTTGGTTACTCTAAAACCCAGATATCTACACAAGTTTTGAAACTAACTCAAAACTCTCTCTTTCAGGCTCAAAGTAGTGCCAAGGAGGAGTTAAAGGATGACTATGAGAACTTCCTTCCCTTCTTCAAGACACATATCTTGCCAAAGCATATTCAATGCTTCAAGAAATGGCAGAGGTTAAGGTGCTCTGATCTCTCTGAAATACTTAGAATCACAGATCATCCAACAAGATGAGCACGAGCTCTTGACCTGGAAAACTACATCCATGCAATGTTCCCTACTGAACAATACCAGGTTGCGACCTTAATGCATAAGGATTTTTCCAAGGAAGTGGCACACAAATTGGTGCAAGCCTTCAAAAAGGCAGATGGTCAGACCAGATTACAGATGGCTTTCAAGCCAGTCTTGCCCAACACACTCCAATTTATACCCTCTGAGCAAGAGGAAGTTAATGGTCAAAAAGTTACTCTTCTAGAAGTGATAAATCTGGTATTTGAAGACGATGAGGAGGAAGAGACTGATGAGAATGACTATGAAGAACCTCCTTTTGACCATCACAAGGATGAGGATGATAAGAAGGATGATGATGATGCCCCTACACCAGGGACAGGAGGGATTGAGCAAGGTAATAATACCTCAGTTGCTGAAAAGCACACTGAGAGGATATCACAAAAATCCCCTCCTCCATCTCCTCAAAAATCCACCCATCCATCTAACCAACAAAAGGACTCTACTGAACAAGTAGTTGAGCACTCTGAGAACAACACTCAGAAAATATTGGATGCACAAGCTAGAATTGCTCAACTCAAACAACTGTTGGAGGAAGAACGACAGCTAAATCTTCAACTAGAAGAGACGATAGCTGAATCTAAAGCAAAGCTCAAAAAGATTGAAGATCAAACAATCCAGGAAATGGAAGCTTATGCTGAAAGGAAAGAACTCCAGCTTGTTGTTCAGGCAATTGTTGAGGAATTAGATATTGAACAAGTATCTAGAGACAAGCATGATGCTAAGGCTGCATTATCAAAAGATGTACCATCCTCCTCACTGAAAGGAAAGAAGCCCATCTCTGAGATGGTTGCTGGACTAGAAAACATTGATGAAAATGTCCAAGAGGATGAAGATCACTGGGCTGATGACTCAGTTGATGATGAAGACAAGGCATTGGCAGAACACCGCAATGAACACTTAGCGGTTTCTCATTTGAAAAGGAAGCTGATTGCTCCTGAAACATTCAGCAAGCTGCCAAATGTCAACTCCAATGAATACTTGAACAAATATCAAGTACTGGCTAAATTGAAAAAGGAGTTGTTTTCTCAAGATAAAGCTGCTATTGCATCAGTCCCTGTAGAAATGAAGACATTCACTGAGCTCATCACTCAGAGAACAACCAGTCTGGTCGTTGCTCAGAAAGACCTAGGCATAGTTATGGATGATGACCAAAACTTGGCTGCAAAAGCCTTTGAAGAGGCTAGCTATGCTGCTGGAAAAGCAGATGCTATTCAAGGCCCACTGGCAGAGCTCACTGATAAGGAAACAGGTCTTATCAAACAAAATCAGGAGCTCAAGGCTAATATGGAACAGTTGGTTGCTGCTTACAACTATTTTCAGGGAAACTTTGACTCCCTTTCAGAATACTTTGTGATTCTTAGTCAGTCAACAATGACTAAGGGGGAAGGATTTCAAGGTGCTCAGAAAGGAAGAGGAAGAGGAAGAGGAAACAAAAGAAAATCCGAACAACCACCTCTCAGAATAAATAAGCCCTCCTCCAGTCAGACTGCTCTACAGATAGTGGCCACCACTCAGCAACATCCTAAAAAAAGAATAACAACAAGGGCCAGAGCACAGAAACCTCCAAGGAGTACCAAGGCTCCAAGGAGAAGACAAGTAAGAGGGATTGATGAGTCTTCTGAAGAAGAAGAAGAAGAAGAAGAAGAAGAAGAAGAAGAAGAAGAAGAAGGCCAAATCAAATCCCAGGGCAATGAAGAAGGCTGCAAAACTTTCACAAGAATTAATCATGATGATGATGATGAAGAGACTGATTAAGATGAAGCTCCTCTTCACATAAAAAGAAAAAAGGTTGATAGCCTATCTGAGCCCATAGCTGCAAAGCCTTTGGCAGCTAAAACACCCTCTGGAAATACCAAGTCAATCCAGGGTGGTTCTTCAAGCAATCCCCCAAGGGAAAATTCAAGACAAAGGAGGAACATGCTGAGAGCTGAACAAAGAAAACTTCAACTACCACTCAGGCCTGAAGAAGCCAAGATTGAGTATGTGAAGACCAGAAATGACTCCTCTGTCTACAGATGCATTAATCAGAAGAATGGCTACTGGATTCTGGAACTCAAGCACTTACTGGTAAATGAAAAATTTCCAGAACCAATCCCTAAACAGCTCATGGCATGGAGAAAAGACAAGCCAATCTTGATTAATATCAACCACATCAAAGCCTGGTTGGATTTTGAAGTAATCAAGAGAATAGAAGCCATGATAAAGGACCTCTCTGATGATTGTCCTTATAGAAAGCCAGATGATGTGCACAGAATTCCCAACATCACTGGAACAGGCAGAAGAGCAAGACTTGTTGTGGAACCCTATAAGTCCTTCTACATGACTGAAGATCAATACAAGGGTGACATCAGATATCTGAAGATCATATATAAATACTTCAAGCTATCAGATATCAGAATCGAGCATGCCTGGAAATGGGGAAAGTATCTGTGGGTCAAACAGTTTGCCAAGAAAAATCCCACCAAAAACTACAAGGAAGTTTGTGGATTTGCCAGAAACACTGAGATGATAGTCAGGACTTTGCTCTTTGACTACTCAGATGATATCAAAAGGTTTGGGGATAGGTAATTTGCAAATTGATCCATAGATCTGCTGATTGAAGACTTGAAGTTTTGAACACTTGAAGACTAGTTTATTAGGATGTCTACTTGGAGCTTGGTTACTCCTGTTGTGCTAGTTAACTAATGTATTTTTGTATCTTGCTGAATGTACTTTATTGCTCTATCATTGTAAAAGTTATCTGCAAACTTTCTTTGTAACATATCTGATGAACCTACTCTCAGATATCAATCTATAAAAAGATAACTTGTCAGCAAAGATCACACCTTGTGATTTGGTTGATGTTTACTTTCTGCACTTAATTGAAAGAATTGAAAGGTCTTATGAATTGATTAAGTGGTGGATTGTTTCCTCATCCAGATTTGTAATAGGTCAGATAGTCATCATTGACTGATCAAAAAGGGGAAAATTTATTAGGAATATCTGTATAGATTTTGATCAGCAATCTAATGACTTATCTTAGCTCAGAAAGGTGGTTAGTACTCTTGGTTCACTTGAACACTGTAAAAGAGGAAAATCACTAAGTATGATAGTCTAGCAAATCTTGTATAGGATGTTAGGTCTCTGAATGTAATTTTTATTTCCTTGAAGAAGACCAAGAAGAAGGCATCCAGCAGGAGAAGTTCAACTTTAAAATGAAGTTTTGAAGACTGCACAAGATTGCTGAAGACAAAGGTTATCAGATACCTATGTCTAGATATCTTTAACAAACAAGTGTTTCTCAATAAACCAGCTTTGCAAAAGATATCTGAGAACGCAAGGTTTCTGAATGAGGAAAAGTACCCACAGATATATACACTCAGATACCTTGGATAAAATATGTTTCTGGGAAACAATGTTTCAACAGGTATCTGGAGATGAGAAGGTCTCTGGAAAGGGACATGCAATGCTTGAGAAAGCATGCATAGTTCCGTTGGCACTACAGGACAAGAATAGTACAATACAATAAATGCGCAGACAGAGACATCTGAACAAAAGAGGAAATCTCTGAAAAGAGACAATGTCTTCTGCAGTACTATATTCAGATATCAATAGTTTGAATTTCATTAAGCCTAACGGATACTATTCAAACAGCATGATTTTCTACTATAAATATCATCACTTATAATGCTTGAAAGAAACACACTGAACACCTTGAACTAACACTGAAAATACCAAGCTTCTCTGATAATACAACTAGTGGTATCTTTCTCTCAAGCATACAAGCCATCAGACTACTTAATCTCTAGCTTACAGTTGCGACTAAGCTCTTGAATTCTAAGTAGCACGAAAGTTCTAAGTGTCCTGATCCTTAACAAGCATTGCTATCTGTGAAGGAGTTGAATCAAAAGATCAAAAATCTGAGATTCATTCTCTAGAACACTTATCATAGACTTGGGTCAGTCAAGAGCTTATCACCACACATTGTGAAGTGTGTTAAGTGACTCTTGTTCAAGAAGGTAGTATTACATAACTGTAGAAGTTATTAAACTATCAAATTCTGACAAACTACCTTAACCAACACATTAAACGGCGTGGAGTACAGGAAGTACTTAGTTTGGGAAACTAAGGAATAACTCCAAGGTTACTGAGCATAGGAAGTACTTAGTTTGGGAAACTAAGGAATAGCTCAAAAGGTTTCTGAGTACAGGAAGTACTTGGCTGAGAAAGCCGGAGAATAACTCAGGGGGAACACTTGGTTGGGAACCTAGTGTATTTAGCATTCAAGAGAAGATACTTGTAAGGTTACCTCAATTATCTGTCTTAGTGGATTCTAGGTCTAAGAAAGGCCGAAGTGGATTAGTTGAAGGATTACGCCACGTTCAGATACCACTATAAAGACTTGTGTTATTTACTTTCTGCAATTTATTACTTGCTTTATTTACTTTGTTAAGTATTTACACATATCTTACTGAGCACGTGCTCTTATCACAAAATGTCTTCCGCTCTCTGAAAATAATTATCAGATATCTTCACAAATATCTGAGAAATTGTGTTTATCGACAAAAGTTTGAAAAAGACTATTCACCCCCCCCCCCCTCTAGTCTTTTACTTTGCCGTTATCTGGACCAACATATAGTTTTACATCAATATTAAAATAAGAGTATTGGTTAATCAAGACTTTCGTTGTGAAAGACTTTAATATGAGTTATATAGTATCTCGATATTACGGTTTCACTGGATGAACCTAATATGATATTATAACTCGCATGTTCATTAGTATAGGAATATGTTGTGTTGCTTATTAAATATTCTATAGAGGATATAATGCTGAGTTACGTATGTATACTCTCAATATTGGATTGTCCTATTGAAGTATACATCAAGTACATATGAGGATTGTCGTATAGAATGACTATGTACACATTTTATTTATTATGCGATTAGACATGACTCATGAAAACAATACTTCATGTGAACAGTGGGAGCTAGCATAAACTTGGTTTATGCATGGTAAAATTTTGTAAAATGTGATGATTGGAGTTATCACATACTATGAAATTTATTCATCTTAATAACAATATTAGATTGGATCGTATATGGTAGTTAGATTAGATTTAATAATTAGATTATTAAAGGTTCAACAACTTTAGTCTGGAATACAGCTGATATGAGTTCATAGAAGAATAGGGGTAGTTCTAAGTGTTAGTAATCGAATTTAGAGATTGCGATTACTAGTGCGATTGCGTATGCTAAGGAACCAAGATCTTACGATGTTAGCAAGAACGTACTGAGACGCTATCCATGGATTAGAGACCATTGCTAGATATTAACATAGAAATAAAGTGATTTCTCCTCAAGACACATTAGCTGATTCTTGCACCAAACCTTGTCTATAGAAAGACAATTTTTCCATTTAAAGAATCTACGTGTTGGATGCACGTGAGTGATTGACTCTAGGCCAAGCGGGAGATTGAAAGTATATATGTCCTAGAGACAATAGAATTGAGGACAAATATACATATTCGATTTAGTATTTATTTATGATTATTGTTCATCTATAAATAGGCATTACAGTATGTAAATATTATTATATGCTTGTCTGTAATTGTTTACATATGTGTTCCCATGAGCTTTATGTTATCACTAAGAATGTGAGATCTTGTGTGACATAACATAGCTCTAAAATAGCCCCAATCAATGATCATCGAGAATGGGATATCGATCATGTATTGGAGATTGGCATGTGGTCTGTATCATATCCTTTGAGGGTGTAGTAGTTCTCACGACTACGAATTACTTGGTAATCCGTGATGGACACATGGAGACTTTAGAGAGTGTTGGTATACCCAGCCGAGAAACCGTTTGATGTACTCTATTTAAGTGTCTACGGAAGTAACGGTTTGTAGGGTGGTGTAATAGTCCTTTGACTTGAGGTCAATACGTACTACATGTGTGGAGTGGTGTGCTTTGACCATGACCAATGCTTGCACTCCTTGTAGGGGTAGATACGGCATGTGTTGGGCATATCACGAAACACATGTTGGTAGTACTTGAACCAAGATATGATTCATTCCTCAAAATAGTCTTGGAGAGAACACTTAACTTCTCATTACTAGTTTGATCAAAGTCGTTGGCCAACGTAAGATATATTTGGAATGGTGTTCAAATATTATGGATCAATTAGTAGAATGAGATAAATGGATTAAGTTATTGGAACAGACACTAAATCAAGTTCTAGACTTAATTGAGTGTTCGCGAATGAAAGGACTGTATCATCATAAGCTCTACATTACAGGTGGTTTGCAATCCTCGCAAACGTTCCTTATGTATTAAGAATGTTTGGTAAATTGTCTAGGAGTTTCACCAAACCTTAATTAGATTAGTGCTTACTATACATAAAACCATATGGGTCACACTTTGTGGTGATTGTTCTACCAATGAGTATTTGAGTGAATTAAATATTAATTGGATTAATGTATATTTAATTTATTGTTATTGAGAATTGATCTATTTGGTAGAAACCATTAATAAGTCAAATTGGATTTATCGGACTTAATTAATTGTTATACTTTTGGAAAGTAAACTAATTAAATTGGATTTAATTTATATTTGAAAAAAGATTAATTAGATTAAATTAATTAAAGTAAGAAAGTTTATTTGGACCAAATTGGAATGATGTCCAAATGTAAAAGCCTAAAAGAGATGAAGTAAAAATAAGTTGTGCTTAATGGGCTTCGAACCCATGACCTAATGGATAAAATATTAGAGCCCAACCAACTAGGCTAGGATTCCTATTATAATTGGAAACTAGTCAGATTATACTACAGGTATATGATCTGCGAGATCATATGTAAAACAAAAAACACATGTTTCTTCTTTTGTTTGGCAACATCTTTCTTCGTGATTCTATTGTCCATAACCCTACTCACTAAATAGTTTAGTCTAGTTTCGAATAAGAACATCCTAGCGTTTTTCGGTAGAATTAATCCCCGTTGATACCAAGGTAGAGGAAGGCCAATCATGATGTATTGGGTTCAACATCTCATACATGACGAACAAATTCGAAGTACTTGACGAACAAATTCGCAGAAGAGCTTTAAGGTTTTAAAGCTGCTATCTGGAAAGCTAGTGCGACAAGTATTGTTTTGCTTGTTTTACGTTATATAGTCATTGAATCAAGATCAATATGCAATAAAATTTTCGAATTCCGCTGCGTTAACCTAGGGTTTGCATTGCATATTTTCCAACAGAAATATGTATTCGATTAAGAAAAGCAAGAAGCTCGGGTTCTATGGGGACTCGAAAACCATTGTTCATCGTGGACAAGTGAATCCCCAAATAGCCACAAGGAGGAGCGAAAAACCTATGAAGCGGCTCGGGGATGACGATCTCTATATCATCAGGGATTTCATATCTCGCATGGATGTTCTCGATCTCCGCAGCATGAATTACCGAAGCATCACCCGGAAAATGGTGTGCGTTCTCGACCAATGCAGGGTCATCCTGCTCGATCACGTTCTCCGCGGCTCGGGTTGAGGCGATCCTTAATTTTGCTCCGCCATTGGAGATTCCGGTCGCTCACCCTACATACCATGAAGTGGGTTATTATCTCGCAAAGGTGAATCGACTAGAACCGAGGAAGGGTTTGTAGGAGGGGTGCGGGGAGTATAAAAGGGGGACGAACGAGTGTATTCGGGAGAGGAAGAGTCCAAAGGGGTACATAAATCCATAATTGGTTGGGATCGAAAATGATGAGCTCGAGCAATTCAATCGGCAACATCATTCGGGTTTAAAGGTTTTTTGCCTTTACCAACCACCTCGGGAGTCTCCCGTGGATTTTGTAGTTGACCAATTTGTAAAGGACATTCTAGAGGACGGAAGAAGTTCTACGAGGAGGGGAACGAGGGTACCGCGATCTAGTCTCTGGGGAGAAACCCCGAAAGG
Organism: Plantago major; assembly: GCA_026545765.1. Taxonomy (NCBI): domain Eukaryota; kingdom Viridiplantae; phylum Streptophyta; class Magnoliopsida; order Lamiales; family Plantaginaceae; genus Plantago; species Plantago major. Next base: position 58,467,034 of record CM048840.1, on the reverse strand, counting down.
GCAAAGAAACCCCTGTGCGGTAAAAATACGCAATGGAGACACGGCCATGACAGGAGAAAAAGGTGGAGAAATACTACCCGCCCTTAGAGGATTAATCCTAGCCGACCTACCCAACCGGGAAAAGAGACCCTCCGCGAACATTTGACCATCCAACGGAGGACTCCCTTCATCATTCCCACCATGGTCGTACACGACCTCGGAATTGTTCGACATTCTATACGAAGAACAACGAAATTTTTTGATACTTCCAAGGATTATCTAAGCTTAGAATCTATGGGAATGGAGAAACCTAACAGATTTCTTGGGGATCTTTATTGGGATGGTCAAGGGAGCATGCAAAAGGAAGCAAAATAAAGACAGGAAAGGGGGAACTTACTTAGAAAAAACTAAAGAAACTGTTGAAGATCGATCTGCTGAAATTCGAGGCGGTCAACCACTGTGGAGCTCCAGGAAATTCAGAGAAAGAAGAGAGTAAAAATGCACAAATGGATTTGACTCATCTATTTATAGGGGGTAGAAAAACGATTGACTTACCCCTGGAATTTTTGAATTTATGCTTGCTCGCCAAAAGGAATTACCACAGTGTTGGTTCAGATAACGGCAAAGTAAAAGACTAGAAGGGGGGGGGGGGGGTGATTTAGTCTTTTTCAAACTTTTGTCGATAAACACAATTTCTCAGATTTCCGTGAAGATATCTAATACTTATTTTCAGAGAGCAGAAGACTTTTTGTGATAAGTGCACGTGCCCAGCAAGATATGTGTAAATACTTATCAAAGTAAATAAAGCAAGTAATAAATTGCAGAAAGTAAATAACACAAGTCTTTATAGTGGTATCTGAAGGAGGCGTAATCCTTCAACTAATCCACTTCGACCTTTCTCAGACCTAGAATCCACTAAGACAGATAATTGAGTTAACCTTACAAAAATCTTCTCTCGATTCCTAAATACACTAGGTTCCTAATAAAGTGTTCCCCCTGAGTTATTCCCCAGCTTTCTTAGCCACGTACTTCCTATACTCAGAAACCTTTGAGCTATTCCTTAGTTTCCAAAACTAAGTACTTCCTATGCTCAGTAACCTTGGAGTTATTCCTTAGTTTCCCAAACTAAGTACTTCCTGTACTCCACGCCGTTTAAGGTGTTGGTTAAGGTAGTTTGTCAGGTGAGTAGTCTTCATAACTTTCTCAGTTATGTAAGAATACTCTATAGAACGAGAATAACTTAACACACTTCACAATGTGTGGTGATATGTTCTTTACATACTCAAGTCTATGATAAATGTTCTAGAGAATGAATCTCAGAAGCTTGATCTTTTGATTCAACTCCTTCACAGATAGCAATGTTTGTTAAGGATCAGGACACTTAGAACTTTCGTGCTACTTAGAATTCAAGAGCTTGGTCGCAACAGTAAGCTAGTGAATAAGTAGATCGAAGGCTTGTATGCTTGAGAGAAAGATACCACTAGTTGTATTATCAGAGAAGCTTGGTATTTTCAGTGTAAGTTCAAGGTGTTTTCAGTGTGTCTCTTTCAAACATTCTAAGTGATGATATTTATAGTTGAAAATTATGCCGTTTGAATAGTATCCGTTAGGCTTAATGAAATTCAAACTATTGATATCTGAAAATAGAACTGCAGAAGACGTTGTCTCTTTTCAGAGATTTCCTCTTTTGTTCAGATTGCTTTGTCTGCACATTTATTGCATTGTACTATTTTTGTCCTGTAGTGCCAACGGAACTATGCACGCTTTCTGAAGCATTGCATGTCCCTTTCCAGAGACCTTCTCATCTCCAGATACCTGTTGAAACATTGGTTCTCAGAAACATAATTTTATCCAAGGTATCTGAGTGTAGATATATGTGGGCACTTTTCCTCGTTCAGAAACCTTGTGTACTCAGATATCTTTTACAATACTTGTTTATAGGAAAACACTTGTTTCTTCAAGATATCTGGACATAGGTATCTGATGATCTTGGTATTCAGTATTCTTGTGCAGTCTTCAAATCTTCAAAAATGTTGAGCTCTTCTGCTGGATGCCTTCTTCTTGGTCTTCTTTAAGAAAATAAAAATTACATTCAGAGACCTAACATCCTATACAAGATTTGCTAGACTATCATACTTAGTGATTTTCCTCTTTTACAGTGTTCAAGTGAACCAAGAGTACTAACCACCATTCTGATCTAAGATAAGTCATTAGGTTGCTGATCGAAATCTAAACAGATATTCCTAACAATTTTCCCCCTTTTTGATCAGTCAACGATGACTATCTGACCTATTACAAATCTGGATGAGGAAACAATCCACCACTTAATCAATTGATAAGATCTTTCAATTCTTTCAATTAAGTGCAGAAAGTAAAGATCAACCAAATCACAAGGTGTGATCTTTGCTGACAAGTTATCTTTTTATAAATTGATATATGAGAGTAGGTTCATCAGATATGTTACAAAGAAAGTTCACATATAACTTTAATACATAAAATACATTTCAGCTCAGTCAGCAAGATACAAAATACATAGTTTAAATTAGGACAACAGGAGTAACCAAGCTCCAAGTAGACATCCTAATAAACTAGTCTTCAAGTCTTCAACACTTCAAGTCTTCAATCAGCAGATCTATGGATCAATTTGCAAATTCCCTATCCCCAAACCTTTTGATATCATTTGAGTAGTCAAAGAGCAAAGTCCGGACTTTCATCTCAGTGTTTCTTGCAAATCCACAAACTTTCTTGTAGGTTTTGGTGGGATTTTTCTTGGCACACTGTTTGACCCACAGATACTTTCCCCACTTCCAGGCATGCTCGATTTTGATATCTGATAGCTTGAAGTATTCATATATGATCTTCAGATATCTGATGTCACCCTTATATTGATCTTCAGTCAAGTAGATGGACTCATAGGGTTCCACAAAAAGTCTTGCTCTTGTGCCTGTTCCAGTGATGTTGGGAATTCTGTGCACATCATCTAGCTTTCCATAAGGACATTCATCAGAGAGGTCCTTCTTCATGGCTTCTATTCTCTTGATTACTTCAAAATCCAACCAGGCTTTGATGTGGTTGGTGTTAATCAAGATTGGCTTGTGTTTTCTCCATGCCATGAGCTGTTTATGGATTGGTTTTGGAAATCTTTCATTTACCAGTAAGTGCTTGAGTTCTAGAATCCAGTAGCCATTCTTCTGATTAATGCACCTGTAGACAGAGGAGTCATTGTTGGTCTTCACTTACTCAATCTTGGCTTCTTCAGACCTGAGTAGGAGTTGAAGTTTTCTTTGTTCAGCTCTCAGCCTGTTCCTCCTTTGTCTTGAATTCTCCCTTGGGGGATTGCTTGAAGAACCACCCTAGATTGACTTGGTATTTCCAGAGGGTATTTTAGCTGCCAAAGGCTTTGCAGCTATGGGCTCAGATAGGCTATCAACCTTTTTTCTTTTTTTGTGATGAGGAGCTTCATCTTCATCAGTCTCTTTAACATCATCATCATCAAGATTAATTCTTGTGAAGGTTTTGCAACCTTCTTCATTGCCCTGAGATTTGATTTGGCCTTCTTCTTCTTCTTCTTCTTCTTCTTCTTCTTCTTCTTCTTCTTCTTCTTCTTCAGAAGACTCATCAATCTCTCTTACTTGTCTTCTCCTTGGAGCCTTGGTACTCCTTGGAGGTTTTTGTGCTCTGGCCCTTGTTGTCATTCCTTTTTCAGGAAGTTGCTGAGTGGTGGCCACTATCTGTAGAGCAGCCTGACTGGAGGAGGCCTCATTTATTCTGAGAGGTGGTTGTTCAGATTTTCTTTTGTTTCCTCTTCCTCTTCCTCTATGAGCACCTTGAAATCCTTCCCCCTTAGTCATTGTTGACTGACTAAGAATCACAAAGGATTCTGAAAGGGAGTCAAAGTTGCCCTGCAAATAATTGTAAGCAGCAACCAACTTTTCCATATTAGACTTGAGCTCCTTATTTTGTTTGATAAGACCTGTTTCCTTATCAGTGATGCCTGCCAGTGGGCCTTGAATAGCATCTGCTTTTCCAGCAGCATAGCTAGCCTCTTCAAAGGCTTTTGCAGCCAAGTTTTGGTCATCATCCCTAACCATGCCTAGATCTTTCTGAGCAACGACCAGACTGGTTGTTCTCTGAGTGATGAGCTCAGTGAATGTCTTCATTTCTGCAGGGACTGATGCAATGGCGGCTTTATCTTGAGAAGACAACTCCTTTTTCAATTTAGCCAGTACTTGATATCTGTTCAAGTATTCATTGGAGTTGACATTTGGCAGCTTGCTGAATATTTCAGGAGCAATCAGCTTCCTTTTCAAATGAGAAACCGCTAAGTGTTCATTGCGGTGTTCTGCTAATGCCTTGTCTTCTTCATCATCTGAGTCATCAGCCCAGTGATCTTCATCCCCTTGGACATTTTCATCAATGTTTTCTAGTCCAGCAACCATCTCGGAGATGGGCTTCTTTCCTTTCAGTGAGGAGGATGGTACATCTTTTGGTAATGCAGCCTTAGCATCATGCTTGTCTCTAGATACTTGCTCAGTATCTAATTCCTCAGCAATTGCCTGAACAGCAAGCTGGAGTTCTTTCATTTCAGCATAAGCTTCCATTTCCTTGATTGTTTGATCTTCAATCTTTTGGAGCTTTGCTTTAGATTCAACTATCTTCTCTTCCAGTTGAAGATTTAGCTGTTGTTCTTCCTACAACAATTGTTTGAGTTGAGCAACTCTGGCTTGTGCATCCAATATTTTCTGAGTGTTGTTCTCAGCGTGCTCAACTACTTGTTCAGTAGAGTCCTTTTGTTGGGGAGATGGATGGGTAGATTTCTGAGGAGATGAAGGAGGGGATTTTTGTGATATCCTCTCAGTGTGCTTTTCAGCAACTGTGGTATTATTACCTTGTGCAATCCCTCCTGTCCCTGATGCAAGGGCATCATCATCATCATCCTTTTTGTCAGTATCATCCTTGTGATGGTCAGAGGGAGGTTCTTTTTACCAGATTTATCACTTCTGGAAGAGTAACTTTTTGCCCATTAACTTCCTCTTGCTCAGAGGGTATAAATTGGAATGTCTTGGGCAAGACTGGCTTGAAAGCCATCTGTAGTCTGGTCTGACCATCTGCCTTTTTGAAGGCTTGCACCAATTTGTGTGCCATTTCCTTGGAAAAATCCTTATGCATTAAGGTCGCAACCTGATATTGTTTAGTAGGGAACATTGCATGGATGTAGTTTTCCAGGTCAAGAGCTCGTGCTCGTCTTGTTGGTTGATCTATGATTCTAAGTATTTCAGAGAGATCAGATCACCTTAACCTCTGCCATATTGAATATGCTTTGGCAAGGTATGAGTCTTGAAGAAGGGAAGGAGGTTCTGATAGTCATCATTTGACTCCTTCTTCGCACTACTTTGAGCCTGAAAGAGAGAGTTTTGACTTAGCTTCAAAACTTGTGTAGATATCTGGGTTTTAGAGTAGTCAAGTATCTTTGTTACCTGTGCAACAGCAACAGGCTCAGAAGGTTGGACTACTGAGGTTCCAGCTGCCTCAGATATCTTGGTGTGAGGAGGAGACTTGGAAGTCTGATCCTCAGCATCCATAGACAATTTGAACCTGAGAATAAAATACAACATAATACTTAGAAATTTATCAGGAGAGAAACACTTAGACAATTTGATATCTGAGATGTCAATTACCTCCATAGTAGGAGGCTCAGATACTTTGTTTCTCAGAAACTTGTACAGTTTCTGGTATTCTCTCTGGTGATGAAGGTTTGGTGGCCTCATCAATTTCCATTGGTTGAGGGGATTGAGTGGGCAATTCCCCAGCAACCTCTACTTCTGTTTGAGCCTATGAGTAGAAAGTGTTAAGTACTTAGAAAAATGATCAGAGTAATATTGTGAAGAATAGAGATATCTGAGATATATACCTTCTCAATAGAAGGCTCAGATACTTGTTCCTCAGAGACTTTGTGAGTCTCTGGTGGTTCTCTGATGAGTTAGGCTTCTCAGCCTCATCATTTTTCTTCTCAGTTGGAGCCTATTAGAAATAAACAGTTAGTCAAGTGTGTATAAAAGCTATCTGAAAAGTCATGTCTTGAGAAACTATTTTCCACCTGTAATACAGGCTCATGTTCCTTAAGTGGTGAAGCTATGGGAGCCTCCTTCTCAGTCTCTGAGGCAAGCTTTGCAGCTTCCTCTTGTTCTTTTGTTTCTAATTTAGCCTGTAACAAAGAAATTTTATTAAATAACAAGATTAATAAACACAAAATATCATAAGTAGACAGTTAAACAATTCAGCTACCTGAACAGTGTCAGGCTGATTGGTCTCTGGAACTTGTGACCCTTCTATGCTTTGGTCTTGTTGTTCCATTTCAGCTTCTTTGTTTGAAGTTTCAGGTACTTCAGACCTTTCCTGAGAGTGCAACTCAATTGCCTCCCCTGGTTGATCATTCTGAGCAGATGTCTCAGTTTGATCCCTCTCTAGGAGTTGGGGAACCTGCTCATTTGCAGGATTTTCTTCAGCATATTGCATTGCTGGTATGTCGTAATGGAGTTCATTGACCATTTCATCAACCACTAGTGGCTGTTGTGGTTGTGGTAGTTGTGGTTGTCTGGAAGCAGTAGTTTGAGCATTTGAGAGCTCTTCCAGATTTTTAAGTGTGGTGTTGACATCAGCGTCTACCAATACTAGGTCACCACTCATCAGGGCCTCTTGAAGTTGTTTATACGTGACTTTCCCTGATGGTGTGTTGGCACCAACAACCTTTGCTATAGGTGCTTGTTCAGTAACCTTTGAGCTAGTTGCTTTTTCAGCAACCTTGGACCTTTTGGTCCTCTTTCCCTTGGCCTTGGTTACTTTTTCAGTAACCTTGGGGGCTTGGATCTTCTCCTCGTCTGATTCGTCATCGAAATCTGGAACGGAGTTATCAATAATCCCTACTGCTTCTGCAGAGAGAGTTTGAAGTTTCTCACTGCTTTTATTAGCATTGATAAGTTCATCTGCAAGGCACTCTGCAGCATTGATGAGTTCATCTGAATTGATGAGTTCATCAGCAGTGGTCTTAGCAGCATTGATTAGTTCATCTGCATTTATGAGTTCATCAGCAGTGGCGGTAGGTATTTGAGAGTTGACATCCATAGAGGATATGCCTTCTGATTTGCCAGCAGACTTCTTTTGTGAAGTTCTGGGCCTCTTGGTCGCAATGGAACCTTCAGATACCTCATCCGTCTTTTGTTTCTTGGAACCTTTCTGAGATGCAGTAACCTTTTTCATCATGTTTGTATACTCATATTTGTAGAGCAGGTTACTGTTGGCAATGTCTGCTGTCTCTTTGAGCTCAATGCCAAGGCACTCCAATAAGTAGCAAATCTTCAATCCATAGCTTACTGTGGCTTTTGGCTCAGCAAGGCCCTTAACGATTTTAGGCTCAAAGCCTTGTATCTTCTTCACAAATTTCATGAAGGCGTACTTTCCCCAATTAAAAGGGTTTTTCAGCCTTTTGTCTTGTTGACTCAACAAGCAGATCATCAGCCAGCGTTCTTGGCTTATCTGGTCAGCACCTCCTTGTAGACCATCAAAGCATCTGTAAAGGATACATGCCAACACATCCCAGTGGACCAAAAGATGTCTGGTCCTGATGTCAGCAAGCTTAAAGTTGATGGGTGTGTCTGGCTTGTCAAGATCACACACATCACTGTATAGTTGCTTTACACCTTCAAGGAGATCTTCATCCTTGGTGTCAATTTCAAAATCCTTTCGAAGATTTTGAAGTTCAAACAGCTCACAGAAAGTTATTTCGTCCAACAGGATTTCTTGTCCTTGGACATTGGTCTTGATGGACATTGTCTCAGTGCCTTCAGAGACTTTGGAGATAATCATGGAGTTATTGTAAAACTCCAGGACATCCAGTGAAGAAACTCCACTGGGAAGAGCAGATAGAAAGCCCTTGATTTGTGCCTTTTCAAGCATATCAAGTACCAACATTCTGTCAGTCTGGTTTTCTATTGCATCTACCAGGTATTCCTCAATCATGGAACCACCCCAAATCATCCTATGATTTGAAGTCCAATGATTAGGATTGAAATCTCCAATCAACCGATTGTTTGTTATAACTAGCACTGGAGCTTGCTTTTCAGCAGTACCAGATGTAGTAGCTTGGGATTTCTGAGAAGAAGCACGTTTGGGAGCCATCTCTTTAAATAGTGAAGTTTTTGAAAAACGAGAAGAGATTAAGGTAGAAAATTAGTGATTCTTTGCAGAAAAACTAAGAGGGAATCCGTAGTTGCAGAGAAAATTGCAGAAAGATTTGAGAGAATTTTTGCAGTTTTTGTGCAAGAGCAAATGTAAGATTAGGCGAAAGTGATTTCTTCTGCCAAAATCCTATATATATAGAAGTGTAATTTCAACAGACAAAAATACACAAATTAATTTTGTGCATTTGTATCTGTGTTCGTGCAGTATGGCGTGGGTAAAATTCGGTTTGCATTAAATGCTTAGTGGGCCACGTCTGTGTTTTTACAGTCCACTATTTTACAGAGAATTAATCTCGGCCTTTAAAATGGAACGCTCATTTGATCAATGGTTGGGATTCTTTTTTCCAGCAATGATCACAATCAACCCATGTGATTGTGCCCAATTAATGAATTTTGGCGATTAGCTATCTGAATTACATCTCTTCTGTGTGACTAAGGGACATTTTTGTATCTGAGTCTATCTCACACTCGATATATGTTCATGTTTTACACAAAGATAGAAATAATACAAATTTCAAGAGAGTAGTTGACTGCAAATAGTTGTACTATTCTCTTTTGTGTTCCCCCTCATTGAGTGATCTAGATATCTGAGTACCTGTCTCAGAAATCTTCAAATAGCCATTTTACCCTCTAACCTTTGATATTTGAGTACCCGTCTCAGATACTTGTTTGCTAAATATTTCACCTTTTGCCTTTGATATTCTGGATTCCTGTTCCAGATATATTATCTCTCCTTTTTCCCTTCTTAATCATACTGAGTTCCTGTCTCACTCACATTCTTAGCTTCTTTTAGTATAAGAGTTCCCGTCTCAGATACCTTTTTGCCTTGAATATCTAGATACCTGAACAAGATATCTTTCTCCTTTCTGAATTCTCATCAGAGATTAGAAATTTTCAATTCCTTTGGTAACTCAATTAACCCAAGACTGTGTCTCAAAGTTAAGAACCTGCTTTCTTGCAAAGGCTTTGTAAAGATATCTGCAAGTTGGTCTTCAGTGCCAATCTTGAGTATCTCTATATTGCCTTTTTCAACATGGTCTCTAATGAAGTGGTGTCTAACATCAATGTGCTTTGTTCTTGCATGAAATTTAGGATTCTGAGTTATGGCAATAGCACTTGTGTTGTCACAGAAAATCAGATTTTTCTCTTCATTGAGTCCATAGTCTCTGAGTTGTTGTTGTATCCACAATATTTGTGAAGCACAACACCCAGCAGCAATATATTCAGGCTCTGTGGTAGATGTGGCAATTGAGTTTTGTTTCTTGCTGAACCATGATATTAATCTGGCACCAAGAAATTGACAAGTTCCTGAGGTGCTTTTTCTATCAAGCAATGATCCAAAGATAGTCAGCATCAGAATAGCCAACTAAACTCAATCCACTATCTTTTGGATACCACAATCCAACTTCTACAGTACCCTTTCCATACCTTAATATTTTCATAGCAATGTTGTAGTGTGATTGCATTGGATTTGTCTGAAATCTGGCACACACTCCAACTGCATATTGAATATCAGGTCTACTTGCAGTGAGGTACAGTAGAGACCCAATCAATTTCCTATACTTGTGTTCTTCAACACTCTAGTCAGATTCAGTATAGGTCATTTTGGTTCCAATGCTCATAGGTATCTTAGCATTCCTTTCAGAAGGCTTTAGATTAAACTTGTTGAGCATGTCCTTTGCATACTTTGTTTAACTAATCAATATTCCATCATTAAGTTGCTTGACTTGCAATCCTAGGAAGTAGTTTAATTCCCCCATCATGCTCATCTCAAATTTACTTTTCATGAGCTCAGCAAAGTCTTCACAAAGTTGCTTGTCTTTAGATCCAAATATAATGTCAGCAACATATACTTGGACTAGAAGTAGTTTCCCTTCATGATTCAAAGTAAAGAGTGTTTTATCAACATCTCCTTTCTTGAATCCACTTTCCAGCAAGTATTTGGCTAAAGTATCATACCATGCTCTTGGAGCCTGTTTCAGTCCATACAGAGCTTTCTGAAGCTTATAAACCATTCTACTTTATGTGGAAACCTCAAAGCCTAGTGGTTGCTCAACAAAGACTTCCTCAGCAAGTTCACCATTTAGGAATGCACTCTTGACATCCATTTGATAAATTGTAAAGTCGTTATGAGCTGCAAAGGCTAGAAAGAGTCTTATTGCATCCAATCTTGCAACTGGTGCATAAGATTCATCAAAATCTAGTCCTTCAAATTGGTGAGTCCTCGCAACCAAATTTTGCTTTGTTTCTGGTTATTTCACCAGACTCATTCATTTTATTTCTGAAAACCCACTTTGTTCCAATTACAGATATTCTGTCAACAAATGGAACCAGTTTCCAGACTTTGTTTCTCTCAAATTCATCCAACTCTTCTTGCATTGCAGAGATCCAATCTTGATCCTTCAATGCTTCTTCTATAGTTTTAGGTTCAATATTTGAGATAAAACATCCATAGAGCGAATCTGCATTTCCAGCAATTGCTCTCCTAGTTCTAACACCTTGATCTAAAGGACCGATCACATCCTTGGCAGGATGATTTCTTATCCATTTCATAATGGGTTTTGAACTAGTAGGATCAATATCATTTTGATCTGAATGTGAATCAATATGATTTTGATGGGATACTTATGCAGTATCTGAGATATCTGACACATGGGAAATGCCATGGATATCTGACACTTTTTCAGTGTTAGAGATATCTGGAATTTGATTTTCAGCAATCTCATTCTCAGAAACCTCTTCATGATGAAGGTTCTCAGTAACCTGTTCCATTTCTGTAATTCTTATAGGAAATTCTTCATCATGTCTTAGAGTCATCTGGTTGTTACTAGGCAATGGTTGCTTTTCATCGTCAGATTCATCCTCTAAGTGAATGATAGATTTGTTTCCTTTTGAGGGTTCTTCTTCAGAATCTTTAATCATCAGCTCTTTGAACCTTTCTGAGAGATCATCATTCAAAGGTATTTTCTTGTTTCCTTCGTAGAAAACTACATCAACAGATTCTTCAATCTTTTGCGTTCTTTTGTTGTAGATTCTATAGGCTTTGCTATTCAGAGAATAACCAAGAAATACTCCTTCATCTGCTTTTGGTTGAATGTTCTCAAGTATTCTTTTCCATTGTTAAGAACAAAACATCTGCAACCAAACACCCTTAGATGTTTGATACTAGGGGGTCTACCAATCAAAAGCTCATAAGGAGTTTTGTCATGGTGCTTGTTAATGAAACATCTATTTTGAGTGTAGCAGGCTGTGTTAACAGCTTCAACCCAATAGATTTCACTTATTTCAATGTCAGCAAGCATTGTTCTTGCTGCTTCTTTTAGGGTCCTATTCTTCCTTTCAGCAACACCATTTTGTTGTGGTGTCCTTACGGAAGATAATTGATGTTGTATACCTTTGCAGGTACAAAAGTCTTTTATGTACTGGTTCACAAACTCGATCATGGTCTGCTCGACATGATACCTTGTCATTTTTCATGACTTCAAGCTTATTCAGCAAGTTGGGTATCTCAACCCTTGCATCAGATTTTTGTTTGAGAAATATAACCCAAGTGAATCTTGAGTAATCATCTACAACAACCAGACCATACTTCTTTTCTGCATAGCTAGTTACAGAGGATTCAAAAAGATCCATATGTAACATTTGCAGTGGCCTTTCACTGGAGTGTCTAGTTTTAGACCTGAAAGATGTTGTGGATTGTTTTCCCATTTGGAAAGCTGAGCATATACCATCCTTTCTATATGCCATTTTGGGTAAACCAACCACCAATTCTTTCTTGGCTAGCTTGTTCAGAGTTTTGAAATTCAAGTGACTCATTCTTTTATGCCATAGCCAATTTTCTTCAGTGTGGCCAGATTGACTCACCATGAGACATTCTTCAGTTGTGGCGGATGCCCAATCAGCAACATAAAGATTTCCTTTCCGCCTAGCAACCAAGACTGTCTGCTTTGACTCATTGTCAATCACTTTGCATAGTTTTGACTTGATCTTGACAGTGTACCCTTTGTCTACTAATTGACTCATGCTTAGGAGATTATATTTCAATCCCTTTACATGTAGTACTTCAGAGATATTAAGGGCTCCAAACTTCAGGTTGCCAAATCCTATGGTTGGATTTTCATCTCCTCCAGCAAATCTAATAATTGGTCCATCATCGCATTTTATGTAGTTAATCAGATTTGCTTTGTCTTCCGTCATGTGCTTCCCACATCCGCTATCAAAATGCCACTTTGGATTGGTCTTTAGAGTGTTCTGCACAAAACAGGAAACAGGAGATTACGTTCTCATACCAACAATGGAACCAACTGGACTAAAGAATCTTCCTGTAGGAATCCATTTTTGAATGAATTTCTTAGTGACATTCTTTTGTCTATCAGATTTCTTCTAGCCCTGGCATTCAGATTTTCAGTGGCTTGACTTTTCTTCCACTTGTGATAATTGTTGTGAGCAATCCTAGCTTTTATCCATCGTTCTTGCTCTTGTTTATACTCACGAGCAAGTTGTTTCCCGATGGTTTTATAGCCAATGCCATTTCGAGCACCTGGTGCTATCTGAGTTCTCATCTCAGCAGCTTTGCTAGTTTCTGGAACGTCCTTTGTTCCAGAAAACATGATGTTGGAAAATTTGCCTGCTCCTGCAATTTTTCCTTTCTAAGAGACATAGCACTGTGGGTGATTACACTTTTCAGTGTTATGTTTCTCTACAGAAGCATTCCCAACAGTTTTCTTTTGGACTTGTTTTTCCCACAAAGGTTTGGTCGCAACTACCTTTCCTTTGTCAACAGCCTTAGCTTTCTGACCAATGCTATAGGTTGTTTGGGAACCATCTTGCTGAGCACTGACAAATGTTATTCTTTGGTCACTCTTATTCAGAGGGATAGAACTATTTGCTTGTGTGTCCAGCCCAAGTCCTCCCTTTTCTAAAGGATCTCTTAAATAAGATTATACTTCAGTAAGAGTGTCACTAACTTTGACATAAGACTGGAAAGATACTTCCTTCTTTTTGAGTTCCTCATTCTCAGAAAGAAGACCTTCACATTTCTTTTGAAGTTTGGCCAATGCTTCTTTATGTGACTTTTCTGTCTCAGATATCTGAGCTTTGAGAAATGCAATTTCAGCATCCTTTTTCTCAGATATCTTGAGTAATTTTGAATTTTCCTTTACAAGAGAATTCTTTTCTTCTTCAAGGGTTTCGGCTCTAGCTGGACCATTAGAAATTCTCTTTCGTAGAGATCAAGTTCTCTTCTGAGATGTTCCAGATCTTTGATTCCTTCCTCATCACTTTCATAAGTATACCAAGAAGTATGTGTTACCTCATCAACCATTAGACAAAGTTCAATGTTGGAGATATCTGGAAAGATTTCTTCAGCCACTCCACACACTTCTTTCTTCTTTTGACCAAAGTCAACCACTTCATGAGAGACACCACACATCTCTGGAGAAGGTAGTGTGGAATCATCTGAGTCTTCATCCTCAGAATCAGACTCAATCTCTAAAGCATCCAGTTGGATTTGTATCTTCTTTCTTTCCTCAGTGAGAAGAGCTCTCTGACCTCTCTTGAAGTTTCTTCTATCTTTCTTGTCACCTGTCTTTAGCTTGTTGAGGACAGGGCAATCCTTTTTGAAATGACCAGGTTTCTGACAATAGAAACACATTTCGTTTCCAATTTCTGCTTCCTCAGTACTAGATGTTTTCTGAGCCGGCTTGTTCAGCGAGCTAGACAGTTGCATATTTTTGTACTGATGATAATTTGAGCCTAGATGCTTTTTCAGCTTCTCTTTGGCTTTTCTTCTCTCAATCTCTCGACTGACATATTGTCTTATTAGCCTTACAGCAAGAGCATTCTCCTCAGTCACCTCCTTGCCTTCTTTCTTTTCAGAAATTCCTTGAGCAACTAGAGCAATATTCTGCAACTTTTTAGTTGCTTGTTCTCTTTGAGTTGTCTCATAGTCAACTGTGGTAAGGTGAGAGAAAGTTCCACTGGAGTGATATCTGGCATTCCTTGGTTAAAGTAGAAAAACTTTATATGCTCCCAGTTATGATTTAGAATTCTCACAATAGTCTTAATTTTTTCTGGTTGGGTATATCTATTACTTTCACCAAGTGCAGCCATGTCACTCATGAGTGTTGTAAACCGGAAATCTAGCTCTTCAAGAGTCTGTGTGGGAACTTGTTTAAAGTTTTGGAATTTGAGCTTCAAACCTTCGAACTTATTTTCCTTTGTTTTCTCAGTGCCAGCACAGATTTCCTCAATCAGTTGCCAGGCCACTTTCGCCGTTTTTGCACCCCACAGTTTACACTGTATGTGCTCTGGAGTAGAACGTATGATGATATTGCGAGCCTGACCATCCAGTCGATTTCTCTTGGCATCTTCCGATGTCCAGAGCTCTCTGGGCTTTGGCTCGTAAATAACTTGACCAGTAGGTCTTCCACTGGTTGAAGCACCTGTTTGTGAAGAACCACCACTTGGTTCATCATCTGTGGGACCTCTGTCTCTACCATTAGAAACTTCCATGACCTGGTTGAGTTGTTGAATGACTATGGGGACATTCTTTATTACTTCGATCATTTCATCACTGATGGCTTCTAGGTGGAGTATCATGTTGTTCTTCCATTTCTCATAATTCTCTGGCTTGAGAATTGGGGCGTCACTTAAAGACATCCTGCAGTAAACAAACTAAACAGACAAATCAAGTGTAGGTGAAAAGCAGTTAATGGGCACTTATCTGGGATCTAGGTTCAGTGCAGAAGGCTTGGACACCTCCTGCTCTGATACCACTTGTTGGTTCAGATAATGGCAAAGTAAAAGACTAGAGAGGGGGGGGGGGGTGGTGAATAGTCTTTTTTCAAACTTTTGTCGATAAACGCAATTTCTCAGATTTCTGTGAAGATATCTGATACTTATTTTCAGAGAGCGGAAGACTTTTTGTGATAAGTGCACGTACTCAGCAAGATATGTGTAAATACTTATCAAGGTAAATAAAGCAAGTAATAAATTGCAGAAAGTAAATAACACAAGTCTTTATAGTGGTATCTGAAGGTGGCGTGATCCTTCAACTAATCCACTTCGGCCTTTCTCAGACCTAGAATCCACTAAGACAGATAATTGAGTTAACCTTACAAAAATCTTCTCTCGATTCCTAAATACACTGGGTTCCGAACCAAGTTTTCCCCCTGAGTTATTCCCTAGATTTCTCAGCCAAGTACTTCCTATACTCAGAAACCTTTGAGCTATTCCTTAGTTTCCCAAACTAAGTACTTCCTATGCTCAGTAACCTTGGAGTTATTCCTTAGTTTCCCAAACTAAGTACTTCATGTACTCCATGCCATTTAAGGTGTTGGTTAAGGTAGTTTCTCAGGTGAGTAGTCTTAATAACTTTCTCAGTTCTGTAAGAATACTCTACAGAAGGAGAATCACTTAACACACTTTACAATGTGTGGTGATATGTTCTTTACTGACCCAAGTCTATGATAAATGTTATAGAGAATGAATCTCAGAAGCTTGATCTTTTGATTCAACTCCTTCACAGATAGCAATCCTTGTTAAGGATCAGGACACTTAGAACTTTCGTGCTACTTAGAATTCAAGAGCTTGGTCGCAACAGTAAGCTAGTGAATAAGTAGATTGAAGGCTTGTATGCTTGAGAGAAAAATACCACAAGTTCTATTATCAGAGAAGCTTGGTATTTTCAGTGTAAGTTCAAGGTGTTCAGTGTGTGTCTTTCAAGCATTCTAAGTGATGATATTTATAGTTGAAAATCATGCCGTTTGAATAGTATCCGTTAGGCTTAATGAAATTCAAACTATTGATATCTGAAAATAGTACTGCAGAAGACATTGTCTCTTTTCAGAGATTTCCTCTTTTGTTCATATGTCTTTGTCTGTGCATTTATTGCATTGTACTATTTTTGTCCTGTAGTGCCAACGGAACTATGCACGCTTTTTGAAGCATTGCATGTCCCTTTGCAGAGACCTTCTCATCTCCAGATACCAGTTGAAACATTGTTTCTCAGAAACATAGTTTTATCCAAGGTATCTGAGTGTAGATATCTATGGGCACTTTTTCTCGTTCAGAAACCTTGTGTACTCAGATATCTTTTGCAATACTTGTTTATAGGAAAACACTTGTTTCTTCAAGATATCTGGACATAAGTATCTGATGATCTTAGTCTTCAGTAATCTTGTGCAGTCTTCAAATCTTCAAAAATGTTGAGCTCTTCTGCCGGATGCCTTCTTCTTGGTCTTCTTTAAGAAAATAAAAATTACATTCAGAGACCTAACATCCTATACAAGATTTGCTAGACTATCATACTTAGTGATTTTCCTATGTTACAGTGTTCAAGTGAACCAAGAATACTAACCACCTTTCTGAGCTAAGATAAGTCATTAGGTTGCTGATCAAAATCTAAACAGATATTCCTAACACACAGTAACAAGGTCCCTCGAATAAACGTCTTGGATTCTACAGTCACCATTTATTCATAAATAATTGAAGACTGGGGGGACTTATGACATGGCATGGTTCGAACTCCGTGCCACTAGGTCGAGCATGAGCCATCTTTCGAGCAGCCAAACCAAACAATGACCAAATTGGACATGATGAGTCGGAGGAGTTCGAGCTATTAGAGACCATCGAGCTGGGTGTTCGAGGAGCACATAGACAAGAGAAGCTCAGGAGTCAGGCTGAAGGGCCCATTATATCTCCTATATATATGTGTGTGTCATTAATAACCTCATTAATGGCCAATAGACAATTAGGAGAGAGAATATTGTTTAGATTAAGATTGATTTTGGGAGTATCACATAGTATACATATATACCACATATCCAAAATAATTTGCATGGACACTTTTCAAAACAATAACAATTCATATCCTTAGCTCTATCACACAATACAGTACTGTTGGTCCAGATAACGGCAAAGTAAAAGACTTGGGGGGGGGGGGGGGGGTGAATAGTCTTTTTCAAACTTTTGTCGATAAACACAATTTCTCAGATATCTGTGAAGATATCTGATACTTATTTTCAGAGAGCGGAAGACTTTTTGTGATAAGTGCACGTGCTTAGCAAGATATGTGTAAATACTTAGCAAGGTAAATAAAGCAAGTAATAGATTGCAGAAAGTAAATAACACAAGTCTTTATAGTGGTATCTGAAGGTGGCGTAATCCTTCAACTAATCCACTTCGGCCTTTCTCAGACCTAGAATCCACTAAGACAGATAATTGAGGTAACCTTACAAGTATCTTCTCTTGAATGCTAAATACACTAGGTTCCCAACCAAGTGTTCCCCCTGAGTTATTCTCCGGCTTTCTCAGCCAAGTACTTCCTGTACTCAGAAACCTTTTGAGCTATTCCTTAGTTTCCCAAACTAAGTACTTCCTATGCTCAGTAACCTTGGAGTTATTCTTTTTATTAAGTACTCCACGCCGATTAAGGTGTTGGTTAAGGTAATTTGTCAGGTGAGCTTCTTTAATAACTTGTTCTGTTATGCAGATAGCTCTATGAATCAAGTATACTTAATACACTTTTCAATGTATGGTATCTTGTTCTTTATTGACCCAAGTCTATGATAAGTGTTCAAGAGAATGAATCTCAGATATGAAATCTTAATTCAATTCCTTCACAAATAACAATGCTTGTTATGGATCAGGACACTTAGAACTTTTGTGCTACTTAGAATCAAGAGCTTTGGTCGCAACAGAAAGCTTTGAAGGTAAGTAGTATGCTTGAGAGAGCTTGTGTGAGTATTCAGTGTTCTTGGTATAAGTTCTCTGTGTGTGTGTTCTCAAGCATTCTAAGTGTCGATATTTATAGATGAATTTGAGTGCCATTTGAATAGTATCCGTTAGGCTTAAATCAAATTCAAACTATTGATATATGAGTATAGTATTATTGCACGTTTGTCTTCTTCTTCAGAGACTACCGTTTTTGTTCAGACATTTCTCTCTGCGTATTTAATGCACTGTACTATACTTTGCCTTGTAGTGCCAACGGAACTATGCATGCTTTCTGAAGCTTTGCACGTCCTTTTCCAGAGACTATCACAACTCCAGATACCACTTGTTAAAAATATATTGTTTCCCGGAAACATAATCTTTATCCAAGGTATCTGAGTGTAGATATCTGTGGGCACTTTTCCTCGTTCAGAAACCTTGTATTCTCAGATATCTTTTGCAACACTTGTTTATTGAAACACTTGTTTCTTCAAGATATCTAGATATAGGTATCTGATAACCTTTGTCTTCAGCAATCTTGTGCAGTCTTCAAAACTTCATTTTAAAGTTGAGCTTCTCCTGCTGGATGCCTTCTTCTTGGTCTTCTTCAAGAAAATAAAAATTACATTCAGGGACCTAACATCCTATACAAGATTTACTAGACTATCATACTTAGTGATTTTTCTCTTTTACAGTGTTCAAGTGAACCAAGAGTATTAACTACCTTTCTGAGCTAAAATAAGTCATTAGGTTGCTGATCAAAATCTAAAAGATATTCCTAACAAATACGGTCACACGAATCATGGTGGCACACAGGTCGGCTTTCACATAACAATAACAATTCCCTATCAAAGAAAAACATAACAATGGGTGATCTCCAAAAGCACAACATTTGCTCAAAAGGGCCCAAACATTTCATTGGCATATCCATGAGCATAAACATAATTTAATCCATACTTTTGAACAAAACAATTTCACACTTCACAATCACAATAAAACATTTATGAGTACACGTACTTGATCATTTTCAAATAAATTATTATATCAAGTCCCATAAGTTGTTTGTCAAATCATAAAACATTATATATATATATATATATATATATATATATATATATATATATATATATATATATATATATATATATATACTATAATAATAAAATATAAGTAAAAGTGTTAAACAAACCCCTTAACTTTGAAATCCTTAAATTCTCTATTGACGAAGATCACATGTTGGTACCATTGTGTAAAACACAACCGTCCTTAGCCAAGAGGTATGCGTTGAATACTTCACTCCAAATCCATGAATCATCCTCGACAAATATCAAATAAGAGACTGATATAATAATTGTAACCAACCTAATTGATGCTAATTACCAAGAAATTAAATAACAAATTCAATCTGTACCTTAACTATAAGGACTGCCATGATCACAAGTCCATTAATCATGATGCTTAAGTTTCAATATATAAACTACGGGTCATCCAAATCCATGACCTGCAATTGATGATTCTGACAGCAAAATAACTAGATTGATTCAACTAAACTGCTCGTGTATATAAACAGTAACTTCAATAATATATGGTCCAAGTCCGTATCCAACAACAATTTAGTACATTACTCTGGGCTTTTGTTTCGATCCAAACCCAGTTCAATACAATTACAATAGCTCGTCTCAATTTATCGATGCGTAAAATAGTGACTAATAAAATCCGTACATCAACTCGAGTCCATATAAAATTTCAACTCCACAAATATATAAACGGTCCAAAAAATTCTGGATTATACAGCCAAAGTTATGAAAAGAAGAAAACAAGCAGAATACAGAATCACATCTCAAGAAGCAAAGTCAAGCAAATGCTGCAGTGGAACCACAATGCAAAATAGAATAAGCACAGGCCGTAGTGGTTTATATTCTCTATGTTACTCTTCATATGGCTTTCATTCAATCCTAAGCCGCAAAAAACCAACATACTATATGCTTATTAAATAATGAGAAAACTTTTGCTACATATGGAATCAACATTGAGTGAATTTCATGCTGCACATGGAGTACAAAGCACTACTTCATGCGTCCACTTTAGCAATATAACTAGTGTAATAAAATCCAAGTAAATTACCGGGATGATAGCATAGCAGCGTATCTTCTCGCTTGGCTAGCCATCTTCGGTTTTCGGTTAAAACTAGTTCCCCACAGACTCATGTACCACATAGGATGATGACTGAGGTGTGGTCTTGAGCCACTCACATGTATGTAACTGTCTGAGGGGAGGGAAGTTGACAATCTCCCGAATCATCCGATGTGCTCACTCCGTTCCATTAATAACTTCTTAACTTTCCTTTTTCTTAATCTATTAAAAACTTTCTAACCCCATCAATAAAAAGTTTTTACCTTATTAACTAATTGTTTATTATTTGTCTTTCTACTTTATCATCAATTTATTCATTCTCTATTACTTTATCACTCAGTTACAACTTTACAAACATCATACAACTACAAACTATTTATTCATTACAATTCCTTAAATGAAGAGATAGTAAAAGGTTAGAAAAATTTTAATGGACCGGAGGTAGTACAATATTTTTGACAGAGTGAATAAAGAAACTAGTTTAAAAAATAAACCAGTGTGAGAACTACTAAAAAAATAAAATGATAATAAGTCAATTGACTTAAATTCGTAGACATGTATGGGAGTAAGAGTAACAATTTTGTATTTCGTTAAAGAGGATTAGAATCATAAAAAGATTACTAAAAGCTTTCAATTTGAGCTGTTCCTTGATAATGTACAATACACTGAGATAAAGCAAGGCGTGATAGAGATAAAACATGGAATTTTAGATGCTCAGAGTTCGATCAACTCAGAGTCGCAAAATGTAGTGGCTGGCGAAAAATCTAAGGTAAAGGGAACGGACCGAATAGCCCTGTACATATGTGCCCGTACGTCCATACCAACTGAAGTTGTGTCCGGAACGGAGGGAATAAATCTTATGGCATGAATATATAATTGCATGTAAATTTAAAAGGGTAAGTGTATTATCCAATCAACGTTACATTAAGAACATGTAATCACTTGTAATCAGTAAAACGAGTTTCCCCTGATCAAACTAGTTTTATACTACAAGTGAAGAATAAAAAGAATTTATAAAGATTAAATTAGGAATACAACAACTGAGTTAATAAAAAGAAATCATAAACTTCACGAGATGCTATGAGGATTGCGTGGGATTGAAATCAGGCAGAGAAAACACATTGCCGATTTCAGATGCCTAAGAGAGAGATCACATTGTACAGTACGAGGAGTACTTAATGTGAAGCAGAAGTGATACCAAGCTTGGTTAACTAGGAGAGCTTTTGAGCTGTAATAGAACTCTTCTTATTGCTGAATCTGATACCTTTCTCTTACCATCTTTCTTAGCTTTACTCTGTTGGGCATGTTTCATGCTCAACTTAGTGATATAAATATCAGTATATATAGACCATAAGCATGATTGTCGTCTTTCAACCATACCACTAACAAACACATACCAAATTTGTTTGCATATTCGAATGGCAAATCAACAACGTCCAGCATGGTTCCGATTATCATCTGTTATGCGTCCACAAGTACCCATCCCTACCCCTGCTCCTGCACCTAGTAATAATAACAATAATCCTTCTGCCATGGCTCCATTGCCGTCTATAATCAGGCCCTCCATTCCCCTTAGGCCCCCTCCGCCTCCAACTCAGTTTAAAGAGCCAGCCTCGGTTGCAAACCCACCGAGAACTCAAGTTGCAAACCCTTCTTCACCAACACAAGTCCAACAACCCATTCCATCAACTACTCCTGCTGTACCACAGCCTACATCACAAGCTGTACAACCATCACCACCAAGGTCACCCGTTCCACTACCTAGATTACCCGCTCCCCAACCAACATCCACTCTTGCACGACCAAGATCACCTGTTCCTCCACCAGCAATTCCTGTTGCGCCACCCAGATCAATTGTTCCACAATCAGAAGATACTATAGCACCACTCAGATCACCCGTTCCACAACCAGCAGCTAATGTAGCACCACAAAGATCACTGGTTCCACAACCAGCAGTTTCTATAGCACCACCCAGATCACCCATTCCACAACCAGTAGCTACTATAGCTCCACTCAGATCACCCGTTCCACAACCTGCAGATACTTTAGTACAACAAAAATCACCCATTCCACAACCAGCAGCTACTATAGCACCACCAAGATCACCTGTTCCACAGCCTGCATCAAATTTAGCACCACCCAGATCTCCTGTTTATCCTACATCTGTGGTTTCAGTTACAACTACACGGAGTGTAGGATCTTCACCCACGGGTGCAACCCGACAGTCTGCACACACTCAATCACCAAACTCCTCACCCCAGAACCCAATCTCAAATTCCCCAATCTCCAAGCATGTTTCAAATCATTCTGAAAGAACTCCAGCACAATCTCCGAAAGTTAATAAGCCTTTAGCTCGTTCTCCGTCACCCTTCACACTACCACCTGCTGCTCAACTAAACGAGAGTGTTGTGCCACCGAAGTTTGAACAAAAATCTGTGTTACTTCAAGAAACCATTGACAAGCCAATGAAAATAAATTCTCCTCACAACAATCATCCAACTGCTGCTTCTAAACCAACCAATAAGTACGGAATCAACAAGACACTTTCTGATGGAATGAGGATTATAACTCTTGCAGGTGAGAACAAAGGTGCGGTGATGGAATTGAGTCCTTCGCGGAAGTCTATTGGCAATCCTCACAGCCTGATAAAAAGTAGTGGTATCACCAACGAACATCTATCGAGCAGTGAAAGTGGTGACGAAGGATCAAGAAACAAGGACAAAGGTAAGAGAGCAATGGCAAACAATTCTCAACCAATGAACGCGTACCTGAATAACAACGTTCAAGGGATAAACAATTCCATTCTCTACAACTTTTCATGCACACACAATGATCCTGGCATTCATCTCTCACTCAACAAAAAGGCTAACGGTAGCCACCGCTACCGGAAGGCGTCGGAATAGACAATGTTCTATTCGATCTTTTTATAATATACTAAAAAAATAAGATAAAATTGTGATTTGCTGCTAGTATTTAATTGTGTGTTTCAATTTTTCAACTACTGTACCTGGAGCGGAGAATGGAATAAAGAACTTCACTGCGTAATGAAACGTCTGCAATATATCTGGAGGGCCACAGAGGATTTGATTCTCCATTTTGTATCCAAATGAGAATATAAGGTTCCTCACAGAGTCACACGGTCCGTTGAGACAAATGAGTTTGCTTTTTAAGAATGTTTTTAATATGCTTTTAGACTACTAGCTATGATGTAACATTGAAGCAAATTTGCTTAATAAGTACTACTATCTTCCTGTTCACATAATCTTGATCCAATTAACATAATCTGCAACTATGAAAATTCAGAAGCCAATAACGATACCACCACAACAACAACAAGAGTTGGTCTCTTTAACAAAGCTATGGAGAGACACCATAGGCCAACAAGATAACAAATTGATGTGATTGTCCAAACAAGGCATACTGATTCGATCAAACATACAATATTAGGTACAGCATAATCGTTTACAAAATCAAATCAGCAGTTATTATGAAAAATATGCACTAATAAGTCCGACACAATGATTGATGGATTAAGGCGACTTAATTGCGTTCTAAGGTCTCTTGCTTTGAGGTTTGACTCCCACAACAAAGAAGACCGACCCCCGGTCCCAGTCAATAGCTATAAGAATACTGGCATCCAGATATTGTCATCGAGAGGTAGGAAGGGAAATATTATCTCACATCACAAATTTGGACCGACCCCGGGTATCAACCCACGTAAGGTCCGACCTCCAGTATCCAGACGGTCATATCTGATACAAAGTAAGTAAACTCGCGTGCCAGATACCCGCCACCGCACTCCGATACCACATGTCACCATCTCACAGGGCCAACCAATATCCGATCATTCAGAGATATGTCCTTTGAGTATTCACCTATAAATATGAGCGCATGTACTCATTAAGGTAATCACCTAACATGCAATATTCCACTCTCTAAATTTGTAAGTATGAGTTCCCGCTTGTAGTACCGAACTAGTTGCATTTTAGCCTTATTTGTCCAAGGCAAACCGGCCCAAAAGGGTTTAGCCCCCTTAACTCTTCTTTGCAGGATAATCTTAAAACACAAACTATACTACTCACCTTACCTAGACTATTGGAGGACCATTTCTAGGTGCAGTCTTGGTGCAGTCTATGGGAACCGAAACAAAAAGCTATGGTTCAGAAGAAAGCAAGAATGCGTGTCGCAACAACTAACTCTAGGACCACAGCATCCGAGGCCGGACCAAATCCCATGGGTTGGTCCCAAAACTCTACTGGAGGCTAAGCCCACCGCTGTAAACGAGGCTGTCTACAAACATGACGACCGAGACGGGTACCAGGTGTGGGTCTCCACGGAGGGTCGAGGCCACGTCTCAAACCTTGTCCCTGAACCTGTCCCGACGGCAAACATCCTGACTGTGTTTGTACCCCATGTTTCGGCATACACCTTGCCTGTCGGAGTCAGTGATGCACAAATTCAGCTATGAATTTGTGTTCCAAAACAGAAAAATGAGGTAAACTAAACGAAGTGGTCTTTACCCCTCGGACATTTACCTTTCCCTCTGTAGATTACGCACAAGGGAAATAAGCATTTATATTTTGTCAATGCTCGTGAAAATTCAAAGTGTAGCAGGTTTCGGTGTAAGGAATTTAATTCCACCACAACTGTAGGTGGTTGAGCATATAGGTATATATAATATGAATAGGCAGATTACAAGGAAAGTAATTACAACATATATATTGGGAAACAAAATAAATTACTGAGATTTTCTTATGTTTCTAGAATATTCTCATTACCCCCCCCACCGCCCCCCCCCCCCCCCCCCCCGGCGCAAGCTAAGCGTGGGATTCGGGCCAATGCAAAGCTTGGAACGAAAGATGGTGAATAAGGGCCGAGAAAGACTCTTTGTGAGGATGTCTGCAACATTCAGGTTGGAGAGAACAGATTGAGTAACAAGTCTACCTGCTTGAACTAGTTCCCGAGTAAAATGATAATCCAACTCAATGTGTTTTGCACGTTTGTGGGTGACTGGATTATCACTGATGAACACAGCACTTTTGTTATCATAAAGTAGAAGAGGGCATGAGAGAAGAGAAACTCGGAGGTCTGCCAAGAGATGGGTAATCCATAAAATATCTGCTGCAGCATTAGCTAGTGATCGATACTCGAACTCACAACTTGAATGAGATACTATAGGTTGCTTCTTGGAACTCCAGAGAACTAAGTTAGAACCAAGAAAAATCGAGTAGGCAGAAGTAGACCGCCATAGGAGTATGCATGAAGTGGCTGACATGATTTACAGCAAAGGAGATGTCTGGTCGTGTGATGGTTAAGTATTGAAGCGCACCAACAAGTGACCGATATAAGGTAGGATCAGGAAAAGGAGATCCATCAATTCGCAATTGTTGACCAGCAATCATGGGTGTGGAGACTGGCTTACTCTCGTGAAGTTCAGCACGAAGAAGGATGTCAGAGGCATACTTAGCTGGGCTAAGAAAAATTCCATCAGAGGTATAACTGACTTCTAAGCCAAGAAAATAGTTGAGTCGTCCAAGATCCTTAATAGCAAATGTGGCATGCATACGTGAGATAAGGGAAGTGATCTTCAATTCATCATTGCCTGTAAGGATGATATCGTCAACATAGACAAGAAGATACAATAAGGTGGAACCCTTACTGAACACAAATAAAGAGGTATCTGCTTGACTACAAAAAAAACCAAGATGTCTGAGAAAGTCACTAAAACGCTGAAACCAAGCGCGAGGTGCTTGTTTGAGACTGTATAAGGCTTTCTTGAGACGACAAACATGATTTGGAAATCGTTCATCGACATAACCCGGTGGTTGTTCCATATATACGATTTCAGTCAAAACACCGTTAAGAAATGCATTCTTAACATCAAGCTGGTGTAAGACCTAATTACGCATAACAGCTAAAGAAAGAACAATGCGTACCATGGATGCCTTTACAATAGGGATGAAAGTCAAATGGAAATCACAACCGGGTACCAGATTGAAGCCTTTAGCAACAAGACGGGCTTTATGCCTTTCAATAGAGCCATCCGAGTGAAATTTGGTGCGGTACACCCATTTGGCACCAACAACATTAGCACTATTTGGTCGTGGGATGAGTTCCCATGTATGGTTGTACCGAAGAGCAGTCAATTCTTCATCCATAGCAGCAATCCACTTGGGAGACTTAGCGGCAGATTTATAACCGCGAGGTTCGGTGGTGGTGAGAAGCGCTGGGAGAAATTAGAGCCATAAATCATTTTAGATAGCCCAAGGAATTGCGGATTTGAACGAAATACACCTTGGCGAGATCGGGTAGTAATAGGTAGATTGATTGAGGACGAGCATAGGCTGGGCGGAGCTGAAGAATCAGTACTAGACGGTGGGCTAGAAGACATAGAATCTGGTCCATTAGGGGGTGACCCAATGGAGTCAGCAGATAGCATATTGGATGTAGATGGAGCTGGCTCATCTATGCACAACTTGCAAGGTTGATGTGCTCAAATTGATACTTAGAAACAAGTAGCAAGCAGTTGTTGTAGAATAAACAAAGCTAACTACAGGGTCGTTCGCTAAGGAAACAATTAAGCTACCAAGCAATTGAAAGCAAATAGTCACTTGTGTAAACTGTTTGAATTGTTTGAGTTGTGAAAACTAATAACTAGAAAATAGAAAAGCAGATAACTGTTTTAAATATGAGAGAGAATAGAACATAGTAGT
This sequence comes from Plantago major, assembly GCA_026545765.1. NCBI lineage: Eukaryota > Viridiplantae > Streptophyta > Magnoliopsida > Lamiales > Plantaginaceae > Plantago > Plantago major. The sequence continues at coordinate 58,440,258 of CM048840.1, read as the reverse complement.
TAGATCGAGGGGTGCTAATTCGCTCTAGGGAAATCGTTCATACTTGTCACAAGGTCGGTGTACTTAAAACATTCAATCCAATTCAACCAAACGTTATTTGAAAATCTTTGAACTAGAGTAATCGTGGGTCGTCAATCCACAATCCTTAACCAAAACATTTTAGAGAGTATTTGAACTAGCTTATCGAATTGAAAGGTTTTTACGAAGATATTTGAACGAGCCTAACCGATATGAACGAATCCTAACCCAAGAAGCGAATACGCAATCACCGTCACATCACTACCGTGTTCGGAGTGCTTTAGCTACTCATGATAGATTGAAAGATAAAAGACTTCAAGATATTGCTCATGATAAACATAAACATAATGATAATCGCATGCAAGCTCACACAATTCGACAGACAAGAACAAGAACGAATTGTAAAGAGATAAACAATAGAGAATTACCATGGTGATCAGGAATTCGATATCGATAAATCAATCAAGGATAAAATCAAGCTCCAAATTGTCTCAATGTCTAAGTATGAATGTGTGGAGCTTTTCTATGAACTAGGTTAAAAGAAGTCTGAAAGAAATTACAAAATCCAAAAGTAATAAGGAAATCGAAATTCCTATTCTGCGCATCTCGCCGCAGCGGACTGATTTCCTCGCCGCGGCGAGCCTTCTTTATCGTAATATATATAGCCTCGCATAATTTCGCTGCGGCGAGCAAAATCTTCCGCCGCGGCAAGCTTCAATCTTCAAAACAGAGGCTACATTCACAAAATCTCACCGCGGCGGACCAATCCCTTCGCCACGGCGAGCCTTCTCTAATCGCAGAAGATATACATTCGCTAAATCTCACCGCGGCGGACTGATTTCCTCGCCGCGGTGAGCCTTCTTGCAATTTCCGGTTCAAAGCTCGTAAAATCTCGCCGCGGCAGACCGAATCCCTCGCCGCGGCGAGCTATGCTAAGCAGTTCGTCCTCCTTTAGCTCAAAAGACATCAATTCCTGCAAAATGTAAATAAAACACCTAAGCGTAAAAATGAACCAAAAAGACTATAAAACTAAAGACAAATACTCACAAAGACCGCTGAAAAGAACCAAATGAGACTCTAAACTATCGTCTCATCAAACTCCCCAAACCGAACCTTTGCTCGTCCTCGAGCAAACACTCAACAAAATAAAAACAACTAGACTCTAGACAACGACACACAAGAACACATAAACGAGTCAGACTTCCAAGTGATCGAACTCTACCATTGTAAGCGTTAAGTTCACAAGATGCAAAAGGTTTGCACTCAACCAACCTTGACAGAAATAGTGCACAAAAATCCTGTAAGAGAGTTTCTCAAGTGTAGGTTAATCACTCAAGGAACAATAAGGGAAAAGGAAGGTGACTTTCGTTACAAAGGTGCCTCAAATACCTCATGCAATGTACTCAATCAGTTAAGTCAGAAGGGGCTTTTCCTTGAGCACAGCAACGTGTCGGAGCATACAACCAAACTTCCATATCACCACATATTTACATACAATAAATTAGATGCTAATCAATTTGACCACTATGGACTCTTTTAGTCTCACTTTTTTGGTACTGTCTATTTTACCGAAGTCCGCACTTTTCTGCTTGTCAGTTTGGTATATGTGCCATCAACCCTCACGGTCATATGGCTTTTTAGGACTACGCCGGTATATAGGTAGTATCTGAAACACGTCTAACACAACTACGGTGGTGACAAGCACCGCAGATACACTCCGAGACGAATCAACTAATCAGGGGAAGTTTTGCATATTACAAAAAATGAATAATAAACATGTCAACACAGCAGATTTCTTCTCCCCAAACCGGTTCTTCGCAATGTACTGGCTTTTGATCAAATGAAACATGAAGAGCATACCGTTCGTCATACTTAACTTAACTGAGTACACATGAGAATGAAAAGGCGCAAACAAGAGGGTTCACTATAAGAATTCTGAGGTAAAACGATGGAAAGATCCATCGCCCCATAGCGACGGATCGCTAGATTTGGTGACGGATTTTATCCGTCGTCAAATCTACCGACGGATTTTATTAATCCGTCACCCATTGTTTGACTTAAAAAAAAAGAAAATTAAATATTAACGATGGATAAGTTAACCGTCGTTAATATTTATATGGTAAATAAAAAAAAATAAAATATGACGACGGATTAGCGATCCGTCGCTACGGGGAGACGGATAGTTATCCGTTGCCCCGTATAGCGACGGATCGCTATTGGGCCGACGGATACGTGTCCGTCGGCCCAGTAAGGGTTTAGCCTTTTTGGGCTGAAGCAGAAGCCATTTCGGCTTCATTCTTCTTCTTCGTCTTCTTTTTCTTCCTTTCTCCTCCGTCAAATCCGGCCATTTGTTGTTGATTCTTCCCAATCTTGGTGCAATTCGAAGATCGTTGGACGAGGAGCTCGTTTCTTCCTTCAATTTCAAATTTCATCCGCTATTTTCTTCGGAATCAAAGGTATTACTTCTAAACCCTAACTTTTGAAAAATTGGGATTTTTTTGATTTTTGACTACTTATTCTCAATTGTATGTTTATATGAAGTATGTAGTAGCTTGTTTAGTTAATTTGATCAATTATATGTAATTTTATATGTATATGTAATTTGATTAATTTGATTTGTATATGTAATTTGATAGTTAGTTTAGTTAATTTGATGTGAATGTATGTAGTAATTCAATATGTATGTATGTTAATTCGATAAGTATGTATGTAGTAAGTATGTATGTTAATTAAGTATGTATGTAGTTGGTTTAGTTAGTTTAGTTAATTTTATATGTATGTTAAGTATGTATGTAGTTAGTTTAGTTAATTTGATATGTATGTAAGTAGTAGTTGGAGTTGATTTGATAAATTCGTATATGTACTAAATTACGAGGATGTAGTTAAGTGTTTTGAGCGACGGATAATATGTTGATTATATTAACGTGTAATTTATAATTTATAACTTGTAGTAGTAAAACACTTAACAAATTTTGTAACATATCGAACACTTAATAATTAATTTATAAGGAACGTATAATTATTAACAATTAATCTCTACAATCTTCTTATCCGAATTGGAATCGATCTAATAAATTAAATACGATCTAATCATTTGGAACAGGTTAAAAAAGTATACAATGAATTCCGACCGTTCATGGATGTACGGCGGTAAATGGCAGAGTTTCTAGGAATCTGGTCTATTAGGGGGTGACCCAATGGAGTTAGCAGGTAGCATATTGGATGTAGATGGAGCTGGCTCATCTATGCACAACTTGCAAGGTTGATGTGCTCAAATTGATACTTAGAAACAAGTAGCAGGCAGTTGTTGTAGAATAAACAATGCTAACCACAGGGTCGTTCGCTAAGGAAACAATTAAGCTACCAAGCAATTGAAACCAAATAGTCACTTGCGTAAACTGTTTGAATTGTTTGAGTTGTGAACTACTAATAAATAGAAAATAGAAAAGCAGATAACTGTTTTAACTATGAGAGACAAGACAACACAGTAGTTAGATCGAGTGGTGCTAATTCGCTCTAGGAAAATCGTTCATACTTGTCACACGGTCGGTGTACTTAAAACATTCAATCCAATTCAACCAAACGTTATTTGAAAATCTTTGAACTAGAGTAATCGTGGGTCGTTAATCCACGATCCTTAACCAAAACGTTTGAGAGAATCTTTGAACAAGCTTATCGGATTGAAAGGTTTTTACGAAGATCTTTGAACGAGCCTAACCTATATGAACGAATCCTAACCCTAGAAACGAATACGCAATCACCGTCACATCACTACTGTGTTCGGAGTGGTTTAGCTACTCATGATAGATTGAAAGATAAAAGACTTCAAGATATTGCTCATGGTAAACATAAACATAATGTTAATCGCATGCAAGCTCATACAATTCGACAAAAAAGAACAAGAACGAATTGTAAAGAGATAAACAATAGAGAATTACCACGGTGATCAGGAATTCGATATCGATAAATCAATCAAGGATAAAACCAAGCTCCAAATTGTCTCAATGTCAAAGTATGAATGTGTGGAGCTTTTCTATGAACTAGGTTAAAAGAAGTCTGAAAGAAATTAAAAATCTAAACGTAATAAGGAAATCGAAATTCCCATACTGCGCATCTCGCCGCGGCGGACTGATTTCCTCCCCGCGGCAAGTCTTCTTTATCGTAATATATATAGCCTCGCATATTTTTTTCGCGGCGAGTAAAATTTTCCGACGCGGCGAGCTTCAATCTTCAAAACAGAGGCTACATTCGCAAAATCTCGCCGCGGCGAGCCTTCTCTATTCGTAGAAGATATACATTCGATAAATCTCAACCAACCTTGACAGAAATAGTGAACAAAAATCCTGTAAGAGAGTTTCTCAAGTATAGGTTAATCACTCAAGGAACAATAAGGGAAAAGGAAGGTGACTTTCGTCACAAAGGTGCCTCAAATACCTCATGCAATGTACTAAATCAGTTAAGTCAGAAGGGGCTTTTCCTTGAGCACAGCAACTTGTCGGAGCATACAACCAAACTTCCATGTCACCACATATTTACATACAATAAATTAGATGCTAATCAATTTGGCCACTATGGACTCTTTTAGTCTCACTTTTTTGGTAGTGTCTATTTTACCGTAGTCCACACTTTTCTGCGTGTCAGTTTGGTATACGAGCCATCAACCCTCACGGTCATATGGATTTTTAGGACCACGCCGGTATATAGGTAGTATCTCAAATACGTCTAACACAACTACGGTGGTGACAGGCACCACAGATACACTCCCAGACGAATCAACTAATCAGGGGAAGTAATACATATTACAAAAAATGAATAATAAACATGTCAACACAGCAGATTTCTTCTCCCCAAACCGGTTCTTCGCAATGTACTGGCTTTTGATCAAATGAAACATGAAGAGCATGCCGTTCGTCATACTTAACTTAGCTGAGTACACATGAGAATGAAAAGGCGCAAACAAGAGGGTTCACTACAAAATTCTGAGGTAAAACGATGGAAAGGGGCGACGAATTTTAGCCATTTTGGGCTGAAGCAGAAGCCATTTCGGGTTCATTCTTCTTCTTCTTCATTTTTCTTCTTTTTCTTCCTTTCTCCTCCGTCAAATCCGGCCATTTGTTGTCGATTCTTCCCAATCTTGGTGTCAATTCGAAGATCGTTGGACGAGGAGCTCGTTTCTTCCTTCAATTTCAAATTTCATCCGCTATTTTCTTCGGAATCAAAGGTATTACTTCTAAACCCTAACTTTTGAAAATTGGGATTTTTTTGATTTTTGACTACTTATTCTCAATTGTATGTTTATATGAAGTATGTAGTAGCTTGTTTAGTTAATTTGATCTATTATATGTAATTTGATATGTATATGTAATTTGATTAATTTGATTTGTATATGTAATTTGATAGTTAGTTTAGTTAATTTGATATGAATGTATGCAGTAATTCAATATGTATGTATGTTAATTTGATAAGTATGTATGTTATTTAAGTATGTATGTAGTTAGTTTAGTTAGTTTAGTTAATTTGTGTTAGGAATATCTGTTAGTATTTTGATCACTCATCACATGTTCGTATCTTAGCTAGAAAGGTGATTCAGTACTCTTGGTTCACTTGAACATTGTAAAAGAAGAAATCACTGAGTATGATTAGTCTAGTAAATCTTGTATTAGGATTATAGGTCTCTGAGTGTAATTTTTATTTCAAGAAGACCATGAAGATCAATCCTAGCAATGGAGCTTTTCTGAAGATTAGAAGACTAAAGATTGCACAAGGTTTATGAAGACACAAAGGTTTAGTCTAACTCAGAAAGACTATGTCTTTAATCCTTTCTCAAGTATATTAACTTACTTTCGAAATATGATTCTGGACATATGACATCATGAGTATGGAGCATGCAAGCCATCAGAAAGGCTCATGTATCCGTTGAGACTAAAGGACAATGACAGTACTATGCATTAAATGCATCGGCACAAATGCTGCAAAAAGCAAGTCCTCTCTGAAACAAGAGATAGTGACTTCTGATTACATAGTTCAAGATATAAACGGATATAATTTGATAGAGAGCACAACGGATACAATTCAAATGCCTCTCAAATTTATCTATATATATCACACACTTAGATGCTTGAAGTACATACCTTAGAACGCTCTATCTTGCAAACTTACCATCAAGCAAAGTAATCTCTCAAGCACTCTACTATCCTTTCTGAAAGCTTTCTGTTGCTTGAAGCATAACTAGTAGTTCTAAGTTGTCCTGAACCTTAACAAGAGATTGTTATTCGTGAAAGTGTTGAACTATCAGATACCCTTTCTGAAGCTCATTCTCCAGAACGGACATCAATTACTTGGGTCAGTAAAGAGCAGACTACCATTCACTGAACAAGTGTATTAGGTAGTCTCGTTCTGTTTGGCTCTCTGTGAACATAACTGAAAAGTTATACGAGAAGCCTTTCTGACAAAACCTTATAACCAACACCATCAAGGCATGGAGTAGAGGAAGTACTTGATTTGGGAAATCAGGGAATAACTCCAAGGTTATCTGAGTAGAGGAAGTACTTAGCTCTAGGAGCTGGGGAATAACTCAGAGGGAACATTTGTTTGGGAACCAATTGTTTAGAAATCTTAGAATAGGATTATTGTAAGGTGAACTCAATTATCTATTCTAGTGAATTCTAGGTCTCAGAAGGACCGAAGTGGATTAGTTGGAGGATTACGCCACCTCCAGATACCACTATACTTGCTGTGTTATTTACCTTTCTGTATTTACATTTCAGCAAAGCGCACACACACATACTTATTGTTTCTGCACTTACCTATCTTAAAGTCATGCGCGCTCTGAATTTAAGTATCAGAAACCCCCAGGTTTGGGAGAAACTGTGTTTATCGACAAAAGTTTTAAAAAACTATTCACCCCCCCCCCCCCCTCTAGTCTTTTACTTTGCCGTTATCTGGACCAACAAGTGGTATCAGAGCAGGAGGTTCACAAGCCTTCTGCACAGAACCTAGATCCCCAGATAGGTGAAGAAACTTTGTCCCTCTCTGAGGACTATATAATTTGTGTGTTAAGTGTGCAGGTATGTCTCTGAGTGATGCGCCCATTATGAAACCAGAAAACTACGAGAAATGGAAGAACAACATGATGCTCCATCTGGAGGCCATTAGTGACGAAATGATCTATGTCATCAATGAAGGGCCTATCAAAATTAGACAACTCAAACAAGCAACTGAGGTGTCTGATGGAAGAAAAGCCTCAGACAAGGAAGATGAAAGCGAGGATATGGCTGCTAGTGATAGTAGTCATATTGCTCGTGGAAGCATTATGTATGAAGATAAGCCAAGAGAGCTCTGGACATCTGAAGATGCCAAGAGACACAGATTGGATGGTCAAGCTCGTAATATCATCATCAGATCGACACCTGAGCACATACAGTGTAGACTGTGGGGTGCTAAAACTGCGAAAGTTGCCTGGCGATTGATTGAAGAAATCTGTGCCGGAACTGAGAAAACCAAAGAAAACAAGTTCGAAGTACTTAAATTGAAGTTCCAAAACTTCAACAAGGTCCCACTGAAACTCTGGAAGAACTTGATTTCAGATTTACTGCCCTTATGAGTGATATGGCTGCACTTGGTGAAAGCAATAGATACTCCCAGTCAGAAAAGATCAAGACTATTGTCAGAAGTCTCAATCACAACTGGGAACACACCAAGTTCTTTTATTTCAATCAAGGGATGCCAAATATTACTCCAGTAGAGCTCTTTTCTCATCTTGCTACTGTAGACTATGAGACAACTCGAATGTAACAAACAAATTTGAAAAGCTACAAAGTGTTGCTCTAATTTCTCAAGGTACTTCTGAAAAGAAGGATACCAAAGAAGCATCTGAAAAAAATGCTCTTTCAGTAAGACACATGAAGAAATTTGTGAGTCAAGAGATTGAGAGAAGAAAAGTTGAAAAAGCATCTTGGCCCAAACTATCATCAGTACAAGAACATATAAATGAACAACTCTCTGAACACCCCCATTCAGAAAGGTGTTAGTACTGAGCTGTAGAAATAGGAAATGACATCTGCTTCTATTGTCAAAAGCCTGGTCACTTCAAGAGAGATTGTCCTGCTTTAAACAAACACAAGACAGGTGACAAGAAGGACAGAAGAAATTTCAAAAGAAATCAAAGGGCCTTACTGACTGAAGAAAGGAAGAAGATTCAAATTCAACTTGATGCTCTAGACATTGAGATTCAGATGACTCAAACCTACCATCACCAGAATTGGAATCACCCACGATGTAATCGACTTCGGTCTTAAGAAGAATGAAATGTGTGGAGTTGCTGAGATTGCTGGTCCAGACATCTCCAACATTGAAATGTGTCTTATGGCTGATGAGGTAGCTAACAATTCACAATTTCTGTACCATGAAAGTGATGATGGAATTGAGGATCTGGAGTTGGTCAAGAGTGAATTGGATCATTATGAGAAAGAATTTCTGGAAGCACAATCCAAAACTAGAATTCTAGAGGAAAGCAAAGAAATTCTTGAAAAAGAGGTTTCTGAGCTAACCAAGGTATCTGAGAACAAGAACGCTGAAATAGCCTTTCTGAAAGCTCAGATATCTGAGAATGAAAATTCTCACAAACTAGCCTTGGATGAACTTAATAAGAAAATGATGAAGCTGCTTTCTGAGAATGAAGAACTCAGAAAGAAAGAGCTATCCTTCCAATCTTATGCAAAAGCTAGTAACACTCTCACTGAGGTTCAATCCTATCTAAGAGATCCATCTGAGAAAGGTGGACTTGGACTTGATGAACAATCGAGTAATTCATCTCCTCTAAAGAGGAGTGAGGAAAGGTTGACCTTTGTAAAAAATCAACAGAATGGTTCTTCAACTACCTATAGCATTGGTCAGAAAGCTAGGGTGGTTGACAAAGGAAAAGGAGTAGCAACTCAGCCTTTGAAAGAACTACAAGTTCACAAGAAACATGTGGATAAGGTTTCTGAAAAGAAACACAACCCTCAGACATGCAACCATCCACATTGCTATATTACTAGGAAGGGAAGAATTGCTGGAATAGGTAAATTCTCAACTGTACCATTTCATGAAAATAAAGATGGTGCAGAAACTAGTAAGGCTTCTGAATAGCGCATTCAGAAAGCTAAAGGTGTTCGAAATGGCATTGGCTATCGGGCTATTGGAAAAGTTCTTCTACAACAATATAAGGAAGGACAAGAACAATGGCGCAAGGCTGATATTGCACATAGCAATAGATAGAAGTGGAAGAAATCTCAAGCCACTGAAAAACTGAATGCCAGAGCTAGAAGGAACCTGGCCAGAAAGGCTAAGTTTGCTGAAAAGCAACCCCAGAAACCCAGGGTCCAGAAAGCAGCAAAAGGAACACATAGAAACACCCCAAGAAGGAAGATTGAGATCAAAATTACTGATTTTATTGCATCTCCTTCTGATCAAGTTAGACAAAAACAAACTCCCAAGAAATTCACTACAATGTGGATTCCTACTGGAAGAATGTTTAGTCTAAATGGTTCTATCTCTGAAGCAAGAACCTAACTCCTGTTTCCTGTTTTGTGCAGAACGCCTATTGGGCTAAGGCTCAATGGCTATTTGATAGTGGATGCGGAAAGCACATGACAGGAGACAAAGCAAATCTGGTCAACTACAAAGCTTGCAACAATGGACCAGACATCAGATTTGCTGGAGGAGAATTAAATCCCTCTTTGGGATTTGGCAACGCTGTTAGGATCATTAACAATCACCGACGTATTACATGTTAAGGGTTTGAAATATAATCTATTTAGCATGACCCAGGTTTGCATAAGGAATTTATCAGAAAATTCAAAGCAAAGTATTGCAAACTTATCGACAATGAGTCAAAGCAGATACCTGGTTGCTCGGGAAAGGAAGTCTTTATGTTGCCGATTGGGCATCTCGCCACAATCAAGAACGTCTCATGGTGAGTCAATCAGTCACATGAAGAGCACCGTTATGGCACAAAAGAATGAGTCACTTGAATTTCAAAACTCTGAACAAACTTGCCAAGAAAGAGTTAGTGGTTGGCCTTCGGAAAACATCTTTCAGAAAGGATGGTATCTTTCTGCCTGTCAGATGGGGAAACAATCCAAATTCTCTTTCAAGTCCAAAACCAGACACTCTAGTGTTAGACCACTGCAACTATTACACATGGATCTTTTTGAATCATCTGTAACTAGTTATGCAAGAAAGAAGTATGGTCTTGTTGTTGTAGATGACTTCTCAAGATTCACTTGGGTTGTCTTTCTGAAGCACAAATCTGATGCAAGGGTGGAGATACCAAACTTGCTGAATAAGCTTGAAGTCATGAAAAATGACAAGGTATCTGCAATCGAATGCACCACTTGATCGAGTTTGTCAACCAGTACATAAAGGAATTTTGTACCAGCAAAGGTATACAACACCAACTTTCCTCTGTAAGAACACCACAACAAAATGGTGTTGTAAAAAGGAAAAATAGAACACTTAAAGAAGCAGCAAGGATAATGCTAGCTGACACTGAGATAAGTGAAGTTTATTGGGTTGAAGCTGTAAACACAGCAAGCTACACTCAGAACAGATGTTTGATAAACAAACACCATGACAAGACCCCATATGAACTCTTGGTTGGTAGACCCCCCTAATATAAAACATCTAAAAGTATTTGGTTGTAGATGTTTTGTTCTTAACAATGGAAAAGAGTATCTAAGAACATTTTAACCAAAGGCAGATGAAGGAGTGTTTCTTGGTTATTCTATGAATAGCAAAGCATACAGAGTTTAAAACAAGAGAACAAAGAAGATTGAAGAATCAGTTCATGTTGTATTCTATGAAGGAAGCAAGAAAACACCCCTTGCTGATGAACTCTCAGAAAAGTTCAAGGAACTAATGATAAAGGATTCTGAAGAGGAACCTTCAGAAATGAAAAATATCATTACGGAAAGGGAGGATGACTCTGACGAAGAAAAGCATGAAATGCCTAGTAACAACCAGATGATTCTCATACATGATGAAGAATTTCCTATGAGAATTCCAGAAATGGAAACTGAAGATGTTCATCACAGAGCTAACTCTGGAAATGACCTCTCTGACATGCATGTCCCAGAAAGCTCTCACACTGAGCAAGTGTCAGACATTCACCACCCTTCTGAGTTGCAAAATGTCACAGATACTGAAGAAGTATCAAGTCATAATCATAGTGATTCACATTCAGATCACATAGATGTTGACCCTACTAGCCCTAAACCTATGATGAGATGGATCAAGGATCATCCTACAAAAGATTTGATTGGACCAATCAATCAAGGTGTTAGGACTAGGAGAGCAATAGCTGAAAATGCTAATTCTCTCTTTGGATGTCTTATTTCAAACATTGAACCAAAAACTATAGAAGAAGCATTAAGAGACCAAGACTGGATCTCTGCAATGCAAGAAGAGTTGGATCAGTTTGAAAGAAACAAAGTCTGGAAACTAGTTCCATTTGTAGAAGGAATATCTGTGATTGGAACTAAGTGGGTTTTCAGAAACAAGATGAATGAATCTGGTGAAATAACCAGAAACAAAGCAAGGTTGGTTGCCAAGGGATTCACCCAGACTAAAGGTTTAGATTTTGATGAGTCATATGCACCAGTTGCCAGATTGGATGCAATAAGACTCTTTCTGGCCTTTGCAGCTCATAAAGATTTTAAAGTTTATCAGATGGATGTCAAAAGTGCATTCTTGAATGGTGAACTTGCTGAGGAAGTCTATGTTGAGCAACCACCTGGCTTTGAAGTTTCCTCAGAAAGTAGAATGGTCTATAAGCTACAGAAAGCTCTTTACGGACTGAAACAGGCTCCAAGAGCATGGTATGACACTTTGGCCAAATACCTTCTGGAAAGTGGTTTCAAGAAAGGTGAAGTTGATAAAACTTTGTTTACTTTAAATCATGATGGAAAACTACTCTTAGTTCAAGTATATGTTGATGACTTTGCAAATCTCATGAAAAGTAAATTTGAGATGAGCATGATGGGAGAATTGAAATATTTCCTAGGATTGCAAGTCAAGCAACTCATTGATGGAATATTCATTAGTCAGACAAAGTATGCAAACGACATGCTCACAAAGTTCAATCTAAAGCCTTCTAAAAAGAATGCTAAGATACCTATGAGCATAGGAACCAAGATGACTTATACTGAATCAGATAAGAGTGTTGATGAACACAAGTATAGGAAATTGATAGTTTCACTACTTTATCTTACTGCAAGCAGACCTGATATTCAATATGCAGTTGGAGTGTGTGCGAGATTCCAAACAAATCCAATGCAATCACACTACAACACTGCTATGAAAGTATTAAAGTATATGAAAGGTACAACAGATGTAGGGTTGTGGTATCCTAAAGAAAGTGGATTGAGTTTGGCTGGTTACTCAGATGCTGATTATGCTGGATCAATGCTTGATAGGAAAAGTACCTCAGGAACTTGTCAGTTTCTGGGAACTAGACTTATCTCATGGTTTAGCAAGAAACAAAACTCAATTTCAACTTCTACTACAGAGGCTGAATATATTGCTGCTGGTTGTTGTGCAACACAAATTCTGTGGATTCAACAACAACTCAGAGACTATGGACTCAATGAAGAGAAAACTCCCATTTTCTGTGATAACACAAGTGCTATTGCAATCACACAGAACCTCAAGTTCCATGCCAGAACAAAGCACATTGATGTTAGACACCACTTCATTAGAGACCATGTTGAGAAAGGCAATATAGAGATACTCAAGATTGGCATAGAAGACCAACTTGCAGATATCTTTACTAAGCCCTTACAAGAAAGCCGGTTCTTGACTTTGAGACACAATCTTGGATTAATGGAGTTGCCTAAGGACTGAAAAATTGTCCTGAATCTCTAAAGTCTGAATAAGTGAGTAGGCCTCTGAGAACAGGTTCTCAGAAAGCCAAGTTGATAAGATGTGATGTAAAGGTTTATGAGTAGCAACACTCAGAAAGGAAAAACATTTCTGGAACGGGTATCCAGAAAGTCAAAGGTTGGTACACACTTAATAAGTAAATAAGACTAGAACTTACTTACTGAGAGTGGATCAAATACATTCAAACAACTGAAGCTTCTGACACTTGAATTCAGAAAGCTATTTAGTCATAAAGAGAAATGGACACACAAAGCCCAAAAGGTATAAGTTCTGAAAGTCAAATATGTGCAATATCTTGTATTTTCACCATTTTGATGATAAACAATATATAGATAAGAACTTAACACTCAGAATGATAAGATCAAACGATTAAGTATTCCTACTCTTTACTAAAGTGACACAATGAATGTAGCATATTAAAAATCCATCAAGTCGGCACATTACCATTTGTTGATTGATATCATTACAGGATATTCAATATAAGCCCTTGATGAATAAACGTTTGATCTCAACAATTGAGATTAAAACAAAGCAAGTAATGTCTGTTGATAAATGCAGACATGGCCCACTACGCATTTAATAAAGTACAAAGGATGTACCACGCCTATGCAGATGCAAAGACATGCATTCATATTCAGCTATATGTATGTTGTATCTATGTACATTTTGTCTGCTATATATATAGGATTTGGGCAAAAGACAAACACTTTTACCAATTTCGAAATTTCAAACTTGCATCAAAACAGCAAAATCACTCAAGATTTCTGCAAAACCCCCTTTGCAAACCCAACTTCTTGTGCTTAGTCTTCTGAAAAGACAGACTAATCTCGATTAATTGTGCAAAATTCATCTGAAAAACACTCACTTAAAACTCTATATAAGAGATGGCACCCAGGATGATGACCACGAAGAACCCTATGGCCGTATCATCTGCTCCTGCTGAAAAGCAAGGAGGAAAGGAACTTAAGGTGTTGAATAAACGCCTTCTGGGAAAGTTTACCCCATCAGAATGGAACCCTAACCACAAAATGAATTGGGGAGCTTTTCTAGTGAAGAGATATGTACCAGCAGTTATACCTTCAAAACCAGAAAGGAAACTGATATTGGGAATGCTGAAGAATTCCCATATCTACAAGCTTCTATCTGCTGCACCCAGTGGACTATCCACACTGGATGTACTGGAGTTCTATAACAACTCCAAAATCTTCACAAAAGTTGTAAATGATGAAGAAGAAAAATACATGCAGACTGAAGTCCAAGGACAAGAAATTGTTCTAGACTGCAAGACTTTCTGCAAGATATTCCGATTGAAAAATTGAGGAACATTTGAAGACATCAACATCAAGGACGCTTCCATGATTCAAGGCGTCAAAGAGCTATTTGAAGCAATCTAGTTAGAAAATGCAAAAGGTTGCCCTGGAGACTTTGTTCTGAAGGCCATCAGAACTAGTCATCTCCAGAAACACTGGAGTACTTTAGCTCTTATTCTGGTCCGTTGCTTTGATGGAAACAAAGGTGGAGTAGACCAGATAAGCATGGAGAGATGGATGATGATGCATCTTCTGAACAAGAAGCATGAAGGGCAGGAAACCCACTTTAATTGGGAAAAGTACGCCTTCAACAAATTCCTCTGACATATTGAGGAATTTGAGCCCAAAATCATCAATGGCCTTGCTGAGCCAAAGGCCAATATGCACTTTGGTCTCAGAATCTGTTACATTCTGGAAACAATGGGAATCACTCACAGAGAGAGGCAGGAAATCCCAGTCACCAACTCCCTTTTTAGACACGCTTTTGAAGAAAAGGAGAAACTTGCTGCTGAGAACGCACTCAGAAAGGCAGGAGAAGAAGAAACTGCACAGCAAGGTGAGGAGGTTTCTGAGCAAGCTCAAGCTAAACCTCCAGTTTCCAAGAGAAAGAGGACTCATAGCAAAAGAGCCTCCAAGCCCCTAAGCATACAAGAGGCGCAACCTTCTGGAGACACGGTCTCAGAAGATGTTGGACGCTCAGAAAGGAAACTCCAGAATGCCCCAAGAATCCTGAACCAGAATGCTCCAGAACTCTCCAGAGATGATAGAAATATCATAGATGGGTCTGCACCAACACAGAATAGTGATTCTGAGGATGATGAAGTACTTGCAAAAGTACTCAAAAGATTCAAGTATGAGACCCATGGAGGAGCATCAAGCTCAGCTCTTCAGAAAGACAAGAGCCCCTCTGCCCAGCAGGAAGAAGAAGGTCTGGGTGAGGATGATAGAATGATGGAAGATGTTGCCATTGCTTCCACATTCACAATGTCAGCACTTAATATTGCTGAAGAAAACCCTGTTCTTGAACAGGTTCCTCAACCTTCTTAGAGAGCGCAACTCTCAGAAAGGGATCAAACTGAGATGGAGACTCAGAATGATACTACAGAGGAGAACAATAATGAGCACAGAGAGACTGTGGAATCACCACAAGTCCAAGAGATCAATGATCAGCCTGACTCTATTCAGGTAACAAAGATAGTTTGTATATAACATGTCAACATAAACGAATGTTAACTTGTTACTCATAAACTGTATTTGTTACAGGCCAACTTGGAGACACACTTTCAGGGGGAAGAAAACCTTTCCACCCCCTTGAATCAAGAGATTCTAGAGGTTGAAAAGCTTTCTGAGGAAGTATTTACTGAGCCTTCTGCTGAGAGGGTAAGTAATCGGTAATAGTCTTCTTCAAGAATGCTCTAGAAAAAACCACTACTAAATCCTTTATGTTTGTTCTTACAGGCTCAGTCAGAAGAACAATTGGATGGAGAAACAGTTGTGTTATCTCCTCTAAAGGAAACTAAAACTGCTGAACAAGCAGTATCTGCAGAAAAGGTTCTAGAAACCCCCAAGGTTTCTGAGAAAGATGCCGTTGAGCTTCCTCACTTGGAAGTTCTAGCAGAAAGAAAAGTTGCTGAGGATCAGACTTCTCCTCACAACAAGGTATCTGAGGCCTCTGTGCCCAAGCAAGCAGAAGTACAGGATAATGAGCCTAGTGTTTATACACAGGTATGCTCCGAAAGCCTTCTTTCGCTTACAGATACTAACTCAAGTAGTTTGAGCAAAACTAACTTGAACACTTTCTTTCAAGCTCAAAGTCTAGTGCCAGTTGATTTACTCAAGACCTTCCAGAAGCACACCTTAAAGAAACATCTCAAGTGCTTCAGACAATGGCAAAAACTCAGAAAGGCTGACCTTTCTGAATTAGCCAGAGTAATCGACGTCCCAGAGAAGAAAGCAATTGCCTTCAATCTGGAAGATTATATCCATGCATTGTTCCCAACAGAGTCCTACACATTTGCCACTCTGATGCATGAAGACTTCATTCATGAAGTAGCACAAAGACTTTTGGCAGATTTCAAGTCTGCGGATGCTCAAACCCAAGAGCAGATGGTTACCCATCCTGCCTTGCCCAGCAAGCTCACAACCTACCCAACTGAACAAGAAGAAGTTAATGGGAGGATGATTACATTCCCAAATCAAGAAGCAAAGAAAAAGGATGATGATGATGATTAAAATGATGATCCCCAACCTGGACAAGGCGGGATTCAGAAAGCTAGCAAAGGAAGTGGAGAAAAGGCTACTCCCTCAAATGCTCAGAAAGCTCCATCATCATCACCTCCCAAGTCTCATCAAGATACCCAACAAGCTGAACACAATGATGCCTTGGAAGAAATTTCAGCCGCTGAGTTTAGAATTGAACAACTCAGAAAGGTATTCGAAGAAGAGAGGAGAATCAACATTGAGACTCAAGCTCTTGTTGATGAAAATGAAGCCAAAATCAAGAAGCTCGAAGAAGCTAATGCCAAAGAATTCGCACTCCTAGATGAGCAAAGAAATTTGAAAAATGCCATTGTTCTCACAGCTGCTGAGATAGATGCCATGTATGACAATGATGATGAAGAGCATGATGCTGAGACTGCATCAGAAAGACCTTCTACATCTTCTCAGAAGGCCAGCACACTTGATGGAAAGCAGAAGAAGATTGTCAATCTGCCAACAATCCAAGAAAAGGATTATGATAGTGATGCTGAAACCCAAAACTTGATTAATGAAGCAGAAGACGAGAGACTTGTCACTCAGCACAAGAGAGCCCTACCTGCTCCTCATATATTCTCTGCACCAAGTAGTTCAAGAAGTGAAGAGCACCGTGCAAGGAACACTGTCTTTTTAGAACTCAGAAAGACACTAGTTGCCCAAGACACAGAAGTACTCAAATCCGTCCCAGAAGAGATGAAGCCATTGGCTGCTGCTTTACTCAACAGAGTAACCAGCATAGCTCTTTCTCAGAAAGACCTAGGGTTGGTCAGGGATGAGGATTGTAACAATGCTAATGCAGCATTGAATGAAGCCAGCCATGCTATCTTGCAAGCCAACGCCATCCTAGGCCGCTTGAAGAGCTCAACAGAAAGGAGCAGGAACTGGTTAGACAGAACAACGAGCTGAAGAAGGAACTTCAAGAATTGGTTAGGGTGCTCAACAATCTCCAGAAAAACTTTGAAACTCTCTCTGAAGATTATGCTATCATGAGTCAGTCATTCATGACTAAGGGGGGAGAAGAGATGCCTCAGAAAGGCAGAGGAAGAAAAAGAAAACAATCAAATCCTCCCTCCTCAAGTCAACTTGTCATTAAGGACACCACTGGAGACACTCTTGCTGAAGAAGTTGTTCCAGATCAACCAGCCAGAAGGCTGAGAAGTATGATAACTAGGGGAACCAAGTCCCTTAGAATCTCAGAAGAGAAGAAAAGGAAGAAGGAGAAGTAAGAGGCCAAGAAAGCTGCAAGTCTCCAGTTTTGGACTTCAATGATGATGAGGATGATTCTGATGAACATCCACTTCACAAGAAAAGGAGACAAGCAACTACTTCACAACCTCCTTTGGCAGCAAAGCCCTTAGCAGCCAGAACCCCTTCTGGAAATACCAAGTCTATACAAGGAACATCCATCAGCACAGCTCCAAGGCAGGAAGAAAGGGTTAGAGGATCTCCTGACAGAAGGCCACCAAACAGAAAAGCAAGAAGGGATTTCCAGTTTGGCAGAATAAACAATGAAACACATCAAGAAAGGCCAATTGATGCCCACATTGAGTATATGAAGACCAGTAATGAAGAATCTTCATATAGGTGCATTCTGAACAAGAGAGGGTATTGGATTCTGGAACTACAACATCTACTTGTCAATGATAAGTTTCCAACTCCCATCCTCAACCAGATCCTGAAATGGAGAGAAGGCAAGCCAGAATTGCTAAAACCTGAGCACCTTCATGCCTGGGTAAACTTTGAAGTAGAAAAGAGGAATGAAGCCAAAAAGATGGACCTTTCTTTTCCATGTCCTTACCCAAAACCTGATGATGTACACAAGGTAAGAAAACTGGATGGTAGCTACAGCAGGAAGAACAAACTTGGTGTTTCAACCTATGAGTCATTCTATATGACATTGGATGAATACCTAGATGATATACATTATCTGGAAGAAATATACATGTATTTCAACCTGTCTCAGCTGCAAGTAGACCATGCCTGGGTCTGGGGAAAGTACTTCTGGGTCAAACATTTTCTGCGGAAGAATCACAAGCTTGGCAAGAGTTACCATGAAATATGTGACTTATCCAGAAAGACAGAGCTCTTTGTCAGAAGGATTCTTTATGACTATGTGCAAGAATGCAGAAAAGTGGATGATCATGTCAACTGATCCAGAAAGGGTGCTGAAGAACTTGAGGTATTTGAACCCAAGTTGCATTTCTGAAGACTTGAAGACTAGTAACATTAGAATACTCTCTTGGAGCTTGGACTCTCCTTTGTTCTAATTTACTTAGTATGTTTTGTTACTTTTTGTAATCTTGCTGATTGTTTCTAAAATTCTCTATATGTAAAAGTTACATCTCTTTCTGTAAACTGTACCTATCTGAAGATCATACTCTCAGATACTTTTTAATAGATGACAACTTATTAGCAAAGATCACTTCTTGTGATTTGGTTGATGTTTACTTTCTGCACTTAATTCAACTAAAATTGAATATCTTTTGAAATGATTAAGTGGTGGATTGTTTTCTCTTCCAGGATTACAATTTTGTAATAGGACTTAAAAGATAGTCATGGATGACTGATCAAAAAGGGGGAAATTTGTTAGGAATATCTGTTAGTTTTTTGATCACTCATCACATGTTCTTATCTTAGCCAGAAAGTTGATTAAGTACTCTTGGCTCACTTGAACATTGTAAAAGAAGAAATCACTGAGTATGATTAGTCTAGTAAATCTTGTATTAGGATTATAGGTCTATGAGTGTAATTTTTATTTCAACAAGACCATGAAGATCAATCCTAGCAATGGAGCTTTTCTGAAGATTAGAAGACTAAAGATTGTACAAGGTTTATGAAGACACAATGGTTTAGTCTAACTCAGAAAGGCTATGTCTTTACTCCTTTCTTAAGTATATTAATTTACTTTCGAAATATGATTCTGGACATATGACATCATGAGTATGGAGCATGCAAGCCATCAGAAAGGCTCATGTATCCGTTGAGACAAAAGGACAATGAACAGTACTATGCATTAAATGCATCGGCAGAAATGCTGCAAAAAGAAAGTCCTCTCTGAAACAAGAGATAGTGACTTTTGAGTACATAGTTCAAGATATAAACGGATATAATTTGATAGAGAGCACAACGGATACAATTCAAATGCCTCTCAAATTTATCTATATATATCACACACTTAGATGCTTGAACTACATACCTTAGAACGCTCTATCTTGCAAACTTACCATCAAGCAAAGTATTCTCTCAAGCACTCTACTATCCTTTCTGAAAGCTTTATGTTGCTTGAAGAATAACTAGTAGTTCTAAGTTGTCCAGAACCTTAACAACAGATTGTTATTCGTGAAAGAGTTGAACTATCAGATACCCTTTCTGAAGCTCATTCTGCAGAACGGACATCAATTACTTGGGTCAGTAAAGAGCAGACTGCCATTCACTGAACAAGTGTATTAAGTAGTCTCATTCTGTTTGGCTCTCTGTGAACATAACTGAAAAGTTATACGAGAAGCGTTTCTGACAAAACTTTATATACCCAACACCATTAAGGCATGGAGTAGAGGAAGTACTTGATTTGAGAAATCAAGGAATAACTCCAAGGTTATCTGAGTAGAGGAAGTACTTAGCTCTAGGAGCTAGGGAATAACTAAAGGGGAACATTTGGTTGGGAACCATTTGTTTAGGAATCTTAGAATAGGATTATTGTAAGGTGAACTCAATTATCTGTTCTAGTGAATTCTAGGTCTCAGAAAGACCGAAGTGGATTACTTGGACGATTACGCCACCTCCAGATACCACTATACATGCTGTGTTATTTACCTTTCTGTATTTACATTTCAGCAAAGCACACACACACATACTTATTGTTTCTGCACTTACCTATCTTAAAGTCTTTCGCGCTCTGAATTTAAGTATCAAAAACCCCCAGGTTTCTGAGAAACTGTGTTTATCGACAAAAGTTTTAAAAGACTATTCACTGCCCCCCCCCCCCTCTAGTCTTTTACTTTGCCGTTATTTGGACCAACAATTTGATGTATGTTAAGTATGTATGTAGTTAGTTTAGTTAATTTGATATGTATGTAAGTAGTAGTTGGAGTTGATTTGATAAATTCGTATATGTACTAAATTACGAGGATGTAGTTAAGTGTTTTGAGCGACGGGTAATATGTTGATTATATTAACGTGTAATTTATTATTTATAACTCGTAGTAGTAAAACACTTAATAAATTTTGTAACATATCGAACACTTAATAATTAATTTATAAGCAACGTATAATAATTAACAATTAATCTCTACAATCTTCTTATCCGAATTGGAATCGATCTAATAAATTAAATACGATATAATCAATTGGAACAGGTTAAAAAAATATACAATGAATTCCGACCGTTCATGGATGTATGATCGTACGGCGGTAAATGGCAGAGTTTCTAGGAATCTGGTCCGTTAGGGGATGACCCAATGGAGTCAGCAGGTAGCGTATTGGATGTAGATGGAGCTGGCTCATCTATGCACAACTTGCAAGGTTGATGTGCTCAAATTGATACTTAGAAACAAGTAGCAGGCAGTTGTTGTAGAATAAACAAAGCTAACCACAGGGTCGTTCGCTAAGGAAACAATTAAGCTACCAAGCAATTGAAAGTAAATAGTCACTTGCCTAAACTGTTTGAATTGTTTGAGTTGTGAACTACTAATAACTAGAAAATAGAAAAGCAGAGAACTGTTTTAAATATGAGAGAGAAGAGAACACAGTAGTTAGATCGAGCGGTGCTAATTCGCTCTAGAGAAATCGTTCATACTTGTCACACGGTCGGTGTACTTAACACATTCAATCCAATTCAACCAAACGTTATTTGAAAATCTTTGAACTAGAGTAATCGTGGGTCGTCAATCCACGATCGTTAACCAAAACGTTTTAGAGAATCTTTGAACTAGCTTATCCGATTGAAAGGTTTTTACGAAGATCTTTGAAATAGCCTAACCTATATGAACGAATCCTAACCCTAGAAGCGAATACGCAATCACCGTCACATCACTACTGTGTTCGGAGTGGTTTACCTACTCATGATAGATTGAAAGATAAAAGACTTCAAGATATTGCTCCTGGTAAACATAAACATAATGTTAATCGCATGCAAGCTCATACAATTCGACAAAAAAGAACAAGAACGAATTGTAAAGAGATAAACAATAGAGAATTACCACGGTGATCACGAATTCGATATCGATAAATCAATCAAGGATAAAACCAAGCTCCAAATTGTCTCAATGTCAAGGTATGAATGTGTGGAGCTTTTCTATGAACTAGGTTAAAAGAAGTCTGAAAGAAATTACAAATCTAAAAGTAATAAGGAAATCGAAATTCCCATTCTGCGCATCTCGCCGTGGCGGACTGATTTCCTCGCCGCGGCGTGTCTTCTTTATCGTAATATATATAGGCTCGCATAATTTTTTCACGACGAGTAAAATTTTCCGCCGCGGCGAGCTTCAATCTTCAAAATAGAGGCTACATTCGCAAAATCTCGCCGCGGCGAGCCTTCTCTAATCGTAGAAGATATACATTCGATAAATCTCGCTGCGGCGGACTAATTTCCACGCTTCGGCGAGCCTTCTTGCAATTTCCAGTTCCAAGCTCGTAAATCTCGCCGTCACGGATCGAATTCCTCGCCGCGGCGAGCAATGCTAATTAGTTTGTCCTCATTTAGTTCAAAAGACATCAATTCCTGCAAAATGTAAATAAAACACCAAAGCGTAAAAACGAACCAAAAAGAATATAAAACTAAAGACAAATACTCACAAAGACCGCTGAAAAGAACCAAATGAGACTCTTAATTATCGTCTCATCAAAGTCCCCAAACCGAACCTTTGCTCGTCCTCGAGCAAACACACAACAAAATAAAAACAGCTAGACTCTAGACAACGACACACAAGAACACATAAACGAGTCAGACTTCCAAGTGATCGAACTTTACCATTGTATGAGTTAAGTTCACAAGATGCAAAAGGTTTGCACTCAACCAACCTTGACAGAAATAGTGCACAAAAATCCTGTAAGAGAGTTTCTCAAGTATAGGTTAATCACTCAAGGAACAATAAGGGAAAAGGAAGATCACTTTCGTCACAAAGGTGCCTCAAATACCTCATGCAATGTACTCAATCAGTTAAGTCAGAAGGGGCTTTTCCGTGAGCACAACAACTTGTTGGAGCATACAACCAAACTTCCATATCACCACATATTTACATACAATAAATTAGATGCTAATCAATTTGGCCACTATGGACTCTTTTAGTCTTACTTTTTTGGTAGTGTCTATTTTACCGAAGTCCGCACTTTTCTGCGTGTCAGTTTGGTATACATGCCATCAACCCTCACGGACATATGGATTTTTAGGACCACGCCGGTATATAGGTAGTATCTGAAACACGTCTAACACAACTACGGTGGTGACAGGCACCACAGATACACTCCGAGACGAATCAACTAATCAGGGGAAGTACGTAATACATATTATAAAAAATGAATAATAAACATGTCAACACTGCAGATTTTTTCTCCCCAAACCGGTTCTTCGCAATGTACTGGCTTTTGATCAAATGAAACATGAAGAGCATGCCGTTCGTCATACTTAACTTAACTGAGTACACATGAGAATGAAAAGGCGCAAACAAGAGGGTTCACTACAAGAATTCTGAGGTAAAACCCTCCGTCGCCCCATAGCGACGGATCGCTAGATTTAGTGACGGATTTTATCTGTCGCCAAATCTAGCGACGGATAAAAATTATCCCTCGCTCATTAGCGACGGATAATTTTATCCGTCGCTATGTGGGCGACGGATTTTATTAATCCGTCGCCCGTTGTTTGACTTTAAAAAAAAAAGAATATTAAATATTAACGACGGATAAATTATCCGTTGTTAATATTTATATGTTAAATAAAAAAAATAAAATATGGCGACGGATTAGCGATCCGTCGCTACGGGGAGACGGATAGTTATCCGTCGCCCCGTATAGCGACGGATCGCTATTGGGCCGACGGATACGTGTCCGTCGGTCCAGTAAGGGTATAGCCATTTTGGGCTGAAGTAGAAGCCATTTCGGCTTCATTCTTCTTCTTCGTTTTTCTTCTTTTTCTTCCTTTCTCCTCCGTCAAATCCGGCCATTTGTTGTTGATTCTTCCCAATCTTGGTGTCAATTCGAAGATCGTTGGACGAGGAGCTCGTTTCTTCCTTCAATTTCAAATTTCATCCGCTATTTTCTTCGGAATCAAAGGTATTACTTCTAAACCCTAACTTTTGAAAATTGGAATTTTTTTTGATTTTTGACTACTTATTCTCAATTGTATGTTTATATGAAGTATGTAGTAGCTTGTTTAGTTAATTTGATCAATTATATATAATTTGATATGTATATGTAATTTGATTAATTTGATTTGTATATGTAATTTGATAGTTAGTTTAGTTAATTTGATATGAATGTATGTAGTAATTCAATATGTATGTATGTTAATTGGATAAGTATGTATGTGGTGAAGTATATATGTTAATTAAGTATGTATGTAGTTGGTTTAGTTAGTTTAGTTAATTTGATATGTATGTTAAGTATGTATGTAGTTAGTTTATTTAATTTGATATGTATATAAGTAGTAGTTGGAGTTAATTTGATAAATTCGTATATGTACTAAATTACGAGGATGTAGTTAAGTGTTTTGAGCGACGGGTAATATGTTGATTATATTAACGTGTAATTTATTATTTATAACTCGTAGTAGTAAAACACTTAATAAATTTTGTAACATATCGAACACTTAATAATTAATTTATAAGCAACGTATAATAATTAACAATTAATCTCTACAATCTTCTTATCCGAATTGGAATCGATCTAATAAATTAAATACGATATAATCAATTGGAACAGGTTAATAAAGTATACAATGAATTCCGACCGTTCATGGGTGTACGATCGTATGGCGGTAAATGGCAGAGTTTCTAGGAATCTGGTCCGTTAGGGGATGACCCAATGGAGTCAGCAGGTAGCGTATTGGATGTAGCTGGAGCTGAGTTTCTAGGAATCTGGTCCGTTAGGGGATGACCCAATGGAGTCAACAGGTAGCGTATTGGATGTAGATGGAGCTGGCTCATCTATGCACAACTTGCATGGTTGATGTGCTCAAATTGATACTTAGAAACAAGTAGCAGGCAGTTGTTGTAGAATAAACAAAGCTAACCACAGGGTCGTTCGCTAAGGAAACAATTAAGCTACCAAGCAATTGAAAGTAAATAGTCACTTGCCTAAACTGTTTGAATTGTTTGAGTTGTGAACTACTAATAACTAGAAAATAGAAAAGCAGATAACTGTTTTAAATATGAGAGAGAAGAGAACACAGTAGTTAGATCGAGCGGTGCTAATTCGCTCTAGAGAAATCGTTCATACTTGTCACACGGTCGGTGTACTTAAAACATTCAATCCAATTCAACCAAACGTTATTTGAAAATCTTTGAACTAGAGTAATCGTGGGTCGTCAATCCACGATTAACCAAAACGTTTTAGAGAATCTTTGAACTAGCTTATCGGATTGAAAGGTTTTTACGAAGATCTTTGAAAGAGCCTAACCTATATGAACGAATCCTAACCTTAGAAGCGAATACGCAATCACCGTCACATCACTACTGTGTTCGGAGTGGTTTACCTACACATGATAGATTGAAAGATAAAAGACTTCAAGATATTGCTCATGGTAAACATAAACATAATGTTAATCGCATGCAAGCTCATACAATTCGACAAAAAAGAACAAGAACGAATTGTAAAGTGATAAACAATAGAGAATTACCACGGTGATCAGGAATTCGATATCGATAAATCAATCAAGGATAAAACCAAGCTCCAAATTGTCTCAATGTCAAAGTATGAATGTGTGGAGCTTTTCTATGAACTAGGTTAAAAGAAGTCTGAAAGAAATTACAAATCTAAAAGTAATAAGGAAATCGAAATTCCCATTCTGCGCATCGCGCCGCGGCGGACTGATTTCCTCGCCGCGGCGAGTCTTCTTTATCGTAATATATATAGCCTCGCATAATTTTTCCGTGGCGAGGAAAATTTTCCGCCGCGGCGAGCTTCAATCTTCAAAACAGAGGCTACATTCGCAAAATCTCGGCACGGCGAGCCTTCTCTAATCGTAGAAGATATACATTCAATAAATCTCGCCAAGTGATCGATTTCCACGCTATGAGCCTTCTTGCAATTTCCAGCCTAAGCTCAGAATCTACGTGACGGACCGAATCCCTCGTCGCGGCAAGCTATGCTAAGCAGTTTGTCCTCATTTAGTTCAAAAGACATCAATTCCTGGAAAATGTAAATAAAACACCAAAGCGTAAAAATGAACCAAAAAGACTATAAAACTAAAGACAAATACACATAAAGACCGCTGAAAAGAACCAAATGAGACTCTAAATTATCGTCTCATCAAACTCCCCAAACCGAACCTTTGCTCGTCCTCGAGCAAACACACAACAAAATAAAAATAGCTAGACTCTAGACAACGACACACAAGAACACATAAACGAGTCAGACTTCCAAGTGATCGAACTCCACCATTGTAAGAGTTAAGTTCACAAGATGCAAAAGGTTTGCACTCAACCAACCTTGACAGAAATAGTACACAAAAATCCTGTAAGAGAGTTTCTCAAGTACAGGTTAATCACTCAAGGAACAATAAGGGAAAAGGAAGGTGACTTTCGTCACAAAGGTGCCTCAAATACCTCATGCAATGTACTCAATCAGTTAAGTCAGAAGGGGCTTTTCCTTGAGCGCAGCAACTTGTCGGAATATAGAACCAAACTTCCATATCACCACATATTTACATACAATAAATTAGATGCTAATCAATTTGGCCACTATGGACTCTTTTAGTCTCACTTTTTTGGTAGTGTCTATTTTACCAAAGTCCGCACGCGTGTCAGTTTGGTATACGTGCCATCAACCCTCATGGTCATATGGATTTTTAGGACCACGCCGGTATATAGGTAGTATCTGAAACACGTCTAACACAACTATGGTGGTGACAGGCACCACAGATACACCCCGAGACGAATCAACTAATTATGGGAAGTAATACATATTACAAAAAATGAATAATAAACATGTCAACACAGCAGATTTCTTCTCCCCAAACCGGTTCTTCGCAATGTACTGGCTTTTGATCAAATGAAACATGAAGAGCATGCCGTTCGTGATACTTAACTTAACTGAGTACACATGAGAATGAAAAGGAGCAAATAAGAGGGTTCACTACAAGAATTCTGAGGTAAAACGATGGAAAGGGACGACGGATTTTATCCGTCGCCCCATAGCGACGGATCGCTAGATTTGGTGACGGATTTTATCGGTCGCCAAATCTAGCGACGGATAAAAATTATCCGTCGCTCATTAGCGACGGATAATTTTATCCGTCGCTATATAGGCGACGGATTTTATTAATCTGTCGCCCGTTGTTTGACTTTAAAAAAAAAGAAAATTAAATATTAACGACGGATAAATTATCCGTCGTTAATATTTATATGTTAAATAAAAAAAATAAAATATGGCGACGGATTAGCGATCCGTCGCTACGGGGAGACGGATAGTTATCCGTCGCCCCGTATAGCGACGGATCGCTATTGGGCCGACGGATACGTGTCCGTCGGCCCAGTAAGGGTTTAGCCATTTTGGGCTGAAGCAAAAGCCATTTCGGCTTCATTCTTCTTCTTTGTTTTTCTTCTTTTTATTCCTTTCTCCTTCGACAAATCCGGCCATTTGTTGTCGATTCTTCCCAATCATGGTGTCAATTCGAAGATCGTTGGACAAGGAGTTCGTTTCTTCCTTCAGTTTCAAATTTCATCCGCTATTTTCTCCGGAATCAAAGGTATTACTTCTAAACCCTAACTTTTGAAAATTGGGATTTTTTTGATTTTTGACTACTTATTCTCAATTGTATGTTTATATGAAGTATGTAGTAGCTTGTTTAGTTAATTTGATCAATTATATGTAATTTGATATGTATATGTAATTTGATTAATTTGATTTGTATATGTAATTTGATAGTTAGTTTAGTTAATTTGATATGAATGTATGTAGTAATTCAATATGTATGTATGTTAATTCGATAAGTATGTATGTGGTGAAGTATGTATGTTAATTAAGTATGTATGTAGTTGGTTTAGTTAGTTTAGTTAATTTGATATGTATGTTAAGTATGTATGTAGTTAGTTTAGTTAATTTGATATGTATGTAAGTAGTAGTTGGAGTTGATTTGATAAATTCGTATATGTACTAAATTACGAGGATGTAGTTAAGTGTTTTGAGCGACGGATAATATGTTGATTATATGAACGTGTAATTTATAATTTATAATTTATAACTCGTAGTAGTAAAACACTTAATAAATTTTGTAACATATCGAACACATAATAATTAATTTATAAGCAACGTATAATAATTAACAATTAATCTCTACAATCTTCTTATCCGAAATGGAATCGATCTAATAAATTAAATACGATATAATCAATTGGAACAGTTTATAAAGTATACAATGAATTCCGACCGTTCATGGATGTACGATCGTATGGCGGTAAATGGCAGAGTTTCTAGGAATCTGGTCCGTTAGGGGATGACCCAATGGAGTCAGCAGGTAGCGTATTGGATGTAGATGGAGCTGAGTTTCTAGGAATCTGGTCCGTTAGGGGATGACCCAATGGAGTCAGCAGGTAGCGTATTGGATGTAGATGGAGCTGGCTCATCTATGCACAACTTGCAAGGTTGATGTGCTCAAATTGATACTTAGAAACAAGTAGCAGGCAGTTGTTGTAGAATAAACAAAGCTAACCACAGGGTCGTTCGCTAAGGAAACAATTAAGCTACCAAGCAATTGAAAGCAAATAGTCACTTGCCTAAACTGTTTGAATTGTTTGAGTTATGAACTACTAATAACTAGAAAATAGAAAAGCAGATAACTGTTTTAAATATGAGAGAGAAGAGAACACAGTAGTTAGATCGAGTGGTGCTAATTCGCTCTAGGGAAATCGTTCATACTTGTCACACGGTCGGTGTACTTAAATCATTCAATCCAATTCAACCAAACGTTATTTGAAAATCTTTGAACTAGAGTAATCGTGGGTCGTCAATCCACGATCCTTAACCAAAACGTTTTAGAGAATCTTTGAACTTGCTTATCGAATTGAAAGGTTTTTACGAAGATCTTTGAAAGAGCCTAACCTATATGAACGAATCCTAACCCTAGAACCGAATACGCAATCACCGTCACATCACTACTGTGTTCGGAGTGGTTTACCTACTCATGGTAGATTGAAAGACAAAAGACTTCAAGATATTGCTCATGGTAAACATAAACATAATGTTAATCGCATGCAAGCTCATACAATTCGACAAAAAAGAACAAGAACGAATTGTAAAGAGATAAACAATAGAGAATTACCACGGTGATCAGGAATTCGATATCGATAAATCAATCAAGGATAAAACCAAGCTCCAAATTGTCTCAATGTCAAAGTATGAATGTGTGGAGCTTTTCTATGAACTAGGTTAAAAGAAGTCTGAAAGAAATTACAAATCTAAAAGTAATAAGGAAATCGAAATTCCCATTCTACGCATCGCGCCGCGGCGGATTGATTTCCTCGCCGCGGCGAGTCTTCTTTATCGTAATATACATAGCCTCGCATAATTTTTCCGCGGCGAGTAAAATTTTCACATGAAAGCTTCAATCTTCAAAACAGGCTACATTCAAGAAAGTCTCATTTGCGAGCCTTCTCTAATCGTAGAAGATATACATTCGATAAATCTCGCCACGGATCGATTTCCTACAAGTAGCCTTCTTTCAATTTCGGTTCTAAGCTCAGAATCTACGCCGGCGAACTATGCTAAGCAGTTGTCCTCATTTAGTTCAAAAGACATCAATTCCTGCAAAATGTAAATAAAACACCAAAGCGTGAAAATGAACCAAAAAGACTATAAAACTAAAGACAAAGCTCACAAAGAACGCTGAAAAGGACCAAATGAGACTCTAAATTATCGTATGATCAAAGGTCCAATAGATGTCATTGGTGAGTTAGTAGCCATTTGAGGTTTTGGAATTGGACTAGAAACAGTGGGTTCATGGAAGCCACTAAAATCCAATGAGGTGACCGGCTGGGAATGTGAATTTGAGTCGAACGGAAAATGTAACTCATCAAACAGTTGAGCATGCCAATTGATGAAAATCCGACCTGTGGAAGGTTCAAGACAACGAAATCCTATATAATTGACACTGTAACCAAGAAAAATACATTGTCGACTCCTTGGTTCGAGCTTATGTTCCGCATAATCCCTGAGATAGGGAAAAACACGACAGCCAAATCGATGAAAGTTGCTGTAATTAGGTGAAATGCCATAGACTAGCTCAAAACGTGATTTATTTTCAAGGACCGGACTTGGTAACCGATTAATGACATAGATGGCAGTACAAAAAGCGTCAACCTAAAAATGTGCCGGTAATTTTGCTTGAAAGAGCATGGTGAGGCCTGTTTCAGTAATGTGTCGATGTTTTCGTTCGGCTCGTCCATTTTGAGAAGGCGTATATGGACATGAAATCTGGTGGTGAATACCTTGAGCCTCTAAGTGTGTTTTAAATTCATTACTAATGAATTCTCTGCCTCCGTCACTTTGAAAAATTTTGATTTTGGAGGAAAACTGATTTTCAGCAAAGTTTTGAAACTTCTGGAAAGTGCTGAAAAAATCAGACTTCATTCGCAATGGATATAACCAACGGAAGCAAGAAAAATCATCGACAAATAACACATAATATTGAAAACTATCAACAGAAGATACGGGTGCAGGCCCCCAAAGATCACAATGTATCAAATGTAAAATAGATGATGAACGTTTTT
Source organism: Plantago major (assembly GCA_026545765.1). Lineage (NCBI taxonomy): Eukaryota > Viridiplantae > Streptophyta > Magnoliopsida > Lamiales > Plantaginaceae > Plantago > Plantago major. The sequence continues at coordinate 58,409,834 of CM048840.1, read as the reverse complement.
CATTCAAAGAAAAGGGAAGGCGATGACTCTTTCCCATTTGACAAGGTGCACAAACAGTAGGATTTGGCAATAATGACGACAAAGACAATAAGCCTTGTTTATTTAAAATGGAGATAACAGAGTTGTTAACATGGCCCAGACGGGCATGCCATAGTGCAAATGAACCATGAAGCTTGTTATTCTGGAGAGCAGTCAAAAGTGCAGCCTAAGCTTTAGGCAAAATGTAGAGACTCCCTTCACGCCGTCCTTGGGCCAGAGGAATGCCTGTCTTTCGGTTCTGAATGAGAAAAGAGTCATTAGAGAATATAAAATTCACATTATAGTCTTGTGTAAGTCGGCTGATAGAAAGCAAATTGTGTGCTAAATGAGGCACAACCGTAATGATGAGTCGATATTTTAAAGACTCATTTAGTGCCTTTTTCCGTATTTTGTTGCGTCTTTTAGCCTTTATTTAGTGATTTTTGTTCCGTGTCACGTTTGGGTCGTTTGTGTGTTTTTGTGCATTTTTAGGTGTCTTAGCATCATTGGCAAGGAAATGGAGGACCAAAGTGCAAAGAAGACTTCAAAACCTTCTAGAAGCACCACAAGGCCAAGTTAGTGGGCCACTACTCCAAGAGAGGTGACATGGAGGTTGGAAAAGGGAGAGAAAAGTGGAGAAAATGGGAAAAATGGAGGAGTTCCCAGAGACAAGGCTCACCGCGGTGTGCCCCACATCCAAACGGGCTCACCGGGGTCCAGACTAACAGAATGGTGGACAGGAATGCCAGACCGCGGTGAGGAGGATTCCTCAAAGTACCTCACCGCGGTGACACCTGTTTTGACAAATTCAACCACGTTTTTCTGCCAGTTTTTCCCATGATTTCTAGTTTCTTCTGCCTTGGTCTATAAATAGGACCCTTGTATCAGTCATTAGGACATATCTTCATTACTTCTACTTTCATATTTTCAATTCCAAGCATTGTAAACACTTAGAGATTTCAATCTCTCTTTTAATTCGAAGAAGCATTATTGATCTTTCTGACGATCGCAGAGACCAATTGGCGCCCAGTTATTCAATAGTACGAGTTAGGTGGATTCCGTTAATAACTTGTATTGTGACATATTGTTATCTGGTCGTTGATCGCATGCTTGATCGTTGTGAACTTGCATCAGTCTCTACCGCTGATTAGTACATATCCGGATGAGGGCATAGCTAGTGAGAAGCTTTTTGCCGTAACTCATACGTAGTTATAATCTGTATCTGGTTCGATTTTGCAATAGCAAAGTGTTGCATTCGCGGGCAGTGTACCATTAGCTATATCGCATCAGCACTTTTGAAAGATCCGCTTGCTTCATTTTAATTGTAGAAATTGCATTATCTAGGTATTACCTTGTCTTGTAATTATAATTTGTTGTAGGGTTTTGAAGTATCATCCTTACCCACACTATCTGTTTACAACTCACACCTTGAGCCTACACCTTAGAACTAGCATAATCAATTCCTCGAGAGAACGACCCTGTAGTTTAAGAATTGTTGTACTACGACAACCACTTTACTACTTGTGTTATTTTACAAGTATTAATTTTTAGCGCATAAAAAATTTGGCGCCGCTGCCGGGGAATTGATTCCTACGTTCTTCAATAAGTAGGATCAGAATGTAGTTGCGTATCTTTATTTTTATCTTATTCAAAAAACCAAAGGAAAAATTCAAAAAATCAAAAAAAAAAAATTACTCTTGTGGATTGTCTTTTTTGGTACTAACAGAAACTAACAATTCATTTAATTCTGTTGGTATAGAGAATTTTTTCTGCAGGTGTATGGCATGCATATGGCTACGTACGGAGAGTATTTCATACCTCAGCTGGTGGTAAGAAAACCACCAATATTCCTTGAGCCTGAGGTTAGGGAATACGATCTAGATGATGATTGGGGGTGTTCACTTCCATACTTCTGGGGAAGGCCGATGGAAGATGCTTTCGGATTTATTCGTCAGTTCGAACAATTTGTGACGGAGTTACCACACAGTGGATTGAGTGAGGACAACTGAGGAGGAGGTTGTTTCCTTTTGCCATTAGATCCCAAGCCAGAGAATGGCTGCATGCGCTAGAGCCAAAGTCATTGAGGATATGGGAGGAAGTGCTTAGAGTATTCTATGGCAAATACTCCCCGTACCCTTTGACGAAGAGCTTGGAGGATCGCGTAACGAATTTCGAACAAAAGGAAGAACAGATGTTCGACGAAGGAAGCGTGAATACTCTGCATTTAGAAATCACTCCTATCCCACTGGCGTCTTTAGTGAGCGTTTCCACCCCACCAGAGACCACAGAGAGCTAGGTGTCCCATCCCCCCGACATCGTACATATGTCATTACCCAAGGGGAGTTTTGTTGATCCTTTTTGCCCTTTTCTTTGTTTCCTGTTTATGAGTGTTATGTGCTTAAATTTGAACATAATAACTCTCGACGTACTCGTTTGCAGGATTACATGAGTATTGTGGGATCAACACACAATGGAGCAGAAGATATTCACTGGAAGTTCCAAGTAGGTTTGACGCCTGCTCAAAATTCATTCCCGTATGAGAACGGATAACGGTAATGTACAGCAGTCGAGCCAATGACTATATGAAAAGGCACTTCCTGGGAGGAAACCCAGGGGTTCAGAATGAAGAACAGAAGAGTCGACGCTTACGACTATAACCAAAGTATGACTTATTGCCTTGCATATAGATATAGGTGCATATTGCACTTAGGATAGATTTTATTTATTAATTTTTTATTATAAAAAAAATTGCGGGAGAACAGATCTCACCACGGTGAGCCAGGGAAAAAGGCGGCTCACCGTGGTCTACAGAAGACAGAAAGTTTGCCTCTCTGCTGGACCACGGTGAGGGGCACCCTAGCCCCTGCCTCACCGCGGTGAGGCCTGACGATTAAAGAGAAGGAGGGCTTCTCCCTCCTTCACCTTTCTCACTCTCCTTACCCGTTTTCCCCCAATTATTGAGATTTTCACCAATTCTCCACCATTTAACATGGGTAATAAACCGTTGCGAAGGTAGTGAGTTTCTCCACTACTTGGAGACTTCAATCCGTGTTTATATCGATTAATTCTTCTAGAATCAAGGTAATTCTTTCTACTATCTTTACTTTGCAAACTTGGATTTCTATGCTTCATTGATTGATATTGAGTATATGGCTATGCTTATGAGGTATGAAATTGTCTACATAAGTCATAATCCAAGTTAGCTTAGTTAGATTTTCCGGAGATTCATGATGTTTTTGGTGGAAGGGTATTATTGTGCTAGTTGTGCATCTTAGAATCTGTATTCGTGCTGCATCTTTGATGATAGGATTGAGCTTGCTACTGTTTCAATTGGGAAAATCCCATGTAGTAACAAATGTTTGCACTATGGTAAGCACGATTATGTTGTAGGATAAGGCATTGTTGTTACTACTTGCAAGAATTGGTTTGGGGAAGACAGTGTTGTGGCCACATTTGAATGCACTATGGTTTGCATGTAAGTATGAGTTAGGATTAGGCATTCCTATAGAAACATTTTGATATGGGTGTAGCGCTGACATTTTCTATCCAGGTACCATGGCACCCAAACCAAAGAGTGTGTCCAAAAAGCAGAAGGGAGCCCTAGTTTGAACACATTAAGGGGAGGCAAAGCGTAATAGCCTCCGATTTTTCAAAGTTAGGGGGTGCTACCAAGGACTTTCCGCAGATCTTAGGAGCATACATGGAGTATCGCAGCGGTTTGGTACGCACTTGGATCAGTGGGACTCATGCTATATGGACCAAATGCGCAAAGCTCATACGGATGACTGGCAGCAACAAAGAGGAGGCTCATCTTCCAGACCCCGTGGTCCGCCTTCCTCTTAGTGATCATGCCGACCGAGGCATACTACGGACGGTAACTCTGAACTTTCTCCTTTTTATTTATTCCTTATGCTAGGGCCTAGCTATCGAATAGGTTTGGGGAGGGAAGTTGTATCATATGCTTACATGCCTCGGATTATTTGATGCCTTGTATATATTGTATATATGTGTTTTTTCTTTTATTTTTCGATTTTGCAATTATGTGGGGTGGTATGTTAGCCACTTTTGTGTGATTGCAGTTGAGTCGAGTCTTTTGGCTTAATTTTTGGCCTATTTCAAATTTTTTTGTGTCGAGTCTTGAGTTCTTTTTACAAGTCTGGTTATCTATTGACTTAGTTAAGCCTTTTTAATGATGTGATCTTAGATGGCCTCTGACTGAGTGCTAAGGAATTTTCGAAAATCACACTAGTTTGTTTCACTTGTAAATAAAAAGTCTTCCTGTTTTAGTAGTCAAAAGCCGGTGAGAAGCCTTAAAGCCGATGAAAAAATCTTGTACCGGCAAATGTGTGATTCTAGTAGGATGAGCAAGGTTTTTTAACTTGCGCCACTTCATATACATGTGCATTTGTTAAAAACGAGTATGACGAACGACATTTTCGACCTGGTGTCTCGATTCTCGGACCTGTTCCTTTGGGGAGGAGGATTCTTGTCAACTTCATACTCAGGCTCACTACTTTCTATATTTGAGCTATGGTCGATTTCGAAATTATTTTGTAATGCTATGCTGTTGTTCTAAAAAAATAATAGAAAAAATCTCGAAGTGTTTTTCCAGGATCACTTGTGATCGACTAGGATCGTGTTGGGCATTTCCAAATACTACCTAAAAACCAACGCGGGACTGATTGTGCGTATGCTGTGAGGGTTGATGGTTTTGTTTCCAAAATGCATGCCAAATACTACCTATAAACCAGCGCGTGGGCGGTGCTCGTATGTTTTGAGGGTTGATGGAGTGTATACCAAACCGACACGTACAAAAGTACGGATCTTAGGCAACCTATTGGGATACACTTGCAACATTGGGATAGAAAAAAAAAAAGAAAAAATAGAAAAATCTGTGCAAAAAGAGCAAAGCACAAGAAAAAAAAAAGAGAAAGAAATAAACGTGCAAAAACAGCAAAGCACGAGAACGGCAACAAACTTTATTCCCTTGTAGTTAATATTAGTGGCAGCTTGTGACGTTTGTTGTTACCATCCTAAGTTAAGTCTTGAGCGAATACCCCTAATTACTGGACACTTCCAGATGAGAGACTTGAGAGTTGCACTATTATCTTCCTTTGTGAGGGACTACTAGGATAGGATTAAGTTTTATTTACTTGTGAAACGGAAGATTGTGATCTTTGCAATGCTACTTGTCAAAGTTAGAGGGGATAGAAGTTTACATCAGAATAAGGGCTTATCTCTGGCAATACTTGTCCCGGTAGCTTGTCAATTGAACTCTTCTGTTTGTTTGTCGTGTCTATGTGTTTTTTCTTTTTCTAGGTTTTAGAGTTGTTTGCTCAAGAACGAGCAAAGGTTCGGTTTGGGGAGTTTGTTGAGTCGATATTTTAAAGACTCATCTAGTGCCTTTTTTCGTATTTTGTTGCGTCTTTTAGCCTTTATTTAGTGTTTTTTGTTCCGTGTCACGTTTGGGTTTTTGTGTGTTTTTGTGCATTTTTAGGTGTCTTAGCGTCATTGGCAAGGAAATGGAGGACCAAAGTGAAAAGAAGACTTCAAAACCTTCTAGAAGCACCACAAGGCCAAGTTAGTGGGCCACTACTCCAAGAGAGGTGACGTGGAGGTTGGAAAAGGGAGAGAAAAGTGGAGAAAATGGGAAAAATGGAGGAGTTCCCAGAGAAAAGGCTCACTGCGGTGAGCCCCACATCCAAACGGGCTCACCGCAGTCCAGACTAACAGAATGGTGGACAGAAATGCCAGACCACGGTGAGGAGGATTCCCCAAAGTACCTCACCACGGTGACACCTGTTTTGACAGATTCAACCACGTTTTTCTGGTAGTTTGTTCCCATGATTTCTAGTTTCTTCTTCCTTGGTCTATAAATAGGGCCCTTGTATCAGTCATTAGGTCATATCTTCATTAGTTCTACTTTCATATTTTCAATTCCAAGCATTGTAAACACTTAGAGGTTTCAATCTCTCTTTTAATTCGAAGAAGCATTATTGATCTTTCTGATGATCGCAGAGACCAATAGGCGCCTAGATATTCAATAGTACGAGTTAGGTAGATTCTGTTAATAACTTGCATTGTGACATATTGTTATCTGGTCGTTGAACACATGTTTGATCGTTGTGAACTTGCATCAGTCTTTACCTCTAATTAGTATATATCTGAATGAGGGCATAGCTAGTGACATGCTTTTTGCCGTAACTCATATGTACTTATAATCTAGACTTTGACTAAAAAACTTAATTGAAATTGAAGACCCAAAATAAATATCTAGTTCGATTTTGCAATAGCAAAGTGTTGCATTCGCGGGCAGTGTTCCATTAGCAATATCGCGTTAGTACTTTTGAAAGATCCGCTTGCTTCGTTTTAATTGTAGAAATTGCATGATCTAGGTATTACCTTGTCTTGTAATTGTAATTTATTGTAGGGTTTTGAAGTATCAACCTTACCCACACTATCTATTTACAACTCACACCTTGAGCCTACACATTAGAACTAGCTTAATCAATTCCTCGAGAGAACGACCATTTGATTTAAGCATTGTTGTACTACGACAACCGCTTTACTACTCGTGTTATTTTACAAGTATTAATTTTGAGCGCATCAAATAACATTGAGAATCTAAGGTCAGGAGTAATAGTGCAAGTTCCAATGTGCGAAATATATAGAGAATCAACATTGCAAACAATAACTTAAGTTTTACCTCCATAGATAGATGTTTGATCCAAGTTGTGTTAAAAAATATCTGTTTAGTTTTGATCAGTACACCATAATGACTTACCTTAGTTTAGAAAGGTATCTAGTACTCTTGGTTCACTTGAACATTGTAAAAGAGGAAGTATACCTAGTATGATTAGTTTAGTAAATCTCGTATAGGATGTTAGATCTCTGAATGTAATTTTATATCTTTGAAGAAGACCAAGAAGAAGGCATCCAGCAGAAAGAGCTCAACTATCTGAAGATATGAAGACTGCACAAGATTACAAAAGACTAAGGAATTGTGCCTCAGAAACTATATGCAAAAACATAACTTAGTGAAAACTATGTTTCTGGAAGAAACGATGTTTTCCTTAGTTTCTGAAAGGCTTGGAGTTTCTGATAGCGATGTGCACAGCCTCAGACAGCGTGCATAGTTCCGTTGGCACAACAGGATAAAAGATAGTACAGTGCATTTAAAGCCATTGCAGAACTCGCTGACCAAAAGCTTTATCTCTGAACAAAGAGACAAAAGTTCTGTAGTACTATCAACGGATTGTTTGTAGTTCGAATCTCAGTAGCCTAACGTATAGTAATTCAAACGGCTTGATTTTCACATATAAATATCACCAGTTAGAATGCTTGAAAACACACACTTGAACGACTGAATTTCATATCCTACACTCAAGCATACAAGCCTGATCCTTAACAAGCTGTATCTGTTGTGAAGGAGTTGAATTGAGGCACTGTTGCGACTTGCTAAGATATTCATTCTCCTGAACGAAGAACAAAGACTTGGGTCAGAAAAGAACATATCACCACACCCTGTCCAAGTGTGTTAAGTGACTCTTGTTTTAGAAGGTAGTATTACATAACTGTGGAAGTTATTAATCTACCAATCTGATAAACTCTTCTTAACCAACACCAGAAAAAGGCGTGGAGTAGAGGAAGTACTTAGTTTGGGAAACTAAGGAATAACTCCAAGGTTAAAGGTTCTGAGTAGAGGAAGTACTCGGCTGGAAAAGCCGGGGAAGAACTCAGGGGGAACACTTGGTTGGGAACCTAGTGTATTTAGGAATCGAGAGAAGATATTTGTAAGGCGAACTCAATTATCTGTCTTAGTGGATTCTAGGTCTGAGAAAGGCCGAAGTGGATTAGTTGAAGGATTACGCCACTTTCAGATACCACTATAAAGCTACTATGTTATTTACTTTCTGCACTTACTTTCTGCCTTTACTTACTTGTAAAGTAATTTACACACTTTACTAGCTTGCTGAGCACGTGCACTTATCAGAAAGACTTCCGCTATTCTGATTATAAGTATTAGAAAGTAACCCAACTTTCTGAGAAACTGTTTTATAGGCAAAAATTTTAAAAGACTCTTCACCCATCCTCTAGTATTTTTCTTTGCCGTTATCTGGACCAACAAGTGGTATCAGAGCAGGAGGTTCCCAAGCCTTCTGCACTGAACCTAGATCCTAGATAAGAGCTCACTTTTCGCTTAACCCCTGCAGTTGATCTGTTTGTTAAGTGTTTTTTTGCAGGATGTCTTTAGGTGATGCTCCAGATCTCAATACAGAGAACAACTATGAAAAATGGAGGTACAATATGATGCTCCATCTGGAAGCCATCAGTGATGAAATGATCGAAGTGATAAAGAATGGCCCTATAGTCATTCAACAAGCAAAGATAGTCACTGATGTGTCTGATGGAAGAGATGAAGATTCTGCCAGAAGAACCTCCACTTCAGAAACTTCTACAAGTGTGAGAGCTACTGGTCAGATAGCTTTGGAAGAAAAACACAGATATCTCTGGACGTCGGAAGATTTCAAGAGAAATAGATTGGATGGTCAAATTTGTGTCGGCTCTCAGAAAACTAAGGAAAATAAGTTTGATGTTCTGAAATTAAAATTCCAGAATTTTAAACAAGGGCCTTCAGAAACCCTTGAACAACTTGATTTTCGGTTTACAACGTTGATAAGTGAAATGGCTGCACTTGGTGAAAGTGAAAGATATTCTAACGCGGAAAAGGTGGTAACGCAGGAGGGCCCAGGATTCAAACTTTTAACCCGAACCGTTCCAACTTGAGCTATGGCAATAAATTCTACGAGAATGCGCCACAGGAGCAACAGGTTCCGGTCCAGCAAGTTCTAGCACAGCAAACTCAAGTTCAGCCTATGAGAGTGCAGGGTAATGCCGATCAGGGGATCCGTAATCACATGGACAGGTCAGAAAGGTTCTGGGCAGAGGCACAGAAGAATCAGATCAGGAATGACTAGAGGTTTGACAGTATTGATCAGTCCCAGAGGCGGCTTGAGAAGACTCTAGGCGATTTAGTTGAGCATCTTCAGCAGAGAGAAAGGGGTAAGCTTCCAACTACCATAGAGACCAACAGGGTTCTTATTGTGGAGGTATATTTCGACAAGCTGGGAAGAGTGAAGACAGTTGTGACTACTTGTACCTGTGGACAAAACAAGGCGGTAGCCCAGGTTGAGGCACCACATGTGACTAGGCCAGAAGAAATAGTTGAGGTATAGGAAGTAGATGAGGTAGTTAAGTCCAGTGTTGCGACTCTAGTAGAGGAGGCGAGTGCAAAACTGGCTGTTCTTGAGGTTAAACCCACTGCTAGAGTGATCCAGAAAGCAGATAAGAGCATCAGTGATGCCGACGGCTTCGACTTGGTAGTTGGGATAGGAAATTCTTCTAAGGTGCCTGGCATTATTGATATGGGAGCAGCAGTTAACCTGATGACTTTTGCGACCTATGAGGAGCTCAATTTGAAGGGTTTGGAACCTAGGAATTGCTTTGTCACATTGGCTAATGGATCAAGGAATAAGTGCATGGGGGTTATCGAGGATGTTCCGGTTGAGCTTGATGGGGATACCTTTATGGCTGATTTTGTGGTTGTGGAGTCGACATGGATCAAAGGCAAAGATATGGAGAAGGATATGTTGCTACTCGGGTGACCGTTCATCAAGACCACTCGCATGATTGTCAACCTTCACGCCCGTACCTGCACCATAGAGGTACATGGCAAGCAACGTGAGTTGCGAGCCACCACCACGCCATACTCACCCCTGCAGGTTGAAACTAGGAACTATATCAGTGAACACACAGGTCCCTTGTATACATAGTCTCCCCCACAGGGATGTAAGGGAGCTTAGAAGACCGGGAAGATCAAGTACCATTGATTTTTACCCAAGAATGTCGAGCTAACGACTTTAAACAAATGCACTTTTATTTCCTTGCTTTAGACATTGTCCTTTTTATCTCACATTTCATATTGTTGAACTGTTTAATTTACCGTTGAGACTATTTATCTACGACCTTAGACATTGCGGATGCCTGTACTGCTTTTGTTATTTATTCTCTTGCATGTTTGGGAGTATAGAACCCTTATACCAACACGAGGAAACTCGTGAAACTCCGAGTCGAGGCTTGGGGTTTCAATTTCACGATGTGAAATTGCCAAAGGTGCATACTTATCTGAAGGGGGAAAAAGGAGGTGAATTTCCAGAGTACCCGTTAGCCAACACGAAAGAATCTCGTACATGACCATAAAGGTACACCAGCAGGCAAGTCACTATAGCTCCCATTCTCTTTTATTTTTCACTCTACGCTTGAGGACATGCTTGAGTTTAGGTTTGGGGAGGGGGAATATGCTCTCTATTGTCTTGTCTGCAATTTTTTTCCGTTATCTGCATCTTTAGAGTCTTCCGTCTTTACTTCTATGTATTATGTTCAATTGTGTGTTATGTGACCTTTCTCTGTTACAGTTTCTTTGTTAGTCTAGGTCTAGTTAATTTAATTTTTCGTGGTGAGTCTGAGTCTTTTACCAAGTCGAACATCCTTTGTAGATGATAAATCCACCTGCTGCTTAAATTTTTTTTGATGATTAGCTGGAAGTAGGACAGTGTATTTTTAATCTTGCAAGGTCGTTTCTCTGTTAAAAAGCAAGTTTGTTTAGCTCTGTGGTCCAAAAAAGCCTGTGAGGAGCCTAAGAGTCGATGAAAAATTTTGTACCGGCAAATGTATTGTGTGATTTCCTGGGTTGTGCATGTTTTTACGTATTACTTGCGCCTTTTCATACTTATTTGTACTCGGTCTTGTTAGGGATGACTGATGACTCGATTTTGTACCGTCTCATTTAGTCTTTTTGTCATCCTTGAGTATAGTTTTATTTAGTTTTCCTAGAGTATTTTTACTTGTTTTGTTCTTTTTATGTTTTGTAGATATTTGGCAAAACCGCGCTAATGGAAGACAAAATGGTGTATTTTATATGAATCTACAAGTTATGGAGTTTCAATGCCTCGTATGGATGCTAGAAGTGGAGCGGGAAGGCCAAAATATCGAGAATTGGAGTAAAAAAGGCGTCGTAGGTCAAAACAGTCAATCCAGAAGAAGCTGGCGATGCCAGTTATCAAACTGGCGTACGCCAGCAACTTTTTGTTTCACGCAGAAAGAAACTGGCGACGCCAGTTTTCTCTTTTCCGTTCCTTCTGCGATTTTGTTTCCTAATTCATTTCAGACTTCGTTTTCTTTTCCTTGTATTAGTAAACATCGAGATTTTACTTTTCATATCAATTCTATTGTGAAGAACAATACCTTGCTCTAGAGCTAGACCTAGTTTTCACGGTAATTACCCGATTTCGAGGTAATAGAACCGTTTTCCGTTGTAATGCGAAGATTAACGTTGATTGGGAGATTATCTACACAGCTTTTGTATCGATTCGTTTTTGTTCTACAATTTCTACCTAGGGTTTGTGACAACGAAGGGTAAAATTGTATCAATCCTCTCGAATCTTTGTTTTGTGCTTGAGATTATGTTTGTTGCTAGTATGATTGTGCTTTTGCTTGTCATGAGTAGCTAAACACCCCTATTATGGGGTGGTGAATGATTCAATGCATTCTAGCTGGGGTTTATGTGATTCGAAGTGCATCGGGATTCAATTACTTGTGCTTTTTAGATTAATCGTATATCTTGCTATTACTTTTGATGCGCAATCCGTCAATATCACTCTTAGATTAAGCATATAATCAATACACCCAAATGTTTTCTGCCTTGCTTCAATCTAATAGTTAGTTGCAAACAGTAATAGTAGGATTAGCAAGATTGATTGTAGCCTAGTGGAATTGATGCCTCCACTAGTTCTATTCGTTTTTGAACTCAAGTCTTTGACAACTTTCGTAATCAATCCCGTGAATCACATATATCCTGCTAGCTAGCTTGTTGACGTTACCACTCCATTATTTTCCCATTCATATTTCAATCTCGTTACTATCAATTCTATTTCTAGTAGTTGCAAGTAGTTATTCGCTTAGTCTATTATCTCGCTGCCAAGGCAAACCAACTTTTACTGCTTTTCATATTGTCACTTTTATTCGTAAACTGAAGCTCAACCTAGTTAAGTCCCTAGAGACAGACCTCGGGGTTAACTTCACTTCACTACAGGTTTTTGTAGTGTCGAGAGTTAGTTCTTGGCTAAGTAAACAAATATTAAAACTTTGATTTTGACACATCAAGTTTTTGGCGCCCCTGCCGGGGACTTAACTCCTCTATTAAGTTTACGAATTCTTGTGACAGTATTTTTACTTTCTGTATTTTTGATTCACTGTTTTTCTGTTCTCTGCACATAACGAATCCCTTTCAGGTAGTGCATGAACGGGAGAAGAGGTCTTGATTCACCTATTGCACCGTTTATTGTCGATGACGATAGGCATTGCAGCAGGCAGAGAAGGATCAGGGAAACAGTAAGTGAACCGGTATTTCAGCAACATATCGAAATAACTAACGAACCACCACCTTCCATGGTTGTTATCTTCGAACCACCTCTGGGCAACCATCGCCCCAGCATTGTCGTCCCGGACAATGTGAGAAATTTTGATATTAAGGGACATCTCATGGCCCTACTTCCGAAGTTCTATGGGCAGAGGAACGAGGACGTCATGGGATTTCTGTTAGAGCTGGAGCTGTTCATTGGGAACCTAGCTAAGGGTGAAGGAGTCACTGATAATGATCTAAGGATGAAGGTTTTTCCCTTGTGCTTGAATGACAAGGCACGGACGTGGATGAATGGCTTGTATGAAGGAAGCCTAACCTCATGGCCCCGGGTATACAGTGCATTCATGCAAAAGTATTACCCCCAGTCTAAAACTTCTGCGATTAGGCAACAGATCAGCACTTTTACCCAGATGTATGATGAGTCTCTATATGAGGCGTGGCATAGGTTCAAGGGTCTTCTCTCAGTGTCCTCATCACAGGTTTTCACAGGCTGATTTAAATCAGTATTTCTATGACAGATTAAATGAGAACCAGCAGGCTTTGATAGATGTGTCTTGTGGGGGTAGCATGATGGAGATAACCGCCGATGCTCTAAAGGACAAGTTCGCGCAGCTGGCACAGAATAACCAACACAGGAACCCCAGGAGAAACGCCAGGGGCAAAGAGGTGAAGCCAACGCCACTTATGACGAAGGACAGGTATCGAGTGCATAGATTGCAGCGCTTACCAATGAAATCAAGCAACTTAAGGCACATGCCTTTAACAGCAGCCCCGGCCTATCTACTGAAGTTTGTGGAGTTTGCAAGAACCCTGGGCACGGAGCTAATATGTGCAGGTCTGATCTAGCCATAGAAAGGAGCAGCCCGAAGCAGAAGCACTGCAGGAGGAGGTATGCTGGGTCCAGTAAGGACTAGATGGGAAACCGGTTTACTGGCAGAAAAGGAACAACTTCAATGCGCAACGAGGAGGGTACCAGAAACCTCCCACCAATCAGTTTAATTGACAGGGTGATAGATCCCTGTTGAGCTATGCCAATGATAACTGCGAGAATCCAACCCCAAGAATTAGGGAGATCCAACCAGCAAGTAGCTCTGGACTAGCTGATGATTTTAGGAGCTTCATGAACGAGTCGTGGGAGTTTCTGCGCGAGACCAAGGTATACCGCCAGTCCACCTACTTCCGTATTGGGAAGCTGGAGAAGGACAACATAAAGATCCACGACATTCTTCAGCAGCTACTTGGGAAGAACCAGGAAAGGAAGAAAGGAAAATTCCCTGGTGTCCTGGATAGGGCAATACCGATCAAGGTTATAACAGAAACTCCGGTTTAGGTGACCGTTTCAGGAGATGAGACTCGTGTTGAGGTTTCAAAACAGATTTGTGCAATTTGTAGTTGTGCATTATCTGTTCCGATTGCTAGAGAAGCGACAGTGGAAGAGGTGATGACCCCCGGTAATCCTATGGATGAGTCGACTTCCGAGCAAGAGGGAGATACAACTACTGTAGATCAGGATCTATTTTCTGCAGCAGACGAGGATTCTGCGAATATGGTGAGCATTCCGGAGGTAGGAGCAAGTTGCATTCCGGCCAAGGAAGAAGAGGGCACGGAGAATGGAATAGAGTACCCCCTAGGTAAGAACAGCTTTAATATTATAGTAGGGATGGGTACCTTGAAGGTCATAGTAACCTTGGATACTGGAGCTACCGTTAGCACTATCCCATACAGCCTCTTCAAAGGATGTAGGTTCACGAGACTGGAGGAGATGAAAGCTCGTCTATTGATGGCAGATGGGTCGCATAGGAGGCCTGTTGGGCTCGCAAGGGATGTTGCAGTCAAGCTGAATGGGGAGACGATCCTCACTGATTTTTTTGTCTTGAAAGACGTTCGAGAAGAACAGAAGGAGGCACCCGATACAGTCTTACTTGGGTGGCCATTTTTATTCGCCTCTAAAATGGACATCAGTGTATTTAGGCGCACAGCGACTTATGAGGTAAATGGTCGAGTGGGAATAGTGAAGGCATTGGACTACCTCCTTAAGGATTTTATTCGGAAGGAGTATTCTACAGGTTTTGTGGGATCCCTCTATGTAATCTCTTAGGAGCAGAGCAAAAGAAACTCAAGCAAGGGGAAGTCTAGTACCCAATATTTTTCCCACTGAAGTGCGAAAGTCAAGCTAGAGACGTAAAACAAGCGCTTCCCGGGAGGCAACCCGGGTTTTACTTGCTTTTTAGATAGCTTGCATTGCATTCACATTTTCTTCCATTAAATTAGTTGCATTCACGTTTACTTCCATCTATCGAAAAAAAAAAAAAACATCGGCAGAAGTAAACTGGCGACACCAGTTAGTTTATAGAAACTAACTGGCATACGCCAGTTTACAAACTGGCGACGCCAGTTCCCATATGGTAAAAAAAAAAAAAATACTCCTTTTCGCCTGCTAGCTCGGTTCTTTATTTTCTAACGTTCTTCTTGAGTATCAGGTCATCTCCTCAACTTTCTCCGCATCTTGGAAACCTTCAATCCGGGAAGCCTCCGTCTTATCAACTCTCTACTTTTTCTTTGTTCACTCGTTTGCTCGAGGGCGAGCACGAGTTTAGGTTTGGGGAGGGGTGTTTCGAGTTTTGATCTGCTTTAGGCTTTTTGCTTGATTTTCAGATGTGTTTCTTTATGTATTTCTTATTCTGTCTGTTGAGTCTAAGTCTATTTCCCAAGTCGAGCGTCCATTGCATGTACTAAACCTGTTTAATGCTTGACTATTCGCAGTTTGCATGTTTAAGTTGGCTAAGTTCCTTTCTGCTGTAAATAGGAAGTTTGTTCTAATTCTGTAGTCCAAAAAGCCTGTGAGTAGACCTTGGCCGATGAAAAAATATTGTACCGGCACCTGTGTGATTTAATTCAGGAAGTGCAAACTCCCTTGTTTGCGCCTCATCATTCTCATGTGTACTCTATGTAAGTTAAGTATGACGAACGACATATTTTACATTCTTATTTGCTTATGCCTAACCTGTTCCAAGTCCAGGTTTGGGAAGGAGATTTATGTGCCCTAGTTGTATTGATAAAGACTGTGTTCAGGCTTTTCATTCTCTCAAAAATAAAAAAAAAAAGAATAAGTCTCGGAGTGGATCTATGGTACTAGTTACCACCGATAGTTGTGTTGGGCATGTTTCAGATACTACCTATATACCAACGTGGCCCATAAACGCTATATGTTCGTGAGGGTTGATGGCGTGTACAGCACACACAAAAGTGCAGACTTTCTGTAAAACATACACTACCAAAAAATTGAGACAGAAAAAATATATAAGCATATGGGTCAAATATAAGACTGCAAAAAAGGGTATGCAAAAAATGAAAAAAATATATATATTGAAAAACGAGAGAACGATTGCCTTTTGATGAGTCTACTGCTAATTGTTACAGAGCTACGAACAAGTCCCTACCGACTTAACTGCTTGAGTACATTGCATGAGGTATTTGAGGCATCTTTGTGACGCAAGTCACCTTCCCTACCTCTTTATATTCTTGAGTGATTGCCCCTACTGGACACTTCCAGGAGTGTGAGAGAATAGATGCATAGGATCCACTTGTGAGGGACTGCTATTTTAGACTTAAGTTCTATTTACTTCGGAAATGAAATTTTTGAACTTGTGCATGTTATTCTGTGAATGTCAGTGTGATGTTAAAGCTTCTGCATTTCTTGGGCTTGTTACTTGCAATCGTAGACTAGGTAGCTTGGGAGCTAGACTTTATTTTGTGTCTATGTTTTTTTTGTTTTTTCTAGGTTTTTTAGAGAGTCTGTTGGTTGAGGACAAGCAAGGGTTCGGTTTGGGGAGTTTGATGAGTCGGTTTTGTACCGTCTCATTTGATCTTTATTACCGTCTTTTTTGTAATCCTAGTATAGTTTTATTTAGTTTTCCTAGAGTATTTTTACTTATTTTGTTCTTTGTATGTTTTGTAGATATTTGGCTAAACCGCGCTAATGGAAGGCAAAATGGTGTATTTTATATGCATCTACAAGTTATGGAGTTTCAATGCCTCGTATGGATGCTATAAGTGGAGCGGGAAGGCCAAAATATTGAGAATTTGAGTAAAAAAGGCGTCGATGGGCAAAACAGTCAATCCAGAAGAAGCTGGCGACGCCAGTTATCAAACTAGTGTACGCCAGCAACTTTCTGTTTCACGCAGAAAGTAACTAGCGACGCCAGTTTTCTCTTTTCCGTTCCTTCTGCGATTTTGTTTCCTAATTCGTTTCAGACTTTGTTTTCATTTCCTTGTATTAGTAAACATCGAGATTTTCCTTTTCATATCAATTATGTTGTGAAGAACAATACCTTGCTCTAGAGCTAGACCTAGTTTTCAAGGCAATTACCCGATTCACTTGTAATTCGAAGATTGACGTTGACTGGGAGATTATCTACACAGCTTTTGCATCGATTCGTTTTCGTTCTACAATTTCTACCTAGGCTTTGTGACAACGAAGGGTAAAATTCTATCAATCCTCTCGAATCTTTGTTTTGTGCTTGAGATTATGTTTGTTGCTAGTATGATTGTGCTTTCGCTTGTCATGAGTACCTAAACACCCCTATTATGGGGTGGTGACAGATTCAATGCATGCTAGCGGGGGTTTATGTGATTCGAAGTGCATCGGGATTCAATTACTTGTGCTTTTTAGATTAATCGCATATCTTGCTATTACGTTTGATGCACAATCCGTCAATATCACTGTTAGATTAAGCATTTAATCAATACACCCAAATGTTTTCCGCCTTGCGTCAATCTAATAGTGAGTTGCAAACAGTAATAGTAGGATTAGCTAGATTGATTTTAGCCTAGTGGAATTGACGCCTCGACTAGTGCTATTCGTTTTTTAACTCAAGTCTGTGACAACTTGCGTAATCAGTCCCGTGAATCATATATATCCGACCGTGTGACAGTATGAATGTATCCCTAGAGCGAGTTAGCATTGCTTGATTGTAACTACTGTGTTACTCCTACCTCATTCTTACAAACAACTACATTGTTAATTTCTGTTTTCAAGTTTTAAGAAGTACTCGAATTCAAACAAATCAACATTGTTTCGCAAGTAACTGTTTGTTTTCAATCGTTGCGATAGCCTAATTGATTCCCTAGCGAATGACCTCGTGGTTAGCATTGTCTATTTACAGCAACTGTTTTCTACTTGTTTCCTAAGTAGTAATTTGAGCATATCAACAACACCAACTTTCTTCAGTAAGGACACCAAAACAAAATGGTGTTGCTGAAAGGAAGAATAGAACCCTGAAAGAAGCGGTAAGAACAATGCTTGCTGACACTAAAATAAGTGAAATCTGTTGGGTTGAAGCTGTTAACATGGCTTGCTACACTTAGAATAGATGCTTTATAAACAAACACCATGACAAAACTCCCAATGAGCTTTGGACTGGTAGACCCCCTAATATCAAACATCTAAGAGTGTTTGGTTGTAGATGTTTTGTTCTGAACAACGGTAAAGAATATTTAAGAACATTTCAACCAAAGGAAGATGAAGGTGTATTTCTTGGCTACTCTCTGAATAGCGAAGCGTATAGAATATACAACAAAAGGACACAAAAGATTGAAGAATCTGTCCATGTAGTATTCTATGAAGGAAACACTAAACCACCCACAAATGATGAACTCTCAAAAAGGTTCAAAGAACTTTTGATTGAAGATTCTGAACAAGAATCCTCAAAGAAAAACAATTATATAATAGACTTAGAGGATGAGTCTGACGATGAAAGGCAACCTCTGCCAAGTAACAACAAGATGACTCATGAGCTCAAATTATACTCTAAATAACTTAAGAGAATAAGCTGTAGTTGTAGAATATGATTAACTCGGTATCGTTCTCTAGTGAATTAATCACGCTACCACAACGAATGAGAGTAAACAGATTGTTTGCGAGTAACAGATAAGTTTTGGATGTTTTTACTTTTAAAACACATATTAAAACAGGAAACAGATAAACTGGTTGATCAAAGAGAGAAGATGAACACAGTAGTAATGATCAAGTAATGCTAATTCGTTCTAGGTCAATCATTCATATTTGTCACACGGTTGGCGTACAGAAATCAATCAATCCAATTCAACCAATCGTTATTTGAATGTTTTGAACTAGAGAAATCGTGGGGCGTCAATCCACGATCCTTAACCGAAAACGATTTTGAAAGTCTTAAACTAGCGTATTGGATTGAAGGTTTTACGAAGATTTTAAACTAGACAAACCTATATGAACGAATCCGAAACCCTAGAAACGAATATGCAAGACTATCACATAACTACCGTGTTCGGAGTGATTTAACTACTCATGAGGGAAGCAAAGATGAAAGAATGCATGGTATAGATTACGCAAAGCATAAACATGGTGATAATCGCATGCAAGATCATACAATTCGATAAACAGAACAAAACACGAATTGAAGATAAACAATAGAGAGTTATCAATAATTAGCAAGAATTCGATCCCGATGGTTCGTACAAGAGGTAAAACAAGCTCGAAAAATCAATCAATGTCAAAACCCTAGTTCAAGGAGCCGTTTCTATGTATAATTAGGGTAGATGAAGTTATGTTCTAAGTTATGGTGAATGAATCCTATTTATAGGAGAAAAAAATGAGAGAATCCTAATAGAATTTCACCAGAAAAACCACCCAGAAAACTGCTCTCGTAAGTTCTGGCAGCTGCTAGGAAAATCTGCGCAGCTGCGAGGATGTTTTTGTGCCAGCCAGCTTCAGACGTCGGAATATTTTTCTACAGAAGGAATTTTCTCATTCTGTAAAAACGAAAGTTGTATACCTTTGAATTATCTTTCCATGGCCACGAGTTCAGGTAAATTGAACATCATATGAGAGAGTTATGGCCAACATGGCTAGACTGCTCCGTAAAACTTCACTTCTGCCAGCTTCGCTAAAACGGCTCTCAAATCTTCGTCCGAACTCCAAATCCACTTCCGTTTTTGTCCAGCTACTCTACATTCAAATATCTCGAACCAATGTTTCCACTCCGATTTTCACCTTTGGGACACAAAAATCCTACAAAACACAAACAAAGCACCAAAGCATAAAAACGCACAAAAACACTATAAAATCATAAACAAAGACTGCCAAAAAGGACCCAATGAGAATCTAAATTATCGTCTCATCAATGACTCTAAGACATGATGAAGAATTCCCTCTGAGAAGCACTAAAATAGATCATATCTCAGAAAGTGTTCATCATATAGAGGTTTCTGAGCCAAGGGTCACAGAAAGACATGACTCAGATACTCCAGACACTGAACAAGTGTCAGAAATCCAAGGTACCATTAACGTGCCTGATTTCAACGATATTGAACATGTATCCCATCAAGGTCATGATGACTCAGATGACAACAACATTGATCTTGATCCTACTGGTTCTAAACCTATCATGAAATGGATAAGAAACCATCCTGCTAAGGATGTGATAGGTCCTCTAGACCAAGGTGTCAGAACTAGGAGAGCTATTGCTGAAAATGCAAATTCTCTCTATGGATATTTCATTTCACATATTGAACCTAAAACTATTGAAGATGCATTATAAGATTAGGATTGAATCTCAGCAATACAAGAAGAGTTGGATCAATTTGAAAGAAAGAAAGTCTGGAAACTAGTTCCCTTTATTGATGGAATATCTGTTATAGGAACTTAGTGGGTTTTCAGAAACAAGATGAATGAGTCTGGTGAAATAACCAGAAATAAAGCTAGGTTGGTTGTCAAGGGATTCACCTAGACTGAAGGACTAGATTTTGATGAGTCTTATGCACCAGTTGCAAGATTGGATGCAATCAGATTATTTCTAGCATTTGCAGCACATAATGACTTCAAAGTTTACCAAATGGATGTTAAAAGTGCATTCCTGAATGGTGAACTCACTGAGGAAGTCTATGTTGATCAACCACCAGGCTTTGTTGTTCCCTCAGAAGGCAAAATGGTTTATAAGCTTCAGAAAGCGCTATTAACCCCGCGTTGGTTTATAGGTAGTATTTGGAAATGCCCAACACGATCTTAGACGATCATAAATGATCCTGGAACACACCTCGAGATTTTTTTATTTTTGTCTTTTTTTTTTAGAACGGCAGCATGGCAATACAAAATAATTTCGAAATCGACCATAGCTCAAATATAGAAAGTAGTGAGCCTGAGCATGAAGTTGACAAGAGTCCTCCTCCCCAAACCTGTTCCTTGGAACAGGTTCATGAATCGAGACAACAAGTAAAAAATGTCATTCGTCATACTCATTTTAAAAGGAGTCACATGTATGTGAAGTGGGCAAGTGAAAAAACCTTGGTCATCCTACTAGAATTAAACATTTGCCGGTACAAGATTTTTTCATCGGTTTTAAGGCTTCTCACCAGCTTTTTGACTACTAAAACAGGAAGACTTTTTATTTACAAGTGAAACGAACTAGAGTGATTTTCGAAAATTTCTTAGCACTCAGCCAGAAGCCATCTAAGATCACATCAGTAAAAAGGCTTAACTAAGGCAATAGATAACCAAACTTGTCAAAAGAAATTAAGACTCGACACAAAAAATTTTGAAATAGGCAAAACATTAGGCCAAAAGACTCGACTCAACTGCAATCACACAAAAGTGGCTAGCATACCACCCTACATAATCGCAAAAACAAAAAATAAAAGGAAAAACACATATATACAATATATACAAGGTAGCAAATAATCCGAGGCACGTAAGCATTTGAGTTCAACTTCCCTCCCCAAACCTATTCGATAGCTAGTCCCTAGCCTAGGGAATAAATAAAATGAGGGAGTTATAGAGTTACCACCCGTAGTATGCCTCGGTCGGCATGATCACTAAGAGGAATGCGGACCATGGGGTCCGAAAGATGAGCCTCCTCTTTGTTGCTGCCGGTCATCCGTCTGAGCTTTGCGCATTTCCTCCATATGCACTAGGCGCTTAATTGCCCGCGTGTCCGTTGCAGACATGTGCTGTGTGAGGCTTCCCCATGAGTCCCACTGATCCAAGTGCATACCAAACCGTTGCAATACTCCATGTATGCCTCCGAGGTCCGCGGTTAGTCCCTGGTAACACTCTCCCAACTGTGAAAGATCGGAGGCTAGCATGCTTTGCCTCCTCTCGATGTGCCCAAACTGGGGTCCCATCCAGTCCTGCAGTCTCTTTCTCAGCCGGTAAAAGTCTGCAGCGAGATCTTTGCCATTTCCGGAAGGTGGTGGATCTTCAGCCTCGTCGTCAGTCTCCTCCACAGATACCTCTTCGTATCGGGTATCTACCTCGGGATCATATTCCTCATCACTTTCGCCCGATGATCTTGACATCATATTTCCCTAGTCCATCGAATTTGCCTATATTCTTTAGCTCTTTCAAGTTTAGGCAACTCTTCGGGTGGCCATTTTTAATAATGTCTGGCACACCGACTGCCTCACACATCTCGGTGATCAAACATGGAAATCCCAATGCCTTGGGGTTGTGTCTGTAGGCGAATGTCTCTGCCAAGATGATCACTCCTACATCGATATGCTGCCCTTCATCAATGTTGATACCAATCGGGCTGTCTACGCATATATCCTACTGAAGGTGGAGTTTGGTACTATGTTGTACTGCACCCAATGCACCCAAACCCTCGCAAGTGGGTTGAGGTTCCTGAGTTTAAGCTTGCTGCTTCCATCGGCTACCCTGTGACCAGAATTGCAGATGGTAGCTATGTCTTCTCTCTCCACCTTGGGTCCAGAGGTTGAGTTGAAAATCCCATTCGCATGAGCATGTGTCTTCGTCCGTACTCTAAGAAAGTCGTTGATGGAGTTACGAGTGTACTCCACCTTCTTCTCGCTGATGGGCACAAATCCATTGATATCTTGATCAGCGAGGTTGATGTAGAACTCTCTGACCAAGACCGGATCGTACATTTTCCTCAAACCTACCAACCTTTGCCATCCTAGCCTCCTTATACTCGCGTTGATAGTCTCTATCATTGGGTGAAGAGAACCGAAGACACTTATCCCTCACTCCACTATGAAACGTCTCGGGGTGCTGAAGTGCTTGATCCTAAAGTCATCTGCTTCCCTACTCAGCTTTACTCCGTAAGTGTCTGCCCTAATCCTTGGAGCTGGGGCCCTAGAGCTTCCTTCTCCTACCTTCTGCTTCTTATTGGACACACTCTTTCGCCTGGGTGCCATAGTACCTGGAAAGATAATGTAAGCGTACACCCTTATTGAACATGCAACAACACTAATGCCTAATCCTAAATCTTAGTCTCAAGTAAACCATAGTGCATTCAAGTGTTGCTACATCATGCTTTTCCCCAAACCAATTATCGCATGTAGTGACAACAATGCCTAATCCTATAACATAGTCAAGACACCCATAGTGCACACATTGTTACTACAAGGGATTTTTCCAATCGAAAAGGTAGCAAGCTCAATCCTATCATCAAATATGCTGCACAAATACAGATTCTAAGATGAACAAGCTAGCACAATAATATCCTTCAACCAAAAACATCATAAATCTCCAATTTCATACCTCATAAGCACAGCCATATACTCAATGACAATCAATCAAGCATACAAATCCAAGTTTGCAAAGTAAAGATAGTAGAAAGAATTACCTCGATTCCAGAAGAATTAATGGATATAAACACGAGTTGAAGTATCCAAGTAGTAGAGGCACTTACTACCTTCGCAACGGTATATTACCCAAGTTAAAAGGTGGAGAATTGGTAAAAATCTCAAAAATTGGGGGAAAAACGGGTAAGGAGAGTGAAAAAGGTGAAGGAGGGAGAAGCCCTCATTCTCTTTAATCGCCAGGCCTCACCATGGTGAGGCAGGGGCTAGGGTGCCCCTCACCGCGGTCGAGCAGAGAGGCAAACTTTCTGCCTTCTGTAGACCGCGGTGAGCCGCCTTTTTCCCTGGCTCACTGCAGTGAGATCTGTTCTCCCGTATTTTTGTTTTATATAAATACGAAAAGATAAGTTGACAAAATGAAAGAATGAACCATTGAAATAATTCAGGAATACAAAATGCATGTAAGGAATGAAAATTTTACCAACATGCATCCTAGTTACTCAATGCGAAAAGCAATAGAAAATGTCGCTTTAGTTAGAGTCTTTAGCGTCGACTATGCCTCTTGCTCCACAGGTCCAACCTATGGATTCTTACTCTTGCCCAAGGAGCCGGCGTACTTCACGGACGGACCTCCGACTTTTGGCCTCGTGTAAAGAGGTACCTCGTACGGGACTCTGAACACCTCCATAATGCATTTGCGGTCCCGGACGTTGAGGGTCACTCCTGTAGTGCACTGGAATATCCTTCCCAACAGGATAAGTTCTTGTTCGTCTCTGTCCTGACTACCACACTCCATGATCACAAAATCAATGTGAATATGGAAGCCAATAACACGTACATCAACTCCCCGAATCATCCCCTCCGGTCGTTTGAGTGCTCCGTCCGCCAAAACCATGTGCCCCTCGAGGGGTAACATCCCCATAAACTCGAACTTTCTGTACTGGCTGAGAGTCATCATGTTCACCCCAGTCCCCGAGTCAAGTGTTCCAATCACGCGGTTGGAATCCCCAATTCCATCCTCGATATTCATGCTCGGTATTAACATCAGCATGGGTTGGCTCTGAATAACAAGGATTGGCCAGATCTCCCCTTGTGGTTGTGGCTCCATCTTGAACACCATATTGACTAGTTCGTTGTCTTTATGGTCGGCGAAGCATAGAACCTTGTCTATGCCCATAATTTCACCTTCTTCGGGCTCCTCCGGTTCATACTCAGGGGCTAGAGGCAACTGCTCGGGATCCTCCTCCGGATCCTCTTCCTCTTCCTCGTCTTCTTCCTCGGATTAATCATCTCACTGGAGAATGTGATGGGAAAGTCCTTTGTACCTGCGCACATTCCAGGTCGAGTGTGCTTTGTTCTAGACATCCCATAAAGTCCGAAGTAACCTGAACCTTTGTCCTCAAAGACCGTCTTCCTAACCAAAAAAAAACTGTTGGGAGCAGCTTTGTTGTCCTTCGTGTCGGGCGTTGCTGCTGCGTTTGTTTCCTACATCTTAACTTCTTGTTGAATTTTCCTTGAGTCCATGGATAAACCTGAAAGAGAAAACAAAAACCCACTTCAAATGTGGGATCCAACTTTCCCATGCAAGCTCAGACCTACTTCCAATGTATGGCCAGCTATACCATGCAGGCTAGGGTTCGCAAGACAAAACAAAACAAACAAACAAAGCAAAAACTCTTTGTTTTTTTGATTTTTTGAAATTTTCAGATTTTTTCTTTGGTTTTCGAATAAGATAAAAATAAACATATGCAACTACACACTGATCCTACTTATTGAAGAACGTAGGAATCAACTCCCCGTAGTTGCGCCAAATTTTGATGCGCTCAAAATTTATACTTGTAAAATAACACAAGTAGTAAAGCGGTTGTCGTTGTACAACAAGGCTTAAACCACAGGGTCGTTCTCTCGAGGAATTGATCAAGCTAGTTCTAAGGTGTAGGCTCAAGGTGTGAGTTGTAAATAGATAGTGTGGGTAAAGTGATACTTTAAAACCCTACAACAAACCGCAATTACAAGACAAGGTGATACTTAGATCATGCAATTTCTACGCTTAAAACGAAACAAACAATCTTTCAAAAGTGCTGACGCGATATAGCTAATGGTACACTGCCCGCAAAGACAACAACTTTGCTATTGCAAAATCGAACCAGATACATATTATAAGTACGTATGAGTTACGGCAAAAAGCTTGTCACTAGCTATGCCCTCATTCGGATATATACTAATTAGAGGTAAAGACTGATGCAAGTTCACAACGATACAAGCATGCGTTCAATGACCATATAACAATATGTCACAATACAAGTTATTAACAGCAACCGCCTAACTTGTACTATTGAATACCTGGGCGCCTAATGGTCTCTGCGATCGTCAGAAAGATCAATGAAAGCTTCTTCGAATTAAAAGAGAGATTGAAATCTCTAAGTGTTTACAATGCTTGGAATTGAAAGTGTGAAAGTAGGGGAATGTAAAGATATGTCCTAATTACTGATACAAGTGCTCTATTTATAAGACCAAGGAACAAGAAATGCGAAATCATGGGAAAAATGCCAGAAAAATGTGGGTTGAATCTATAAAAAACAGAGCTCACCGCGGTGGGGTGCTTTGGGAAATCCTCCTCACCGCGGTCGGGCTTTTTTGTTCGCCATTCTGATAGTCTGGACCGCAGTGAGCACGTTTGGATGTGGGGCTCACCACGGTGAGCCTTGTGTCTGGGAACTCCTCCATTTTTTTCCATTTTCTCCACTTTTCTCTCCCTTTTCCAACCTCCATGTCACCTCTCTTGGATTAGTGGCCCACTAACTTGGCCTTGTGGTGCTTCTAGAAGGTTTTGAAGTCTTCTTTGCACTTTGGTCCTCCATTTCCTTGCCAATGACGCTAAGACACCTAAAAATGCACAAAAACACACAAGAAACACAAACGTGACATGGAACAAAAAACACTAAATAAAGGCTAAAAGAGGCAACAAAATACGGAAAAAGGCACTCAATGGGTCGTTAAAATATTGACTCATCAAGTACTCAGTTTGGGAAACGAAGGAATAACTACAAGAAAGGTTCTGAGTAGAGGAAGTACTTGTCTGGGAAAGCCGGGGAGTAACTTAGGGAATTCTGAGTAGAGGAAGTACTTGGCTGTGAAAGCCGGGGAAGAACTCAGGGGGAACACTTGGTTGGCAACCTAGTGTATTTAGGAATCGAGAGAAGGTATTTGTAAGTGAACTCAATTATCTGTCTAAGTGGATTCTAGGTCTGAGAAAAGCCGAAGTGGATTAGTTGAAGGATTACGCCACCTTCAGATACCACTATAAAGCTATTGTGTTATTTACTTTCTGCCTTTACTTACTTGCAAAGTAATTTACACACTTTACTAGCTTATTGAGCACGTGCACTTATCAGAAAGACTTCAGCTATTCTAATTATATGTATCAGAAAGTTACCTAATTTCTGAGAAATTGTTTTATCGACAAAAGTTTGAAAAGACTATTCACCCCCCCTCCCCCCAAGTCTTTTACTTTGCCATTATCTGGACCAACAAGTGGCATCAGAGCAGGAGGTTCCCAAGCCTTCTGCACTGAACCTAGATCCTAGATAAGTGCTCACTATTCGTTGAACCCCTGCTCTTTATTTGTTTGTTAAGTGTTGTCTTGCAGGATGTCTTTAGGTGACGCTCCAGTTGTCAAGCCAGAGAACTATGAAAAATGGAGGAACAATATGATGCTCCATCTGGAAGCCATCAGTGATGAAATGATCGAAGTTATAAAAATTGGCCCTATAGTCATTCAAGAAGC
Source organism: Plantago major (assembly GCA_026545765.1). Taxonomy (NCBI): domain Eukaryota; kingdom Viridiplantae; phylum Streptophyta; class Magnoliopsida; order Lamiales; family Plantaginaceae; genus Plantago; species Plantago major. Next base: position 58,382,973 of record CM048840.1, on the reverse strand, counting down.
AAAGATAGTCACGGATGTCTCTGATGGAAGAGATGAAGATTCTGCCAGAAAAACCTCCACTTCAGAAACATCTACAAGTGGGAGAGCTACTGCTCAGATAGCTTTGGAAGAAAAACCCAGATATCTCTGGACATCGAAAGATTTCAAGAGAAATAGACTGGATGGTCAAGATCGAAACATCATTATTCATTCTACTCAGACCACATACAGTATAAAATGTGGTGTGCAAAAACGGCGAAAGAGGCCTGGCAACTAGTTGAACAAATTTGTTCCGACTCTCAGAAAACCAAGGAAAACAAGTTCGAAGTTCTGAAATTAAAATTCCAGAATTTTAAACAAGGGCATTCAGAAACCCTTGAACAACTTGATTTTCGGTTTACAACGTTGATAAGTGAAATGGCTGCACTTGGTGAAAGTGAAAGATGTTTTAATGCCGAAAAGGTAAAGACTATCGTAAGGAGCTTAAATCACAACTGGGAACATACTCGATACTTTTATTTCAACCAATGAATGCCAAATATCACTCCAACGGAATTATTCTGTCATCTAGCCACTGTCAACTATGAAACCTCTCAGAGAGGACAAATAGCTGATCAGCAAGCTCACAGTGTTGCTCTAGTAACACAAGGTACTTCTAATAAGAAGATTACCAAAGAATCCACTGACGAAGAAGCTCTTGCAGTAAAGCAAATGGGCAAATACGTTAGACAGGAGATTGAGACAAGAAAAGTCAAAGAGAAGCTGAAAAAGCATCGAGGCCCTAACTATCACCAGTACAAGAATATGCAATTGACCAACTCTCTGAATAAACCTGGTAAAAAAGAACCAAGTACTAAAGTTACAGAAATCGGAAACGATATCTGTTTCTATTGTCAGAAACCTAGTCACTTCAAACGGGACTATCCTGTTCTGAACAAGCTCAAGACAGGTGACAAAAAGGATAGGAGAAACTTCAAGAGAAACCAAAGAGCTATGCTTTCTGAAGAAAGAAAGAAGATCGAAATCCAACTGGATGCACTTGATCTTGATTCAGATTCTGACGACGATATGTAATATGTAATATATAGAAACTATGTTTCTATGTCTCTACCTAGAGTGTGTTTCTTAGGAAACTTACTCTATACACAAAGTCTCATGAGAGAGAGTTTTTACATAAATTATCTAGAGATGACCTATGTTATCAATAAAATCATCCATATTATTAATCAAAATATCTATGTTGTTAACGAAATAAGTCTTGTTGTAATATGAGAAAACACCAATGTTGAGAACATAGGTGTTTTGATTAATAACATCGATGTTTTTCTTGACAATATAGATCCGTCTCTAGATAATTTATCTTGAGACCGGAGACTTACTCTATAATATATATTCTGGAATAAATTAAATAATGTATAAATTAACCCGCAAAAATAAAACACAAAATAAGACTGTATAGCTTAATTAGAACCGAGCTCTGATACCTGTTGGGTTTTTCGGGAAAATAACCTCTAAGGTAACGCAGCGGAAAGTTAACATTTTCACCAACAATGAATAACTGATAAGCTATACATATAATTGTGATAACATAAATCGAAAGCTTACTTGCTATGGCGGCAGATTAAGCTTCCTAGATCCTGATGCACTGCACAACGAAACTTTAGCTCCGGTTATTTGTATAAGCGGTCGACCTTAGTTGATCCACATCAATTGAGCACCAAAAGAACTTGATCACAATCTCGCGTATTGATGGATTCTCCTTCGAAGAATTGCTAGGAAATTCTTCTAAGAGAAAATTCTACATGAACTATTTATAAGAATTATTGGAATTTTTGAGAGACTTCATTAAATGAACTCTCTTATGAATTCTCTACTCTGAATTCATCTAATGAATTTTGGTGTGTGAATTATGAAAGAGGTAGGTCTATTTATAAGATGTCAATGGGCCTTTAAAAGGAAAAATACCAAAACAAAGAACTCGGAAGAAAAGGCAAAAGAATCACATAAGAGATTCTTGCTTGGAAACACGCGCCCAGTCTCGCCTCTCTGTGCACGCGCCAGACTTGGCCTTTAAACAGGCATGCGCCGTGATTGAGGAGTGTTGGTGGCCCAACACTCCTCTCTACTCTCTTTTGGGCCAGCCTTTTAGATATTATGTATTTAGACTTTAATTCTAAATCTGTCCAAGTGCACATCCTTACAAATAACTAATTAAGTCCAAATAAATACAATTTAACTTAATTAAATATTTTCTATCAATTAGAAAATTCTCCATTAAATATATTTAATCCAATAATACATTAAGGGCGAATTACATCTGGACCCCCTACTAGAATTTATAATTACAGATGGATCCCGGTTAGTTCAACAATACCGGCGAAACCCCTATTAGATACATTTTAATTACATCTAAGTCCACGAATTTGACTTTTGGCATATTAAAACCTGGAAAATTCTTTTTTACCCCTGGTCCATTATCAGATTTCAGAATCAACCAAACAACCTTAAGTAATGGGTGTCATGTGCGAGGCACATGAGGACTCAGATGTAATTGATGTAGAACAATAGGTAATTATATGTAATTGTAATGTAGCCGTTAGTTTTTAAAAAAAACTAGCCGTTGGAGGTTATTTGAGGCCTACTTATACACCATTTTTGGTCCCTTATGCTGTTTTTTGCTAACTACAAATTGTATATGTGAAATATGGCTTCCTGTGAAGATCCGGCAAGTGTTGTTATTCGTCCGATTTGTAAGAATTCAATTTGTCGTAAGCGTACTATTCTATCCGTTAAGAAATCTCAACCTAACGGGGGAAGATTTTATTGGCGTTAACCAATACATGGTTGGTCAGAATGGTGTCATGAAAAAGAAGATGTGTAAACACAAGGACGGGGAGATTTCATGCATGCCGAACTGCTATGTGAATTTGTGCAACCACGACATCAACAACTTTCAAGGGTTCACAATATGCAAAACCAAAAGCTACAAGAGTTTCAACTATGGAATAATATGATGATAGAACAGATCAAGTTGTGGAAAATGTGCAAAGAAGACAAAAGAAGAGAGTAGAGCCCAATGAAGACAAATACATTAGAATTAGGCAACTTATTTGCCTGAACTCGTTGTTGTTTTCTATGTATCTTATAGTGCAAATTATCAAAGCATTTGAGTAGATGCAATATAGTAAGTTAGGAACACTATTTGTATTGAACTTAGTTTTCAATACAAAATGAGTAGCAAAATAAGAAACTCCCTACAACTAACCAAACCATCTAACAAAAACATCAAAACATCTAATTTCCAACAAAAACACCAATCTGATCTTAACAAAACTAAGGGCTGTGACCAAACCAAGAACTAAACCCTCCTCTCCCACTTGTTGATCCTCCATTGCCTCTGCCACTTCCTCTTATTCCAGCCCTTCCTCTGCCCCTTCCTGCTGAAGTTGCCCTTCCACTTCCATCTGCAGTAGTTCCAGTCCTTCCCCTCCCTCTTCCCCTTCCTCTACCATTTATGGTAGTCCCTACCTCTTCCTCCTCAGCTGCCACCATAGGTCTAGGTCTTTTATCCCCAACACTTGCATCGGTAATCTACATTCAACCAACAATTGAACACACAGACAATCCTTAACTCAGCAAGTACCAAACCAATAACAATTCAACAAGCAATTACCCAACTGCAGAACAATTAAACAAGAACAAAATGTAAACAAGTTAAAGATAGCCATGTCCATACCTCATTAGTTGCTGCAGTTTGTTCCTCATTGTCATTTGCTTGCATTTGTGCAGTTTCATCCGCATCAACATCTTTGTTCTGCAAGATAGAGTAGGCTATCAATAAAAGAAATGTAATAAACAAGATAGGGTAAAAATTGATATATAGCTTACCAAGGTAGGACATTTCCTACAGTTATGTCCTCTTACACCACAGAAACTGCATTTAGGAGGTCTTCTAGTTTTGTGGGGAGGCACCTTTGGCTTTGACTTTCTTTGACCTTCACTTGGGTGTTTAATCCTAGAGACTGGGGGTCTACCTGGAGACTTCAACACATTAGGTGGTGAACATACATCCTCATTCAAATCATTAGGCCAAAATCTATATTGTGCCACATGCAAAATTTTCATATCATATGATCTCACATAGGCAGCTTTTGTATGGTTTGCACTCAAGAAGTTCTCTCGATCCTCTCTGTTGTGATTAATAAACACCCACGCATGCCTACATGGGATGCCACTGATGTCCCATTTCCTACAATCACATGACCTAGTGTCCATGTTCACCACAAAGGTGTATGAGTAGTCCATCACCTCATACATATGGCCAGCCTCTGAAACCAGTCTACACCTCCTAGATTGATCATGTGATTTATTCAGTTTGTTCAACACCCTTGGCATGACAATTGACTTACAAGTAGCCCCTTTCTTCCTCCTAAACGTTATCCTCTGCATAACTTGTGTCCTCAAACCTTATACACATACACATACACATACACAGTCATTGACGGATTATAACCAACATTTTATCAAGTATATCATAATATACTTGCATTTCAGTAACTGCAGTTAAATAAAAGTGAACAATACACTAACCTCCATGATGTTTAGGATAGAAAACCCTCTAACAGGCTCCACCCAATTGTTGAAACTCCCACTACAATTGTTGGTGCAGTGATCAATTTTTGGAGTTTTATCAAAGGCATGTCTTGACCAGAATCCAAGAGGAATGTTCAACATATATTTCCAAGCTGGTTCACTAGCTGTTTTCATCTTCTCTATTGCCTTCTTGAAGCCATATGTTGTGTAGGCAGATGCAGCTTGCCAGTAGAACTTTCTAAGATCAACACTAGGCCACTTCAACTTGAAATTGTCATAAATGTGTTTTGCACATTTCCTATTTATGACATGCGGAGCTAGTTCATCAATTATTGGCACCAAACCCTATAGATAACCAATTGAAACAGTTAGTTCAAAGTATAAGTCAAGGAAACCATATAGAGAAATATGTGAAATAGCTAGTAAATACCTTATGTCTATCACCCATGAAGTGCCGGTGTTTATCAGCTTCAAAAGGGCCAATGAATCTCTCTAGGCAACTGATGAAGAATCCCCAGGACTCTTTGCACTCAGACTCCACAATTGCCCAAGCAACTGGATAAATGCCACAATCAGCATCAGTGCCTACTGCACTCAACAAATGTCCACCATAGCTTCCCCTCAGATGACAACCATCAAAAAATAGGAAAGGACTGCAACCATTCAGAAATCCTCTCTTAAGCCCATCCAAACCACAGAAGAACCTCTGGAAGAGTGGTGGCCTGTCAATGGCAGGTTTGACTCTCATCTCTACCACTGAGCCAGGATTAGTCCTTAGTATCATTTCTCTGTACTTAGGTGACAATTTAAAGGCTTCTTCTGGATTGCCTCCTAATATCTCAATGGCCTTCGTCCTTGCCCTATACACTCTCATGTAAGGAACCACTATCCCAAGCTTGTTATTAACCCATGGTTCCAGTTTCATAGCACTCAGATTTGGATTCTCCCTCAATGGTTCAAGTAGCTTGGTAGACAACCAATTAGAATCTGCTTGTCTTTGATCAACTTTCCTTACACACTTATGCACCCTATTATAGGTCTTAATCATGAAGGATGTTTCGTCATCCAAGACACCTGCAGTTGCATGATACAAAGTGAGTCAGATAGGAAAATAACACATATGCATTATATAAGAAAGTTTAAGATATATTACATGAATGGAGTCTCCATGGGTAACCTTTCCCACCACAACGCACAGTGTATCTGCATGTGTCATTCTTCTTTCTTGTCAAGTGAAAGCCCACTTTGAGTACATACTCTTTAACCCTCCTTCTCAACTCCATAACACTTCCAAACACATCTCCAACTTTGAACTCCTTACCCCACTCATCATTATTTTCATAGAACTCATCTCTAACCCAGTCTTGATCACTCAGCTCCTCATCATATATAGCATCATAGTCAGGTTCATGTTGCTCATCTTCATCATTGATAGCATTGTCTCCAGTGTCAGTCTCATTAACTGCAGTCCCATTATCCACATTTTCTTCCACAGGTGCAGGTGTCTCAGTCTCATTACCTGCAGTCCCATGAGCCACATTTTCTTGATTAACTGCAGCCACATTTTCTTCATTAACTGCAGTCACATTCTCATCATCATCTTCAACTGGATGCAGCCTAACAAATCCTATGCCTTCATCTTCACTATCGTACATATAATGGAAGGCAAGTGGCTCATACTCCCAATCAAACACCTCCCTGTCACCATCACTTTGCTCACCATCCCCTTCCCCTTCATCTACTTGATTTTCTACTGCATTTGTTGTATTGCAATTGTCATCACCAGTATCCAAGCTAACATCCTCACTAGTATACTCACTATCTGCCTCACCATCTATATTCATGTATTCACTATCACTTGAACTAGCATTAGTCTCACTTGCCTCTCCTTCAAGCATTTTACCCTTCCTCATCTTTTCAGCCAAAATCTTCTCTTTTAGTGCATTAATGTCATCTTCAACATCTTCCCAGTCCTTAACTAATACCTCATCTTCCCAAATTCTTGTTGAGGTCCACCTGATTGTAGGTTGTTCTGTGTGAAAATGTTAGACAAGATATCCTCAAACTCATCATCATTCACATTAAACCTACTATCCACAGACTTCACTGGAGTAGGATCAAGTGGGATAGGTATGTAAGGAGTATGTGGAGTTTGTGGGATTTCTTGATCATTTGTACTAGCAGGTGGAGTTTGTGGGATGTCTTCAACAATGGTGGTAGCAGGTGGAGTTTGTGGGATGTCTTCTGCCATGGTGGTAGCAGGTGGAGTTTGTGATGCTTGGGTATTTTGAGTTGATTGAGTAAGAGGGGGTGGGGGTGTTTCATCACTGGAATTGGGCTCGTCTATCAAGTCAATGATATCATCCTCACTAGTGGGATACTGTCTTGGTTGTTTTGGTGGTTTTGGCCTGCATGATCTATACCTAAACAACCTTCTTCTAGCAGATGGTTCTTCTTGATTTCCAATGGGAGGTATATACTCAAGATCAAGAACATCCCTATATTTCTTTTTAATACATGACATGTCAATTGCTGAAGGTATCACAGTCTCAATAGTCAAGTGCAAATCAATTTCCTTGTTAACCATATTTTTCTCAAACATTAACTTAACTGAATCATCAACTAAAATCTGTATTGTCTCAAATGAAGATTCAATATAAGCCACCATAGAATAAAACAGAGTACCTTCAGCAGTATCCACACTCACTGACATAGATTTCTCTACATCCTTCAACAATTTCGAGTATGTGTACCTTGAAGAATCAACATCAACAAGCATAAATTGTTCTTTGCCCAGGTGCATCCTAATGTCGAATTTGACACCCATTGTAACTGTAAAAAGCATAAAACACACAAAACAAACAAATTCAATCAAAATGGCCAAAAAACACAAAAAGCTACAAACCCACCCATTAAAATCAGACAGAAAATTGTGCATAGCCAGATGAATACCTACATGAATAAGTAAGAAAACACAAAAAAAAAAAAAAAAAAAAATTCAAATTTCAAACCAAGCAAAAAAAAAAAAAAAAAAATAACCTCACTGGCGAGCTCCGATTCTCACCGAACAATACGAGATGATGAATTACGGCCAATAACGTGCAACGATAGCTTGTGACAGTCCGAATTTTGATTTTAGTGGAGGTTTTCAATTTTCATGGCAGAAGGCGAGTTTGTGAGGAAGAAGAAGACGGTTTTTGGTTTTGGCGGGTGTGAGTTGTGTGTATATTAAAACCTAAAAAGGTAAAGAATGGGCTAAGACCATGTTCGTTTTGCCAATAATGCAAAGCAGCTTATAATTCGGTCAACGCTTAATCTGCTTAAAGGACCCATCTGTAATTGTTCGACTAACAAGGTTTTTTCTGGAATGGAGGCTTCTAGCAGGGGGTATATGTAATTGATCCTATATTTAATTACTTTCTATCAAATAGAAAATCCTTCATAATGTAAATTAAATATCCGTAATCCAATTTGATATTCAATTAAATTAAATGTTCAATCCAATTAACATTTAGTTAATTCCACATTACGATTGGTGCAACAACTACTATATTGTGTG